>OY754475.1:8750000-10000000 GCA_963575645.1 Xanthostigma xanthostigma | reverse complement strand
ACCTTAAGGCTGGAAACACTGCTTGGACTTCTGCTGGCCGGCAGGCTATAGGTACGGGGCTGGAAATGATGTCATTACGGGCTCGCCTGCTAGCTCACAAGATAGATTTTAAAATTAGAACAGGGGCTATTTTTCTTGCTAAAGTCCTCTATTTGCTTTGAGCAAGAACCAATCAGGAAACAGTATCTGCTCAGAGTCAGACGACACGTTTTGTTCTGTGTTTATGTTTGAACTGTCACTGCGCGCGCACTAGATTTATCCACAAAACAAGCTTGAAAAAGCGTCTCGTGTGAAGCGCTATAAAAAACTAGTAACCAAATCCAGATTCGTGTGCAGCGGCCTTTATAGAGAGTTTTCTCGCTTACCCAGTTCTCATTCCCTCAGGTTTGACTGTATTAGCATAGATTAATTACAATCAACTTGAATATTGATGCGGTAATAACAACATCATATATTATATTATTATATTCATGGTTTTTGTAAGTTCCACGGATAATTATTGTGTATTGACAATATCTAATTGATTAATAATCTAGATGAAAGAGCGAGAAGAGACAGAGATAGAGAATGTCGTTCTAATATTATTAGTTTGTAATTGTAGAGCCGTCGAAATGGCACGAATCAGCAATGGATAGGTTAAGTTTATATATGTATATGGTATTGAATTAATTAGTGAAGTTGATATACGTACCTACTACTTGCCAGACTAGATAATGATTCGTTGCGAAGTTTGTTCGAGTTTAAGATTAAACATTATAATACCTACGTCAATTACAATTAGAAACCATTGTTCGTCGTGAACCAAATAAACTTTGTACAACAATCGATCCGTTTTATTTTACTAGTTGCTATAATATTTATTACTATCTCATAAGCTCGGCGTTGTCCGTGCTCCCGTGGATTAGCGTAAATCACATTATTTTTAATATGAGTTTATTCAAATTAAATGACACAGGTCGAATGTTAAGCTTAGAGCTAAATACAATAAATTCCAATCTACAGTATGTAAACACGTAAGGTGCACATAGGGAAATTAGCATTGGGAAAAAATACTTGGATCAGAGTTAGCCATGACTGTATTAATTGTTATTTCTATTGAATTATCGTGGTAATCTTGAGGATTTGTATTTTATTTTGATTTATTTTTATTTTACTTGGCTTTTTTAATAATAAAAAGCTCTTATAAATCATTATTTTAATTTTTTTGTGCAAAAATAAAACAAAAAAACAACTCAATCTGTCTGGAAACATTTCATTCAAAAATTGTCTGACTGGTATGACGTATGCGCGTTGGGAAATCAGTGACCCAATGTCTTTCGGTTCAACACGAATAGGCGGAGATATTTGATCTCGCACCATATTTAAGTATTTTTGGGAATTTAATGTTCCATTAATAAAAAAAGCCCGATTATGTTGTAATCATTTAAATATTTTCTTCGGTAGTATACACATTCATTTTGCAAAAGAATATTATCTGTCAAATTGAAAAACAAGATTTCAAGGCTCACTCTGATCCAGTCATTTTTTCCCAATGTTAATTTCCCTATGTGCACCTTACGTGTTTACATACTGTATACCCAGTAGTAGTTTGAGTTTTTTTACAAGCTTTTACTTGAGCTTCACGTTTGTTCGTACGTTTTGTCAAATTCGAACGACCTCGTCGTATCCGATTGATTTGAAATCTTGTATTCCCGATGACATAACAAGTAGAATTGAATAATCAATTCAAATCTTTGATTAACGTCTGATTAGAACTCTTCAATAAATAAAATTATCGACCAATTTTTCAGACAATATATTAACAAAAAATATCAATAATACATTAAATGATTAACGTTTTCCGGATTTGGATCTTCTTCAGAACGGATCTAAAAATATAAAAAAATAATTAATAATTAGTTTCTATTTATTTTTAATGTAATTCGTGAAAATTTTTTTTGATATATAAATATTGAAAAAATAATAACAAACCTAATTATTAATTATTTTTTTATATTTTTAGATCCGTTCTGAAGAAGATCCAAATCCGGATCGAAACGTTAATCGTTTAATGTATTATTAATATTTTTTGTTAATATATTGTCTGAAAAATTGGTCGATAATTTTATTTATTGATGAATAATCAATTAATTTCAATAAAGTAATGTTTTAATTGTAGAAATTTTAAAAGACAAAAATGAACAAAAAAACTCAGGTCAACTGCCGGCAATAATGTGCAACAAATTATTATTATTATTTAATTCAACATATTTATTAATGCAAGTTTGTAACATGAATATTATTTAATTCAACACATTTATTACTTTTAGTTTTTTAACATGAACACTACTTCCTAGTTCATACGCTCCGCTGCCATCTTGCCTCTGTTTCTCCACATGATGACCAGGATACACCAGTGGCGGCGTGGCTTTTTAAGACGTGGTGTTACAAATTATTGTATTTACTAATACAGGCAGTGCACAAGTCCGTTTTTGATGAATTTCAGTCCTCCTTCACCGAACTAGAAGCTTTTTAAAAAATCGAAGTGGGATACGAAAAAATTGCAAAAGTTAGAAACACTTTAATATTAGAAAAAAAGGGGTTTGATTTATTGCGAATATCTAAAGAGCTATTGCAGATATCTGAAATCACAAAAAAGATTCTGAAAAAGCAGAAAATTTCTTACAAAAAGTTCCATCTCATGGAACTAATTTAGAGGTGAAAATAGAGCTAATTTTTTTTCTATTTTTTTACGACAAGCTAAAAGACACGAAAATATTGAAAATTATATAAAAATAGAAATAAAAATATTTTAGCCCTATGTTCACCGCTAAATTAAAATTAGAAATATTGTAGGTAGAGTTCCGGGAGATAGGACTTTTTTGTAGGAAATTTCCTGCTGTTTTAGAATCTTTTTTGTGATATCAGGTATCTGCAATAACTTTTGAGGTATTCGCAAAAAATCAAACCCCTCTTTTTTTATTTACTATAAAATTTTATAACAGGACTCCACACATAGGGTTGCCAGACCCTAAAATACAAAAGTCGAACTCGGCGCTGTATTAGGCCGGAAATTTTGCCCTAAAACCCGGACATATATTTTTTAAAAGTCAAACATACTTTTTAAAGCCGTACAAACGTTTTTAAAGCCGGACATCACATTTATAATAAAAAAAAATGTTAGGTTCGTATTAAAGTTGTTTATTATTTTATTATTTAATAGTAAATCACAGTTTTCTTACAAAATTAATAACACTGAACAAACAGTCCTTTCTACCTATCATCATTTGTATTTATATTTTATACCTACGTATGATATTGATGAAGTGAAAAATGTTAAGTCTTCTGTAGACTATTGGTGGATAAATTAAAGAGAAAAAAAACAACAATATAGCTCTCTTTTAACAAAGTACAAAAAACTAAAAGTTTTCGTTAACCAAATCAAAAATATATCCATTCTTGTGGCTAAAAATAAAAAGATCTTTATTAAAAAATAATTCTTGACAACTCTTGAAAAATATCAAAAAGTCTATAATTAAAAAGTACACAGACCAAAAGTCTAACAAAAGCCGGACAGGCCGGACACGACCATAAAAAGCCGGACACCCGGCAACCCTATCCTCACAGGCCACTGCCCTCTGAGATACCATCTCTCAAAAAACAATAGACCACTTTATATTTGCATATCAAACATCCTCCCAAAATTTGGTTTCAATCCGATCATCCGTGGTGTCGGAATGGTAAAAATGTAAAAAATGACGTTTGCAACTGTCAAAGTATTATGTTCTAATAATTAGTTATTCCAATAGTTAACTTAGAAGGCGTTGCATTTCACAAAATACTAATGTCAAAAAATTGAATTAAATATTAGAAATGCAGCCGTTTTCATGTTAAGACAAGACATACGTTATCTTCTAATTTCCATGTACGGCAAACAAAGACGACCGACCGCGTCGCGCCATGCATTAGACAACATTGCATTTATACAGCTATTTTTCTATATAAATTTGTATAAAAAAAATTGGTTGTCTGTAAAGTCGGTTTACGGACGATAGTTTTACGTTATAACGTATTCCGCTCGAATATCATATTTAATAATCATGCACAGGGTCAGGCGGACCGTTAGGAACGTTACACTTTTTCGTGCATGCAGCCGGTGTTTCATCTTTTTATATTGACGTGATTCATCATTTTATAATACGTTATCACGTCAAAAATGGGTAAAGTCCTGGATGATAACTATCGCTTCTGTAAAGAAGCAAAAGAAACTGCTGAGCACATCCTATGTGAATGTGAAGCAAGGTTTTCCAAAAAAAAAGGCTTCTATATCTTAACAGGCCTTTTCCAAAGCCTGATGGCATATGGAGAGCAACCCCCAGTAAGGTAATAAGGTTCAGAAAAAGCATTCTACCCGACTGGTAATAATACTATTAGGGGATTAACAAAAGATCTTTTAGATCGCAGTGTGTTATCACCACAAATAAATCTAATCTAATCTAGCAAGGAATCTAGCGGCTCGTGTGCAGCGGCCTTAAGTTTATCTCTTCGAGGTCTAAAAAAATGTTAAACATTTATTTCATAGTTGTAAATAATACAAAGACGTTTTGTATATGATTTGTTGAACGACACGGGTTAGAAATCGTAAAGATTCTCGATAGAGAGCGATGTTTAAAATTACAATTTACAATGTTGAGTTGTTGGGGATATAATAGCGATTGGGAAGCCAACATAAACCTTTTGATGTCTGGTTTTGAGTCAGTATTGAGAGAGTATTCATCATCCTTCGTCTTCTCTCTCCTCTCACTCTCTTTCTTCTTTCTTTTCTATTCTCTAGCCATAGACGTTGCTCTGCAAGAAGAAAGAAGAGAATGGAAAGAAAGCGCCACAAACAGAAGTTTCTCTTTTTACTTTTTTTCTCGATTTGCAGAGACACAAATGTACGTAGCACTGTGCAAGTTCTTAAAACGTCTTTTAAAGATCTCTTAAACGTCTTTTGAAGAATAGACACTGATATCCTTGGCTGTCGAGCGTCTGTAATCCATGTACCTTTAAGTTTAAAGACTTACTATACCTAATCACAACATACCTATATTATTATTTTTGCTTCTGTCTTACAATATATGAATGTCCCAAAAATTAAAGTATAGTCTAACCTAGGGGTCGGCAACCTGCGGCTCTTTTGATGTAAAGTTTGATGAAAGCTTGATTTTACATACAATTTTTTTGTCGTACCTATTAATACTGAGACAAAATCCTCAATAATGTAGGCTGTCCGGCCTTTTTACCCAAATGTCTGGCCAAACTGGCTGGTCTGTCCGGCTATTTGGTTTGGCGACCTGGCAACCCTATACTCAATCATCGATACACTTATCAGGGTTGCCAGACGTACGAGAAATCTCGTACCATTACGAGATTTACAGTTTTCGTACGAGATACAAGAATAACAAAATTCTCGTACAATTTTGTACGAGATTTTACTAATGATGACTGCCTTCGCTAGGTATCAGCCAAAAAGTATAAGAATTTGCATATTTACCTACTTCACACACCACAAAACGATCGACTGGGCGCATCACTAAATGCACTACCTCATCACTATATGAAACTAGACAACTTGAGTGGGGAATCCCCGTTTAATGTATTTATTTGTTGTTGTCCTTATTACACTAATGTTAATCACTATCAGTTCTAATTGTTTCATTTGAATTGACAACTAAAAGCGCAACGAATATGACTACTCAAAGTTAAATAGTACAGTAAATAGTATAAATTAGGTATAAATTTTATTCGATATACCTACTTTAAATTTATACTTGTACGAGATTAATTGTTGAAAGTACGAGATATTTAGCAACACTGGTACGAGAAAAAAAATCCGTCATCTGGCAACCCTGTTACATATATTGCTGTCTTACAAATTATACCAAAACTAGTGTGACCTGAGCGAATTATTCGCACTAAATAAGTATAATAATTATCACTTTACAAAATTATTTTTTAAATATGATTGCAGGTATTCAATTCGTTTCTAATTTAGCACACTGCTTATAACGTTCTTCTTTTTGTTGTATTACAATATGAAGCTCAGATGACAGATCAAAGAAATATTTTATTAAAATTGTCATATAGAGGCGCAAGTAGCAAAAACATTGAGCTAAGCCGTCAGATGGCAGTATGCAGTATTGTGTCTGTTGTATTACAATATGAAGGTCAGATGACAGATCGAAGTGTTGTCGTTGTATCAAAATTAAAGTCGTTAGATGGTAGACGTTGTTCAGCGTTGCTGTATTTTAATTAATTTACAAAAACAAAAGCAACAATAATTTTTTTAGTTGTCCATGTCAGTATAGAGCAAGCAATTATCTGTAAATTGATATATAATTTATGTGGAGAAATTGTGAGGTTTTTTCTAAAAAGGGAGGCAAACATCTTTAACCTTAGCGTATTAATATATATGATAGAAGTTTTGGTATAATTTGACGTTGTTGCTACCATCTTATAATATGCAGTTATGGACGTACTTTTGTCTGCGACTGTAAATAAATACAATATCACCGGTGCAGCTTTATAGGTTTTTTTGTTTCACGATACTGTAAGTGAGCATAAAGCTCTTTATTCAAAAATTTACATACTGAAAATGACTGGCAAAGCTTGATTTAATATGCACTGGAGCAAACTTCGAGTAGATGCGATTTCCTTCTGTTTCTTCTATTCTTAACAAATACTTCGATGAATACATTTCTCCACGAGTTTCGTTGAAATGAAAACCTTAATATTCTACTACACAAAAAAAAATATCAATTTATTTTTTTTAGGTCACGTAACATATTGTCTGTGGGTCATACGGATCCAATGCCACAATTTCTAGTTTAATATTGGTTTACATTATTTTTTATGTTTGTTTTATGCTGTATTTGCGTTTTGATGCCACACGAAATAAATTCACTTGTAACTTATACAGTATAAAACGTCCAAATATGCTCTTTGAACATCTTAAATTAAACAGCGTTTTAAGGCCGCTGCACACGAGGCTAGAAACGCTGCTAGATTCTTTGCTCGATTTGCCTACTAGTTTTCTAACGCTGATTTTCTTGATTGCTGTTAAGTGCTCGCTTCATACGAGAGTATTTTTCAAGCTTAATTTGTGGATAGATCTGGACCGCTCACTAAAAAGAGTCGCTCAGAGCGATTCGTTCAAAGGAGTGACACTAGACAGTACGCACTACACAAGAGTGCAGACTGCAGAGGTGTGAACTGTCACCATGCATGCTCAGGAGTCACGTAGCATTGCACAGCACAAAACACACACTCAGCTCTGAGCTCATTTTAATATGATTCTGATCTTATATTATTCGCATTTCGGATAAACTATCAAGTATAATAAAAGCTTCATAATAATAATGTTTATTGATACAATATTATATCTTTGTCATTGACGTCAATGTGAATAGTTTAAGTCACTGTAAGCTTAGTACTATTGCACTTACAGTGTGTCATTCAACATTAAATGACTCAGCAAAGATAACTCCGTACGTGCAAAATTCACTAGTGCCTCTGTGGCTTGTGCTGTGTGCGCTCTGTAAATGTGCGAATGCAACAGTACAGAACAGCTCAGCACAGAGCAATGGCGCTCGGAGTGAGTTATTTACAAAAAAAGAGCGACTCGCTCCGCTCCGAGAAACGAGTCGTTTATTATGAACGACTCGCTCAGGAGCGACACATCACTAGTCTTAACTTTAAAAATAAATACATAAGCGCCATTTCCGAACTCGGTTCAGTTCAGGAGTCATGACGTCAGCCTGGAGCTGTAAATGGCGTGACGTCAGCAACTGGGGATGCGTATCGACTGTGTAGTTGATATGACTAGGTTGTTGCGGAATTAAATATTGTGTTATTATGGTTGTGCTGAGGTCGCTATTTCTACGGACAAAATTTTATACCTTAGACGAGAATAAAAGATATATAATATATAACTCTAATATGGCGGTGTACAAATATTATGCTCTGTGTATGTAGTTTGTACTGTTGCATGAGTGGATGCATTTTTCTCCATTAAAAATTTAAGTGAAACTAATGCATAAATATTTATATACATATATTTATAATACAGTTCCTTTGATATAACCGTGAATGCAAGTGTAAATTTTCAAAAAAAAATATATGTATTACTCTTCCGGCGCGTTAATATTTTATACCTGGCCCGGCTTCGCCCGGAAAAACGAGTAAGCCTAGCTTAAAAAGGTTAGGCAGGGATACACGGTGCGGGGAAAACTATGCTTCTAATTTTATATATGGTGTCATACACTCGATTTATTCCGGGATGGACAAAAGTATTGGCTACGTTGCATTTTTTTTCTCACTTATACATAGATCGTTCTTACTTTCTTACTCAGTGTACTATTGAACAGGGCAAGAGAGAAACACTCCCATCTTAATCTTACCCTCAAGAGAATACAAGCGGAGAAGAGTAAGCGAAGTTGCCATTTACTTATTGAGAACTAGCTGCTCCCTGCGGCTCCGCACGCGATTGTGGTGAAACACGGTAGTGGAGCTTTCGGCTATATATATATATTACTAGCGGTCCCGTCCGGATTCACCCGGGTGCAAAAGAACTAATGGAGAAGGGAGGGACATAAGTACGCACATTCATCTTAGTTTACCGAGATGAATGTTGGGTCCAAATTTTTCGCAGTTTTCGGCAGTTCCCTGCTTTATTACTTATTTTAAACTCAAACCTCCATTTTTGATGAAAATACTTTTTTAAGTAATAATTATTTCTTTTAAATCAATAATTACTGTATAATTAATAAAATATAATAAATATTTAATTTATATAGGTACTGTGATAGTTTTCAAATGAGCTATTATTTAGATTTATTTAATTTTAATTAGTCGTAATAAAACTAAAATAAATTTAAATGAGAGCTTTAGAAGAAAGCAATGTAGAAAAAAAAAACATTAAAAACATGTGCGTCCAAGGTGGGGCTCGAACCTACGACCCTGAGATTAAGAGTCGCGCGCTCTACCGACTGAGCTAACCGAGCTTCTGTACGTGCGCCGCTAATATGGGGTATGCAGTTAAGGCATTTCACCTGGATATAAGTATATGGTGAAAAATTGTGACTGACATTCTGCAACATTTTTCATTGATTTTCCGCTCCTATTAGTCCTATTAATTCCTATTGTAGCGACAGGCAGCTTTTGCGATATTAAGTCGTTGGAGGGGGAAGCGGTGAGAGGAAGTTTTGGGTTTAAGTCCCGACAGTAACATTGTTGGAAAGTAAATTTTTCTTATATAGTATTTGTAACTAACAATGTGAAATCTAATTAATTATTGAATTTTTTTTCAATGCAAATGTATTTTGACGAAGTACAGTTTTTAATAGCCTAAGTTACTCCTTATAACATTAACTATTTTCAGTGAAAGTCCCATCAAAATCGGTCTAGTCGTTTAAGAGATTAGCCTGAACTGTTCAGACAGACAAAAACTTTCAAAATTGTTTTTTTGCCGTATATACTTTCATATGCATTTAGTAAAAAGCTGTTATTTTGACATTACATTATTTATCTGTATTTATCTGTATCTTGGACAAATGTATTGGCAACATTGCATTTTCTTTCTCACTTACACATATATCGCTTTTTCTTTCACTTAGTGTACTATTGGACAATGCAAGAGAGAACACACCCACCTGGAGACCTTTATCCTTATCTTCAAGAGAACGCAAGCGGAGAAGAGTAAGCGCGGTTGCCATTTACTTATTGAGAATTTATGTAAAAATCACTAAATCGGGATCTTTGTGTTTTATTAATTTATTTTATTACTAGTACTGGGAAAAGTTCTAGTTTTTTTTCTATTAACTTTGAAAATGTATATTTCATAGCAGTTATTTTTGAATGCAGTCTTAACGATAGGTAGAACATCACGTTAGTTACAGGCCGGTTATGTATACTTACTGATTTTCAGAGAAAGTGTTTTTTTTCAATCGTATTAAGGTTATACACCCACGACCGTATATTAGTAAAAACTGCGTCCGTATTTTATTGTAATAAAAAAATGTTATATGACTTGGTAAATTATTATTTCTTATGGAAATATTATATCCTGTAGATCATAGCTTTATTTTTCAATATTTAAGAAATTTATATTTAAAAATTTGACATAATATCATAAAGTTTTGACTTTAGCAGTACATTTAATTAAGCCCAATGAACACGAAAGATTTTATCTTACGTTTTGTTTTAAAAACCTTTGAACCGTTAGACGTATAGTTTTTGAGTAATTGGATATTAAAAATGCAGTTATTAATGCACGGTAAAGGAAATAATATCCAGTTTTAAAGTTTTAGTTATTAGCAACGTCAAAAAAATTATTTAATAAAAACAAAATTTATGAAAAACTTTTCGTGTAATCTGGTGTTCATGGTGATATAATTCAAATCTAGAAAATAGGGATTTTGAGAGTTGTTTCGAAAATTTTTAATTAATATTTCTCTAAAACTGCGCGGGAAAGTTTAGATTTTTTAATTTTTACGTTATCTAAAAGAGTCAAACTTTCGAATAATCAGTTTTTTAAAAATTTGTCTATAGCCAATTTGGTTTTATCTTATTTTTATATACACTTCTGGTCAGTCTTCTCATTTATCATTGTATTAAAAATGGCATTTTTAATAATTAATAACTTGAAAACTAGACGGTCAATGTTTTTGAAAAAATGCAGTGGAATGTATGACTATGAGATATCCATAATTAACATATTAAAATTTCAGCGTATTATCTATACATTGCTCTATCGGGCGTATAACCTTTAACAAATTCTGCAAAACATATTTCTGAAAATATGGCCACCTTCCCGTTAATATATTAAGAAGCAATTTTAAATTGGCCGTTTCTATGTAAACATAACATTAAAATAACTTTGTGAAAAATAACCCGTTTCTTTTGAACGTATTATTTTTTATTTGCAACAGTTAAAATGTTTGAAAGAGCATATTTTCAAATAGTTTTTGAAAAACGTAAACATTGTTAGTCGTTCGGAATATTTTTGACGATGAATAATTTTACTGAAATAGTTTTAGCATTTTTCAGACTTGTTCTCTGCACTAAAATAGAGAAATGTTAAATGTACAAAAGAATTTTAATGGAACATTGTTTTCGTTTGTTTGAGCTATGCATTACAGCGGACCCCTTCACTAATTTTAAATTTTCATTTAAACAAAATAAATAATTTTTATGTTGTTTAATTTCCAGCAAGACTTAACTACACCATACAGCATATATAAATGCCAGTACCTACATCATATTATATAGTAATACGCTAAGGTTAAAGATGTTAGCCTCCCTTTGTAGACAAAACTTCACAATTTCTCCACATAAATTATATATCATTTTTCAGATAATTGCTTGCTCTACTGAAATCGGCAACTAAAATATTTATTATTGCTTTTGTTTTTGTAAATTAATTAAAATACAGCAACGCTGAACAACGTCTGCCACCTGACGGCTTTAATTTTGAAACAATGTCAACACTTCGATCTGTCATCTGACCTTCATATTGTAATACAACAGACACAATACTGCATACTGCCGTCTGACGGCTTTAATTTTGAAACAGCGAGCAACGCTGAACAACGTCACAGCAATGCTGCATGATGCCATCTGACGGCTTAGCTCAACGATTTTGCAACTTGCGCCTCTATATGATAATTTTAGTAAAATATTTCTTCGATCTGTCATCTGAGCTTCATATTGTAGGTAATACAACAAAAAGAAGAACTTATAAGCAGTATGCAAAATTAGAAACGAATAGAATACCTGCAATCAAATTTAAAAAATAATTTTGTAAAGTGATAATTATTATACTTATTTAGTGCGAATAATTCGCACAGGTCACACTAGTCATATATAATAAGCGCCACGGATCTAGAAGGTTTGGAAGTTAGTCACAAACAGCGTCGCAAAGGTACATTTTAAAGCCGTTGAGGCTCCCACCACCTCCCAGCTACCTGCACGGAACGTGCGCTCGTCGGTGATTGGCCGTGATCGCTCGTTGCCTTTGTCACTTGTCGCTTTCCTGCTTTAATTAAAGTACAGTCGAGTACGCTATTGTCAAGTTGTTATTGTTATTTTAGTTTCGTTGAGTTGCGAGTTTGTAGTTTTTCAACAGACTGTACAAGCGCAAGCCCGCATTTGCATCTAACTTCCGAGCCTTTTAGATTCGTGGCGCGTATTATACTTTTATTCTATACTAAGCATAGGAATAAAATCGCAATCGAACCATTAGGGTGCTCATAACTAATAGTAAGTAAAAATATATTAAGTCATAAATTTAAAATATATGTCGTGCTTCAAAATTCACACTACATTAATCTTTACATCTCTTCGAATGCTAATTGTCTATTGCAATCTGAGATAAATAGTTGTAATTGATGTTATTAATGATAGAGATAAAATAAAACAAAATTTTAAATGAACAGAGCCAGTTCGCGCCCGACCTTGATTACTTTTCTTTTTCTCTGAGCTGACATATTTTGGTAACGTTGCGATCTGTCAATCGGTAGCAGCCAAATTACCATACAAAATAAAAAGCATATACTGGAAAAGAACGTATTGTAACAAAACTGCTGTAGTTCGTGGTGGAAATTATTTATTTACAATAATAAACGTTTAACAAGACAGTTAAACACACAACGAAAGAGTATTTCTTTAACAAACAGTAATAATAACGTTAACAGAAACAAAACTAATAGTTCTAAATAATAAAATAGAAAACTAAGTAACGGAAAAATATAAAGTCTTAATTATATGTATACAAAATATTTACAACACACAAACGCATCGAAGTTTATATAGTACACTTATTCGCACTTGTCTAATAACTATATACACACGATTATTTACAACACAGAAGCTATTTATGCACAACCAGATTTATATAATTGCACTCAATGGTTTACACAGCTCATTTATCTTCTATCTTTGCAGCTACTTTGGTCGTGCTGTATCGACACTGAACAATTTATTTCACAGTTGTCTGTAATCCACTGTACGTACGTGCTGCAGCTTACCAACTGACTGACTGACTGACTTGCCAACCACACCGCTCGCATTTTATAGCTTCGTCCCCCGCCTATCGAATGTTCTAGAAGCATCTCAACGATTCTTCACATGCATTGCCTATTCAGGCAATTCTATGAAGGTCGAGTTTTTACCTGCTTTCTATTGTTGTTGTTGTCGTGGTCTGGAACATTCTATGGAACACATTATCGTCCCAACAGGGGGCACACAACAGTATTGTGGCGTCTGTCATGATAAAATGCAGAGGGATAGGCATGAACGCATTATTAGCTTCAATAAAATCAAAAGCCAAACTTTTAATTGCAAAATAAAACTTATTTCTTATCACAAATAATTTTTCCACCGCGTAGCTTTAACGAAAATAAGAAAACTTTATGAAAATCTAAAATAAATTAGTATCACATTTCTTAGCTTTGATACACGACAAACTTGTCTACACGGTCCGATGATTGCGCAAAGAGAGAAAGTGAGAGAGAGCACGAATAAGGGAAGAGCGAGACATACTGAACACATAATTAAATATAATAAGATTACCTGTTTATTTAACTGACGACTGTAAAGCTGCGTACATCATATTTACACCTTTTCTATACCGAACTTTTGACACCCTGTGATTTGTGAATAATTTCAAAACAAACACGATTTTAAGATCTGACATTTACAGTGAAAACATAAATGTACAAATTTGCCACATTTACTATTGCGTAACTCTAATTAAAAAAATAGGTCTTTGTAACATCCCTGACGACATTTTCAGTCCATTATTTTCACAGTCTAAGGTTGCAATATTGTGCGTGCCCCTTGATGGGACGCCTATAGAATTCAGTAGAAACTACTAGATACAACAACAATGGAAACAGATAAAAACATCCGATCTGCAGACACATGTAAAAGAAGGGATCTCGCTGCGGCAAGCAGGTAGCGAAGCTAGACCCGATTTCTTAGAATCGCTTGGAGAGAACAATAGAAGAAATCTCGATTCGTCCAGAACATTCGATAGAAGCGTGGACCGCAACTATATAAGGCGGTCAGAGTGGGCAAGTGAGTCAGCTAGTTATTCGAGTTGTTCGCGAGTTGTGTTGATACAGTGCTCTGGAATTACGACATAAATTTTACTGTGGAAATAAATTTACTCTAGTGAGTGCAATTATAAATCCGGTTTTACATAAATGACTTATAGTTAATAGACAAGTGTGCTGATAAACTTTGTGTTGTGTTCCTGTGTGTTGTAAATGTTTCTTTGTACATAATTTAGTGACTCTATTCTCTGTTACTTAGTCTCTTATTTTATTATCTAGAACTATATCAGTTTTGTTTCTGTTAACGTTATTATTTCGTTAAGTTAAAGAAGTACGCTTTCGATTGTGTGTTTTACTGTTTTGTTAAACGTTTTTTTATTTTAAATAAATAATTTCCGCCACGGACTACAGCAGTTTCGTTACAATATTTTAAAAATTATTTCTCATAAGTTCACCTATAAACGCCAAAGTACCTACGTCACACAAGTGTTACAAATATCGTTACACATGGATGCTACAGTGACTGCGGACGGCATAAGAACAAAAACCAATTAGCATGCACGCAATTCAACATATGATCCTCCAATTAGAATTTATAATCCAGTCAAAAGTCTCGCTTGGCTCATGGCGCATGTTCGACGCAACCTCCACTCCGGGCACGTGTGTACGGGGTGGCCTGAAAACAAACTGGGCAAGTTCCTAGTTCCCTTGGTGGAAGACACTCTTTCCCAGTCGACTATACCAGAGGTCGGCAACCTGCGGCTCGCGAGCCGCATACGGCTCTTTTGATGTAAAGTTGCGACTCTCCAGTTCCATACGGAAAAAATAATTATTTTATTATATAAACCCTTAAAAATCGTCCAACCGATCCATGATTGAGTACCATGTCTTTAACCAATCCATCCTTTTATACATACGTACTACTAAAATATTTTCGACTCTTTTTTCGGATCTGTTGATTCCACGTTTTTCGGCATCCATCTGAAATGTAACAATGAAGGATGAGTGACAGAAATGCTCCATCTCTCTCACTGATCTTTCATTAATACATTTCATATCATAATATGCCGCTTTAGCGTTGATTGTAAGTCAGTACAAGGTTAAATAAGTTTTTTCCTAACTAACAATTACATTTACAAATAATACGGATTCATGAAAGTGTTTGGTAAACTTGTCAAATCAAACAAGTTTTGAAGAGGAGTTATCGGTATGGCGAGCGAAGTGGTCATAAATAGTTGCTGCGGAATGGCCCACTACACCACTAGAAACGCTGGACAGCTGTAACGCAGTAATGTTTCCCATGATTCACAAGCTACTGTCAATATTCGTGACGCTACCTGTGTCGACGGCGACACCATAGCGTACTTTTTCCTCGTTGAGGAGGCTAAAAACATTTTTGAGAAACAGCATGGGACAGTCACGACTGACTGGATTAGCCTTGATGAGCGTTCATCATGATGTCGAGATCAGTCCAGAGATCTTGTCACGCGCTTTATTTCTGGTGACAACCCGCGTCGGTTGTCTTTTACTTAATTTGTTTTTATGTATGTTGAATTATACTATAAGTAGCATATATTATAATTTTACATAAATAAAGTTGTTACTTATTGTCTCTGGTCCAGAGCTCGAGCAGGCTTTGGAAAAACAAACAAAATAAATTTGTTCGATTTCAGAGCAACAGGACGGCTAGTAATAATTATTATTATTACTTCACTACATGCGAGGGTATTTTTTATTAAATGTAGTTATCATTTGATTTAAAAACCTTGCGAGTTGCATGACCTCTATATAAATAGGTAGGTGTTGGTCGTACTAGCATTCTCCATTCCTCTCACACTTGCACTGTTCTTCGTTAAGATGAAGTGAGTGCGCGCTAGTCCCGGTGCACTACGTATCGGGATAGACCCCGGGATACAACAGAAACGTGCTGTGACGTTTGATCTCCTAACAGCAGTGCCCTAGAGCTGGGATTCTTTTAGTTGTAAAAGCATAGTGTGCTGCAAATAAAGTACAGTACCTATTTTTAATCGATTAAAAAAAAAAAACACCAAGTGCGAGTCGAACTCGCGCATCGAGTTTTCCGTACAAAATTCGTAGATATTGTAACAGAACTGTTGTAGTCCGTGGCGGAAATTATTTATTTGCAATAATAAATGTTTAACCAAACAGTAAAACACACAAACGAAAGCGTACTTCTTTAACTTAACAGAAATAATAACGTTAACAGAAACAAAACTAATAGTTCTAGATAATAAAATAAAGACTAAGTAACAGAGAATAAAGAGTCACTAAATTATGTACACAAAATATTTACTACAACACAGGAACACAACACAAAGTTTATCAGCACACTTGTCTATTAACTATAAATCATTTATGTAAAACCACTCACTAAAGTTTATTTATTTTCACAGTATAACTGAATAATTTATGTCGTCAACACATGCACAACACGAATAACTGACTGCCTGACTTGCCCACTCTGCTCGCATTTTATAGTTTCGATCCATGCTCTAGAATGTTCTCCACGCATCGAGATCCCTTCTTTTACATGTATTGGCTTCTCTTCAAGCGATTGTCTGCAGGTCGGATGTTTTTTACCTGATTTCCGTTGTTGTTGTTTCTAGTAGTTTCTACAAATTCCAGAGTCGTCCCATCAAGAGGCACGCAACAATATGTATATAATTCGTCCATCACATCGACATAGGTAGCGGTCAGTTTACCAACTAAGTGTATAATTGCAATGAGTTCAGATGGACTACCCAAACTATACTGCATACCGTGGCTTTATCTGATAGCTAGCGGCCGTACCGTGCTGTATGCGAGAGTTCTCATTATTGTATTTTAATAAATGTTCGTGTATACCGGTGTATAAACGCACCGTTAGCGGACGCTTGTTTTGTATTAGAACTGTTACTGCGTACGCGCGTAGCACGTTGTTGCGGTTTGTGTATGTATAGTATATAGAATGTAATGTGTATAAAAAATTTAGTTTTTCATTAATTGTTATAGCGGCAATAGAAATACACAATCTGTGAAAATTTCAACTCCCTACCTATTACGGTCCATGAGATACAGCCCACTGACAGACAGACGGACGGATAGCGGAAGATTAATAATAGGGTCCTGTTGTGCACCTTTCGGGTACGAACCCCTAGAAAAGAGGCTACCAATTTGAGTTGTACAAAATTTATATATATTTTTATATAGAAATAATTAATTATTATAGCAAAATTCAAAATAACATTTTGTGCAATCACAAGATTAATTCTCCTCATAATTCGTTTGATTTCAATCTCAGATAAATAATTAATAAAAAGGGATATACCTTTGCGCACATTTTTTGCTGCCCGCAAAGCTAATTACATTCTATAGCAGGGATGGGCAAATCTTGTGATCATCGGGCCACATGAATATTTGACCGCGGGCCAAACAATTTCTTCTTCTAATTTTAAGTATAGCTTTTTTGAAACAACAATTTCAAGTTTTTAAACACTAATTACTATTTTTTTTTTAATTCTTTTTATGTGCCAATTTATATTGTCAAACAGTAATATTTTTGCTTTTAATAATCATTTATAAAATGCTTCGCGGGTCGGAGAAAAATCTACTGCGGGCCGGATCCGGTCCGCGGGCCGCCATTTGCCCACGCCTTTTCTAAAGGAACTCGGTGAAAACAAATCTATATCAATGTTGCCAAATTGCAACTTAGTATTGAATGTTGTATTCCAAACTTGTATCTTTATATAGAACCTACACGATATTCATTTCGATATCTCGGTTGTGCGACAACAAAAAAGTTTTTTTGCAGTCAAAAATTTACAAATATCATCCACCATATTGAATCCTTAGTGACGTAATGTACGTACCCTATAACACGCACGTCATCAAGACGAATCTTTATAGATTTTATTTGTCAAAATCGGTCCAGTAGTTTGAAAGTTACGAAGGAACACACTTACAAACGTACGAACGTACGGGATAAAAGGTAAAAATATTAAAACAATTTTTATTCACTAGAAGATTATTTATTGGTCAACGTTTCGGCAATATTTCTTGCATTCTTCATGACCTTAAAAATCTTTAGTGAAAAGTCACAAAATTAAAAAATTAAAAATCCTGAAGAAGCAAAGATATATTGCCGAAACGTTGACCAATAAATAATAGTGAATAAAAATTGTATTAATATTTTAGCCTTGTATCCCTTGTACGTACGTATGTACGTAAATTGGCCCTTAAAAATCTTTAGTGAAAAGTCACAAAATTTAAAAAAATAAAAATCCTGAAGAAGACAAGAAATATTGCCGAAACGTTGACCAATAAATAATGTTCTAGTGAATAAAAATTGTTTTAATATTTTAGCCTTGTATCTCGTGTACGTACGTATGTACGTAGATTGTTAAACTCTTCTTTTTCCGCACTCGGGTAAGAACAGAACTATTCTCTCGTATACGTATAACTCACAGACCGTATCAAGAATTCAGCCCCTGCTCAGCGGAGTCCCCGAGAATCGCTGAGGGCAATGAATCCTGTGCTACACACGTCTCGGTGAGCGGTGAATTGGTCAACGCGGTGCGGCCAATTGCTGAGACAGTCGGCGGTCGTCATATCAGTCCCCGGTCGCCGCCGCCGCCACCGCCTCCGACCACCGCCTCTACACTATCCTACGCACGCACGCACACGCAACGCTATGTCCTCTCGACGACAAGGAGACGTAACAAACAAAAATAGTTCTTTGCATTTAGTTCATATCTGTGGCCACAAGGCAAAAGAACTCATGTCCGGTTTGAGATTTAAAAAAAAATTCCAGCCAATTGGGCGACGGACATTTCCAACTTCAAAAATATTGATATTTAATATATATAGTCTAATAAAGACAATACAATTTCTGATATCGCGTGAGGTGGCGCGGGTAGTGGCTAGTATTCAATATTATATTTGCTATTCGTTACCATGGTTACCTACATAATATGTTCCACGTCATGTAAAAATTAATCAACGCATGCTTAACTAGTTTATTTCTGACAGATCTACAAAACTATAAAGTTAAGAAACAAATCTTTCTTGAAAAAATAAATAGAATAATAGAGCGTTATGAAAAGTATGCCATTATTATATAAAAAACACCGTTCTAACATATATCTCTTCTGCGCATGCGCCGACTTTGCCCAAAAACAATAGGGCTCTTTATATTTGCAAACATCCCCCAAAAATTCGGATTTAATCCGTTCATCCGTTTGACCTGTATCGTGTTCACAGACAATAGACGCCCAGAAAAAAAAATGTTTTTTGGATTCGGGGGACCTCAAAGCAAAAGGATATTGTAAAATTTTTATTATTGACCTTAACTAATATCATTCCCCACTTGTGGGTTGGAATGGTAATAAACGTTTATGATTATAGTATAGGTACTTATGCTGGATTGCAGAAAGCATTGTCAGAAAATCTAGTTTGATAACGGCTTTACAGAATGTAACCACAAATATTTGCTTCATAAGAAAATCATTGTAGAATTTTAAATCGATCCTGCTCGAAAAATAATTGATCAATTGAAACGACGTTTTTTTAAACTGTGTATGCATGAATTTATTATAGTTTGTTGTACAACTTTTGAAATGATATTGTTTAACTCATTTTGATCAAGTTTTAAATTCAGAAGCGATCTTTTTCTATGTAGATCAAACATTTGTTGTTTTATGAGTACAATCTAATGCTCTTCTATGTTCCCCGAAAATAGGGTTACTTGAAAATCTGTTAATGAAGTACTTTTGCAAGAGCATTTATATTGCAAAAAAAAAATCTTACGAACTATATTCTATCTGAAGTATGATAAGTCTTGTAAACCAGTGTTTATCAAGAACAGACTTTTGACAATATATGCGATATACATACTAAAGTCAGTATGTTTTCTTTTCAAAATCAAACATTTATTTACTCTTCATTTGCCGGATCATGAGTACGAGACACGGGGGCGTCTTAATCATGGTGTACCAGAGCATCGCCTTACCCTATACACCAGAGGATCTCGATACTCTGCTGTAAAATTTTATGAAAGTCTGCCATCCGAGGTTACGACTGTAAATAGTTATAAAATATTTTAAAAAAAAAGTAACAGAGTACTTAATTGAAAAGAGCCCATATGATTTTTATTAATATTGTAAAATTTTATATTGTAAACTGACGCATTCGTTGTCGCTATGACATCTATATGAATAAAGATTATTATTATTATTATTATTATTATTATTATTATTTGACCAAATTCAATATAATATGTCCTACTGTGCAAGGCAAGCTCTGTCTCTTCGCCTGCTGGGTTTGTGTATTATAATATTTCACAATTTGTTCGACTTTACCCCACATTTTGCATCCGTTACGTTGTTACAAACGCACTTACGAAATGAGTTTTATTTTAATTTAAACGGCCGTTAAAAACTCTCTCTTAAATTATTTGTTTACTTCTGTTAGCAACCAGCTGTTATTTTTATTCGTTTTGGAATTGTAATTTTAAAAAGATTAAAGGTTCGATTTTATTACGGATACAAAACGCTTTTTACTATATATTATGTATTTTACCATTCCAACCCACAAGTGGGGAATGGTACTAGTTTAGGTCAAAAATCACTTTTCAAAAATTTTACAATATCTTTCCGTTTTGAGGTCCCCCGAATCCAAAAAACATATTTTTGATTGTTAGTCTGTTTGTCTGTGAACACGATACAGGTCAAACGGATGAGCAGATTGAAACCAAATTTTGGGAGGATGTTCGGTATGCAAATATGAAGAGCCCTATTGTTTTTGGGGAAAATCGGCGTATGTGCAGAAGAGATATATGCTATAACGATCTTTTTATATAATAATGGTATACATTTCATAACGGCTTATTATTCTATTTATTTTTTCAAGACAGTTTCGTCAAAAATCCGTTTTGGGTAGGATTTGCATAAAATCCGTTCTCACGGGGTGTCTACGGCGAGAAAGGAACAACTATATGCCTAATAACGGGAACGCATCCGTGTTTCGTTCCAATTGCCTGAGAAGCCGCGGGTAACGGCTAGTAATTACTAGACTATCATTGTCATGGTTAAACCATTGCAGCTCTTCATCAATTCAGTGTACTGTGCGGGAAGGAAAATATTAAGAAATATTTAGTCTCGTTTAAAAAATTCGGACCACTGTGCAACAACTTCGCTATGGACTCAAGCAAGCATTCTTTTAAAAAAAACTTGATTTTAATTCTTCCAGACGTTCGTAAATCGAGACCAGTTAACTTTAGATCAACATGACGTGTTATACTTACTTTGTTGAGCTAAAGCTTAAAGTCGCTCATATTGCGATTTAACGATCCAATAACATAGTTCCATGTCTGGTGCAATCGGTGCAGTGCACGATCTGCCCTGACTGACTCCCGTTCGTTCTAGCACAGTTGAGATCATTCCGTGATTACAGTAACTCCACTAAGTATCGGCGCCTTTGATGTCTTGTCCACATGGTTATTCCGGCGCAGGAGGAGAATTAAGCTGAGCTTTTTGCTGTAATTCAAGTATCGTCAGCATATATAATCGTACGGTCACAAATACGCTGGAGAGTAAGTAATTTATACCCAGTGGCGTAACAATAGGGTGGCAGGACGAGGAAAATGCCACGGGCCTCCGATCGGAGGAGGCTCCCGGCTCGAGAGGGTCTTGACCACAAGAGGAGCCTAACATTTATTATTACAACTTTTGGTAAAATTTTCCACGGGCCCCAAACGGTATAGTTATGCTTACTGTTTATATCTATCTATATATAAGTCCCTTCGCCGCGTCTGTCTGTGTGTATTATATTATTATTATTATTATTTCTGAACGCGATAAACTCAAAAATTACTGAACGGATTTTGTAAATATTTTGTACAAAAAAGACGGTGTTTTGTCAAAAAAAAACTGTTTTCGTACCATGTAGCAACATCAGGTAGAATTTGCTCAAAGGTGTTAGTTCAGACATTTCTGCACTGTAGTCGTTTTTTTGTGACCATAATGAATTGTTTTATACTAGCGACGTCAGATAAAATTTGCTCAAAGCCCTTAGCTCAGACATTTCTGCTCCGTAGTCGTTTTCATAAACAGGTCCTTAATAAATACATTTTTAGAATTTTTCGCTAACACAAAATATATCTATCTATATATTGCAAAAATAATCAAAGTATCTTTAATCAGAGAAATACAATACACAATCATAATACTAGGAATAAAAATAATTTTGTAGGTATTAATTCTAATCTTTCAGTTGTACAAATTGGTACTTATAATATAATAATCGCAAAAATCTGCAACAAATTACCATATAAACTATTCAATTTTGATCCACTTAAACTAAAAAAACATGTTAAAAACATTTTAATTAAAGAAACTTTGTACAATTTAAATGACTATTTTAAGATAGATTTTTATAAATACCCATTGTAACTTTAATATGATGCATTCTACACTGTATTTACAGTATTCCAGAATAAAGCTACATTATTATTATTATTATATAAAAAGCGCAGTTTTGCATCCAAGGGCGCAGATATTCTTTTTTTCTGGAGGGGGTGATAAAGCAAAAAAAACATTTTTTTTAAGTTTTATTAATATCACACAAGAATACTCACGAAGGAAGGTGTCAAGCAAAATATTCATTCCCAAAATAATTTTACAAATTCTTTTTCAAAAAGTATTTCAAAATTTAATTTTTTAGCCAGGTATTCGTATTATTTTCAGTTTTATTTTTTTTTATTATTATGATCCTGGGGTGGGTAATTACCCCCTTAACCCTCCATATCTACGCTCTTGTTTGCACCCGGGTGAAACTAGACCGGGCCGCTAGTAAAGGATAAAAAGTTGTGAACCCAAGACAGAGTAATGTGTCTATGGCGGTTCTGCGTTCTAGCTATGGAATTTCAACCGGAAGTAAAAGTAAAGTAAAGTAAAAAGTTTTTATTGTCAAGTAGTATAAAAGTTAACAATATTACAGTTTGTTGTGTACAAGATGCCAGACCAAGGGGTCTATAACTCTGACAATATTTAATTATGAAATACATTAGTAGAAAGAAAAATAATTATTTATAATGAGGGAAAAATTTAAAAAAACCCTCTAATGTTCAACCGGAAAAATATCATGCGCACTGCTATTCGTAAGACAAAAATATAGCTGATTGACACAACTGTATCATGGAGTGCGTTTAAACTGTGGTTCTATCTCAACCGACATTTAATCCGACCGACGTCGGATGCGTCATGCGCTATGTCATTTTAAACTTTACAACAAAATATTAAAAAATGTCGCGTTGCATCTTCAAATAACTATGATATTCGGTGACGTCGGAATACTTGTTCTTTTTGCTGTGGAATGCAAGCTAGCGGAATTTCCCGATTAAAGTGTTGTAGACAAAATAAAATGACAAACTCGAACAAATCTATGTCTTAAATCTTCGTTCAGTCAGAATTTCACTAATAAATTATGATTCATTAAAATACTTTTAAATTCTAATCATTTCAAATAATACTTCAAGTGAGATTAATTTTTAAAGTATGGGCTATATCCTATATGTGCAAGGAGTTACACATTTTTCGATGCGAGCGTTTATGGTGAGCACTAGGGGAAACTTCAAGCTCAAATTTTCCGTACGTCAGTGAGCAATGTTTATTAAAAGTGAAAATAGTTATAATTTTATGAAGTTTTTTAATTACAAAGAAAACATAGGAAAACTAAGCGATCTGGAAATGCTTGCTGTGTTCCGGGCTGTTGCTCTGATGGCGATTTAAGTAAAATAAAGACCATTGGCACCCTAATTTGACGTTCCGTTGTTAGTGTAAACAAATTAACATCAGTTTTCCTTATTACATTTTTTTGACACATCATGGCCAACTAAAGGTTTTGACTTATCACCTTAAAAACATGTCGCGATTTCCATAAAAAATGAGTTCAATAATTCTCTATAACACACTAGCGGCGCTAGTAGGCTTCGTGCACACATCCTATAGGAAAACATTTAGTGTCTCTAGAGGAAAACGCATTTTTTACTCCATTTGTGAAACATCAACTTTGATAATAATAATAATTAATCCATGATAATCCAATAATTCATGAGCGTCTCCAGAGACGTATAGTTATTCTTTAACTACTTGATAATTTACTTGGTGAATTGAAAGTAAATTTTATTGTAACGAATAAATTTGTTCCAAGATTAGTAGCTTCTATCTTTAATAGTGTTCGGTGAATATGGGCATTAGTGAGAAATCCAAATCTTCTTGGTTTCCGAGCTTGTATGCCGTGGTCCATTGGTATTTCTACTTGGCGTTTCGTCTACAACTGCGGTAGACATTATCAAAGGCGATGTGTAATTTCACACAGGTAAGTGTGGTACTTCCGTCTTTTATGGTCAGCGTGCTCGTGTTCTCTACTTGGTCGTAGTGTTTTTCTGTGATTGGTCGTTCCATTCAGTGGGTTGGTATTGCACAGTGCTGGTGTTCAGGTTTTACTTAGATTCAAACCTTCATCTTTCCGGTTGAAATTATTTGCGTGTTTGTGTATTTCTATGGCCTCTCTGTATATGCGTGGGTAGTAACTGTCTATAACTTTGGTTTCTTCAAAAAGGATCTTATGCTTGCCTAGAGTCAACGTATGCTCAGCTATTGCAGATTTTTCAATGTGTCCTAGTCTACAATTTCTCTTGTGTTCTGTTACGCGTGTCTTTACACTTCGTGCAATACCAACCCACCGAATGTAACGAAGAGCATACTACGACCGAGTAGAGAACACGAGCACGCTGACCATAAACGACGGAAGTACCACACTTGTCGATACACTACCTGTAAGCAGCCTAGAAGGACACTTCGCCCGCTACCACATCGCCTTTGATAATGTCTACCGCAGTTGTAGACGAAACGTCAGGTAGAAATACCAATGGACCGCGGCATACAACCGCGGAAACCAAGAAGATTTGGATCAACACCGGCCGTGAAAGCCTACACACTTGGATAAGTGAGAAATGTTTAATGCTTCATTAGCGGACACATATTTTGATGGTGCAGTGTTTCCTGAAGGAGCGTGTAGCTAACCCAAGTCATGCTCTCTCTCGCGCTCTCTCTCTCTCTCTCTCTCTCTCGTGTGGAGTATGATCGTTCGGCTAAATCTAAGCTTTACATATTATATAACGACGTGTCTGCGAGCGGTTCTGTACGTTTAAGACAAGACAAGACAAATCCTCTCCAGTCACATCTCTATGAGCGTCTTCTGTTACCGAGATTAGCTTCCAGTTTAGTTCCGACATCTTACACCGTGCGCCAACCAAACGTTAAATAATTTGCATACACCCACATTGAATGTGTACACCGTATCTAACGATTATATGCTAGCCATCGTTACATTTTCAAATAAAAATTCCGGCCACTTGAACGACTGAACAATTCAAAAATTACCGAAATTCTTTGACATAATATAGTAAATAACCCATCCGCCGCGATAGTGGCAGATTCGGGTTTGAGTCATGACTCACGACAGGAAATTTTCTATGTGGTCTAAAAGTTAAATATATTTTTTAATTGTTATAAATATTTTGTTCAACAGCGAAAGGCAGCAGTTAGGAATGATCCTATTGCTGTTGAACAAAATATTCATATTTAAAAATTATTTTTTACTTTTTAAATCACATACTAAAGAATTTTTTTGGTTTTTAAGCTCTAATTTTAATTATAACCATAAAAACCAACACTCAAATGACTATATTTATATAAGTTATTTATATATTTATAAATATTTATATAAATTATTGTATTGTCAGTGTCAGTTTTGAAATGAGCTATTAATTAGATTTTTTTAATTTTAATTAGTTAAATAATAATAAAATAATTCAAATAAATTTAAATGTAAGCCTTAGAAGAAAACAATGTAGAAAATAAAAATATATTCGCCCAACGTGGGGCTCGAACCCACGACCCTGATATTGACAGTCGCATGCTCTACCGATTGAACCAGCCGGGGTTATTTACTCACAACGCTAATATGAGTATATTTAGTTAGTGCATTTCACCTGAATAGAAGCTTATTTTTGAGATACATTTTGCAACATTTTTCATTAATGCTCCGCTCCTAATGGTCGTAGCGTGATATTATATAGCCTATAGCCATCCTCGATAAATGAGCTATTCAACAATTTTTTTTTTCAATTTGAACCAGTAGTTCCTAAGATCATCGCGTTCAAACAAACAAACAAACACACTCTTCAGCTTTATATATTAGTATAGAAGAGTAACCAAGCCGAAACATGTTAAAGCCCTGTTTCCCAAGCTGACACCAAAACTAATATACCTTCTTACACTTTAAATGTAATAAAATGTAACGTTTTATAAGGGCAAGTAAACAATAAGTTTTGTTTTATTAAATTTAGAATGTATTATTAGTTTTGGTGTCATCTTAACAAACACACACTAAAGTTTAATATATTTTTATCCAACTACTTCTCATATTAAAACTTTTTTCAAAATTTTCACATATTTAGTACAATATTTGTGTAATTCAGGTTCATATTCATAGAACACTATTAAAAAAATAGAAATTACAAATATTAAGAACAAATTTATTCGTTAGAATAAAATTCACGAAGCAAAATATCAGGTAACGAAGTTAGTTAAAAAATAAATATACACTGCACTATGCTCCTTGCTCTTTTTCTTGAATATTTTGACGTTCACCCAAAAATCCAACCGATGGCGTTAGTGTAAACGTCAAAAAAAAGTTTCACAAAATAATAATGTTTTAATCTAACCCAATTGCGCACAAAACTTCCACTAACTTTAATGTTTCACTTCACAAGAGGTTAATAAACAACAAATAAATAAATCCACAAAAGCAACTGTAGACATGATACTCTACGTTTATATGTTAGGTATTATGATCTGTGTGGCGGCTATTATTATTTTATCGTACGAATAAATATTCATACCCTGGAAGTAAGACAGAATTGATTTATACCTGGAGTAAACATAACTGTGGTTGGTGAATTGAATTATCGCTATTTATTCGGAGGAATAGCTACCTGAAGAACCAATGAACCGAACTTATTATCACACATCATTTATCAAAATCGGTCACGTGAAACACGAGGTATATTAGGAAATCTAGACCCTACCCTATTCGAGGTATACGGTAAATTTCTAAAATAATTTTTTCTTGTACACTACTCCCTAAAAAAGAGACAACGCATGCTTCAACTACAAATTTCTTTGAAAAACAAACTTTTCCACATAACGCAACAAACTTTTCTTTTTTCTGTTGAATAAATTCAGCGGCATTGTTCTATCTACATTTCATTTAAAGTTTTGCTGAGGGATTGTTTCTTGCATAGGGTGTGTTTTCATCTCTTACAACCTCTATACCCGGTGCTTACCCGTTACCTACACCATAATAAGCCGTTACTAATAAGGTTGCAATGATATATCGGTCAATTGATATTATCAATAATATCGAAACAAAAATAAAGATATTTATATCGATATATTAACAATACCGATATGATAACGATATTATGGCATAAAAATTACGGAGAGTAAATGTGACTTGAAGAATTTCGAATTTCGCGGTAATTTTTTGGTTTGTTGGTAGAAGGTTGATAGCGTATTGCGAGTGTGCGACTGGAGCGTGTTGTTACTTGTTTGTTTTTTTGTTCAGTTAACAAAATATCGATATTGAAAGGATCGATATTATCGACGGTTCGGTGTCGATATAAATATTGATATATTTATCGATATTAAAATCGTTTTGCATCCCTAGTTACTACGATCTTGAGTTTAGGTAATAATTTTCAATGTTTGCCTTACCTGTACAAAAAAATAATAGGTACATTAAATAGCCCATAAAAATAAAAAACATTAACAATTATGACTGATTCAGACAGTGTCTTAAAAAAATTTTAACTAAAAAATCAATTTATAAAATTAATGTTTTTTTAAACTAAATGTATTATCTTTTTGTATTGACGTATTCTAAGCTGTCGCCAGTATTAGAGAATAAAAATAAATACACTTGGCTACAATTTGGGAGACTTCTCTTAATCTACTAGTAATTCGTTTTTTTAAATTTTATTTATAACAAGCGGCGCGATCTGGTTTCGCCCGAATTTGTAGAATACACCGTTTTTTCGTCGACCTACGTTGCAAAAAGCGTCTCGAGCATCATGACGCGCAGTGCAAGAATCTCAAACTGTCTGCCCTTGTGGTGTAATATACTATTCCGTACTCTGGTAGTTTTATAATCATACTAGTTTGTAACATTTTGCATTTCTTCTATATTAATATTTTTATGATAGTAATAAAAATTAAAATGCCATTCTCTAATTTTTAAGCAGTAAATGTTAAAAACTTAACCATAAAAAAGTTATTGCGTGAAATAAAAGAAAAGGGTGTAGACGTTATTTAATTATAAAAATAACATTAATATTTTCTTGAAATGTCTCGGAAAAAGTTTTCCCCTTGGGATTAGATAACCGAGTAGAATTGTCTGCGTCGTGAACGGACAGACAGAGCCTCGACATAATGAAATTATGACGTCTTTATATGTGGAGGTGTCGCTGTGCCTGTGTGTGGGTGTTTCCTGTTTCGTACCACAGAAGACAACGTACAGAGTAAGGCCTCTTGTTAACGACAACGGATAACGGTCCGATTTTTAAGACGGGCGACGAGCCGACGCGCAGTGTTCAATAGGTTAGTGCGGGTGTTTGTTTACGCGACGGGCATGTAGCCGTTGCAACAAACCTCAACGGGACAGATGTGCGCGCACGTTTTTACCTATACCTACCTTGTTCTGCTCATTGTGAATATGGAGTTTAAAACTGATATTTATATGGATTTATTAATTTGCCTTGTTCATAATACGCCAGTGTTGGGACAAGACTAGAAAATTACAAAAATAAACAAGCAAGACATAACGTACTTGCACTTCTTCGCCTTTCAAGTATAGAACTGATATCGATAACAAAGGACGCGCTCACATATGTGCGGATCGTGTACAAACGTAACCGTTTCGCGTCGGCCCGTTACTCGTTGACTAAAACGAGAGCCCTAAACGAGGCTAGAAACGCTGCTAGATTCCTTGCTAGATTTGCCTACTAGTTTTCTAGCGTTGGTTTTCTTAATTGCTGTTAAGTGCTTGCTTCACACGGGACTGCTTTTCAAGCTTGCTTTGTGGATAGATCTGGTGCGCGCGCAGTGTCAATTCGAATATAAACACAGAGCAAAACGTGTCTGTTGTCTGAATGACGCCATGCTGGTTCGTGGGCGTTTGTTCAAGTGCCCACGTGACAAGATACTGCTTCCTGATTGGTTCTTGCTCATACCTATCAGCAGATCTAGCAGGGAAAATAGCCCCTGTTCTAATTTTAAAACCTATCTTCTCAGCTGGCAGAGTGACGTCATTTCCAGCTGCACATAAAAAAAACACAATTGCACTGTATACTTTATAGTAACCATAGTAAGTATGGAAAATAATACCCCATCGTCGTCATGTTTTTAAAGCTCCACCCATTTGAAGGACCCCAATTAGTGAAAGAATTTTTAAGCTCGGTCCAGTAGGTTTTGAGTTTATTCATTACAAACAAAAATACAAATCTTTTCTCTTTATAATCTTTATATATAAAAATTACGTGTCACGTTGTTTATCCGATGTTTGTCCGCGATGAACTCCTAAACTACTGAACCGATTTTAAATTTGATTTGCACACCGTGTGCAATTCGACCCAACTTGAAAGATAGGATAGCTTACATTTCAATTTATAGTCGCAATATTATTTTATTGAAAATTATTTGTCTATTCCTTGACAGTCATAATAGAACCATATAAGATGGCGAACCTGTTGACTGAAGTGAGTGAATATTCAATAGATGGCGCAACGAACTTAACAACCATATAAGATGATTGAGTGAATATTCAATAGATGGCGCAACGAACTTAACAACCATATATCTAGATCGAGGATGTTAAAAAACTGAATATCGTTTAAAACTGCTCGGCACGACGGCGCAGCCGGAGTGCTCGACATACACACATATACGCCCATGTATATTTTAAAATAGCTAGCAATTAATAAAATAGATAGATAGATAGATAGATGTTCCAATTAAATTGTTTTATTATTTCACTTTATACGTAGCGAAGCACGTACAGGGCCGCTAGTATTACTATAGACTATAGAGTATAGATAAATACACTTTAATTCCATTTTAAATCTATACCAACGATGTCAAGGTCGCGTAATATTGTATACAAAACATCAACTACACTGGAATAGCGAGTGTCGCTTCTTTAATCCTTTTCTGTGGTTAGTGTTACTCACTGCACTGTGTGCTCCCGATCTCATCATAAAAGACCCCATCTCTCTTAGTCTCGTTTTTTTTTGTATTCTCCTTTCCCGGAATGTTTCTAATATAATATGGATTTATTTTTATATGCACTTATTTCTTTGTGTGTCATCTTTAGTTACATCAAGGATTATATTTTTGTTTATTTATTTACTATAGCTGTTATAACACCGGCGACTATTTCAACAACTTTTTATTAAATTTATTTCAAATATATAAATAGAGAGAGAAAAGTATAGCCGAGGTCACCAGTGTTCCAAATTGAACTTCGTATTGTTGGATCGGATTAACATTAATTGTGAAAAATAACTAATAATTTAGAGTGATGATGATCCTGTTTAAATATTAGAAGATTAAAGGATAAAACCTGGTGGCATAGGATCAATGAACTTTGCAAAATACTGAAGGTTTTTTTTAATTGCATTTATTGTCTGACGTTTTGGCAATCTTTATGCCATCTTCAGAGAATCTAGAAGATTTATATATAAAAAGTTTTTAAGTTATTGTTGTTATTGTTAAAGTTATTGTTGTTAAAATTAAAGTTAAAAATTTAGAAGTAATATAAATAAACTTTCCAATGTTGTCTGTTTTCTCAGTATTGTTATTATTTATGTTTTACATAACAACTAGGGTTGCCATATCTAACCGGGGCCTCGTCGGGACACTCAGGGGGGGGGGTGTAGAAATGAAACAAATTATTATTATACAACTATTTTTTTATTGACAACATTACATAGAACAGAAGTCGTTGCCACACCATATTCTTTCTCAAATTTCGAAATCAAATTAATTACTTATTGGTTAGGATTCTCATTCTTCAATTTGTTCAAATTCATTTTGGTTTGAATGCCAATAAAATTTGTAGTCTTCCTCTCATTAAGACATTTTTGCGTGTCAATTAATATATTTCTTATTTCAATTATCGAGACTTTATTCCTCTCCACGCTTTTTATATTTAAAAAAAAAAAAAAAAAACAGTATTTTGGTAGCAACGGTTGGTGGCGACAGCGGCGACTCGCGAAATCGGGACAAAATTGGGTCTTGTCGGGATGTCGGGACGAGAAGGTCCATAACGGTGACAGTCCCGATATATCGGGACGGATGACAACCCTAATAACAACAATACTGAGAAAACAGACAGCATTGGTAAGTTAATTTATTTTACTTCCAAATTTTTAACTTTAATTTTAACAACAATAACTTTAACAATAACAACTTTAACAACAATAACTTAAAAACTTTTTGACGTGATAACGTCTTATAAATTGATGAATCACCAATATTATAAATTGATAAAACACCGGCTGCATGTACGAAAAAGTGTAACGCGTAACGCATAACGCATAACGCGTAACGTTCCGCCTGACGCTTTTTGCTAATTTCTCGCTCAATTTAAATCAGATCGGTTTGAAACCAGTCTTAAACGAAAGAGGAGAACATTTTACATAGATTTCGTATAACAGAATTTGCCTAAACAGTTTTTTTATACAAATTTATATAGAAAAATATTTTATACAAATTATATAGAAAAATAGCTGTATAAATGCATTCAATTTTTTGACATTAGTATATTGTGAAATGCAAGGCCTTCTAAGTTAAGTATTGGAATAACTAATTATTATTAGAACATAATACTTTGTAAGTTGCAAACGTCACTTTTGACATTTCTTATCATTCCGACACCAAGGATAAGCGGATTGAAACCAAATTTTGGGAGGTTTAGGTTATGTATTACGGAATACGTTATCACGTAAAACTATCGTCTGTAAACCGACTTTACAGACAACCATTTTTTTTATATATAAATCTTCTAGATTAAGTGACGAACCTTCGACGCCGCCGTCCTAACTTACACCAGGTTCTCTGTGCATTCGTCAAAAAATCCAACCCTCGATGGATCCCGCGAGCGGTTCGCGAGCGGCTTGTTCGGCACACCGAACTATGTTAGCCGGTTAGTCCGTGAACGGTTTGGCTCGCAAGTGTATACTTAATGTGACCATACGTCCCGTTTTGAACGGGACCATCCCTTTTTTCGGTTATCTGTCCCGTTATCCCCAAAGAAAGCTCCGGGACGCACAATTGTCCCGTTTCCCGAAACCGCGCGAAAATTATAGAGCTCGCCAGACGCGAGCGGTGCGGGTTTCTATTTCAGCTAACAAAAGTAAATTTACGTTAATTAAAAAGATGTAAATATTTAAAAAACTGTATACCTATATCATATTTTTGACAATTGTATTTCAATCAATTGCTATTTCTATATTTGTTTATCATACATATAAGTGCATATACCTTTCTCTTTTCTCATAAGCAAATGATATAAATAATATTTATATCATTTGCTTATTTAAATTAAAAATATGTAACATAAAATATCTAGTTATATTTAAATTTATCAGAGGAACATAATATGTTCCTCTGATAAATTTAAATATAACTAGATAAAATATCTAGTTATATTTAAATTTATCAGAGGAACTTAATATGTTCCTCTGATAAATTTAAATATAACTAGATATTTTATGTTACATATTTTTAATTTGTAATAATATCTGAGTTTTAAAAAACATTAAAAATGTGTTTTTTTATTGAGAACCTGCTAATTGACGTAAATAAACCGATGTCCCGTTTTGAGTAAAAAAAATTGGTTGTCTGTAAAGTCGGTTTACGGACGATAGTTTTACGTGATAACGTATTCCGCTCGAATATCATATTTAATAATACATAACCTAAATTTTAGTAGCTGTCAAACTTGGGCCGATCGTGCTTCTCTATCGCTTATACTGCGCTCTCGCTTGCACGCACAGGGTCAGGCGGAACGTTACGGCGTTACACTTTTTCGTGCGTGCAGCTGGTGTTTTATCAATTTATAAGACGTTATCACGTCAAAAACAAATGGTCACGTTATGTATACTTAACGTAACTAGCCTCGGAGATAGAGGTGGTCGAAAATGGTTCGAAATAAATTTAGCACAGAGCTTTACGAGAAGTTGGCCGACGCTATGATTGAAGCATTTATGGAACACACAGTACATGCAGTGTAACATGTGTCTGTTTCGATGGTGTATCGGGTAATAAAGGACGCGTGCACAAACGCTTCTTGTCAGACGCAAGATATTCAACGAGCAATACTTCTTGTGTTATATGCATGTACTGTGTGTGTATGTGTCTAAACAGTAAGGGCTTAAAACGTCTTGTATATCTAATTATCCTTGGGATAGAGCAAAGTTTATGAATACTTAACTGCGAGCAGATAGTTTAAGATATGGTGTGATCCCCGGGGAACTCCCACTTTGACTTACAAACTACACACTCCCTACTTCCCTTTCCATCGTTCCTGTGTTCCTTCATACACACACATAGACAACATCCAGTGGCTCAACGCTACATTAACTTCAACGTAACGTGACGTTCGTTTAAAAATGTATAAATCCTAAAAAACGTTGAAGTTTGAAATGTGTCTATATAGTTTAAGATGCCGAGTGAGAAAATAATTAAATCAGTTATTGTTTAAGTATTAAGGTGTGGCTTTGCTACACGTCCGTAGTCAAGTTTAAATAGGTTCACTCCTTGACGGTCCATAAGTAAGTGTTGAAGTAGAAAGCACGAACTACGACCGAGTAGAAAACAATAGGTTTGATGACAGTATAAAAGAATCAATGTTATAAATGGTTTTAGAGAAAAATATATGTTGATAGGATTTTAAAAAAATGGCCCAGTGTTAATATAAACATTGAGATTAAAAAAATTTTTAATAAAAGTATGAAACACTGCAATCGACCATGTTGACTGAAACACCGAATGACGTCACGGCTTCTTAAATCAAAGAGAATATAAACACTTGGGGTAAATAATCACCGTGTCGCTTAAATTTTTCGTTCATTTCTGCATCATTTAATTAGTTGATTTGTTGTTTATTCGTTTTTTTGTGATATAACACTTATGTCATAGGTTATTTTTGAGGTTAGTTAACTTGCAACTAAAGAAAACCGTACTATTTTTACAACTAAGTAGCTACTTTTAAGAAAATACTTAATACAAATCTCACTTATGTGTCTCTGAAACTGTACAATAAATTGCCTAATTGATATCAAAATGCTGAAACTGGAAACTTTTAAAAAATCACTGAGGGCCTTCTAACCAATAACTGTTTTTACACTTTTACACTGTAGATGGATTTTTTTAATTACTTATGAATTTTAATGTGAAAATTTGACGTCACATATGTATGTATTGTATTATCTTATTGTGTGAATATATATCTATCTATCTGTCTATCTATCATTAAGTAATTTTCCTACCTTTTTACGAAATACATCTGCACCACAACTCTACACCCATAAATACAACATCTAATGTCAGTTGTCACTAAGACGTGACGTCACAAATGTTTTCGCGATTAATTCAAAATAAAAAGATAAAAATGCAATAATTTGCGTTAAAATTTAATTAACTGTTATTATAGAACTGATTTTCAAAATCTGTCATCGTTCTTATTATAATAAAACGCTTTATATTGGACATGACATTGAAATTAGATAATTTGTATTAAATTACTGGTTGTCTCGACCATGGCAATCGCTGGGTGATATCGACTGCCACCGGTGTGCCGTCACTGAGACCCGAGGGACGACGTTCGAAGCGCCTCCAGTTGGTACACACGATCATAAATCTTTGGAGCCCCTGAGATCGAGATGTGAGAGCTGATGACAGTCAGTTTACATCTTTATGATGTGCTCTCAACTACATACACAGCTGCTGACTATCCTCTCACTCTCTCACACGTATGCCACACTACACTGTCACTCATGCTATTCCTTCATCTCTCTCTAACCAACATGTAGGCGTTTGATGGCACTTAAATGTGTGACGACGCCATGTTCGGTCCCCTAACCTCATTCCATCGACGCTTTACTCCTCGTTGAACCTTATTTTCACACATTCGGCTGTACAGTTGCCAATCCATTTTCCCGAATTATATTGTTTAAGTTTTATCCAAGTGTGTAGGCTCTGCTCCGAATCATCTTGGTTTCCGGACTTGTAGGTCATTTCTACCTGACGTTCCGTCTACAACTGCGGTAGACATTATCAAAGGCAGTGTGACAGCAGAAGACATCTCACAAGTAAGTGTGTCGATGATTGGTGTTTAAGCGTGAGTGTGCTTTCTGCTCGGTCGTAGTAGAAAGCACGGAATACGACCGAGCAGAAAACATGTAATCGACACACTTACCTGGGAGTATAGACATTATCAAAGGATGTGTAACAGTAGGCGAAGTGTACTCCTTGACGGTTCACATTTAAATGTGTCGATTACTGGTGTTTAAGAGTGAGTGTGTTTTCCGTTCGGTCGTAGTAGAAAGCACGGAATACGACCGAGCAGAAAACATGTAATCGACACACTTACCTGTGAGTATAGACATTATCAAAGGATGTGTGACAGTAGGCGAAGTGTACTCCTTGACGGTTCACAATTAAATGTGTCGATTACTGGTGTTTAAGCGTGAGTGTGCTTTCTGCTCGGTCGTAGTAGAAAGCACGGAACACGACCAAGCAGAAAACATATAATTGACACACTTACCTGTTAGGAGGTGTGACAGTGGGCGAAGTGTACTCCTTAACGGTTCACATTTAAATGTGTCGATAACTGTTGATTAAGCGCGAGCGTGTTTTCTTCTCGGTCGTAGTAAGAAGTACGACTGAGCAGAGAACACACTGATGCTTAGCATAAAAAAAGAAGGACACCAGTTATCTGTGAGCTGCCAAAGAGAACATTGCCACACCGTAGTTGAGGACGAAACGTCAGGCAGTACCAATGGACAGCCTACAAGCCCGAATAACAAGTTGTCGAAGTATAGCGACTTTCTGACAGATACCACAAAAATTTTTCATTTTTCCTATAGATATATTTTTCTTTCGACGTTCATAAAATCGAAGTTTACAAAACAAAAGTCCGACTGTTATGAGCGCTAGATTATGGAATGATTGCCGACTCATCATTAAAGTTTGATAAGGTTCAAAATAATGCTAAATGATTTGGAAATGTCGCCAGACATAATAGCGATAAGGATAACGCCTCAAATATAGGCTACTTGGTTATACATATCTATTACATAGGCCGTAAACTGAGCAAATTAATGTTATTTATTTAGTTGCAACCTTTATCTGAAATTATTTGGTTTATGATTATTTTTTATTTAACCATTAGTTTTGTAATTTTTAAGACTATAATTAAGAGTAAAGAAAATATGAGAAACTTCCTGATTCCGTATTAGTCAGAGTGCCCGTCGGCAAAAATTTTACTGATACATACTCTCCCCAAACTCTGTATATGGCTTCATTAGGCCTAGTCTGACACCTATTTCCTCTATGACTTTTCTTGATTTTGGGGCGTTTTCCCTCTAAATTTTCCGAAAGATGTCGTTTTGACGACATGTGAAGAATTTATAGATACTGTTTGTTTTTTAATTGGATAGCTTAAAAACGTCAACCAAAACGCTAAAATAATGTTCTCTGACAAATAACATGAACCATTTAAAATGTCTGACACCTCGAATATGTCGAACATATTCGAGGTGTCAGACATTTTAAATCAAGGAATGTCATAGAGGAAATAGGTGTCAGACTAGGCCTAATGAAGCCATATACAAAGTTTGAGGAGAGTATGTATCAGTAAAATTTTTGCCGACGGGCACTCTGACCATATGTATTATGTGATTTTTTCTTATAAATACTGATTTGAAAAATGAAAATTTAAATTGTAGAACAATAACAATGCGTTTAACGTCCATTTCTCGACTTTATACCACATTAGACGCCATTCGCACCATTACTATTCTCCATCCAATCGTTAAAAAGGATATGTTCCGGATAAGGTTGTTTAAAATGGACGCAGCAAACATTTTTCAACAAAAAGGATGTATGAAGTACATCAGTCATATACGAAAGTATGTTCATTACCGCAAATAATAAGACAGTAGCAAGAACGTCAGACTGCACCAAAACTTCGATTTCGGTACAGTTTGTTAGACAGCATACATATTAGTACCTATATATACGTATGAGTGAGTATCTAGCATGCACGGTATCGTGACAGCGTCTCATTTTGACAGTAATTAAATCTTTCAATTTCATTGGCTAGTTGTCAAAAATAAGCGGTAGCTATGGTAATAATGCTTATAAACTCTGTACTCTACTGTTGTCGAGCGTAAACACACATTTTATAAAGTAGGCCTGTTCGTTTGACACTTTTCAGCAATAATTATTTTTTCTCGTAATTTTCATCGGCAACAATATATTTTGAACAGAGCTTCTTATATATGTGACTAACATATCCTAAAGATTACAATTTTTAGACTTCCGTACCTCAAAAGGACAAAAGGAACCCTTATAGGATCACTTTGTTGATCGTCTGTCAAGATTTTTGGGAATCAAAACCTATAGGGTACTTCCCGTTGACCTAGAATCACGAAATTTGGCAAGAAGCAATGTCTTATGGCACAAGTAAAGGGAAAAATCCGAAAACCGTAAATTTGTAGTTACATCACAAAAAAAGCGGGTCGCAGTGATAAAACCCTGTCGACAATATAATATATAGTGTATTTTTGCTAATACAAGCATTATGGCTGTATTATATTAAAATAAATAAAATTGTCTACCAATTTTTTTCAGACTATATATTGACACAAATAAAATTATAAATCAATAATACAAAATATGATGTTTCGATCTGCGTTCTATTATAAAATAAGTAGATTTTACTAATTATTTTGTTTATATTTTTAGATATTTCTGAAGAAGATCAGATCGAAACATCATATTTTGTATTATTGATTTATAATTTTATTTGTGTCAATATTATAGTCTGAAAAAAATTGGTCGACAATTTTATTTATTTGAAGAGTTCTACTCAGACGTTAATCAAAGATTTGTATTATGTTAACTTAAAATTTGTTAATAATAACTAAAGTGACAACATATTAATTGTTAATGTTAGCTACAATGCTTGTCATTTATATAAAAGACGTCAAGCAATAAAAAAAAAACAAAGAAATAAGCAAAATTTTATAAACAATACTAAAATAAACACTTGTCCTTGCATAAATAGCTTTATATATTTGTTAAAATTATTCCTAAAACGTCATAATCAAATGCATCGACTTTAATTATCTAACACAGTAGGCCTGTCATGTGACTATAGATGTGTACTCGCTGCAGCATAGACAAGGGTGAACACGTTTTTGATTTAAGACGCGTCTCTATTTTCGAAGCAGTAAAATACAAAATTAAGTAGTAAAAATTTTGAAATAATAATAACTATTATGAAAATCAGTTTCTAGAAGTGTTTTCGATTATTTTGATATAAATATCTTACGTGAAATCATATTTTCTTCCACGGTTTTCAAGCAAATGATTGTACTACAATTCTGACAGATCGGCTAATAAGGTAATCATGTTTGTTTTTGTTCAAATGAAAAATGCATACTATAACACAGTGATTCTCAACCTTTTTTTTGTCGCGGCACACTTTTAACGATTTCAAAATGAAAAGATCAGTTTATTATTCTAAGAACGCGTTACAAAACAAGTATTTAAAATTTTTTTATTGTTTTAAATACCTATTCCTGTTAAAATAATTTGTAAATTTTCTTTTTAAATTATATTATTTAATAATTATATCATAATTCATATTCATGCATATAACTATTCGTTAATTTAAACTTTACTCGTAATAAAAAAATCATTATAATTTTTACTATATATGTAGGTACATTATATTATTATACCTACTATTTCGCAGTGATTCCCAAAGTGGCCGCTACCGTCCCCTAGTAGGTGCTACAGTGATCCAGGGGGGCGGTGATGACCACAGGTGCATTTGGGGGCGATGAATTCTGAGTTCAATAAATAGTTTCATAATTTCAAACTTCAATGTTTCTGATTTACATCTTTCTTTACATGATAATATGTGTTTCAGATCTAGTAATTTTATAATATTATTTTTCAGACGATAATAGATCAATAAAGATATATGCTGTTAAACTATATTTTTAATCGCAACGTTTCGTTTTAATTATAAAAACTTCCTCAGGCTTTACAAAAAATACATAATATAAACTAAAATACAATAAATACATATATAATAATTAATAAAAATGATAAATACCTTAAAGAATAATAATAATATATTATAAAAAATTACATATTATAAATGAAATACATAATAATTACCAATGTTAAGTTATTCTTTAAGGTATTTATCATTTTTATTAATGTAATTTATTATATATGTATTTATTGTATTTTAATTTATATTATGTATTTTTTGTAGAGCCTGAGGAAGTTTAAGTAATTAAAACGAAACGTTGCGGTTAAAAATATAGCTTAACAGCATATATCTTTATTGATCTATTATCCTCTGAAAAATAATATTATATCTTTTTTTACTATATTTTACGAAAAAGTGTAGAAACATTAATACATATATCTTTCTGATTAATTTCTATTAAAATTTTCTGGAAAGGGGGCGGTAGGCCAAATACGTTTGGGAACCATTGCTATATCGTTTTCCTAGTTTGTACGGAAATAATATGTTATAAATTTTAAGTTATTAACTTATTTGTGTTACCACTTAATATAGGTACGTTGTCTACAAACTGCAGCTTTATTATATTTGACATTAACAAGGAAATTATGCATTTCGAAATTATGTATATGTGATCGATTTTGAAAAAAAGGGTCCTTTACAAAACCCCAGCATTAAAATTGTCGCAAATAAAATAATGCATACTACCTTAATTGTATAAATTTGAATTAAACAAGCTTCATTCGATGATTAAATAATATACACGTGTTACAATAGTATCGTTATGTAAATGTGTTGACTGCACGCCCTAAATGCGACCATTTTTTCGCATGTTTTTAATTTTTTCGTTAGAGCCTCAACCAAATGTATGTAAATTACATGCTGCGTAATGGGAACTACGTAGGCCTTGATTTCTATGACATTAGTGCGTAAACAGTTGACAGGAAGAGGCCATTGTTTGGTTTCGATAAAATTCGATATTAAAATGCAAAATTAACCGGTTAAATTTTCGAAATAAAGTTAACTGTTACAACAATTAGTTTATTTAAGTGCTTTAAATTGTTTTTATAATAATATTAACCTGTGAATTGCAAAAATTATCATAAATATATTGATTTCAAACATTCGTATTTTGTGTATTAGGTATAACATAAAGTGAATTTTGACGTTTGGTAAGTTTCTTTTTGAGATTTTAGTTTTATTTTTTTCATTTGACGTATAAATTATATTTGACAATAACAAGGAAATAAGGCCTTTCAAAATTATGTATACGTAATCGAGTTTAAAAAAAATTATTGGAAAAATTAACGCAAGGTTATGATAGATAATTGCTGCATCATAATTCATAGCCTCTCTTATCTTCAAATGAAGGTATAGGTATCTATAATAATATCATACAGCAGGGGTCGGAAACCCGCGAACCTATACCTTGCGGCCCGTGACTGTTTTATAAATAAAAGTCTTATATATACCTACCTACATAAATAAATAATTAAATTAATTTTCACAAATCCTTTTTCTTGTGATATTGAGGATGTACCTAGTCATTTACAAATGAACGTGATTGATCTCCAATCTAATGATACTCTCTAAAACTCTTTCTTTGAAATTAAAGATCTTGGTATATTTATGTCAGTTTGCCATCTAATTTTGACGAATTCAAAAGGTTTGCTCTGCAATTAATTACAATTTTTGGTAGTACTTACTTATGCGAACAAACCTTTTCGATTCTCAATTACAGAAAAAATAAATATGCTTCTCGTCTCACAGATGAGCATTTGAGAGCTATTCTACGAATTGCAACTACAAACCTGGAAGCTAACATACAACAAATAGCCACTCAAATACAGCCTCAAACGTCACACTAATTTTTTAAAAGAACAGTTCTATTTTGAAGTTCTCAGTTAAATTTTTAATAAAATTCAAATCAAATGTTTTCGAATTTTTAATATCACAAATACCTATTATAAAAATTATGAACAAGTGCGGCCCCCGCCTTTGTTTCTATTTGCCACTATGTGGCCTTTGCTTGCCAAAAGGTTGCCGATCCCTGGCTTACAGAAATGTCGCCGCGTTAAAGTAGGTGTTTTGGGCAAGGGCCTAGAAACCTGTCCCCAAAATATTATGTTCCAATTGCCTCGTGGTAAAATTATATTTTTCATGTACCTACCTACTGAAAATGTTGGTACATTACATTAATTATGTTTGGGCTTTATTTCTCTGAGTTTCTCTGAGTTAAAATAAACATAATATTTAATTAGAGGCATGGTGGAAATGAGTGTTCAAATTTTTTATTAAAGGTGATATATTTAAAAAGCATGTGACGTCATTTCATTTTTTAAAAAGGTATATCCAATTGTATATATCCACATATATAGAGCATATGCACATATACAAGAGAATATCACTTGGGGGGGTGGCACTACCTCTTAGTATCTGGCCAGTATAATTAAATTTCAAAGCTGGGTCTAAACGACAATCACAAAATATCCATGAGCAGAGGTGGGATTCGAACCCACGACAGTGCGATCCAAAAGCCAGCATGCTGACCATTACACCACGCTGTCCCCTTGACGTCATTTTACTACGCTGATGTCAAATATGCATTGGTAAAATTTTTTGGTTATGTAATTATTCAATACTTAACTACATCAAAATTATTCTTATAAAAATAAGTACCTATGACATAATAGCCAGAGTGCCCGTCGGCAAAAATTTTATTGATACATACTCTCCCCAAACTGTGTACCTATATATATATATGGCGTCATTAGGCCTAGTCTGACACATTTTTCCTCTATGACTTTTCTTGATTTTGGGGCGTTTTCCCTCTAAACTTTCCGAAAGATGTCTTTTTGACGACATGTAAAAATTTATAGATATTGTTTGTTTTTATAATTAGATAACTTAAAAACTCCAACCAAAACGCTAAAATAATGTTCTATAACAAATAACATGAACCATTTAAAATGTCTGACACCTCGAATATGTCGACCATATTCGAGGTGTCAGACATTTTAAATAATTTTAAACAATATCTATAAATTTTTACATGTCGTCAAAACGACATCTTTCGGAAAGTTTAGAGGGAAAACGCCACAAAATCAAGAAAAGTCATAGAGGAAATAGATGTCAGACTAGGCCTAATGAAGCCATATACAGAGTTTGGGGAGAGTATGTATCAATAAAATTTTTGCCGACGGGCACTCTGACTATAAGCGTCGCGATAACTCCACTAATTCCCAATTTTATCTTCAATAGCGATATTTAAAAATTAAAAACAAATTAGTACCTATTGTGTTTATGGCTATCACGTGGCACCAGATCAACTTGAACTCTAAATTTATATGTCTTTCAAAATCATTACAAATGACAGTATTATTTTTGACGTAGGACTTACTTATACGACACTTTTTATGCCATAGACGGGTTTTCGGAAAAAAATATAAGCGATTCATAAGGTCTCATTGAAATTTTCTTATGTGCGTTTTTCAGTTTAATTACGTACCATATGTAGGATTTCATATAATGTGTATTACAGGTAGCACGAAAATCGCAATCGCATGATTAGCCATAAGCCATAAAATATGTGTGTACAGGGTGACCAGTAAACCTTCTGTACGACTTTAACCGTGGTACTGACTATAGAGACTAATTGACTTTTTTTTCATTTCACTTGTAATGACTGAAAACCAAAAATAAATCATTGTTATGCGTTTATCGAAAGAAAGGTAAGTAGATAATTAATTCTTACACAAAATATTATTATTAAATAAAAGAAAGTTACTTTGATATCGGATTTTAATAATTTTGGAACGTTATTTAAAAATTGTGCTCCTTATGATTAGCAACGGACCACTATGATAATGCATGTTCAATTTCCAAACAAAATGCAACAATTTAAAAATATTTGATTATTTTTGTTAGTTTAAAATACACAGTTTTTGTGCTTTGTGTAACGATATAAAGTACTACTAAAGCATCGTGAAAACTTAATATTATTTACACGCCTTTCTTATATTTATTATCATTTATTATTAAACATATTATTGCAACTATTTGAAAATACCGTAGTTTTTAATTTCGAATCTAACCCAGTTTTAAGTCTTCGTTAACGGGGTTTAATCTTTTGCAGCGCTAATAGTTCTCAAATTATGACATTATTGATATTCCGATATTAAAAAAATGAATCTGAAATACACTTGTTATGTACCTAACTCCGCCTAAGCCGGTCCCAAGCCCAGGTAAACACAAAAGGAGGAGGGGGAAGGCTGGTATGGACCCTAGAGGGAATTTATTGTTGTCTATTATAGACATGCCCTACAAATCCTAGGTAATGTCTACTGAAAATTAGTCAGCTCTGCCAGCAAATCCTTTTAAAGTAAAAAAGGGTGAGGGCGAATTTTCAGCGCCTTAAAACTGAAAACGCGGCATTGTGAGGAGGAAAGTGTGATTTTGGCCCAAGTTACACTTCTTTTCTTGCGGTGCCGCTTTAGCATCGTTATGATTGGTATTTTAATGTTTTTTGCTTTTTGTTTCAGGCATCGTGGGACTGGACGACACTCGGCTACTTTGACCTCAAGTATGGACCGAAATGAGAGAGAGAGAGAGTCGATTATAGACGCTCGACATCCGAAATCATTGGTACTTATTACTGACTACGATTTTTTGTTATTTTTCGGTTTTAATTGGCTACCACCGGTGTACCCAGTACTGTGTTTGAGAAACCGGTAGGCTGGCGTATTGCGATCACAATTATAAACCACATCTAATTGTATATACTTACAGCGATATAAATCAGTGGTAAGGTTAAGTAAATAGTAACAATGAAATCATCTGCATTTTATTTAATTGGTTTGTATAAAAATTAGAGTGAAAAAGTAATGTAAAACTGCATTATACATTTTACACATGAATAGCCGAGCTGGTAAGATAAAAAAAGTGTCAACATGCAATACAAAATAAAACTAAAACGAAGTGTGATCCAACTCCAAATAATTCGTTTTTCATTGACTATTTATGGTGCAAACGGTTTAGGGAGACACTAGATCGCTGGATCATTCTATACTTTAACCTCCGGCGACACCCATATATTGCTAAAGCTCCCCTGTATCCTGTTCGGGCGAGACTGGCTGTGATGGTAGGCGTAATAATATGGAGATGATGGTCGTTAGAATGTCGCTTTAAAGTGTTCTTTCCTTTTCACTGTTTTGATAATTTTCTGATGAAAGTCAAAATTGAAAATTAAAATTGCTGTTTGACACTATTTAAAACAAAAATGCCGCCGGCAGTTCTTTGTCGAACATCCTTGCAGTAAAATTATAATGACATGAAAAATGCGGATGACAGGCAGTATTAAAACTACAATTGGAACTACGATCATCGGTTTTTAGGTTAAGTAAATGGTAACAATGAAGTGATCTGCAATTTTTTTTAAATTGGTTTGTATAAAAATTAGAGTAAAAAAGTAATGTAAAACTACACTATAGGTACATTTTACACATGAATAGCCGAGCTGGTAAAATAAAAATGTGTCGACATGCAATTCAAAATAAAATTAAAACGAAAGTGATCCAACTCCAAATAATTCGTTTTTCATTGACTATTTATGGTGCAAACGGTTTAGGGAGACACTAGATCGCTGGATCATTCTACCCTTTAACCTCCGGCGACACCCATATATTGCTAAAGCTCCCCTGTATCCTGTTCGGGCGAGACTGGCTGTGATGGTAGGCGTAATAATATGGAGATGATGGTCGTTAGAATGTCGCTTTAAAGTGTTCTTTCCTTTTCACTGTTTTGATAATTTTCTGATGAAAGTCAAATATGAAAATTAAAATTGCTGTTTGACACTATTTAAAACAAAAATGCCGCCGGCAGTTCTTTGTCGAACACCCTTGCAGTAAAATTATAATGACATGAAAAATGCGGATGACAGGCAGTATTAAAACTACAATTGGAACTACGATCATCGGTTGTTAGGTTAAGTAAATGGTAACAATGAAGTGATCTGCAATTTTTTTAAAATTGGTTTGTATAAAAATTAGAGTAAAAAAGTAATGTAAAACTGCAATATATACATTTTACACATGAATAGCCGAGCTGGTAAGATAAAAAAAGTGTCAACACGCAATACAAAATAAAATTAAAACGAAGTGTGATCCAACTCCAAATAATTCGTTTTTCATTGACTATTTATGGTGCAAACGGTTAAGGGAGACACTAGATCGCTGGATCATTCTACCCTTTAACCTCCGGCGACACCCATATATTGCTAAAGCTCCCCTGTATCCTGTTCGGGCGAGACTGGCTGTGATGGTAGGCGTAATAATATGGAGATGATGGTCGTTAGAATGTCGCTTTAAAGTGTTCTTTCCTTTTCACTGTTTTGATAATTTTCTGATGAAAGTCAAAATTGAAAATTAAAATTGCTGTTTGACACTATTTAAAACAAAAATGCCGCCGGCAGTTCTTTGTCGAACATCCTTGCAGTAAAATTATAATGACATGAAAAATGCGGATGACAGGCAGTATTAAAACTACAATTGGAACTACGATCATCGGTTTTTAGGTTAAGTAAATGGTAACAATGAAGTGATCTGCAATTTTTTTTAAATTGGTTTGTATAAAAATTAGAGTAAAAAAGTAATGTAAAACTACACTATAGGTACATTTTACACATGAATAGCCGAGCTGGTAAAATAAAAATGTGTCGACATGCAATTCAAAATAAAATTAAAACGAAAGTGATCCAACTCCAAATAATTCGTTTTTCATTGACTATTTATGGTGCAAACGGTTTAGGGAGACACTAGATCGCTGGATCATTCTACCCTTTAACCTCCGGCGACACCCATATATTGCTAAAGCTCCCCTGTATCCTGTTCGGGCGAGACTGGCTGTGATGGTAGGCGTAATAATATGGAGATGATGGTCGTTAGAATGTCGCTTTAAAGTGTTCTTTCCTTTTCACTGTTTTGATAATTTTCTGATGAAAGTCAAATATGAAAATTAAAATTGCTGTTTGACACTATTTAAAACAAAAATGCCGCCGGCAGTTCTTTGTCGAACACCCTTGCAGTAAAATTATAATGACATGAAAAATGCGGATGACAGGCAGTATTAAAACTACAATTGGAACTACGATCATCGGTTGTTAGGTTAAGTAAATGGTAACAATGAAGTGATCTGCAATTTTTTTAAAATTGGTTTGTATAAAAATTAGAGTAAAAAAGTAATGTAAAACTGCAATATATACATTTTACACATGAATAGCCGAGCTGGTAAGATAAAAAAAGTGTCAACACGCAATACAAAATAAAATTAAAACGAAGTGTGATCCAACTCCAAATAATTCGTTTTTCATTGACTATTTATGGTGCAAACGGTTAAGGGAGACACTAGATCGCTGGATCATTCTACCCTTTAACCTCCGGCGACACCCATATATTGCTAAAGCTCCCCTGTATCCTGTTCGGGCGAGACTGGCTGTGATGGTAGGCGTAATAATATGGAGATGATGGTCGTTAGAATGTCGCTTTAAAGTGTTCTTTCCTTTTCACTGTTTTGATAATTTTCTGATGAAAGTCAAAATTGAAAATTAAAATTGCTGTTTGACACTATTTAAAACAAAAATGCCGCCGGCAGTTCTTTGTCGAACATCCTTGCAGTAAAATTATAATGACATGAAAAATGCGGATGACAGGCAGTATTAAAACTACAATTGGAACTACGATCATCGGTTTTTAGGTTAAGTAAATGGTAACAATGAAGTGATCTGCAATTTTTTTTAAATTGGTTTGTATAAAAATTAGAGTAAAAAAGTAATGTAAAACTACACTATAGGTACATTTTACACATGAATAGCCGAGCTGGTAAAATAAAAATGTGTCGACATGCAATTCAAAATAAAATTAAAACGAAAGTGATCCAACTCCAAATAATTCGTTTTTCATTGACTATTTATGGTGCAAACGGTTTAGGGAGACACTAGATCGCTGGATCATTCTACCCTTTAACCTCCGGCGACACCCATATATTGCTAAAGCTCCCCTGTATCCTGTTCGGGCGAGACTGGCTGTGATGGTAGGCGTAATAATATGGAGATGATGGTCGTTAGAATGTCGCTTTAAAGTGTTCTTTCCTTTTCACTGTTTTGATAATTTTCTGATGAAAGTCAAAATTGAAAATTAAAATTGCTGCTTGACACTATTTAAAACAAAAATGCCGCCCTGGCAGTTCTTTGTCGAATGTAACCCTCAAATGTTCAGTATTTTGACTAAATTAATTTGTTTTTGTATAGACACTCGTTTGAGGGTATTCTTTCAATGTTTGTTAGTTTTACACTTTTGGTGAGGTCAGGCTGATACAGAGGGGTGGTCCCTCCAATCGATAGAGTCACAATGGGGTTAATCCTCCTTGCGACATTATCAGAATGGGGGTCAACCAGAACGGAGGTTGGTATCAGACGTTCCCTTTCCTCTGAAGGGAACCCACATTAAATTCAGTAAAAATGAAGGTGTCTCGAAAATCGAAAAGGTAAAATCTGTTAATAACCTTTTTTTAACATTAAAATTACCATAACATGAAAAATACAGATCACAGGCGGTATTTTTTGTACTAATAAAATATTTCCGTTTTTCGCTTTTTGAGTCGGTAGTGCGTGGCGTCGGTTACTGGCTCTCGTGTTTCAGAATGTGCGGGAGTGCCTACGTTTTCGGTTGAGTCGAGACAGTGTTGTCTTAAGGTAGAATGCTTATATTAAAAAACAGTGCACATTTTACATCGTGTAAACACGAATAATTTTGGTTTTTACCTGTAGCACTTACATTTTTCTTCCAAGACGACGCTGCGGGTTGATTCGTCCCCCGGCTCCGCGTTCGCGCGAGTAAGTGTTTAAATAAAACTTTAAATCATTAAATCGAAGGCTCTTTCTTCTGCCACTAGAATTTACAAGACAACAACACGGCCAACCAGATTGAAAGTATCACCATCGACCAGTCCAGGGACAGTGTTAAAAATAAAACTTTAATAAGAATTCGCGACTTTTGACTCATTATATACTTAAATAAATTGGTATAATAAAACAAAGACTCCAGTGCAGTGTCTAAATAATCAACAAAGTAACAGTATAGTCAGTGCGCGACTTTCAACTCGTGTGCAAAACTGGATCCAGGGCCCTACAGAGATTCGTCATTCTTCACAAGTTGGTATGTATTAAAATATTTTCTTGATTTGTGTTGCTTTCCTTTGATAAACCTGCAAATGTTGTCGCGATAATTCATTGTTTTTTGTCCACACATTTTTTGAGAAAATTAAATTATGTATACAATTTTTGCTGTTGTCATTATCGATTGATAAGAAACGCATTTTAATTTTTTTGAACAAATAATTTCAATATTAGACATTTAAAAGTACTAACGCAGCACATTCTACTGTTTTTTGAAAGGACCATATAATATAAAACTACGCAATCTTTTTTTAACGGCAAAGGGGTTAATTTGTATTAATATCTCGGGTAATACACCCGTTAGTTGCATTATTATCGGGCTGGGTTAATTAAGTAAAAAAATTTTGTAGTTGCCTACGCCCGTCGTGAAGGATGATAGCTGCGTTTAGTGAGGGAAAGGGGTCGTAGAATTTGATGGGAATAAATGGCCTGACTTGTCATTTTGCTTTGGTAAATTGATATGTACTTATGTATTTTTTTCAGTGCAAACACGTTGATTAATTATCGATAATTTTTGTTGCCATTTCTTCAAATAGAAAAACAAAATATTACCCTATACTCTGATAACACATCTCATGTTATCACAATGAAAATAGCCTTCGTTGCTGCTAACTGTTTTTTGTAAAAAAAAAAAACGGGAAATTGGCATTGTTTAAATTTTCAAAAATTAATAACATTAAAAATATTAATTTTACAAAAAGGTTTTGACCATTTTCTTGTTGGAAACCGGTCAAAAAATATTTTAAAAAATTGTTTCATCAAAATTTATTTTTCATGTTATTAAAAAAAAATGTGTTAAACAATATTAAACCGCAGATTACCACCTCGTTACATAAGTTTTCATAATCAGTACGGTCTACTGAATTGATTTCAGGAAAAAAATGATTTTGAAACGGCTGCACCGATTTCACCTGGCCTAAAACGACTTAGTTGTTTTTTATGAAAATAATGGAATACAAATTAACAGAAAATGTGTCTTTTGTTTCAGATATCAACTTGTAATGAATCTGCTTTGGTGAGTTTTTTTTAAAAATTTTCTGTAATCTTGAGCTTCTAGCCAATAGAAATTTTTTGACAAAAAAACTTATTCGATTAACTTGAAAGGATGTTTTCTATTGACTGGAACAACTCAGACGGCAGATTTTCTGGTTATGGTAATTATATTGGGATCCATCGTTCCACTTCTATCTTTCGCGACGCGTTAAATTTCAGTTAGGGTCTCCGTGATGTTTTTTTTTTCAGGTATTTGTTTGTATATTTTTTTCGCAATGCAAACTTTGACATTTCTTAATCATGTTGAAATTTGCATTGTTTTAGTAAACCTTTTTGCGTCCGAACATATTTTCAATATTTTTGTGTATGTGATATTGAAAATGCGTTCCCATTGAAATAGTATCACCAAAAAATACACTGGGGCGCGTCTAGGGGTTTTGGGAAGCAGTCTGTGTGCGTTGCGGACTGCTCTGTAGGGTTCGGTATCCGGTCTCGTTAGCATAGTTCCCCATTCTTGTGAGACCATCGCAGCTTTCGCGTTAGCTTAGCTGGTTTTTTGAACGCATAAGGTCCTTGCGTGGTTTGTAGGTATCTCTAGGACAGGACCTAGGGTTGGACCACTGGCTCGCGTAAGTAGGAGGCCTTGGGTCATGTAAGCAACAGCCATAGTTGATCCAGGGGCGGAGGTGGTCCGAGTAGGGCTCGATAATTAAAGTGAACACTATACACACACTACAGCAAACCGATTCCTCCGTGAGACCGTGAAGGACCCCTTTAGTGCGGGGGGTTCCAACAAAGGTGGAGGGACAGATCGAGCCCTCTGCCCAACTACCAGCGGTGATAGAGAACAAATTGTGATCTATCCAACCGAAGCAGTGAAAAAAAAAATTCCTAACCCGGCCATCCTCTGTTTTAGGGGCCCGACAAGTGTGAATGTTCCTACTTATGGGCTCGGTAGGGTACCTTTAATTCCTTTACCTATTATCCTTTCTGTCCGTGTGTTCCATGTGTTCTCTTGTATGAATGTTTTGGTGTTAAAGCAAAAACGCCAAGGAATTCTGATTTCCTAAAGGACTCTCTCGCAACGGGAGTTCCAACGGTGGCAGGTGGACAAATTGTTGCCTGACCCAACTGAAGGAGAAATAAAATTTTTATCAGTGGTTCTCTTATTAAGAAAATTTTCAAATAATATTTCGGCTTTATTATAATATTTCAATGAGAATCATTTTTTTTTTTCACTAATTGACAATACGATGTGGTAGCTATTTAATGGGCCTATAAATATGCTACTAAGTCATCAGTAAATAGGAGGTAAAAACTAGTTTCCAAATTATTTATGATCGATTACGATATCTCAATTTCTCCTTCAGCCTTTTTTTCAGCAGAACGGAGGGACAAGCCACCAGTCCTCTGTTCCAACGACCTGTTTAAAGATTTTTATTATATCGCGATTTTTTTACTTCTAATACATTTCATTAAAAAATATTTTTTGTATACATGTTTAAAAGTTAGTCTTTTGCTTTTTTTAACATTTGTTTTGATCAATTTTGTTTATTTTAAATGTAGCTGCATGTTCTAGGTACGTAGTATATATTTTTTAATGCTGATACATTCAGCTTAAACTTAATTTTGGATATCTCGAATCAGTTGAATACAAATTAAATTATTAAATCTATATTTAAACATTGTAAGTCAAGTCAATTTTTAAATTCATATACTCGTTTTAGGTATGTCGTTTATTATAACCAAAGTGGTCGTCGCAATTTTCCCTCTGGGCCCTCCTATGGGCCCGATAAAAAACCCGATCCCACACTGTACATAATTTTTAGTATTATAAATTTGTAAAATCTCCTCCGGGAACAACTCGCAGTTGTAGTTTAAAACACTGTGAGACTGTCTCCCGAAGGCGCTAGGCATAAAATTGATTAGAATGTTTACTAATTACAAAACATTTTTTCGTAATATTATTGGACTCTATTATTGAGCCAAAATTTGATTCCTCGATTGATAAATCAGTCGAATTTTGTATTTATATATGTACTTGGATTTTATTATTTTACAGTGCTTTAATGAAAAACTTCTTTACATACGATAAAAGAAAAGTTTATATAATTATTATGTGATAAATGAAGATATCGATATTAAAAATGTATCTAAAAGTTCTTCAAAGATTCGACTAACGCAACAAAAATTTCTATAAATATTAATTTTTAAACAATTTGCATCACTTTGTTAGTCCAGTTAATGTGTACGATTAACGAAGTCGAATCTTATTATTTTTATTGAATATCTTAGCTTCAACGGCAACTTTAAATAAAAGGCTTGAGTTTTTTTATATTTCGGTAGATGGATGATATGTGTTCATTGATTTCTCCAAAACTAGTCGGTGGAAATTAAAAAAAAAAAAACTATTTAAATTAAAGTTAAAACCTTAATAAATTATTGAAAACAAAAAAAACCCGTTGGGCCCGACTAATTAAAAAGATATTTAATCTTTTTAATTAAATATCTTTTTAATTACTCGGGCACAATGATTTTTTTTGTTTTTAATAATTTATTAAGGTTTTAACTTTAATTTAAATAGTTTTTTTTTTAATTTCCTCAGTTTTGGAGAAATCAATGAAAACATAATATCATCTATCTACCGTTTTACCATAAATCCAATGTTAAATATGCCTACTTATGAAGTCATGTATTTATTTAAATAATCGGGCAACCCCCTAAAATTTTCAGAATTGGTTTAGACTTAGTCCAACTTCATATAAAAAAATCAATCCTTTTATTTAAAATTGCCTTGGTGCTCGTACTACCTTAAACGAAAGTTGAAAATTAATCGCAACAAACGGTTTTTCGGATTTTTCTCTGAATGAAAACACGTGCTAGAAAATTGTTCATTATATCAAACTTGCACTGCGAGGAAAAATCTACAATTTGGTATGTTGAATGCTTATTTTTGAGCACGGTGTAAATAGCAGCGTTCGCGAATATCGGCATATTAGCCAGGTGCCGTCGACAAGTGGATTAGGCCTATCGGGGAGACCACGTTAAAAAAACGCGCCTTGAACTCGACCTCTGAGTTGGGGTGGTGTGGAACAGAGTTTTTGCTTCTATGTGTACCGTTGCTCGAAAATAATACTTACAATGTACAAACGTATATATAGATTTTTCTTTGCCGTACAAGCTCGATAATAAACAATTTTCTCGTACGTGTTATGCCGGCACTTCCATGGCTATTTGTATTTGTGTATTTGGCATATTTGGCAAACAATTACCATGTGTGGACAGTCTATTTGACAAAGTGTTGGCCTTATTTGCCTATTTGACAAATAAGGCCAATACCAAATACGCGTTACCGTGCGCTTGTCGGTTTTTCGAGGCACATCAAAGGAGTCAAATAGGCAAATACGCAAATAAACCGTCCACACAATGGCCATATTCAGAAGCGCACGCGCCGTGTACCTGTACGGACGTGCAGTATTTTTGTGTCTGGACTGTGAGCGAGAACTGGAACAATTACTATTGAAAATGAATTGGGACAATGAAACAGTGCTAAAATTCCTGGAATTTTGAACCTTGCGTTCTGCTGCCAAATGTTTGTGTGTTTGTTATTTGACTGCCATGTGTGGATGGTCGTATTTTCCTCTATTTCATGTTTGCCTTGAACGTTATATATTTTGCCAAGTACAACAAACACTCAATAGCGAACACAAATACCCATGTGAAGTGCCACCATTACCTATCACTATTCCCCACTAGTGGGCTGGAATGGTAAAATGTCGATAGTCACGCTCGTATTGAATCGGTTACAAAGGGATAAATGCGTGATTTTCCCATAAGAGCACGTGTTAATTTCATAATTATAAATTATCTAAGCTATTTAGCAAACCGTTCTGAAACTTTGGGTACTTATTGTAGAAGTAAACTGACAAAATTTCATTAATTTCTCGACAATATGACATACCTCCATACATAAATAAGCAATAGCAATAGCAAATCAAGTATATGTAATATATTCTTAATAGTTGAGCATCGCAGTGGAAAAATATACTGTCGTTGTTTAGCATTTGAGTTTTTGTTAGAAATAGTCGAGGTGTGTTTGAAGAATAAAAACACACACAATATGCTGTCGTAGAAGTTGTACTCAACAACGAGCTCTTTCGAGTTCGTCCTTCCTCGACCCCAAACTCTAACCTCCCAGAATATTTCACCTACGATACAAACTCCGGCTTGTTCAGCGCGTCTTTTGAACACACCTAAAGCCATTCACTCCTGATCATGTTTTTCTGCGTCGGTTCAGAACCGAACTTAAATTGGAAAATAATAACACAAGCAGTCCTACACAATGTCTACTGTAGATATAAATCTATTCTGTCCAAATTCTTCGGTATAAATATTTATGCGCCTGAGAAAATAATAACGGCCGCCAGATAGATCATAATACCTAACCTATAAACGTGAAGTATTATATCTACAGTTTGCTCTTGTGAATTTATTTGTGTTTGTTGTTGTGAAGTGTATAGTTGAAAAACATTAAAGTTAGTGGAAGTTTTGTGTGCAATTGGGTTAGGATAAAACATTATTATTACAATGAATAGAGCTGTAAAAGTAACGAGAAATTGTGTACCCGTATGTATTCGTTACTTAAAGAACCAGTACCCGTTACTTTCGTATCGTTACGGTACTCGGTACTTTTGATACGAGATACAATAGTGTACTTAACAGCATCAAGCAATAAGCATGTAGCTTCGCACCAAAGCGCGTTGCATAATATGTGATACGACATGAGTCATGACTTCGTACATTATGAATACTTATAAGTATAACACGTCATTGTGTTCGTATAACCGTATCAAACGAACCGAACTCACATGGATACGAAACATGCGAGTAACGAAATGAATTTGTAAGTAACAATTCGTTACTTCGAGTCAGACGATGTACCCGTTACTCAGTAACGAATACATACGGTTTGTTACAGCTCTAAATGAATAAAACTTTTTTTTAACGTTTATACTAACGCCATCGGTCGGATTTTTGGGTGAACGTCACAATATTCAACAAAAATACCATGGAGTGTGTATTTATTCTTCAACTAACCATTTCACCTGCTATTTTGCTTGGTAGTTGAAAATAAATTTTATTGTAACGAATAAATTTAGTTATTTCTATCTTTAATAGTGTGCGGTGAATATGGCCATAGTACGGCCCTGTAAACAAATTTATTTTTAACATACATGGCAGCTCATGCACAATGCATAAGCTTTTATATACGTGCGGGCGTTAACCGGTTGCTTTACCGAGTTTAATAAAAAAATCGTTTAAAGTATTTATTCATAATCTATCACAGTCTGCGTGTACTGCGCGATATCTTCCGCCCTTTTAACCTTCGAGATAAGTCGCGTAAGCCACTGAACTGTACTCACTCTCTCAAATACACCGCAATATCCCATTCTTATTTCCCGACGACGAAAGATTATTTCTTTCTAAATAAAAGTAACTTTCGGCTATACAGGGTGTAAAAAAAGTTAACTCGACAAGCAGGAACGAAATTTTTATAAGCAGGAAAGCGCAAAAACGAATCTCAATCCATTCCACCTATTTTGGTCCGTGCGGCTAACAAAGTTGCGGCTAGCTTCACGCTTACCGAATTTTTATTTTCGATTTTCTCGAAAATGTGTAGTAAAAATTTACAAATTCCAAAAAATTGCGGCTGGCGTGAACGTGGCCGCAGCTAAAAGTACTTCGATTTTATCGGAAACGCGGAAAGCAGGAACAAAATTTTTTGGAGATGGAAAGGGCACAAACGAAGCACAAACCAGCCGCAAGTAAAAAACTTACAAAATACAAAAAGTTGCGGTTAGAGTGAATCTGGCCGTGGATAGAAAATTTTTGATTTTCTCGGAAACGCTAAAAGCAGGAACAAAAATTTCTAAAGCAGGAATGGGCACAAACGAAGCACAAACCAGCCCACCCATTTTGGTCCATGCGGTTAAAAAAATTGCGGCTGATTTCACGGACCCTATTTTGTTAGCGAGAAGGAGTATCCTTAGCCAAGATACCGAAAAAAAGTTATTTCCGGTTCTTAGTTCGGCTCTCAGACGATGGCGGCCGTGGGTCCAAAATTATAGTAGTGCGCAAAATATCATTTTTTTAATTTTTCAAAAAATACTAGCGGCCCGGTCCGGCTTTGCTCGAATTTGTAGATTGACATCGTTTTTACGTCGTTGCAAAATTGATATCAACGAAGAGCGCTTAACATTAAAATGGATATAGTGAACTATCCTTAAAAAATAGACATATTCCATCGCGGACTTTTCTGTAGAACTATGAAAGAGGAACAATTCCACTATACATTGTTTTTTTATATCTCAAAGGGATTAGGCAGCGTTTTCGATATAAGCTCCCAGTCGGCTTTATTTTGTCCGACGTCTTCAACAACCATCGTCATATTTCAACCAATTTACACAGACCATTAATGAATTATTCACATAAACATTTCTCTTGAATTACTCCGTCTATTGGTGAATTCCGTATGACAATCCGAACCATAAAACACAGATAAATTCTAAGCAAGCAACTTTAAGGTTATACGTAAAAACACTAATGACAGCTGTTCTCGACTATTAGCTACAATGTAATAGGGTCGCTATGGAAACAACAGTTGATGGATTAATTATTTTTTCTTTAATGTCGCTCGAAAGTACGTACTTCCCGCATCAGTGCGTGTAATCCCACCAATGCGTAAATGTTAGACTTTCTGCCTTAAAATGGATACTTTCGACCGAGGCATGAAGAAAAGAATAATGCAACATTTTGAAAAGTGAATTCTGACCTAAATTAGTACCATCCCTAACTTGTCGAGTTGAAATGGTAAAAATATAGTACAACAACTCGACCGAATAAGTTTTCATACATTTTCTGGTGCGAGAAAAATGATTTGTTAGTGTCCTTAGCATAATTTCTCATAGGTCTTGTGTCACACCCGTGGCCTCGTCATGTAGGTACGTAAGTAGATGCACAGAGTCCCGGAGCACGACAGGTCGCCGTCACTCGGTACGCGGGATGCGTCGTTCGTGACACGCACGCGTGATCGCGTCTCACGTCACGACGTTAATGCATTCTCGACTTACACGGAACACGTGTCTATAAAAACACAGAACATCGAACGACGTTGCAGAAGCTAAGCTTATCGACATTATAGTTTTCCATGTGTATTTTATTTTATCCGCCACTTCGTCCGCGTGGATTCAGTGTACAATATTGATAATATAATTTATTAAAATAAATATAGTTAAAAAAAACTAAAAAACACGCTTTTATACCACATCGAACTAAAAAGTGAAAAATAATCTATCTTTGTTTGTTTGTTTGTTTGTTTGTTTGTTTGAACGCGCTAATCTCAGGAACTACTGGTTTAAATTGAAAAATTTTTTTGTTGTTGGATAGCCCATTTATCGAGTAAGGCTATAGGCTATATAAAATCAGGCTACGATCATTAGGAGCGGAGCATTAATGAAAAATGTTGCAAAATTTATCTCAAAAATAAGCTTCTATTCGGGTGAAATGCACTAACTAAATATACTCAGATTAGCGTTGCCAGAATACAACGCCGGCTAACTCAATCGGTAGAGCACACGACTGTCAATATCAGGGTCGTGGGTTCGAGCCCTACGTTGGGCGAATATATTTTTATTATTTTTTTTTTATTTTCTACATTGCTTTCTTCTAAGGCTTACATTTAAATTTATTTTAATTTTATTTAATTAAATAAAAAAAAATTATTAGTTAAAAAAAGTATAAATACAAAAACTTTTGAACGGTAACTCTGATCATCATGAAATTTGGACACAACATTCATCACGGTAAACTTAGATGAATGTGTGTACTCATGTTTCTCCCTTCCCCATTCCTTCTTTTACACCCGGGTGAAACCGGGCGGGACCGCTAGTTCTTAATATAAGCAGAAAATAATAATGAACAAAAAATATTAGTTTTATTGTGAAAAAAGCGTGAGGCGCTTTGTGCCATATTTTTCGTATATCGAGCGCCTCACGATTTTTTCACAATAATACTAATATTTTTTGTTTATTATTATTTTCTGCTTATATTGAGAATTATTTTTCACTTTTTAGTTCGATGTGCTATAAAAGCGTGTTTTTTTAGTTTTTTTAAACTAATTTTATTTTTCACTTTTTACTTCGATGTGCTATAAAAGCGTGTTTTTTTAGTTTTTTTAAACTATGTTTATTTTTTACTTTTTAGTTCGATGTGCTATAAAGTTTAAATTAAATCTGTCCGTTTAAAGTGGGTCAAAATCGAGCCCAAAGGAGTTGGTTACAACATAAGCGTGTTTATATACATACATAGGTACCGGTGAAGCTAATATAAAGCGTGTAAAAAAATCATAAACTCATAGTCTTAGATTCGTAATTGATGCGAACCTACAGCGATCAAGTAACCGAATAAAATGTATTTTTTATAAAATAAAATATGTTAACAAAAGTAACGTTAACCCGGGCGAAGCCTGACCGAGTAGGCAAGTATTACGTGTTGTGTTTGATTCCGCCAATATTTCAGTGATTCGGTGGCCATGCGCCGCGTGACGTCACTTCACCCCGCGGCCCGTGCATACATTCACGTACACAGATTGGAATTAGTGGAAGCCTAGTGCGCCTGTCCCACTGTCCTGGAAAGCCTTATCTCCCGGTGCTCAATGTGTCCCATTAACAACCACCCCATTGACCTTAAACTACTTTCATTTACTCCGCATTGCTCGAATATTTCAACCGTTTTCATTTTCTTTATAATATTCTACCGTGTCGATCAAAATTATACGGGATGCGCCGAGTTCCGTCAGCATCACCATGGATAAACTTCGTTGATTTATAAGCGCTACCGACTGTATTACACAACAATTTTAACATTTTACAAACATATCGCTATGAGCAAATTTGGGACGTTAGTTGTACCTACAATGATTTTTAAGTTGATCTTCTTTTTTAACAGCGTGTAGAAATCAAATAGACGAACAAATATTTTAAGTTGTCTTAAGTCGTCTTAAAAAAAGCCACGCCGCCACTGGTGTACTCTGGTGGTCATGTGAAGAAACAGAGGCAAGATGGCAGCGGAGCGTATGAACTAAGAAGTAGTGTTCATGTTAAAAAACTTAAATTAATAAATGTGTTGAATTAAACAATATTCATGTTACAAAATTACGTTAATAAATATTTTGAATTAAATAATATTCATGTTACAAACCTATGTTAATAAATATGTTGAATAAAATAATAATAATTGTTAAAGTAACTTTTTTATCAAAACTCAAAAATAAGAGAGAAACAGTCTTTCAAAGTTTAATTAAATTTTATTCAATTAATTCAAAAGCCCGGTTAACACACACGAAGAAATGATAGCACGAATCGGAAAGAACATGGCTACGACGCACGCATCTTTGTGTCCAACAAAACGGGAACAACTTCGAACAATTTCAGTGAATACTTGATAATGACATAAAATATTTCAATAGTGACATAACATACGCCAGGACCGATCTCAAAATTTATTAAAACTTTGAAAGTCCGTTCTTCTTTTATTTTTGAGTTTTGATAAAAAAGTTACTTGAAATATTTGTTCGTCTATTTGATTTCTACCCGCTGTTAAAAAAAAGAATCAACTTAAAAACCATTCTGTATAGTGCGTGATGACAATATGGTTAAAACAAGAGTTAGCGAGTTTTAACAGTCGCACGAGCCATAATATCATCACGTATGGCATATATACAGAACACCTTAAAAATAGCTGATTTTCACTTAATTTTCAAAATGTTTGACAGTTCAATTTTAAGCAAGTTTACTTCTAATTGTGAGCTGCGTTGACCCAATCTATTCCGGATAATAGTGTATCAAGTTCCAGCAAAATCGGCCAAGTCGTTCGGTATAGAGAAAAACTCTAGAAACATGTTCGTCGAATTACATAAAATATCCGGGAAAGCCGTGAGAAAAAAAATTTAAGCACGGGTCCTATGCATGTTTTATATATTCTTGGCAATAAATTGCTTTACGAAACTATCTTGGAAATTAATAGGTTAATATTTGCCAGCTTTCGACAATAATTTGATAACCGCTTACATTTGACTTAGTTGAATGGTTTTGCCTTTATTGGATTGAAACTTTTTTCATTTTTGACAGATCTGATATCAGATATTCGTCAACATTGTCGGCTTTTAGGTAAATTGGATATTTCGAATCTATATACACAAATGTCTATTTCTTATTCATTCCGAAACTTTAAACTTTATAATATTTCACTTGCTACAAACTGAAAGATTGTAATGACGTCATAAATACATTAAAATTACAAGAAGAAAATTGTAGATTATAGATGCTCAACAGCTGAGGGAATTGAATGACCTCGTAAACTGAGTGGATGATACATTTCACTTTTATTTTCTGCCAGCTGATTCGCTAATTAGATTGGTATCAGGAGTTTTGATCCCTGGACAAAATATCCTCTGAGGAAATATCCCCAGGATCCTTAAGTTCCTTAAAAAACGATAACGGGGTGCTGTTGATGCGATGGTGTTTTTGTCGCGCAGTGAAAAGAGAAGGGGGTATTGGGGAGTTCCCTAAAAAAGAAAACGGGGTGATGTTGATGCGATGGTGTTTTTGTTGCGCAGTGAAAAGGGAAGTAAATATTGGGGAGTTCCTTAAAAACGATAACGGGGTGATGTTGATGCGATGGTGTTTTTGTTGCGCAATGAAAAGGGAAGTAAGTATTGGGGAGTTCCTTAAAAACGATAAAGGAGTTCTGTTGATGCGATGGTGTTTTTGTCGCGCAGTGAAAAGAGAAGAGGGTATGTATTGAGGAATTCCTTAATAAACGATATGTTTCATCACAATGTGCGCGAATTAATACACTCAAACCGATACCACACTCTTTTTTCTTTCTCGTATTTATTTATATAATACCATTCAGTGATTCACTGACTCACTGGCACATTGACTCATCACAAAATTTATAAATTGATTGTGATAATATGCAATAATATTTTGATTCAGTCAGTATCTTCTTAAATCATGTCGTAATATCAGATATAGTAAAGAATTGAGTCTTAAAAATTTATTCCATTGTTAATCTTAATTATAAGCTCGTTATGAAAACTTTTACAGTACATTTATCTTTCATTAGCCATTGTACATCGGCCGTTTATATCACATTCATTTCAGATATTCGACTTTAGCTCCTAATTTATGTTGTTTTTCATTGATAAAACTATAACTTCTTTTCTGTTTTGAAAAATGCTTTTGTTATCAACGCTTTTTAAAGTGACACTTTCTTAGGTGCGCTAGGGGAGTAAATTGGTCTGAATCAGACACGTCCCTTTCTCCGATTTGAACCGGCAATTGAGAAAAAAAATGGAAGAATAGTTTCTCTATAGGCTGGCAAATTTGCTTGGATCAGACAAAAATTGAAACGTTTTTCTTCTCCGGTTTCAATTGGCAGTTGAAAGGAAAAAGTGGGAGAATTGTTTTGCTAGGGGGGTAAATTTTTCGGGATCAGAGGAAAAGTGATACGCTTCCCTTCTCCGACTTTAACAGGCAAATTAGAGGAAAAAGTGGGAGAATCGTTTCGCTAGAGGGGTAAATTTTCGGGGATTAGACGAAATGTGACACGCTTCCCCTTCTCCGATTTGGATCGGCAAATGAAAGAAAAGAATGGGAGAATCGTTTTGCTAGGAGGGCGAATTTGCGTGGATCAGACAAAAAGTGAAACGCTTCTTCTTCTCCGACTTCAAGCGGCAGTTGAGAACTTGTAAAAATGCTAAGGTTTAAGAACTTCAAGGACACTTACCGAAAAAAAAGCTCTAAGAACGTGCTTATGATGCTTTTTTCTAAATCCGGCTTTGCTAATCCATGATTTTCAGTCAAAACTATGTATGGTGTTATTGTGATGTGTAAGGAGTATTAGTTTAGCCTATGTTTAATAATGAAAGGATGAATTAATTCGGAGAAGGCTATAAAAATGATTTCTATTTGATTTCTAAGAAACTTCTAAGTTTTAACTCCTATCCTAAATCCTTAATTAATAAAATCATTTCTAAACATGTCTACAAGATGAATAATAATGATGATTCTCAGTTCATTAGTAATACTAACAGAAACACTATGTCAAATTCATATTTTAAAATACCCTTTATTCATAATTTATCTGAACAGATCAAATGTATTTTTAAACCAGAAAATATCAACGTAGCTTTTCAAAACTGTAATTTGTTAGGTAATAAAGTCTTTTCTAAAATTAAATTTAAACATTCTTATGATTTTAATTCGAATGTGGTTTATTGTGTTACATGTAAAGATTGTAATTGTTATTATATAGGACAAACCCGCCAATATCTTAAAACAAGAATGTATAACCATCAATATGATGTCAAAAAAGCTATTACAGAGATTAAATATAATACCTACAATGAAAATGGATATAGTACATTGGTCCATCACTCTGTTAATAACGAACATGAATTTGATTTTAAAGATTGTAAAATTTTACATTTTGAGTCTAATACCAACAAAAGATTATTGGCTGAAATGTGCTATATAAAAATGAAAAAAAAGGGTAATTGTGTTAACAAAAAAACAGATATACAAGGCTTAGGCCTAGTTTATATGAGAGGCGTTCAACGCGCGTTGGCCTAACGCGCGTTTACAGTTTCTATACAATTGTATAGGACTGTTTATATGATAACGCGCGTTGAACGCGCGTTATCATATAAACAGTCCTATACAATTGTATAGAAACTGTAAACGCGCGTTGAGCCAACGCGCGTTGAACGCCTCTCATATAAACTAGGCCTTAAGCTTTTTGTATAATAAAGCTATAAATTGGAATGTTACATCATCCTGAGATCATTACATAATTAAAAAATGTTAAAATCTTAATAAGACAATTTCGACAAACTATTAATTTATTACCAATGTTAAATGTACAAAATTCAGATACCGATAATTTTTAATATATATTTTAATAGTGTAAAAAAAAAATTGTTTTTGATTGATATAACTTATATTGTGACATTATGTCAATTAAAAACTTAAATTACAAATCAAATAATTCTAATATAGGTATACCTAATGTAAGTACTTTTTAATATTTTTAAATATATTTTAGTTATTTTTGTAAATGCACTTTTATAAAATACCTGTAATTTCACAGATGTAAGCCCTGAGGAAGAAAATATATTTTCCGAAACGTCGGCAGCATATACCATTAGAAATCATTTTTATAGCCTTCTCCGAATTAATTCATCCTTTCATTATTGGTGTTATTGTGGTCTTAAAAAAATCAGAAAAATTAATAAATTTATAGAAGTAATAATAATACTAATCAAAAAGACGATGTTGGAAACGTTTCTGTTGTATATTAAATTGTTTTAGCCAGGATATTGGTTTAATGCATTTGTAGTTGGCACTGCAAACAATAGAGAGCATTATTGTTCCATGTTCACCGTCCGGGCGGCCGGGTATTCCCCGCGGTGTGCCAGCGAAGTAACACTTAACAGTCATGCGAGAGCCCGTATGAAGTGCCTCTACAGTCCCCGGAGTGTCGGTTCTTCTACATACAACAAAATCATCATTATTCCGACTCGGTAGGTCCTTAAGGGTTCGTCCGAGCCTCCAGCTTCTCAATAAAACCTGAGAAATCTTCTGCACTACGTGATTAATAAAATACAAACTATAGGTACTCGCCTTTTTTATTTTTTAGAATACAAAACAATGTTGCTATTATTTTCTTTTATTTGTTCAACCAAATACTTTAGAATTTTAAAGGCATACAAACTCTGACCTAAAACACTGGCGCCATACTCAACTTGGGGTGGTAAAAAAGTTTTAACATAATATCTATAGAAACACTATTATTATTATAACGTATCTATAACCATCAGAATAATTTTTTTACAGTTTTTCCGCGTAGCAATGGAAGATTGTTTACATAGCTGGGTTGCAGAAAGGATTGTCAAAAATTTTTATTTGACAATGATCTTAGATTGTGATCATATGATTAAAGTTTCCACACATCAGGAGCAGTCTGATGTCGTTGTGAAACTCCCTGTCATCTAGAACATTATTAGATTATACTCACACAAAAAAAAATGATTATTCTACATAGAAAAAGATCGCTTTTGAAGCTAAATTAAACGTTGTTTCGAAGTATAAATTGTACAAAAGATTATCTTGAAACGATTATGTTTCAAAAAAATATCGTTTCAATCGATCAATTATTTTTTAAGCAGGATCGATTTAAAACTCTACTATGCTTTTCATATGGAGAAATATACGTATGCTCACAGTCTAAGACCATTGTCAAATCAAATTTTCTGACAATGCTTTCTGCAACTCAGCACTAGTCAAGCGCGTAGATATGGGGGTTAAAGGGGGTAATTACACCCCCCTCAAGATCAAAATATAAAAAAATTAGAAATATTTTTTGAAAAGGATTTTGTAAAATTAGTTTGAGAATTAATATTTTGCTTGATTCTTTGACATTCTTGTGTGATATTATTAAAACTTAAAAAAATATTGATTTTTTGCTTTACCCCCACAGAAAAAAACGAATGTGCTTTAGACCACACGACTAAAGTAAAACTTCTTCCTGCCATAATTTGTTATTAGTCACCCGAAAATTCACAAAATATGAATCTAAAATGATTTTACAATTTTATTCACTTTAAACGCAGAATATTTAATGTATTGAACAAAATATTAATTTATAAAATTGTTCAAGAACAAAATGAACAGTCTAATGTAAGAAGAAAGAAATATAAACATAATGATAATGAAAACAAAAGTAATACATTGCAATTACTTAGCTCTCGTTGGATTTTAAGCGTAAATCTTTCTGAAATATTATTTAGCTCTGCAAGTTAAGTAGGTTTACAAAACTTTTTTCTGTCACCCGATAGCGTCACTGGCAAGTAAAGTATGTGTCATTCTATTGTTAGTACTGCTTATATTTTCAGCCACCCGATGGCGCCACTAGCCAGTGAAGTATTTGTCATCCTCTCAACTTACGTTCGCCTCGCCCGATCACACTTCCGTAAATCTCTCGTCACGCATTCACGAGCTTACTCCCCAAGTCAAGCGTGCGTAAAGAAGTTTTACTTCAAAAATATCTACGCCCTTGGCACTAGTGTCGTAATGGATTATATTCCCTTTAAGTTTTGATTGGTTGAACACGATTTTGCAACCGTATCACTAAACTTTCATTTTTTTTTTGTAGAACATGGATGTCAATTGTCAATAGGTACACTAGTTACAGAACAGTTTATTTTTTAATAAAAATAAAAAAACGTGTAGTGGATTCTCTGTAAGACTTGATTATTTTCCCGTTGCAGTGATAGTACTACAGACTACCTTCTTATTTGTTTATTTGTCTGTACATAGTATATAGCACCAATACTATTGCCGTTCGTCGTATGACGAGATCTAAAATAATTTAGCGTCACAAATTTTGGAACGGACCCTGCACAAACATTATGGGATTTTGTTCTCGATTAAATTAATCGAAAATGATTTTATTTTATAGTTTAAAGGTCACTAAGAAAAAGTGTTACAAGGGCGCATGGCCTAAAAACCAATAGATTTTTAGCTACAGATATGTTTAGCGCGATTTTAGACACAGGGATAGCCATTGAATACACAATCTTAAAAAAATCCTAAGCTCTTGAAATATATTTTCGAGTGCGCTGAATCCGAATATGATATTATTATTTTATACAGGGTGAGACCTTCCAACATTACCTAGTTTTCGACTATTTTTCTATTTCTGAAAAAAAAGGACAAAGATTGATCATGGAACATATTTGGGAATTCAATGGATATCTGAATCCCTATATCTAAAATCTCGTTAAACATATCTGTAGCTAAAAATCTATTGTTTTTTAGGCTCTGCACCCATGGACCTTAAAACTATAAAATAAAACCATTTTCGATCATTTTAACCGAGAATCAAAACCCATACGGTGTATTAGCACGATATTATCAAATGACTAAATAGATTTAAATGAAATATTTATTTGATTTTTGTTAATTTTCTAAAAAAAAATGCTAATCCAATTTTTCTAAAAATTATATGGGACCAGCTTTGAGACATACTCTATCGAATAAAAAAAGAATCATCGAATTCGATTCACAGTCGACGAAGATATCGATGGACAGACATACAAAAAAAATATAGAATCGAACATATAACCTCTATTTTTTCAGTTGGTTAAATATGTAACAATACTTCATGTATCAGCAAAAGTACAATATTGTCAACAAGATTTTGCACTGCGACCCGATTTTTTTTAGATAAGGGTACTGAAACCAGTACGTGACATCAAAATAAATTGGAATTACCTTGTAAACATGCAACGCCGATATACGAAAGCTGCAAAAAAGGTGAACAATATACATGGAAGGCTTAGCTGAAGTACAAAAATAATGCACTTTAGTTTAGGTATAGTGTTTACAAACAGACGTAGACTTTTTCCAAAAATATGTTTTTTTTAGATTCGAGAAACGTTAAAACGAAAAAAAAATCGGTTGTCTGTAAAGTCGGTTTACGGACGATAGTTTTACGTGATAACGTATTCCGCTCGAATATCATATTTAATAATACATTACTGCGCTCTCGCTTGCACGCACAGGGTCAGGGCCAGGCGGAACGTTACACTTTTTCGTGCGTGCAGCTGGTGTTTCATCAATTTATAAGACGTTATCACGTCAAAATTATAAAATTTTGATCTAAATTAGTATGTACTGTTTCCCATACTAGTGTTGTAATGCAGTAAAATTATTCTCAACAATATATTCTAGATGCTGAAATATAATTAAGTATAACCTTAATAATTTTTTTTTCTACTATATTTTCAGTTGGTCTTTAGCAGATTAATAAACAGATAATAAAAGCGGCCCGTGCCGGTTTCACGCGGGTGCAATAGATATAATTCTGCAAAATGTATTTCGTTTGCGGCCTGGCGTCTGAACTAATAGCTTTGAGCAAATTCTACCAGGTTTGCTTCTGAACTAATAGCTTCGAGCGAATTCTGTCAGATGTCACTACATGGTACTAAAACAGATTTTTTTTTGTTTGCTTCTGAACTAATAGCTTTGTGTAAATTCTGTCAGATGCCGTTGAATGTTACTGAAACAGTTTTTTTTTAGAAAACACCGTAATTTTGTGCAAAATATTTAATAAAAACTATCCTATAGCTTAAATTGCAACAAGTAGGACACATTTACAAAATTTCGGTTCAGTGGTTTCGGAGATTAGCGCGGCCGAAATAAAGAGAGAGGTCAGTGTTTTGCTGGGAAAATTTTCAGTTACTACCAGCGACTGTTGACTAAGTTAGGCCGTTTATGAATAGTAAAATCAAGTGGTGAGGTGTTACGCTCTACCGCTTCAAGTGAGGCGTTACGCTCGTCCGCTTCAAAAGAGACAAACATAGTATATATCTGTAGGATTTAACGTGCAAAAGAATGAGGTGGAATACATTACACAGCGTATCTAATGAGTAAACTCAAGTCGTGCATCGGAGCTAACACACACACTTTTTTATATTATATTTATTATTTTGTTTTATTTTTATCACTCTCTTTGTTTGGTTTATTTTTATCAAAATTCAAGCGTCTGTAATCCACAATCTATCTATTTCCTTTCGAAAATATGTAATATTTCAAATACTCGGAAAACCTCTTTGATTGAGTTTGTTTGAAGTCCGAATTTTATTTTATCTAAACGATCTGGCAATCAGAACGATAAAGAAAAGAACATAGCAATAATGTAAAGCTAGTGCGATATCGTAACCCGGCCTACGTTGACGTCATAACAATAGGTGCAGGCGTTAAACCTGCGCGACGCACGGGATGGTTCAAGCGGGATAGTCCGGGGGGTGTTCCCCGGAATGCGGCAAACGATCCTGTTTACGCGCTCTCGTGCCACTAAAATAATCCGATTTCCGTTTGACCAAAGCGCCCTGTAAATAAATAAAGACCGATTCACATCCGCGCTTAGTCAACTGCAAAATATGCCTATTCTCTAATGGCCATAATCACCGAACGTAAGTAATTATTTATTCGGATCATTTGTTCTTCAGGTAGCTATTCCTCCGAATAAATAGCGATAATTCAATTCACCAAATATATTTAGCAGGTATAAATCTATTCCGTCTTTTAGCCAGGGCGTAAATATTTATTCGCCTAATAAAATAATAATAGCTGCCACATAGATCATAATACTTAACCTATAAACGTGGAGTATTATATCTGCAATTTGCTCTTGTGAAATTTTTTATGTGTTGTTTATTAACCTTTTGTGAAGTGTATAGTTGTAAAACATTAAAGTTAGTGGAAGTTTTGGGTTAGGATAAAACATTATTATTTTTTTTTTTTTTTTTTTTTTTTTTTTAATATATATACAGTGCGCAGCGACTAAGGCTATGTGCACGAGTCTATAATATTAATTCATGGTAAGTAACATACATGTATGACTCTAAAATTAGTAGGCAGTAGGTAAGTACAATTATTTCTATGTTATATTTTGTCTTTTAGGCACGTAAGGTCCAAAAACTTCAGCACTTTTGAAACACTAGAATCATCGTCCATCAGCACTTCTTCGAGTGAATAAGGTAAGTTTACACTTCTTCTTTCATTTCTGTATTTAGGGCATGTAATTAAAATATGTTCAACACTAAGAGGTGTGTCACAGACTTCGCAATTAGGAGGGTTTTCTTTTTTTCTTATATATGAGTGAGTAAGGTTGGTATGTCCGATTCTTAGTCTAGTCAAAACTGTTTCATTTCTTCTTAGGGTTTGTGAAGAGGTAGTCATTTTATTTGTGTGCTGTTTTGTTTTCCTCAGTTTATTAGAAGTGATGTTAAGCCAGATATTTTTCCATTCTTCGATTATGTCTTTTTTGTAGAAATTCTTGGCATCTGGAAGTGGAATGTTCGTATGTATTTGGGCAACATTTCGGAGGATAGCATTTTTGGCCTCTTCGTCAACTCGTTCATTCCCAGTGATGCCGCAATGACCCGGTACCCAGATGAAAAAAACAGAAAACTGGTAGCTTAATGAAAGAACGGAGTTTAGAATTTCAGATAGTAAGGAGTTGTCTTTTTCTTCTAATTTCTTGAGTGAGCTGATAGCACTCCAGGAGTCAGAGCAGATTAAATATTTGTTGGGAGCTCTTCTTTTTATGTCCTGTAGCGCCATTAGAATTGCATAAAGTTCGGCCGAAAATATGCTAAAGGAGCTGGGAAGGCATTATTATTTTGTGAAACTTTTTTTTGACGTTTACACTAACGCCATCGGTCGGGTTTTTGGGTAAACGTCAAAATATTAACAAAAAGAGCAAGAAGTATTGTGCAGTGAATATTTATTCTTTACTTAACTTTTCTACCTGATATCTTGCTTGGTGAATTAAAAGTAAATTTTATTCTAACGAATTTGTTCCAAGTTTAGTAGCTTTTATCTTTAATATTGTTCAGTGAGTATGGGCATTAGAAATGATTGTGTGAATCGAACTTTCCAAGAAAATACCTATATAATCGATCATGTCTGTGTGTTACAACTAAACTTTATTGTAACCATTCAACCTATTAAGATCCGCATGTTTCGTGTGTGTATAAACTTATTTATTATCGTTGAAATTCCATAGTAACTAGTTAAAGTATAATATTAACTCAATTACGAAAATTATTTAAGACATTGTCAAGAGTTAATAAAATTACAAGTAAAATATATTTTCTGTACACCCCTTATAAAATTGTATAGCGGTCGTAAAATGACCCATTCAATACTAGTGCGTGAAGTAAACAAATTAAAGTTGAGCTAACTAATTCAACAGTAATAAGCAACACATAATATACTGACCGCGCAAATTGTTGACTGCTCGTGAGCATGATTATCTAGGAAACGCGACACACAACAAAAAACACTTGTCTTTCCAGTCTCATTTATTCATTAAATGCAGAAATTTCTTTGTTATCTACTTAGTAGCAACAACAGTGCTTTTTCTCAAAATTTAAATTGTTACAAGATGTGACTTGAGCGGTTGACACTGACTGCTCGAACAGTTAACAATGACTACTCGAGCAGTTGATAGTAAATATTCGAGCAGTTGACAGTGACTACTCGAATTGTCGACAGTGACTACTCGATTGGTCGACAGTGACTGAACAGTTGACAGTAACTATTCGAGCGGTGGACAGTAACTGTTCGAACTGTCGACAGTAATTATTCGAGCGGTTGACAGTGACTGCTCGAACGGTTGACAGTGACATCTCGAACGGTCGACAGTGACTGCTTGAACGGTTGATAGTGACTATTCGAGCGGTTGACAATGACTGCTCGAACGCTTGACAGTGACTACTACTCGAACGGATCGACAATGACTTCTCGAACGGTCGACAGTGACTATTCGAGCGGTTAACAGTGACTGCTTGAGCGCTTGATAGTGGCTGCCTGCGACTGCTTGAGCAGTTTGTGGATATTGTTCGACGAATGACAGCTCAAACTATTGGAAGTATCTGAGCAAGAAGCGAAACTTGTAACCATAAATGTATAACTGATATTTTTTCCGCTTGGCCAATAACGCGTTAAAAAAGTCGACTTGATTTCTTAGTACGCAGGCAGCAAATAGGATACACGTAGGAATAAGAACCCATTCCAGTCGATACTTACAATGTGTATTACTTTTACCCTGTTCGACATACTCTTGTATCAGTCAGTTAGTAGTACCTACTACACAGATCGCGTACAGACACATACGCGACAGGAAACAGTATTCATAACCTCAAAATGTAAATATCCTTGATACTTTGTTAACTTCCCAGTACCATTGTAGTAATGGGTTCGAAAATATAAATCAAAATTGTTAATATATACATTTTTCTTTGTTTCAAGGTCACTTCACTACTTTTATACTGATAGATAGATAGATTTATTTCAAAAATAGCATAAAAGCTGTGATTTATGTCAATATAGGTACATTACATATACACCTATAATAATTAAAATACAGATAAAATTAGAACTCGTCAATACAATAAAGACATTTTTCTATTAAATATTTTTTCAATTGTCTTTTAAAAGGTCTTAAATTTCACTCGGAACTTTATTAAAAATGTTCACTAAATTAAAATTTAAATGATAGTCCAATAGTCAATACTGATTCTAACCCGAATCTTCCACTATCGCGGCGGTTCGTATCTACCGTTACCTAATGTAAACTGTAACTCTCGCATGAAGTCAATAATAATTACAAATATGCTTTAAATATGGGAAAGGTTGATTGCTTGAATGTGTCACTGTAGAGTAAATGTTCTCTCAGCCGCCCCGATAGTAGAAGATTTAGGTTAGAGTCCGACGATGACAGTTTTTGAAAATACATTTTTCTTATACAGCAATGTACCAATGAGTGTGTCACTTAACAATAATAATAGCAAACTCTAGCTAAATCTAACTGTATAATTATTACTGACTAGCTTTTACTCGCGACTTCATCCACGTGAAATCAGTGTGTACAATTTGATACCTATAATTGATTAAAAAATCATAAATTCGAGTAAAATACGGCCCTATATAAACAATGTTTTTTGTTTTATCGTCTTTTGCAAAAACATAAAGATTTACTGGATTCTATACACGTGAGCAAGCCACATACAGCTGGCCGTGCAAAAAACATGTTTTTTTCTAAATGAATGCCAACTACCTTAAGTGTTTGCCCCTGGGCTTTGATTATAGTTATTCCGAAAGCAGTTTTTAATGGAAATTGGAATCGTTTAAATTGAAAATGCAAATGCGTTGGTACAATTGGTATTCGTTGTATTAAAACACTGTCTTTTTTAGACTTATTATAATAATTATTATTATAATAGCCCTAACAATATTTCGACCCAGATGAGAAACTTGTAAACGTGTACCATAACACAATTTGGGCGCATCAAGATTTCACATTAAAAGTACTGAAAAACCCACTTTTAACCTTTGTTTATCAGAAAAAATATACCCTCTTTTGGTGTGAATAGTTTATGTATTGCCCCAGAGTTCGAACTATCTTCATGTTAAATTTCATCACAATCGGACCAGCGGTCTGGCCGTGAAAGCGTAACTTCATACAATATTACAACTCCCACTTCATCCCCATAGGGGTTGAATTTTGAAAAAAATCAGGCTATGCCCTTCCCCAGGCTTCAAACTTTCTCCATGTTAAATTTCATCACAATTGGCCCAGCGGTCTGGCCGTGAAAGCGTAACTTCATACGATATTACAACCCCCACTTCTTCCCCGTATTGGTTAAGTTTTAAAAAAAATCAGGCTATGCCCTTCCACAGGCTTCAAACTATCGAAATGTTAAATTTCATCACAATCGACTCAGCGGTTTGGCCGTGAAAGCGTAACAGACAGACAGACAGACAAAGTTACTTACGCGTTTATATTAGTATGGATTATTATAAACTAATAGTTAGACATAAACGACGTCAGTTTTAATAAATGTTAATTTTTGGCAATTTCTTGTGGCTGGCCATTTTAGAGACCATGTATACAGACTTCAGACCGGCTGCAGTATGAACAGATTCTCTCTTATAACAGCTTGCTTTTCAATGCAATGGCTTTGTATCCTAATCGGGTTTCGATGTCTCACCCCGGGGTGTCTCCAGGATCATTCCCATCTCCTCCTTCTTCCTCTCACTCACTCTTTGTGCATCTCTGTTTCTCTTACTCAGAGCTCCCAATAAGCTCTCTTTCTACCTTGCCTATTATTCACCACACTTTGAGAGGAAAATCACAAATGATCCGGAAATCTTAATCCTACTTTGGAAATCACTGAACTGAATACAATTTTAATATGACTTCAGCTTTAAATGTAAATTGGAAAATAGAAGGCCTTATAATATTTAATCTGTCAGAGCAATGTACAGTAAGATTGAAATTGAAATAGAAATCATTTCGTATACAAATGAGTATGGTTTGTAGCAGCACAGAAATTAGTAATAAATTCTTTATTAAAAAAAATTGGTTGTCTGTAAAGTCGGTTTACGGACGATAGTTTTACGTGATAACGTATTCCGTAATACATAACCTAAACCTCCCAAAATTTGGTTTCAATCCGCTTATCCTTGGTGTCGGAATGATAAGAAATGTCAAAAGTGACGTTTGCAACTTACAAAGTATTATGTTTTAATAATAATTAGTTATTCCAATACTTAACTTAGAAGGCGTTGCATTTCACAGAATACTAATGTCAAAAAATTGAATTAAACATTAGAAATTCAGCCGTTTTCATGTTGCATTTATACAGCTATTTTTCTATATAAATTTGTATAAAAAAATATATGGTCATACAGTAAGTAGATAAAACTTTGAAGCAGTAATGGGGGTAAAGAGTAGAATTACTACACCTTGAAACCGAACAGGAAACCGACAATAAGCTTACAGATTGTGGTAGGCTGAAATAGAAATATCAAAAGAAACAACTCACAAATAACACAATTAACAGTCGATAAATAAACATTTTATTATTCAGTTCCGAAAGTGCAGTAAAAATTATACAATTGAAAAAAATTAAAAGGCATTTACTGAAAATGCCTGCTATCGACTATATGTAGTACAGCAGCGTAATTTGGGTTGCCTGCATATATTTTTTCACAAAATTAATAGATTTGTATAATAATTCGAATTTATGATATTGCATCTTTCGCTTCAAATTTACGTTAATTTTATTTAATTAAGTCACTTACCATATAATATAATTGTTTTTTTTTTAACTTTCTTTCGTATTTAGTTTAAGTCTCAAAGATTAGCTGTCATAATATTTATAAAACAATTGCTTCACTGTTTATAATATAAAATTCCAAAACCTACTTACAATATTTAAGTATTTTCATACGTCAAAAAATTGATTTTTATAATGATAAAATTTGTAAGAAAACGATTTTTTCGAGAGATGAGACCTAGCTAAAACGATTTTTTGCCCCCCAAAATCCCTTTTCAGTAAATTTCATCCAAATCGTTAGGGCCGTTTTCGAGAAAAGCACGCACAGGGTCAGGCGGAACGTTAAGCGTTATGCGTTACGAACGTTAGGAACGTTACGTTACACTTTTTCGTACATGCAGCCGGTGTTTTATCAATTTATAATATTGGTGATTCATCAATTTTAGAAGACGTTATCACGTCAAAACGAGTGTTCTTTAGACTACACGACTGAAATAAAACTTCTTCCTGCCATAATTTGTTATTATTCACCCGAAAACTCACAAAATATGAACTTTAAAATGAATTTACAATTTTATTCACAATATTTAATGTACTGAACAAAATATTAATTTATAAAATTGTTCAAGAACGAAATAAACAGTCTAATGTAAGAATAAGGAAATATAAACATAAAGATAAAACAAAAGTAATACCTACATTGCAATTACTTAGCTCTCGTTGGATTTTAAGCGTAAATCTTTATGAAATATTATTTAGCTCTGCAAGTTAAGTAGGTTTACAAAATTTTTTTCTGTCACCCGATAGCGCCACTGGCAAGTAAAGTATGTGTCATTCTATTGTTAGTATTGCTTATATTTTCGGCCACCTGATGGCGCCACTAGCCAGTGAAGTATTTGTCATCCTCTTTCTACCTTCACTAACTTATATCTCCCTCTCAACTTCCGTTCACCTCGCCCGATCACACTTCCGTAAATTGCTCGTCACGCATTCACCAGCTTACTCCCCAAGTCAAGCGTGCGTAAAGAAGATTTACTTCAACAAATCCACTGTCAATCTCGTTCATCAGTCAAATATAATACAGTAGGACCTCGATAAATCGAAAACGTCCAAAACTAGAAAAAATGCTTTGTTCCCTTCTCTTCAAGTCCCAAAACCTCCAGTATTATAATAAAACATTATCAGTGGCAGACTAATTCAATTCTTTTTTATTTTATTTTTTGATTTCTGTATCTCAAATATCTCGTCTGCTTTGCAATTTTTTTTGCATACCTGGTAGACCTCATATAGAACTTTTAATCATTTGGAGAGAGGTTTGCCAAACATGCAAAAATAATTATTATAAAATAAAGTTCTTTAGTGCAATTAACACGTTATGTGTTTTATTAACAACAAAACGTGTGAGTTTCATCCACATAAGCTAACGGGAGAAGTGAAACTTCTTTCTAAATGTTACTACAACTGAAATGATGACGTAGTTGATATCACACATGCGCTAGACTGAAATATGTATTTACAAGCATAAACATTAAATACATTTATGCAAATGTTTATATTTATACAATATAAACTAGCGGAAACAATTAAAGGATCAAAAAAAATTTCCAAATTTTTCGAGGTTTTTCAAGTGGCTGTATTTCCCTTAAAAATTGTCGTACTGGAATTTAAAAAAAAGGATTTTAAAGCTCGAAGTTTCTAGTTTTGAGATCTTATGATGAAAATTTTTTTCAAGCAACGTGTTCCGCTCAATCCTAATGAATACCGAAGAAAAAAATTTTTCGAAATTTTTTCGGTTCTTTTTTTTGGTCTACGAACTTGGAAAAAAATTTTCCAACTTAACCACTATATGGATCGGATAACTTGTTCATTCAGCTTTAATTTGCTTTTTTGAAAAGTTCGATACGACCACTTCTCGCTGAGATATCGATCTTTGAATGGAAAAGGATCTCTTTGTCTTTAACCTTCAATATCTCAGCAACCACTAATCGCAAAAGAAAATTAAGGAGGGTTTTGAAATCTTGAATAAATTTCACACAAAAATCAGCTACGGTTTTTAAAAAAAAAATTTTTCTATTTTTTACATTAATTTGAAAAATCAAGGAAAAAAGGGCTTTTGGTGGCTTTTGGGATAATCAGGCGCTAAGTTGGAAATATCGAGAAAGCCAGTAATGTTGAGTGTGCCTTTTACAGTTCAATATGCCCTCAAAAACCTCACAAAGTTTCGATTCAATCCATTGAGCCGTTTTTTTGTTTTATTCGATCGAATTTTTGAATTTTTTTCCAAGTTCGTAGACCAAAAAAAAGAACCGAAAAAATTTCGAAAAATTTTTTCTTCGGTATTCATTAGGATTGAGCGGAACACGTTGCTTGAAAAAATTTTTCATCATAAGATCTCAAAACTAGAAACTTGGAGCTTTAAAATCCTTTTTTTAAAATTCCAGTACGACAATTTTTAAGGGAAATACAGCCACTTGAAAAACCTCGAAAAATTTGGAAATTTTTTTTGATCCTTTAATTGTTTCCGCTAGTGTATAAACACTGTAGATACAATGTTCATAAATTTATTTATCAACACATATTTTTCGATTATATAGTACTTTGACAGTTATACGATATTATAAGGTCGCAAAACTATTGAATCAATCAATATTGCCACATAGGTTATATATTGATTTATTCAATAGTTTTGCGACCTTATATAATATCGTATAACTGTCAAAGTACTATATAATCGAAAAATACCTCCACGCTGTTGAATCGCTTCTCCTTTAACGTCACGGAAAATTTCAAACAAGTCCGTTGTTTGAGTATAGTTTTCAATTTATTTATAACCATTCTGTAGATATTATGGTTTGCGTCGTTGAACCAACAACCAAGTTTACAATGCTGGAGGTAGAAAAAACGAATACTCAGAGGCTTCTTTGTTTTCCTGTGTTCACTTTAATGCCGCCGGCGTTGGCGTCGCGGCGGTAAAATAGCCGGCATACTTCTGATGTGAAGTTGTTAATTTTTTTATTATATTTTGCACCTGTTTGTTTTGTCACTGTCTATTAGCTAGAAGAGATGAACGACTATCCACTTCAGCAACATCGACTGATGCTTCAGTATAATTAGTTTTTGAAAACTGCTACGAAAAAAGACGACGCGTACCCCAATACGCGAGTCGAACCGAGTAGCGAAGAACTTCAATCAGTAAATGTGGCGTTGTCATTTATACTTATTGTCAATTCCTTTTATTCGATAAAAATAATTTCAACTTTTTAATAATAAAATATAATAAATAAAATTGTCGACCAATTTTTTTCAGACCATATATTGACAAAAAATTAATATAAAAATATAAATCAATATAACAAAAGATGATAAATAACTAATACTAATTAATTTTTAAATTTTTTAGATATTTCTGAAGAAGATCCAAATCCGGATCGAAACGTCATCTTTTGTTATATTGATTTATATTTTTATATTACTTTTTTGTCAATATATGGTCTGAAAAAAATTGGTCGACAATTTTATTTATTTAAAGAGTTCTATTCAGACGTTAATCAAAGATTTGAATAAAATATAATAATAATGCGTTTAACGTCCGTTTCTCGTCTTTATGTCATAACAGACGCCATTCGCACCATTACTATTTTTTTTCTACCACACTCCGTTATTTTCATAATTTGTAAACTTCAACTTAATTAATAGCAGTGGGCGAATGAAGGAATTTTTAGGAAATTAGGATAAGGTAGGCAAATTTTGAGCATTGGAGTTTGACAGGTAATCGACCATGGCCTTGAATATGGAATCATATCGATATTTATCTGGAATTGTTGAGGGAAACCATGGAAAACCTCAATAAGATGGGCTATACAGGAATGACCGTTTCTCGGCGAGAGGCAGTGGGAAAAAGTCCCAGCCACATCTGCCCCAGCAATTTGAACCCAGTACCTCCCGAATGCGAGTCTAGTGCTCTCACTGCTACGCCACCCCGCTCGGTTAAATTTTAAAAATGAAACCAAATAACTTTTTTTGGTTGAAATCTACATCATAAATAGATTATGAAACACTTTTTTTGAGAATTTTTCGGATTATTTTTCTATTGGTACTAATATTATTATAAAGAGGTAAAGCTTGTAAGTTTGGATGTTGGAGGTAATCTCCGATACTACTTATCCGATTTCAATTTTTTTTCACCAATATTTAAAATGGACCTTTAGGATTGATATAAGCTATATATTGTCGCGTTAAAATAATAAAACCGCTTTTTGTGGAGACCAATTTTGCAAAGTAAGTAGGTGAAAAAACAGCGGCAATTTACAAATTCAGGGGAAGCCGAACCGGGCTGCTAGTCTAGTATAATAAAAAATATTGCGTAAAGTGTTCATTTTTAAATAAAATTTTAAACTTTTTTTTTGAGTTGGTTTAATAATTAATTGTTCCTCCTAGCAAATTCAGGGAGGGAGGCTTTGGGGTTGTGACGATATATTTAGATCTAGGCGTATATGGGAAAGTAGCAGAAAATATATACAGTGGCTTTCAATTACGACACAGGCTCTGTTTACTTGGTAGTTAAGGAAATAATTAATGCATTACAGAAAATCGTTCCCCTAAAATGCAACATTCACGGAAGAAGAATATACCTACACGATAAATAAATAAAATAATTATATCCATTAGCTACCGTATTAACAAAACTCATGTATGGCACGTTTGAAATGAAATTCAATGTATAGTGTATACAATATTAAAATGTATATCACTATATGATATTACACGGGTGCTCTGTAAAATAGTGAGCATGCTATGAAAACCTGTATAGTCCGAGTTCAAACCTGGCTTTAGACACGGCTTTGTCCCTTTGTTGCACTCTTTATTACATAGCATAAATCTATAATAGAGTTTTTCAGAATTTATTTCCGGATTTGCATTTGTTTGCAAACATTTTTATGAAGTTCAGAATATTTTACGAGAACAAGATATTTTTTTATATAGTTGTAGAACATAATAAAAAAAACATCTCAAATCATGTTTATTTCTAGCCATTTTTCTCCGTGTATATATCGAAACTCGATGTATATTGTCCAGTATTTTACAACAAAATTTGTTACAATACTCATAGTTTGGTGGCATTATAATATATTGTACTAGCGGCCCGGTCCGGCTTCATCCGAATTTATAGATTGCCACCGTTTTTTCGTCGACTTACGTTGCAAAATTGGTTTCCACGAAAATCGATTTTATTCTCACGCTGTAACAATTATTATTATTTTATTCAACATGTTTTTAACGTTATTTTGTAACATAAATATTATTTAATTCAACACATATTTTATTAATTTAAGTTTTTTAACATGAACACTACTACCTAGTTCATACGCTCCGCTGCCATATTGGCTCTGTTTTTCTACATGGTCACCAGGATACACCAGTGGCGGCGTATATTTTTAAGACGTGGTGTTACAACGCGATAATATATTATAGCCTATGTCCATCCTGAAGATCCATTCTAAATATTGATGGAACAAAAATTGAAAACAGATGAATAGTATCAGAGCAAACTTACATTTATTTAGTTTTACCTGTCCCCGGTGTCTGTCTGTTTGAAATCAAATCTTGCAACTAATTCTAACAAAAATTATATGTATTTCATAAATTAAATTTACACAGGAAAATCTTACGACAAGCTTTTGTATCATATACATTGTATTATATGAAATTAACAATATAAATTACCTAAGATCAGAACCAATATATATTAGTGTTTATTCACTTCAGACGTGTTACTCTCTAAACATAAATCAGTGATTTTTCACTAATTACAAGTGCATATTGACTATTTGTCAATGCTAGAAATGTACCACGCAGAATTAGTTAATACTCACAATATGAATTAGTGAATATAAAAACTCACTAATTATGTAAGTGAATATAAAAATTCACTAATTATATAAGTCACCATTAAATATCATCTGACATCAACACTGTTTTGATTACAGATTTTTTTAAATCTTTATTCATTCGTTACTTTCACTAGTATAATTAACTTTTATATTTTTACAAGTCGATACAAAATAAAGAATTAGAGAACTTGCGTCAAAAAACATAACATTAATTCATTGTTAGTTATGATTCTAAAGAATATAATTTAAAATCGATAAAAAAACAAAGGTATACTGAATGGTCTCGCCACAAGCGACACGTATAAACTCAGGGATTTCACTATTCTGACAGTGAATTTTACTTGAATTCAATATTCCGAAAGGTAATCAGAAGTCACTATTTCAAATAGTGATATTTTCACTAAATCAGTTTAAGAGAGTAAAATTAGTGAAAATTTCACTAATTCATGTTTAGAGAGTAGGTATATTTGTACGCACCCCCTTTTTTTCAATAAACCGTTGTATTTATAGAGTGACTGAATTTTAAACTAAATTCAACAACGTATAATCAAACGAGACGATGTTCTATACGACCTCGTTCAAATTTACGGTTATTTGTTCCTTTTTATTCCACAAAATATATATGTCGCCGGGATATTGTCAAATCCGTGATTTTGTAATTTCACTAGTGAAATTACAATATCACGATTGACAAAGATTCGTGATATTATAATTTCACTAAGTGAAATTATAATATCACGGGTTTGACAATATCCCGGTGACATAAATATATAAACTGTAGAATGTCTGTTATTATGATATTTCCAAAATCGTACAATAATCTCATTTCCACTATTTTCCAATAACAACAGACACCGAAGAAAAGTCTTGTCTAGTATTTTCACTTTCTAATAAACTTATATTTCTTGTATCACATGTTACTGCACTAGATTTTTATACGATTTCTTAAAAAAAAAACAAAATATTTTTTTACGCGAGTCTTGTTTTTTATCAGGTGGTTTAAAAATAATTCAACTCTTAAAACATTTAATATTCAACCCGTCCGATTTCACCCGGGTGCAAAAGAACGAATGGGGAAGGAAGGGACATGAGTACGCACATTCATCTTAGTTTACCGAGATGAATGTTGTGTCCAATTTTCAAGATGATCGGAGTTACCGTTCAAAAGTTTTTGTCGATGAAAAGCAGTATTTATACTTTTTTTACCCACGACGGAACGGAGCATGTATATGCGTTTAGGGTGAGAGATTGTGTGTTCGTTCGTTTGTTTGTTTGTATGTGGGTTTGTGCACTCGATCAATGTCGCCATTTATCTGGAAAACGGTTTGTTAAGTAATAAATTTCTTTTAAATCAATAATTACTGTAATTAATAAAATATAATAAATATTTAATTGAAAACACTGTAAGATAATTATTTTTATATATAGGTACCTATAGTTATAACAGTTTTCAAATGAGCTATTAGATTTATTTAATTTTAATTAGTCGTAAATAAAATTAAAATAAATTTAAATGTAAGCCAAGAAAGCAATGTGGAAAATAAATGGGTATTTTATGAATATGGATATACAAAAGTTGTATTTAATTGTGTGTAACTGTTGGATTGATATTAATACAAAAATTAAGTAAAAAAATATTATTTTAAGGAATGTATTAAGGGGTTAAATTTTTTATTTTGTCCAAAAAGAAAGTTTAGGTTCACATAATAAAGCCACACTGACTGTGTTAGCAAATACACTATATTGTCGGCAGGGACCCTGAGTTTTTATTTAATGTCTAATAGATAAATTACGCTGTTAAAAAGGAATTAGAGAAATGACGAAATTTTGTCTGCCGTCAAACAGTTTCAATTAAAATTTTGTATCAAACTCAGCCTGATAGTTTTTTTAATTCGCTTTATAGAACAGAAAGAAAAACAAAAGTATGAAAGCGCGTGATCATGGAGGGTTGAATTAAATAAAGCAATGAAACACACAATATATGAACAAATGGAGATATGAAGCTGCCAGGTGAAATATCTTCTACACGAAATAAAACCTTACGACAGTTGTAGAGGAAAGTTTCCTAATAGGTAGTTTTTGCATAACGTTTTAGCATAATATGCTAAAGTTCCCTAACATCAACTTTGTACAATTCTCTCTCGTACTCCGTCCTTCATATTTAATGAACTAGTCTTTACCCGCGGTTGTCAGTTTTTAAGTTCCCAGTCCATTGCGAAGTTATTATAATAGCTCATATACATGAGACTCCAAATTGGTTTAAATTTTTATTTCGAAATATATTTTAGTTCCTGATCATATCACAATGGTTATTTTATTAATCTAATCACTGAAAAAAAATACAAATAATAAAAAAGAAATGTAGAAAATACGCGCTATTTTCGAATTTTCAAAACTAAACGTGACGTCAGAGTAGATATATATCTACAACCGTTTCCATGACGACTGTAGCGTCTCACAGTAAGATTATGTCAGTATTTAGAGAAAACAACAAATAGGTAAACTTCATTTAGGGTGCGTTCCGATATACACTGGGAGCACTGCCCAGTGCTCTTACTGTAGAAAAATTCGTTCCGTTATGAACGCCAGTATACTGGCGCAGTACCCTAGGGAAATATATGACGTCATAAATAACCATATATTTCTACTGCGAGCACTGGCGTTTTCGAGGTAAGGTACTCGCCAGTACTTTGATCACGTGATCAGTCAAAGCCGCTTGAGTGCTAAACAGTTGACATTAAAAATTCTGAAATTATTTTGGACTTCTGAAAATAATGGAAAATTTGCAAAAATTGAGCTTATTTAATTAGAAATCTTTAATACGCTCATTTGAAAACTGCGTCAAAAAACGATGCTGACAGTATACTGGAGTGCGTTCCGTTTTAAATAGTAACCAGTATTACTGGCTATAAAGGAACGGCTTCACAGTATACTGAATTGACGTCACACTGTACAGTGCTCCCAGTGCATATCGGAACGCACCCTTAGAACATTGACAATTTGACGTCAAAGTTGACATGCATCACAATCATGACGTCACATAAGCCCGCCAACATGGCCGATTGTTTAAACTGTCTATTTTTGAATGTGAAATTTGATATTTTTTTATAATAATATTACCTACATTTTTAAATGATTATCAATTTTTTTCCGTATTATGGTTGACTAAATAATCTGTTAAAATATAAAAAAATACATGCATATGACCCATTGTATTTTGTGAAATCAAATTTCAATTATTAATGTATTTTTCAATAAATAAAATTTTCAGAAAAATTGGTCTATAATTTTATTTATTAAAGAATTCTAAACGGACGCTAACCAAAGATTTGATTAATGTATTTTGTACCGAGCAGTGTAGCGTAATGGTGAGAGCACTAGACTCGCATTCGAGGGGTACCGGATTCGAATCCCAGCGGGGGCAGATGTGGCTGTGACTTTTTCCTGCTGCCACTCGCCGAGAAACGGTAATTCCTGTACCGGCCATCTTGTTGAGGTTTTTCCATGGTTTCCCTCAATAATTCCAGATAAATATCGAGAAGGTTCCTTTCAAGGCCATGTCGAACTCCTATACTCAAAATTGGCCTGCCTTATCCTAATGTCCTAAAATTCCTTAATTCGCCCATTGCTATTAATTAGTTGAAGTTGAAAAAATGTAGAAAATAACGGGAAGCGTGATAGATGGAAAATAATAGCAGTGCGAAGAAACAGTCGAGAAACTGACGTTAAACGCATTATTATTATCTATTATTATTATTAATTGTATTTTGTACAACCCATTACTATTTAATGTATCAAATCGAGTTATATAATATTTAGTTGTCTGTATTAAACTATAACTTAAAATAATTAGTTATTCACTTCTTATTTAAAATTCAAAGAATAAAGTATCATTTTAATTAAATTTAATCATCGTGTCTACTTATTAAAACGAACAATTTTGTCTATCCAAATACACAACACATACTTATTTCAACTCCTTGAAAGTACATTAAAAATAGTACCAAGGACGTAATGTAGGTTATTTTTGGCGAGTTGCGATAAAGATACGGTCAACTGTGAAAAATGTTAGTAACGCGATCGAAACCACGGGTAAAGGGTAGTAATAAGATAAATGTTTATTTTAAAGATTAAATTTGTTTTATCCCGTGTTTCCAGCACTCAGCACAAGTGCGAAACACTCGACGAGCTCTATTTTATTTCGTATTCGTGCAGCTGTGAATATTGGCTGGCAGTCTCCCCCGGCGCGCGTGGCAGCTGTATAGGAACCCAGTAACAAGCTGAGAGCGTGTCGCGATAAAACAAACCCGATAATGACGGGTGGCGCGGGCGGAGGCACCGTCCGGCTAAGGAAACTCTCTACCTCACTCGACACACTGTTGCGCCTTTTCCTTTTCACAGTCACGTATGCTTTCGTGCCGCACTGTTAATGTGTTCTAGTGATGAGCTGTTTCGAATGAAAATAATCAAACTGTTCGTTCAAATGTCGGGCGCGATCGGTACCGTCCGGCTAAGGAAACTCTATCGCACTTGACAGACTGTTGCGCCTTTTCTTCTTCACAGTCACGTATGCTATCGTGCCGCACTGTTAATGTTGCGGTCTAGTGATGGACTGTTTTGAATGAAAATAATCGAACTGTTCGTTTAAATGGCGGGCGGCGAGGGCCCCGTTCGGTTAAGAAAACTCTACTGCACTCGATAAACTGTTGCGCTTTTTCCTTTTTACAGTCACGTATGCTATCGTGCCGCACTGTTAATGCGTTCTAGTGATGGACTATTTTGAATGAAAATAATCAAATGGCTCGTTTATTGTTGTATGTAATACTGCACCAGTTAAGACGTTTATAATATGATTTCCGGTAATAAATTATCGTAATACTCTCTTTGAAATGTGTCTCTCATTCTCTCATTCTTATCAGCGGGCCTAGAGTATTGAATGTCTTTAATCTGCTTCTGTTGTATGAAGCATCTTCTTTCAGGTCCAGGACTCGAATGAAATAACGCCGAAACAATATTATTTCGAATGAATTATCACCTCTTGAGTGACTATAGTGCATTATAATTAATTCTTTCACGCCGAGTATCAACACTCCACAACATGCAAATTAATCTTTTGAGTGAATCATTCGATTAAAAATATTAGTCGAATAAATAACCTTTCAATTATTCCCATGTCCAGTTGCAACCAGTGGTTCGAAAGTGCGGTATACTGAATATCAATTTGATTATATAATTATAATACTTATGTAATAAACATGAAAAAACAATTGTAAAAATTGAAAATACAGTGTAAACTGCATTTAACGTCACTCAATATAACGACAAACTCAAAACGTCGAAATTACTTAACTCTAGTTGATTTACCTTGTCGCTCATACAATGATAACAACACCCCACTCTAAATAACGACAACTGTACGTCATCATTAAGCAATAAACAGTACTAGTTTGTTATTTTGTTGCTTTGTTGTCGGCATCATGCGTACCGAAGATTCTAAGAAATTCGTTCCTTTGTTTGTTGGGATTATCTTTCATATGCTTAGCTCAGTTGCTTATCGATAAGTTATCATATTCTTAGTTGCCCACAAACTTGCAAACTGTGGACACGACGAGTAAAAGAAAATCTTCGTGTATTGACGAAAAAAATGGATTACTTCTTCTCTCCGTTTAACGAAAACTCTCTATAACGCTACAAAGTGCACTGTCCCTTGAGTGTCGCTATATAGAGTTTACACTGTAATTCAACCTCCACCTCTGCAACACTACCTGCCCATTCCCACTTTTTAACCGTTAGAATGTAGTTTTCCACCCCCCTCTACTAACTTTTTCACCACTCCTCTTCCGACCGCCGATCTCGTCATCTAAACATTTACTCTAAAAATATTCAGAATTCGAAATACTTACAATAAAAATAATGACAGGAGTTCAAGCTGAATCCGTATTATTGCACGTTGAGGTTATTGTACTGCGAAACAGCAGTCGACGAAGACGAGGTAGGAGAAGGGGGAGCGGGTTACATGTATGGCTAGGTGTAAGAATGAATGATGTGAGGCTCACCGCCGAGCGTGTTGGAATTCCTCCCCTTGAACTGTAACACACCGTTTCCACCACTTTACATAGACGTATGCCACCGACAATTCCTATGTGTGAATTGCTGTGTATATTTGTACCGCCGATCGGGTCTGTTTAAGCAACTATCGTGTCAGCTTTTTCGGTGGTGGGGGTGTCCTCCATTTTGAAATATAATCTATACAGATATGTCTGCTTGTAATGTCAAAATAACAGCTTTTTACTAAATGCATATGAAAGTATAAAAGCAATTTTTGTCTATCTGTCTGTTTGTTTGTTCCGGCTAATCCCCTAAACAACTGGACCGATTTTGACGGACCGTTCACTGCAGATAGCTAATGTTATAAGGACTAACTTAGGCTATTAAAAACTGTAGCTCTTCAAAATACATTTGAATTGACAAAAAATTGATGTCAATAATGAGTTTTCACATTGTTATAAGAAAAATTTACTTTCCAACAATGTTACTGTCGGGACACCCCTCAACGACTTAATATCACAAAGGCTGCCTGTCGCGCGGGCTCTTGCGGATGTTGTGTCTCAACGCGCGCTTTAAAAAATGTTTTTTAGCATTCTTTTTTGTTTGCTTAGGTATTTTTTATTTGTTCCTCTATATATAATGTATATAGCCGAAAGCTCCACTACTTTTGTCGCTACCGTGTTTCATCACAATCGTGTGCGGAGCCGCGGAGAGTAGCTAGTATGTTCAATAAATTTCTGGGCGATACTGCACGTTTTTTAAAATGAAACATGAACAATTTCGTAAAGCCATGTTTGAACAAACTGTCCCATCTTTTTAGGGACGGCACGCTTAAGGTGGTTGGGTAGACACTTTTGCGGGGTACGCGGTACGGGGAATACGCTTATACACAGACCTCCTAATTTTATATAATATTATGGTGTCTACAATAATATACATTCGTTAGCTTTATACATTTCAACTTGGACAAAAGTATTGGCAACATTGCATTTTCTTTCTCACTTACTCATAGATCGCTCTTGCTTTCACTTAGTGTACTATTGGACAGTGCAAGGGAGAAACACTCCCACCTACAGACTTTTAATCCTACCTTCAAGAGAACATAAGCGGAGAAGAGCAAGCGCGGTTGCCATTTACTTATAGAAAATTTATGTAAAACTTATTAAATCGGGATCTGTGTGTTTTATTTAATTAGTTTCTCATTACTAGTACAGGAAACAGTTTTAATTTTTTTCTGTTAACTTTGAAAATGTATCTGTATGTTTCATAGCATAGTTATTTTTGCAATTAATCCTATCATCACTTTTATTTGATTTTATGAGTTTTGATCGCATGTATTAAAAATCAAAATATATTTTTAATACATGAAAAAATAAAATTCAAAATACATTTTTATTTTTTCAATAATGAGACTGCCCATAATATTTAAAATCTGAGATATGATGAAAATCGGTGAGAAGAACATCTCATTTTAATTAATTTGAATTTTTGACCCAACCTTCTTAACTCTAGATTTAATTTGTGATCATTGACAACACTTCATCCGCGATATTAGTTCGTTCTGGAGAAATGTCATCGATAGCACTAGGTATCATAAATTAACCATTAAATGCAACACATTTTCTTAGGTAATGCTCGATATTCCGTACTCCTTCCTACACGCGTAAATAAACCCTGAAGGGAAAAGAACGATATTGCAACATTTCTTACAAGATCGTATCTCTTTCTCTGTGTGACTGAAACTGACTCTGGAAAGATTTCATTACGCTCTCTTCAACATTTACAGATTTGAACAGTATTTTTTTAGATGCTTTTTACATAATTTTCTAATATTTTAAAAGATTTTTATACATTTGTGTTGGCAACTTTCGTATCCAAAAAAAATACTGTTTTCACGAAACAAACTTAATGATTTAGATATAGCGAATTTATTATTTTCAAAAGGTCACTAATCTTATCTTTTAGGATAACGAATTGCTAAATCAATAAAACAACATGTCAGGCTATAATAACGTAAACTTTCAATCAATATTTCCTTCTTTTGATATCCAACTAAAAATCAGTTAATATTGGAGTAGAAAAATTTCTTGTTCGACAAACAGTGATACTATTATTTTGTTTATACTACAGACAAGGTTCTCCCTTGTTCCGTTGGGTAGTACTAGTAGTTACATCACAAAAAAAAATGTTTTTAAACCCCAACAACATGCTACGCACGTTCTAATACAAAACAAGCGTCCGATACTGGTGCGTTTATACAGCACAATATGAAAACTCTCGCATACAACACGGTACGACAACTAGACTATCAGATATAGCCACGAGAGACAATACAGTTCAGTAGTCCATCTGAACCTATTGCAATTACACGCTTAGTTAGCAAACTGTCCGCGACGTTTGTCGATGTATGTGGACGACAGTTTTCCAACGGCTAACCCGATTCCCGTGATGGACGAACTATTTACATACCTACAAGTTTGTACGGAACCCTTAGTGCGCGAGTCCGACTCGCATTTGGTCGTTGTTTCATAAACACAGTAACAATTCTAATACAAAACATGCGTCCGCTAACGGTGCGTTTATACAGCAGTATACTTGAACATTTATTAAAATACAATTATGAGAACTCTCTAATACAGCACGGTACGACCGCTAGCCTATCAAATATAGCCACGGTATACAGTACAGGTCGGGTAGTCCATCTGAACTCATTGCAATTATACACTTAGTTGGCAAACTGACCGCGACGTTTGTCGATGTATGTGGACGACAGTTTTCCAACGGCTAAGCGGGAAGAATCTCCGAAACCCGATTCCCTTGATGGACGAACTATTTACATACCTACAAGTTTGTACGGGACCTTCGGTGCGCGAGTCCGAGTAGGGCTTGGCCTCTTTTTTTTACTGTGCGTGAGGTAGTTTCATTAAAAAAAAAACTCTGTTTTATATAAATACGGGCGGAACAATTCTCTTAAACTTTAATGGATCTGTAAACAAAAAAAAGCATGGGAACGCTGCGCTAGCGAACCAACGACTCTCCACTCAAGCCTTAATTTTATTTTATTAACATCGATACGAATTGTCTGACCTCAGAGGAAAATCGCCATTTGGAAACGGCCTTTTTTTATAGCTTTCAAGTTACGGTGCGAGCGCAATTTGAAATGTAAATGAAAGCGTTTTGCTTCAGTTGAATGAAATTAAGGCGATACCTATGTTAATTGTGCATATGTAATAAACAGCGTTATTAACACTAATTGTGTAATGACACGTGTGCGTTCTATTTGTTTCTCACTCGCGCTTACCCAAGTGTATATATTCACGTCTTTGTAACGTTCTTGTTTGAGGTTGACGAAAACACAGAGCAAGCTGTACTTAACTATTGCTAATAGAAAATGTCAATAGTTCTACGCACACAGAGCGAGATCTGACGCCAGGCACAAAAGATTGTACACCACGGTGTTACATCCTTCACGGCTAGGGATGGGCGAATTTTTTATCCCCGACGACGACTTTGGGAACACGAACTTTAATACTGGCAAGTGACGGTTCTTCAGCTTAAGCAAGGAGTAACAAATAACTGATCGAGAAAGAGAGACCTGCACCGGAATCATCAAGGTCAACCTCAAAATCACCCTCTAAAATTCTAACGCATGCGCAGTCTTGTTATTTAATTGCCACACTTTATATAAAGAAATTGAATTAGTATACTAGTGATGTGTCCATATGACTCTTTATTGGGAGCTGGCTCCGTGCGCTCCGCTCACTAAAAACACGTCGCTCAGAGAGAGTCGTTCAAAGGAGCGACACTAGACAGTACGAACTAGACAAGAGTGCAGACTGCAGAGGTGTCATGCATACTCAGGAGTCACGAAGCATTACACAGCACAATACACACACTCAGCTCTGAGCTCATTTTCATATGATTCTGATCTTATATATTATTCGCATTTCGGATAAACTATAAAGTATAATAAAAGCTTAACAATAATAATGTTTATTGTTACAATATTATATCTTTGTCAACGACGTTAATGTCAAACAAACTTTTTTTTAACAATTGTGACTAGAAATACTATTGTATGGTATTCGGCTATCGCGCACCAAAATTCCTTACAAACTTGTAGGTTTGTAAATAGTTCGTCCATCACGAGAATCGGGTTTCGGAGATTCTTCCCGCTTAGCCGTTTGAAAACTGTTGTTCCCACATATCGACATAGGTCGCGGTAAGTTTGCCGACATAGCGTGTAATTGCAATTAGTTCAGATGGTCTACTGAACTGTATTGTAGCTCCTGGCTATATCTGATAGCCTATAGTTGTCGCACCGTGTTGTATGCGAGAGTTTTCACATTGTGCTGATGCATAAACGCACCGGTAGCGGACGCTTGTTTTGTATTAGAACTGTTACTGTGTACGCGCGTAGCATGTTGTTGCGGTTTAAAATCAATATTTTTTTCGATGTAGGTAACTACAAATTTACGGTTTTCGGGTTATTCCTTTTACTTGTGCTATAAGACATTGCTTCTTGCCAAATTTCAAGATTCTAGGTCAACGGGAAGTATCCTATATAGGTTTTGATTCCCAAGAGTCTTGACAGACAGATGGACAACAAAGTGCTCCTATAAGGGTTCCTTTTTTTTCCTTTTTGAGGTATGGAACCCTAAATAGAGGTTTTATAAAACTGATAATTTGAATAGAATTTTGTACTCAATCTAAAGAGAGTGCAATTAGGTACTACTTACTTTAGATTTGTCTGAAATGGCCGGTTTATATAAAGCCCAGTTAGTAAACTATCCGAACATTGCAACACTTTGCGTTACAGTCACAACACAAGGTGGGTTAATGTAAGAATAAATTTAATTTAACCGGAATGAAATTGGCTCGATGAACATTATTCTGTCCCTAGACGAAACAATACACCTCCGTGCCCACACGTACAAATCTGTACAGCATTAACATATCTCCTAATTAGATTTAACTGTGTGTATATACGCGTTCATAAACCCGTTTAGGCGTTGTGTCTGTCGCGCACACATCCGTCGACATCTTTGTCCAACGCGCGCTAATGTCCGTATACTATACGTATTTATGGACAGTATATTGGCCGGATGCAGATTATAGAGTGGGGATAATTGAATCAATCGCAGCGTTAGCTGTGGACTAAATGAGCAATAAATCATGCAACGGTTATAGAACATGATTTCATGTAGTCTCCGTCGCGATCCCTGTCGTATCGTGTATTAAGAAGCTTCGCGGTTTAAAACAATAATAACAAGGCGGTTAAATCCCGCTCTATTTTCCGCTAGCGGCACTAGTAGTCTTCGTGGAAGGAATAATATATTATGTTACCATTCTCACCCACAAGTGGGGAATGGTACCTACTAGTTTAGGTCAAAATTTACTTTTCAAAATTTTACAATATTTTTTTGAGGTCCCCCGAATCCAAAAAATATTACTTTGGAAAAACTCTGTGCGTCTGTTTGTCTGTTGGTCTGTGAGTACGATATACAGGTCAAACGGATGTGCGGATTGAAACTAAATTTTGAGAGGATGTTAGGTACGAAAATATGAAGACCCTATTGTTTTTGGGGAAAATCGGCGCATGCGCAGAAGAGATATATGCTATAACGTTGTTTTTTATATAATAATGGTATACTTATCATAACGGCTTATTATTCTATTTATTTTTTCAAGAAAGTTTTGTAAAAATTGTTTTTCTAAACTTTATAGTTTTGGAAATATTTTGAAAATAAAAAAAAAAAAATATTGTCTGAAGACACAAGTAATTCAAGAATTACAAGGCGCGAATTTTACATAATATACCCCAACGTTATGTTCGAAAATTGATGTATATTTTTAACGACACTTTGGGCTTAATAATATAATTCAATTAACTTAATCTAATAAAAAAATAACAGTTGAAAGTATTGAAACACAGAAAGGAAAAAATCATTTTAATAATTTATTAATAATTAATTTAGGTTCATAAATATAAAAGCGTTAGCTGTAAACTCTATGATCGTTTATTAGTCACAATCAATAATATAATTGTGACCCTAAATTATAAAAATTATATTTTCTTTTTGGTACATTTCAATAAAAACTTTCTTTTTATTAGTATTTTATTTTTCTTGTTTTTATAGTCTTTCAAAATTTTAACTATTATGACATTAAATTATAAAAATTATTTGATTATTTTATTCAAAATGGTTGAGAAGGAAAAGGTATTCCGTCATCTTGGGGCATCCGCCATATTGGATATATACATTGTCACCAGACTTGCATGTGTGTGAAATTTCAAAGCTTTAGTTAATTTAATCTAGTCGAACAAATTGCAGCAATTAGATTATGGGGCCTTTCCAACTAATAAATTATAATATTGACATTTGACATATAATAACAAAGAAAATAAAATTTCCGTTAACGCGTATAGTAACGCGTATAGTTACCACTAAATATTATAAAATTTGCTGTTCGTGTTCATGGTTTTCTATATGTTATCACGTTATGATGTTAAAAATAAACAAAGAATGCTTGTCAAATACCTAACTAACATCTACGGAACAAACTAACATTAGATTTTTTTTATTTTCAAAATATTTCTGAAACTAAGTACAAATTTAGAAAAACACATTTTTTCATGACTATCTTGTAAAAATATACAGGCTAATAAACTGTTATGACATGTAAGTATATCATAATTATAAAAAAAACAACATTGAAAGGTAGGTACTTCTTTCTCTGTTGCGCATGCGCCGATTTTCCCGAAAAATAAATTACAAAACTTTCTTGTAAAACATATAGAATAATAATCCGTTATGAAAAGTTTACTATTATTATATAAAAAACATCATAGCATATAATATCTTTTGCGCATGCGCCGATTATCCCCAAAAAAAATTACAAAAATTTCTAGTAAAATATGCAGAACAATAAGCCGTTATAAAAACTATATTATTATTTTATAAAACAACATTATAAAAGATATACTCTTTTGCGCATGCGCCGATGTTCCCCAAAAAACAATAAATCACTTTATATTTGCATATCAAACATCCCCCAAAATTTGGTTACAATCCGATCATCCGTTGTGTCGGAATGGTAAGAAATGTCAAAAATGACGTTTGCAACTGTCAAAGTTTTATGTTCTAAATTAGTTATTCAAATTGTTAACTCAGAAGGCGTTGCATTTCACCAATATTTATAATGGCATTCGTTTTTGAACAAATGCAAACTTTTTATTTTAGTACTACCAAGGCAATTTTAAATGAAAGGCTTGCCTTTTTTTAATATTTATTTATAATTAAAAAGATATTTATTTAATTAAATATCTTTTTAATTAGTCGGGCACAACGGGTTTTTTTGTTTTCAATAATTTATTAATGTTTTAATTTTAATTTAAATAGTTTTTTTTTAATTTCCACCGACTAGTTTTGGAGAAATCAATGAAAACATATCATCCATCTACCGTTTTACCATAAAGCCAATGTTAAATATGCCTACTTTTGAAGTCATTTATTTATATAAATAATCGGGCAACCCCCCCTAAAATTTTCAGAATTGGTTTAGACTTAGTCCAACTTAAAAAAAAATCAATCCTTTCTATTTCAAATTACCTTGGTGCTTGTATTTTAAATTGTCATGTTAAACCGTGCAACAATTAAATTAAATTCATTTCTATATAATTATGTATAAAATGAATTTATTTCTATATAAATCGGGATAAAAAAACTGTTTGGGCAAATTCTGTTACACGAAATATATGTAAAATGTTCTTCTCTTTCGTTTAAGACTGGTTTCAAACCGATCTGATTTAAATTGAGCGAGAAATAAGCAAAAAACTTTTTTTTTCCTAATTTTCTCCCCTCTGGGACAAAAATTCAAAAATCGGGCGACGTTAGGATTTAAGTTACCCGGAGACGAATCGAACAAAAAAAAGTTTTTTAAAATCGGTTAAGGCGTTTGGGCTGTACGCTGGATACAAAAAGCGTGACTCACAGATTCACAGACAAAGCGAGTACATATAGGCGCTTTAGCTTACGCTATTCGCGCCTAACAACTGTTCTTTCGTTTTGCAGATCTGTCAGAAATAACTAGTTTAGCATGCTTTGATTAATTTTTACATGACGTGGAACATATTATGTAGGCGTAATCATGGCCACGAATAGCAAATATCATATTGAATACTAGCAATTACCCGCATCACCTCACGCGATATCAGAAATTTTATTTTCTTTATTATACTATATCAAATGTCAACATTTTTAAGTTGGAATTGTCCCGTCGCCCAATTAACTGGATTTTTTTTTTACATTTTTCCAAATATAAGTTTAATTATTTATTTACTAGAATTTCGTTAGGCGCACCGGTAACATATAACACAGTCGCGGGATAAGAGGGAATACCGGGCTGCCTTGACGATTCGTTGTGATTTTATGTACCTCTTATTTAAAACTCTCTTCCGGCCAGATGACCTAACAGATATCATTGGAATCCCAGCGAAAAGAAGACACAGTGTACCTACAACCGAACTATGGGATCAACGCAAGCCACTGCTGCCGCTGAATTCCTTGAAACACTCAGCTCCTTAAACCTCCTTGGTTCTCTCTTTCACATCAAAACAAACGATTAAACATAGCGCTGTCAGAACAATTAGTGTATTGTTCATCCTTGTCACGACACACGGAATGTCACGGCTTTCACGTAAATTATTACGCTGGAAATAAATTACCAAAATTTACATGCATTCGTTATTTTAACTTGAAGTTAAGTGTTATCGAAGCGCTAAAAATTAAACATGTTTAGGTACTCAAAATCACATACAAATGAAACAATATATGATGTGACATATATAAAAAACGTGTAACGGGTCCAATTAGACACGTACATTTTAAAATTATAATATCATAAATCATAATTTATTAGCCTCAGTACACCCCTGTTTTAATATCAATTGAATAACTTATCATTAATTATACAATCAACTTCAAAGATATTTTTAAAATATTTTAAAAATTGTAAGTTCAAAAAATGCAGTCTGATTTTAGCATAAAAGACGTAAAGTTGGCTGGGTGTTTAAATCTACTTATTCATTTTCAATTTCTTAATTTTCATAAAGTAAAAATATCCAGAAAGGATTCCGTCGCTGACACGCGATTGTAAATCAGGTTTTAAACATTATTAGAATTCAGTATCAGCCGAATGGACTGAGGCTAAATAATTATTTAATTAAATATAAAAATATTAGGTATCGTTTCAATGAGTTGTGAAAAAATCGTAATTACTGTAAATATAATATGAATCAATTTTAAATTCATTTTTTTTTTATAAAATAATTTAACCTGCACCTTCCTTCCACTGAAAAAGGGTCAGGTTATAAACGACTGAACCGATTTTTATAATAATTTTATGGTACTAATCCGGAAACATTCTGAACAAAACGACGCCGAATTTTTCCAAATCGGTTAACTCCTCGAAAAGTTATGGCTGAATATACATAAGAAAACCTCCTCTTTTTTGAATTCGGTTAAAAAATTTATTCAGTTGAGAATAAGACCGCTAACGATTGTCGTAAAAAAACGACTTGTGTTTGAAATAATAATAATAATGCGTTTAACGTCTGTTTCTCGACTTTGTCATAACTGACGCCATTCGCACCATTACTATTTTCCATCTAGCACACTTCCCGTTATTTTCTACATTTTTCAACTTCAAGTAATTAATAGCAATGGGCGAGTAAAGGAATTTTAGGGCATTACGATAAGATAACCAAATTTTGAGTATAGAAGTTTGACAGGTAATCGACCATGGCCTTGAATAAGGAACCAGATCGATATTTATCTGGAATTTTTGAAGGAAACCATGGAAAACCTCAACAAGATGCCCGGTACAGGAATTACCGTTTCTCGGCGAGAGGCAGCAAGAAAAAGTCCCAGCCGCATTTGCCCACGCCGGGATTCGACCCCGATAACTTCCGAATGCGAGTCTAGTGCTCTCACCACTACACTACACCCCTCGGTAGATATAAAGAGATAATGCTCTTAAAAGAATAGAGAACGGCAGTCATCGTCACACTTACCTGTGAGCCGCCTAGAAGAACACCTCGCCCGCTACCACATCGCCATTGATAATGTCTACCGCAGTTGTAGACGAAACGGCACGTAGAAATACCAATGGAGAAAATGGGTGACTCGGTGCAGAGCTGAAAATTTGTAGAATAATAGGAGATAGTACAAGTAGGGAAAATAATTGCCAGAAGGTTAGGCGGAAGATAAAGAGCCGCCATAAGACGCTAATGTTGCGAAAAATCAGTGCACTTGTGGCAATTTCTATACTTATTCCGTAATTCAAAACTAGATTATATATTATATAATATATTATACATTATATAGTTATAAGGGCATAACATCAAACATGATATAATAATTACATTCGACAAATATTCAAAATTATTAATGTCATTTTGATAGAAATAAAACTAAATAAATTAATAAAATTACGTTGTTATTACAACGTAATTTTATTAATGAAAATATGTGACGATTAATTTTATTTCTATATCAAAATGACATTAATAATTTTGAATATTTGTCGAATGTAATCAAATAATCATGTTTGAATTTTCAGTATGCCTTTATGGAAATTGCCGGAAGTGCACTGATTTTTGCAACATTAGCGCCTTCTGGCGGCTCTTTATCTTCCGCCTAGCCTTCTGGCAATTTTTTCCCTACTTACTTGTACTACCTCCTATTATTCTGCAAATTTTCAGCTCTGCACCGAGTCACCCATTTTCTCCGTAGCCAGCTCTTAGTAGACTATACGGCCTACATGTCCGGAACCTAAGAAGACTTAGATAATGCTCGGTTGATTGCATTAGTATGCACGGACGGTGCTCTTTGTCAACAGTGATTCGCTAAGATCACGGCCTGTTATGTAATAAAATAGTTATCAGATATTACATAACGTGTGGCGTTTATAAGCCCATAAACGAGCCAACCATTAGTAAACCTTAGAAAAGACAATATACAGTAGTATCAGGTGTTTGCGAATATCTCCGACACCTTTGATCATTTAATTCTCGGGATTGTGACGAGGGTCTTGTAATCAGAAGACGGCAAACGGACAGACAGTCTGTTGTTTATATGGGAAACAAACACACGAGCGCCAATCGGAATCTTCATAACAATTGACTGTCTGAGTTACACAGACATTAGACAAACGATTCGTCGTTCTTTCAAATAAAAAACCAAATCGCATCACGAGTGTTTTTCATTTTAATTTTCGTTCGCAAACAATTTTTGGAGAATAAGGTAAACAAAAACATAACGCACACTTGCATTTGAAAAGCGACGGACGAATTTAGTATTCGGCATTCCTTTATTATTATACATAGACATATATATTTCAAGTTTCATGAGGATAAATAAGGGTTTCTCATTGTGTTGTTTCGTGAGGTTGGCAAGATTGAGGAGTCTCGGGCAGAAGTTATACACGGGTCGATGAAAATGTTACTATTGTACGAAATATCACTTCCACCAAATAATAATGATAAGGGTCCAGTAGGATAACTCAATGTGCCCAGATTTTGACATAGAAAACGCTAAATTTTGATGTTCCAAATTTTCTCAAAAATACGTAAAAAGTTTTCGTCTTTCACTGTAATTTTTTTAATCACATTTATATACGTCATACCAACTGGTGTAGAATTACTGTATTACTGTCTCACATTGTACACACGACCCCGTAATTGTTTTGTTAAGAACTCCCCCCAAACGCCCTCCGCTTTTCACTGCGCAAAAAAACGCCATCGCATCGACACGACTCCGTAATTGGTTTTTATAAACAATTACTGTAATTAATAAAATATAATAAATATTTAATTGAAAACACTATAGAAAAATTATTTTTATATAGGTGCCTATAGTTATAACAGTTTTCAAATGAGCTATTAATTAGATTTATTTAATTTTAATTAGTTAAATAAAATTAAAATAAAAAATGTAAGTCTTAGAAAAAAGTAATGCAGGAAATAAAAAAAAATAAAAATATATTCGCCCAACGTTGTGCTCGAACCCACGACCCTGATATTTACAGACGAATGTTCTACCGACTGAGCCAGCCGGGCTTGTGAATGTGCAACGCTAATATTGGTATATTCAGTTAGGGCATTTCACTTGAATAGAAGCTTATTTTTGAGATACATTTGCAAACTTTTTTAATTGATGCTTCGCTTCTATTGGTTGTAGCGTGATATTCAAATCTTTGATTAACGTCTTTGATTTATATTTTTATATAATTTTTGTATGAAAAAAATTGCTCGACAATTTTATTTATTTGAAGTAGCGTGATATTATATAGCCTATAGCCTTCCTCAATAAATGAGCTATCCGACAAAAAAAAAAATCAATTTGAACCAGTAGTTCCTGAGATTAGCGCGTTCAACCAAACAAACAAACAAACCCTTCAGCTTTACATATTAGTATAAATATTTGTTGTGACGGCAACAGGTTTAAGTGGCCGCATAGGGTAATTGTGAAGCAGGGCCCCAAGTAGAAGCCGGCTAGTATGTAGTATGTTGTGGCATCTGATGATGATATATGTATGATATTCATCTTAGCGAATGCCTCATTAGCAACATATTCACACAGAGAGCAGACATAGAGAGAAACTAGAAAACAATGCCGTCACTGTACGGCGAAATAAAAGGCTGGACACCGACAACAGCAACAGCTTACCGTTTGCACTGTAAAGCTGTTGCTCTCGCGGCCTCGTAGCCCGCCATTATTCGTAGCACCGTCACAGGGCAGCACTCGCCCAACAACGAAACATTTCAGGCCGTCTCCCTACACGGGTAGACCGTTTTAGGGCTCTTGTTGACGACCGTTTTAGTCAACGGGTAATGGGCCGACGCGAAACGGTAGGTAGGTCCGATGCAGTGGACCACGTCATTTCATAGAAGTCTGTTGACGACGACAGATGTGCGCGCACGTTTTGACGTGATAACGTCTTATAAATTGATGAATCACCAATCTTATAAATTGATGAATCACCAATCTTATAAATTGATGAATCACCAATCTTATAAATTGATAAAACACCGGCTGCATGCACGAAAAAGTGTAACGTTCCTAACGTTCGTAACGCGTAACGTTCCGCCTGACCCTGTGCGTGCTTTTCTCGAAAACGGCCCTAACGATTTGGATGAAATTTACTGAAAAGGGATTTTGGGGGGCAAAAAATCGTTTTAGCTAGGTCTCATCTCTCGAAAAAATCGTTTTCTTACAAATTTTATCATTATAAAAATCAATTTTTTGACGTATGAAAATACTTAAATATTGTAGGTAAGTAGGTTTTGGAATTTTATATTATAAACAGTGAAACAATTGTTTTATAAATATTATGACAGCTAATCGTTGAGACTTAAAATAAATACGAAAGAAAGAAAGTTAAAAAAAAAAAATTATATTATATGGTGAGTAATTTAAATAAATAAAATTAACCTAAATTTGAAGCGAAAGATGCAATATCATAGATTCGAATTATTATAATTATTATATAAATTTAGGTTATGTATTACGGAATACGTTATCACGTAAAACTATCGTCCGTAAACCGACTTTACAGACAACCAATTTTTTTTACCTATACCTACCTTGTGCTGCTCATTGTGAATATGGAGTTTAGAATTGATATTGACATGCATTTATTACTTAGCCTTGTTCATAGTAGACCAGTGTTGGGACAAGACTAGAATATTACAAAAATAAACAAGCAAGACATAACGTACTTGCACTTCTTCGCCCTTCAATTATAGAACTGATATCGATAACAATGGACGCGCTCACGTACCTATATATGCGGATCGTGCACAAAGGTAACCGTTTCGCGTCGGCCCGTTACCCGTTGACTAAAACGGTGTTCATTGGTTTAGTCTGAATGCGGCCCTGCAGTCGACACCATCTCGAGGTCATTTTTCATCGTTTCAACTCGTTGGGCGTAGCCCTAGAGCGCGCGCGACCCACCACTTCCACCGTATACTGTAGGTACTATATACAGACTGGTGCGTGTCTTCTCATCCTGGGAACGGTATCGCTGTACTTTAGCTCTTATAGCTGTTCGTTCGAGATAGCTTCTCTATTATGACGTGTCGCTTGCACTTTAATAAATCCTTTCGTACATTTCGGATGACAGTTTTAAAACGCAGACATTCATTTAATCGAAGTTATTGCAACTGTCACTTTAATGATGTCAATTCTTTCCGACAAACGGTCGTCTTAAATAATACCGAAAGATTTTATTATTCGTGTGAATAAATCAATGAGTTGTCAATTATTGATTGTATTTATGAACAATTAAACAGTGAATATTTTTAACCCCTTCGGTCCTGGCGGCCATTTCAATGGACGTACTATTCTAACGCGTGTAATTTAAGTCAGCGTAATTAAATATCAAACATAAACATTTCATTGCGCTTGGGGCTTGTTTGGCATGTGTACATCTCTAAATTAAAATTAGAAATATTAGTGGTAGAGTTCCGGGAGATGGGACTTTTCCTGCGCTTTCAGAATATTTTTTGTGATTTCATATATCTGCAATAGTTTTTGAGATATTGGCAAAAAAATAAACCCCTCTTTTTGGAACGAAGTTCCTTATGGGACGTTATAGATATATAATATGGGCTAAAAAAAAATCGTAAGAAAGATCTGTATCGAAAATCTACATATATAATTACCTATTGTATGTCTGTCTTTAGACATAGAAAATTGAAATTTGGCACACTTATAATATCGGGCATGGGACAGATCCTAACGGAGCCGGATTTTTGAATTTTGGTCCCAGAGGGGAGCAAGTTGAAAACAAAACAGTTTTTTGCTTATATTTCACTCAATTTAAATCAGATTGGTTCGAAACCTATCTTAAACGAAAGAGGAGATTTCGTATAACAGAATTCGCGCAAATAGTTTTTTATACATAAAGAACAGAAATAAACACTGTATAAATTCGATTTTGCCTAATACACGGCGCACGTGGATCGGTTATCCTTTTCTGTTACACAGCGTGTTATTGACATTTTAAGATTGCGTATGTTCTGTCTTAAAATAAAAAGATTGCATTTGTTCAAAAACGGATGCCATTTTAAATATTAGCCAGTTTTTTGACATTCATATTTTGTGAATTGCAACGATTTGTTATTAAACCTATATAAATAGCGATATCTAGGTACCTAAGGTCAATGATTCAGTGGTAGAATACTCATCTGTCATGCGGGTGTTCCAGGTTCGATTCTCGACAGATGCGCAACAAATGTTATTTTTATTTTTTTAGAGTTGCAAATCACACAATTAATTTTTGTTTAATAATCATATATTATAAATAAAATTTTCAAATAATTTATCAGACAAAATAGTAAAAAAAAATATATGATACATAATAAATAGCGAAAAGAACTTAGCTCCGACCGGGTGTTCCATAACATCTCTAGTCTTTTTTTTATTAAAATATTTATAACTTTTGCAGTTCTTTCGATTCTTTCGTACCCATTTCAATTTTTTTAAAGTTTCTAGATGTCATTTCGAATCGAATGACACCATGATCATAATTTTTGGTGAAGGAGGAATGGAATTCATCAAGGAGGGACATCTGAACTAGAGTCTAGATCAGGGATGGCCAGGCTCCTTGATAGTCCGAGCCATTTTTCAAAATTTGAAATTTTTCGCGAGCCGCAATTAAATACCTATTCAAAAGGTATGCAAAAAAGGTATTAAAAAAACTTGGCCGGAGATCTTCGTGCGCTATGATTTTGATTTAATTGAGTAACGATCAATGCCATGTCAGTCAAAATAGGCTGGCAAATGACTTGTTTTGGACGGCAAACGGTATAATCGTCAGCTGTATGTTTTGCCTATGAATAAGTGAAGAAGAATAGCGGTATAGCAAATTTCGGTACACTAAGCCACGTTTTATTGTGTTGTAACACAGAATTCATCTTCTGCCGCCATTGTGTTTACAGAAATGTTATACGAGTAATGTTCCGCCCGTCAATAGGTTGTACAGGATGTCCACACTGAAAACAATAGACCGGCTACAGGGTGTCGCACACCCGACAAATCCTCTTAAAAAGTAAGCCAACGAATTTAATTTATGATCTACGAGGGTCGGTTAACAATCATACCGGGCTGCTGAAAACATTGTCAGAAAATCTTATTTGACAATGACTTTAGTTTGTGACCAAACATATTTCTCCATGAGAAAAACATTTTAAATCGATTTTGCTCGAAAAGTAACCGATAGATTGAAATGATATTTTTTTAGAGGACTAGCGGGCCCAATAATAAGACGTCTTGCCACAGACCACGTTAGCAAACTATAAAAAAAATTTGGTTGGAAAATAAAGTAAAAAAGTTCTTTATCTCGACAACAGCGCCACCTACCGGGTTCAACTATAGCTAATGATCATCCAGGTGATCACATAAGAAGAAAGGAAAAATCTCATCAAAAATCTGAAACCAGTAAAACTAAAAATATTGATAAAACAATTTGTTTATAAAAGGCAACTTAATACTAACAATTTTCGTGCCTGTGTGTTAACCAACTAGATTTAATTTTTTTTCTTTTTGTATAGGGGCAGGAGGAAGATCAAACTCTAGTTTGATCCTGTTCCTATTGCCTGAACATTTAGAGCAATAAACATTTATTATTATTATTATCATCAAACTCGGTCAAGCCTTAGAAGGAGAAGAATAACGAACACACACACGGGATTTTAATACATAAAGATATTAAAAAAAATATTGTACTGCCCCTTGGGTAAAGTGACATACTTAATTTATTTAAAAAGTAATACAAAGAAAAATATAAATTTTACCTCGAGGAGTCACATAGCGTTAACGAGGAAGCCTCGTTTTTGAAAAAACAATAAAAAGTAAGTTTGACCTGTTCTTTAGATTTGTATGTTTCATTTTTTTTAACCTTATTAACCTTTTTATGTAGATAATGTTGTTACCGGTTTTATGTCAGATATAAATTCTTTCAGTAGTAATATCTCTGCGTCGATAACTTAAGAACAAAAAAAAAAATGTTAAAATAATTTTATAAAATATAAATTTTGGTGTACCCTGGTGGTCATGTAGAGAAACAGAGGCAAGATGGCAGCGGAGCGTATGAACTAGGAAGTAGTGTTCATGTTAAAAAACTTAAATTAATAAATGTATTGAATTAAATAATATTCATGTTACAAACTTACGTTAATAAATATGTTGAATAAAATAATAATAACTGTTACAATTTGTATATTTTTAAGTAAAAACCAAATTGTTTCAAATAAATTGCTCGAATTATTGGGCCCAGAATCTTTATTCTGCCTAAATCCATCCCAAACAATTTCGGCACAGTCAAGATAATTTTTATAAAAAGAATAAAAAATAACTCTCTTAACAAGTGGATTCGTGGGCTTGACTTAGCCTTACAGTCTTTCCGCTGAAAAGAAATTAACAAGATATTATTTTTTTCGTCTGAAAGAACAAAGGGTATTATTTTTTCATTTATTTCCAAACATTCTCGCTTCGTCAATCAATTCTTTTAAAAATATCTCATCGTACTCATTATTTGTATGGTTAGAATATTTCGAAAAAATTAAATGTCATAAGCTTTTAAAAAATTGAGTATAAACGGCGCATAAACAGTCGACGAACGAACAAAAGAGAAACACAAAAATATGTCTAATGATTGTTTAAGTTGTGCGGGAAACCGGTGACAAAATCCCTGCGTATAAAAAATGGAAGATGTTGAAATATTGTTTTCATATTTTTGTCATTCGTCTTTTATAGCGACGTTATGCTGTTAATCCATCACCGGTGTCGTCCTGCGTTTGTTTCCCACAGGATCGCTACGGTTCCCGGCTCATGTCCCTTCCTGACATGACGTCACGCTCTCTATACTGCTACAGTCTGATTTATTATATTCATACAGGAAATGTGCTCCACAACAATTATTACAAGTATTAATTGTTGAATATTACGGATAATTCACGAACAATTGTTGATCGTACAAACCTTTCAAATATTAATAATAATAATTAATAGGCACGATGACAATATAAAAGACAAATCTTTGATTAACGTCTGAATAGAACTCTTCAAGTAAATAAAATTGTCGACCAAATTTTCTCAGACCATATATTGACAAAAAATAATAAAAATACAAATCAATAAAACACAAGATGACGTTTCGATCCGGATTTGGATCTTCTTCAGAAATATCTAAAAAATACAAAAATTAATTAGTATTAAGTTATTTATTATCTAATACATTGCAGGATCGAAACGTCATCTTGTGTTTTATTGATTTGTATTTTTATTATTTTTTGTCAATATGGTCTGAGAAAAATTGGTCGACAATTTTATTTACTTGAACAATATAAAAGAATCAAAGAATAAACAGTTTTAGAGTAAAACATAATAATAATAATCATAATAATGCGTTTAACCTCCGTTTCTCGACTTTATGTCATAACTATCTTCAGAATTTTTAATACTAAAAAATCGCAGGATTGTGGACAAAAAAAAAGATTTATTTAGTATACTACGTTTCGTCTATGGATTTAGACTTTTATGTACCTACTTGAAAAATAAATCTATAGACAAAACGTCGTACACTAAATAAATCTCACTTTTTGTCCACAATCCTGCGATTTTTCTTATTAATTATTATTATCTCGATGTACACGGTATCTAATATATAAAAAATATATTTTATTCAACACGCGTGAGTAATATATATTTTCGGGGCCCTGCTAAATTCGCACTACACGCGACAACATGAAGTTGAGTGCGAATAATGAGCCGAAACTGTACGGTAATATTAATTACTGCATAGTTTCTGAACCAATAGGAACGCGGTATCGATTTGTATATATCGCAATTCAGCGAAAGTCAGGGCCATCTTGTGTGCATCTAGGGCGGTGGGTACGTCAATCAATGAAGTGATTTATTATTTCTCCTTCTTTTATCAGGGCCCCGATTACATAATACTCGTGCTAGTTGAATAAAGTATTATGTGCGACTATTGATCGAAGGAGAATATTCCACTCGTGTGTTACCGCACGAGCGTAGCGCACAATATACTATTATTTAAATTTTCTGTGCAAAATTTAATTGTGAAAAAATATACTATTATTTAAATTTTCTGTGCAAAATTTAATTGTGAAAAAATATGTTATTTCCATGAAAAACCATTGTGAGACGATATAGAAAATTAGACTAAATAATGCAATAGGTACGGTATTTTATAATTTTAATACGAGTTAGTAAGAACGAGTGATCGTCATTTATTGTTTATTTTCATTGAAAAGAGCACTTTCCAATCAGAGTTGGCGACGTAAATAAATATTTAAAAGTTATATGGATTTACATTAAATGCACGGTACGTGAATCACTTCCACTTCGTTTAATAATCTTTCCCCTTTGTTTACACGCGCCGTGATATTTAATTTTCTGTAAACATCTTTACAGGTGCCCGTTCTCCGAAATTTCTCCCAGAATGAGCCGGATGAAACATCACGAAGGTGCGCATTAGAAATAACACCAAAACTGTAGTCAGTTATATTCGAAACTCCTTGATCATCTGCTAAAAATGTGAGGTTAGGTATATAATAATAATAGGCTTTATTAGGGGTGGAGTTCAGATAAACTGCTCCATGTCAAATATTCAGATTTTGGTACTATAACAGAACTAAGGTGCAGTGGGGTAAGATCGTTAACGGGGCAAGATCGTAATCGGTCTATATTTATTTATACTGTATTAAAATAATATCAGACAATTCATAGAGATGTCACTCCTTCATGCGGACAATAACCGTATTATATGTTCATTATACAGTACAACTTCTGCAAATGTTTTATGAATTATATCGATTTTGCCCCAGAACACAGTACGATACATTTCAATTGATTTTAAATGGCCGTTTACGAACTTGCCCCGAATTTGTTACAAATTGTTGAAAATTTGTGTTTTTCTCAATGCAAATTATAAAATATTAACTCTACTTTGCATTGATATCGATATATGTAAAATATTTAAAAAAGAACATAAAAATAAATGTGTTAAAATGGCACTTTACAAAAACCGGTCTGATCTTACCCCACTTCACCTTACTACACTGTCGAATATAAATATTAAGAAATTTATCCCCATAAATATTTGTACAGAATACATTTTTACCATTCCAACCCACATGATGGAAATGGTACTAATTTAGGTCAAAAATCACATTTCGTTTTTAGGTTTCCTGAAACCAAAAAACATATTTTTGGATAAACTCTGTGCGTCTGTTTGTGAGCACGATAAAGGTCAAACGGATGAACGAATTAAAACCAAATTTTGAGAGGATGTTTGGTATACAAATATGAAGAGCCCTATTGTTTCTGGTGAAAATAGGCGCATGCGCAAAAGAGATATATGCTTTAACGGTGTTTTTTTATATAATAATGGTATACTCTTCATAATATTATTCTATTTATTTTTTCAAGAAAGTTTTGTTTACAAAGTTTGAGAAAAGATTGAATCGATAAAAGAAAGGACTCAAGTTGAGGGTGACAAATAAATTGTTCGTCGTTAAAGGGTTAAATGTGGGGATATAAAACCGGTAGCATTAATGCGGCAGACTTTAACGGTAATATTTTAACTCGGACGCGATGTCTGTAGGCACTTTGGCGGCCTTACTTACCGACTTACCTCAGCAGTTCTAACCGTAACTCATCTTTAATTTATCATAATCATATCAATCCATTAATCAATCTTTCTCTTTAATAAAACATTATAATTAAACGTCTTTTCAAATTTTCTAATGCTTTAATATTAAAATAAACGCTAATGAGACAGATTCCGCTTAAATATATTATGCTTTTGGATATATTTAATGAAATTACATGACGTAAGTTACATTTTTTTTCTATAAACGTATAAAAGTGACAAAACATTGTACAGTCAAAACTTTCTAAGTTTCTATAGCAAAACTGTATTCAACAGATGGCGCTCTCCTTGACGTAGAGTATTCAGTATAGCGTGTGTTGCTTTAACGTCCAACAGATGGCGCTGTATTCAACAGATAGCGCTCCCGTTGTCGTAAAATATTTAGTATAGCGGGTGTTGCTTTACTGTTCAACAGATGGTGATGTATTCAACAGATAGCGCTCCCATTGCCGTAACATATTTAGTATAGCGTGTGTTGCTTTACTGTCCAACAGATGGTGATGTATTCAACAGATAGCGCTCCCATTGCCGTAAAATATTGAGTATAGCATGTGTTGCTTTAGCGTCCAACAGATACCGCTCCAGCTACTATAAAATATTTAATATTGAGTGTGTTGCCTTAACGTTCAACAGGCGTCGCTGTATTTAACATACGGCGCTCCCGTTGTCGTAAAATGTTTAGAATATCGTGTGTAGCTTTAATGTTCAACAGATGACGCTGTTATTCAACGGATATTTAGTATAGCGTGTGTCGCTTTAACATTCAACAGATGGCGCTCCCGTTCCCATAAAATATTTAATAGGTACCTATACAAAAACACGCGCGTATTTGACTGTAGCGTTGGGTAAAAATAGGTAGAAAAATTAGGTACTTAGATAAAATATAAATATTTTTGTCCTACATTAATAGATTAATAAAACAAAATCCAAGTCAATTCATTCTAATAACTCTGGCCACTAGGTTACTAAATAAAGCTAAATTAAGGAAAAAAATTTTTCAAACATTTGTCTTAAGTTATATTCGACCTTATGGCCAAAGAAAATAATATTGTAATAAATTATATCTACAACATGTACCGTCTCCTCCACCACACATGCACCGCCACTCCCACCACATTACTTAACTAAAGGCCGCTGCACACGAGGCTGGTTTTGCGACTAAATTCCTTGCCAGTTGCGTCGGTTTTCGTTATGGCTTTTATGTGTTCGCTTCACACGATTCATGTATTCCGGCTTGCTTTGGTGCGCGCGCAGTGATGGTTTTTTTTTTGTTTTAATAAAACACGCTCAGCATCTAATGCTATTGCGTGGATATATCGTTATTAGGTAAGGCAGGAGTCGGCAACCTGCGGCTCTTTTGTTGCAAAGTTGCGGCTCTCCAGTTCCATACGCAAAAAATAATTATTTTATTATATAAAACCTTAAAATTCGTCCAATCGATCCATGATTGCGCATCATGTCTATCTCTCAGCCATTTCCACTCGCGTCTCACCCGCACCACCCCCATCGCGACATGTCGTCCTCGGATATACAGTATGTAAACACGTAAGGTGCACATAGGGAAATTAGTATTGGGAAAAAATACTTGGATCAGAGTTAGCCATGATTGCATTAATAATTGTTATTTCTATTAAATTATCGTGGTAATCTTGAGGATTTCTATATTATTTTGATTTATTTTTATTGTACTTTTTTAATAATAAAAAGCTCTTATAAATTATTATTTTAATTTTTTTGTTTAAAAAAAAAAACAAAAAAACAACTCCATCTGTATGGAAACATTTCATTCAAAAATTGTCTGACTGGTATGACGTATGCGCGTTGGTAAATCAGTGACCCAATGTCTTTAGGTTCAACACGAATAGGCGGAGATATATTTTGATCTCGCACCATATTTAAGTATTTTTGGGAATTTAATGCCCCATTAATAAAAAAAGTCCGATTATGTTGTAATCATTTGAATATTTTCTTCGGTAGTATACACATTCATTTTGCAAAAGAATATTATCTGTTAAATTGAAATACAAGATTTCAAGGCTCACTCTGATCCAGTCATTTTTTCCCAATGTTAATTTCCCTAAGTGTTTACATACTGTATATATTATACCTATAGGTATAAGCAAATACTATAATACTGAAACGAAAATGTTTAGTGGCTCTTTAAAAACTGGGAAATTTTGTAAATTGTAACGTCTGGCTCTTCCGTCTCAAAAGGTTGCTGACCCCTGAGGGAAGGTATTACAATAATAATTTATGATTACTCTTGTTTATGGCATACGTGTTACGGTAAGTATCATTTGATTATTATTTAACATTTTATGTTCTATTTAATAATTCTGTTCTTTTTAGGAATTTTAGGACATTCGTAATGTGATGAAGATCGTTTTCCAAAGCTTCCTTCAGGCTTTTTGGGATAAGTGATAGTTTGAATGTTAACAAAAGTAGTCGTTTATTGTCTCTGAACAGAACACACCATATGACGCCGTGTTTGTTTGTGGGCGTTAACAACCCTAGTCGTGACGTGTACACAGGTAAACCTTGCATAGTAAACAAGAGTGCCCGGTTTGGAAAACAAAGCCTGACAAACTTTGTATTCCCCGAAGCAGGTGCAGCGGCGGCTTCTCGAGCCAATGAGGGGGAGAATGACACGCGGGCAATTCTTACACATGTCTGCATACGTATTATGGCAATCACACGGCCGGCGACCGTACCCACCGGACGGGGCTCTATTTGTACACTATCTCTCTATCTCACTTTGTTACTTTGTGTCTCACTTGCACTCTTACAGTTGTCACAAGTATACAAAACTCCGGAGATTACAATGCTGTTGAGCAAAATTTACTTACATACCTAACCTCGACATATGAAAAATGTATTTTCTTTATACCTTGATTGAAAGTACATACTTTCGGCATCAATTGTAAGTAGGGTTGCCAGATAGGGAAATCAAAATTTCTGGACAATATTCTAAAATTTATGGACAATATTCTAAAATATCTGGACCAAAGGATTTTAGACTGGACAAAATAAAAATATGCATTTATCAATCGAAACACGACATATAATTAAGTAATATGTACTTACTTAGGTATTATTGTTATAAGGAAAACGAAAATATGAACTATTGAGCTGAACAGCTGAAATTGGTACAAAAACAGAGGTAGCTTAATCTAACAGTCAATGGTACCTATCAAGTCACTTTTTTGCCACATACACGTATATTTAGTATTTCCCTTAGCCGCCTTTATCATTTTAGAGCCTTTCTCTGTATTTAAAAAAGATTTAAAATTAGTACAGTTTTCTTCAAAGTTTAATCGAATTATTAGCTCTGGCGGAGCATGTTTTTTATATTTAGTTGGACATTTTGCCTAAAACCGGGACACTGGACAAAGCGTAAAATTGCTGGACAATCCAGCCATATCCCGCCAATCTGGTAACCCTAATTGTAAGGCAGAAAGTGTAACACTTACGCATTGGTGGGATTATACGCACAGATGCGTGTATATACGTACGTTCGGGCGGCAGTAAAAAAAAAATCCAGCCAACTGGGCGACGGGACCATTGCAACTTCAAAACTGTTGACATTTGATTATAATAAAGAAAATAAAATTTCTGATATCGTGTGAGGTGACGCGGGTAATGGCTAGTATTCAATATGATATTTGTTATTCGTTGCCATGGTTACCTACATAATATGTTCCACGTCATGTAAAAATTAATCAAAGCATGCTGAACTAGTTTATTTCTGACAGATCCATAAAACAAAGGAGCGGCTGATTTTATTTTATTTTCAAAATATTTCCGAAACTATAAAGTTTAGAAAAAAAAATGTTTTACAAAACTTTCTTGAAAAAATAAACCAAATAATAAACCGTTATGAAAAGTATACCATTATTATGTAAAAAACAACGTTATGGCATATATCTCTTCTGCGCATGCGCCGATTTTCGCCAAAAACAATAGGGCTCTTCATATTTGCATATCAAACATCCTCCCAAAATTTGGTTTCAATCCGCTCATCCGTTTGACCTGTATCGTGTTCACAGACTAACAGACGCACAGAGTTTTTTTAAAAATATGTTTTTTTGGATTCGGGGGACTTCAAAACGGAAAGATATTGTAAAATTTTTGTAAAGTGATTTTTGACCTAAACTAGTACCATTCCCCACTTGTGGGTTGAAATTTTAATGGATTCTTTCTTCTCTCCGTTTAACGACAACTCTCAATAACGCCACAAAGTGCACAGTCCCTTGATTGTCGCTATATATAGAGTTTACACTGTATATTCTAATGAAGCTTCAGATAAGAACTTAACTAATGTGAGTTTGCATATAGAGTTTAAGGAAACCACTTGGAAAACTGATCCGAGAAATTTATCATAACTGACGCTCATTTCCGCTCAATAGATTGCAAACACGTATGTTTGTACGTGTGTGTGTGTACACTATCGTACAACAGTTCCTTGTCTATAGGAAGCGAAGGCAACTAATTGAAATAACCGCCGCCGTATTGCTTCCGTTTCTGTATTCCAATCAGCACGTCTTTTCTTCTTCTACGGCCGACACGTCGATGAAGCGTTTTCTTTAACAACGATGTAATACATCAAACTAAACGACGCATTTTGTCGATATTTACAGAATGTTTGCTTCAGAATCGCACCGATACAAAACTGCGTCAAATCGTTGTGATTCTTGAGTTTTTAGATTTGGAATTTATTGATGAAGCAATCTGTTTCGAGTTTGTATCAGTCGATTGATATAGAAATAGATAGCTATAGTTCACCCATTGTTAAACTTACAACTAGTGATGTGTCCACATGACTCTTTATTGGAAGCTGGCTCCGTGCGCTCCGCTCACTAAAAAGAGTCGCTCAGAGGGAGTCGTTCAAAGGAGCGACACTAGACACAAGAGTGCAGACTGCAGAGATGTGAACTGTCATCATGCATGCTCAAGAGTCACGTAGAATTGCACAGCACAATACACACTCAGCTCTGAGATCATTTGAATATGATTTTGTCCTCATATTATTCGCATTTCGGATAAAGTATAATAAAAACTTAACAATAATAATGTTTATTGTTACAATATTATATCATTGTCAACGACGTCATATTACACTTACAGTCTGTCATTCAACATTAAATGACTCAGCAAAGATAACTCCATACGTGCAAAATTTACTAGTGCCTCTGTGGCGTGTGCTGTAACGCTGTGTGCGCTCTGTAAATGTGCGAATGCAACAGTACAGAACAGCTGTTGTCAGCACAGTGCAATGGCGCTCAGAGTGAGTCATTCACAAAAAAGAGCGACTCGCTCCGCTCTGTTCATTATGAACGACTCGCTCAGGAGCGACACATCACTACATACAACGCAATATTAGAAAAATGAATAATTCTATGTCACTGTCGGGACTCAAACCCGAATCTTCTACTATCGCGGCGGCTGAATTATCATTTATTCCGCCGCAACACATCTGAACAATCAATGTTTCCCATATTGAAACATATTTGCAACTGTATTCCACATCTTGCGAGAGCTAATTTTTACATACTTCACTCAACCGAAAGTTACTTCTAAGAATGACTCAAAGTTGAAATTATAAGAAGATTAAAGGATGAAACCTGGTGGCATAGGATCAATGAAATTGCAAATACTGAAGATGTTATTGCATTTTAATTTCTAACGTTTCGGAAATCTTTGTCATCTTTGGAGAATAAATGCTGTCTTTTTTCCGTATTATTGTTATGATTGCCGAAACGTTAGAAATTAAAATGCAATAACATCTTCAGTATTTGCAATTTCATTGATCCTATGCCACCAGGTTTCATCCTTTAATCTTCTAATATACTTCAACAAGGATCTAAATTATTAGAGTTATTTTTCGCAGTCATGCTGGAATTATAAATATTTGTTTATGTCGTAGAAGCTTTTCTATTTCGCAACATTTGTTAAAATCGAAAACGTCGATAATTTTGATTAATGAATTACCTAAATATTATAATAATAACTTCAACAATGGGTGTTTCATAGTATAATATCAAACTATAGCTATTTATTCGTATAATTTATAACCTTACATTCTGACTCCGTAACTTCTGTTTATTTAATTGTAAAATAAAACACGCACTTTCCTAAGTAAAAATTGAAATATTCTTTATCCGTGGCGTCTTCAGTGTCTTATAAAATAAATAACCTGTATCCATCTACATACAGATCTATGGAGGCAGAGAGCGACGAGACAACGGTGGGGGGACGACATCGAAGTTGGGGGGGCATGGAATGAGGGAAATGAGAGAGCCGGGAGCTTATAAGCTCAACAGCAGAGTTTGTGTTGTCGGGAGGCTCTGGTGCAGGTGTACGCTGACAGATATCGAATTAGATAGTAGCTAAAGCTTTATCCAATTACTCCTGTAGTAACTAAACGTACACTGACACGCCTACTGTACGTGCTATTACCACTACACTAAGGTAGCTAATACATAGGATATTACCTCAAGCCTTTCATATTGCAAACTACTATGACGCTTCGATCTCATTTTTGGAAAAATAATTTCAGATATAAGGACGCTCATTTAATATAAAAGGCGAGTGTGCTTTAGACCAGCGGTCGGCAACCTTTTGGCAGGCAAGGGCCACATAGTGGCAAATTGAAATAAAGGCGGGCCGCACTTGTTCATAATTTTAATAATAGGTATTTGTGATATTAAAAATTCGAAATAATTTTATTTGAATTTTATTAAAAATTTAAACGAGAACTTTTCTTTTACAAAAATTAGTGTGACGTTGAGGCTGTATTTGAGTGGCTATTTGTTGTATATATTATGTTAGCTTCCAGGTTTGTATAGTTGCAATTTGTTGCATAGCTCTTATATGCTCATCTGTGAGACGAGAAGCATATTTATTTCTTCTGTAATTGAGAATCGAAAAGGTTTGTTCGCATAAGTAAGTACTACCAAAAATTGTAATTAATTGCACAGGAAACATTTTCAATTAGTCAAAATTAGATAGCAAACTGCCATAAAATTTAACAAGATCTGATTTCAAAGGAAGAGTTTTTGAGAGTATCATTAGATTGGACCTTAATCACGTTCATTTGTAAATGACTGGGTACATCCTCAATATCACAAGAAAAAGGGTTTGTGAAAATTATTTTAATTATTTATTTATGTAGGTATATAGGACATTTATTTATAAAACAGTCACGGGCCGCAAGGTATAGGGCTGCGGATTGCCGACCCCTGCTTTAGACAACACGACTGAAGTAAAACTTCTTCCTGCCGTATATAACATGTAATAATATATAATAATGATACATTAAGTAATATTCGATTATCTATCACCATATTATGATTAGACATCCTGATTTAACTACACAATATAACCTCACTCTGTAGCACATATCTACAAAGACGAAATGTTTAAAATATAGTTTTTAATTAATTAATAGGCAAAATATGTATATATATTTATTAGCATAATTTATAACACATTTAAAAGGATTTATTAACTAACCTACATTATTTTCCGTTACAAAATGCAGCAAAATTCGATGAAATGTATTTTAGATACAAAAACAATAATAGGGTTATTGACAAAATTTCAAAAAGTATTTAAAACTAAAGAATAAAGGTATATGTACCCGTAAAAAATATTTTTTCTCATAAATATAACAGATTTGACTCATTATTAGTTGTTTTTTATTTTGACTTTAAATTCTGCGCCAAAACGTCAATTGACCTTGACAGCCATGTTTACTGATTGCCTACGTCACAGTAGGCAATCATTTAACACTAAACAAGCGGGTACAACGTGACATATAGCATAATAACCAACAAAGTGTTTAATATGATTGACAGAGTACAATGAATACACCAGAGAACATACACTGAACAGAGATAACGAATACACATGGCAGTCAGTGGCACACAGCTACCGGCCATGTTGACTGATTAATGACGTCACGCTCTGTGATTGGTGTTTGAAATTACGTGACACATAGGTTAAAAATCCGTATTTTATTTATTTATTTTAATATATTTACCGCACTTATTTAATAAAAATAATAATTCTAAACGATATTTTAGACCATAAACTTTCATTATAACACAGTTTTATATTTAATTTTAATCACTGTCAATAATCCTATTGTTTTCATTTTAAACGTCAAATAGTTGTATTAATGCTCCGTCTTTGTTGCAATCACTAACTTATATCTCCCTCTCAACTTAATGCTCCGTTTTTGTCGCACCCAGTAACTTACATATGAAATAAATAAATATCTTATCTTATCTTATATCTCCCTCTCAACTTCCAATATATAATGATGCACTTTCGTAAACGATTTCGTCAGGCATTTACCAGCTTACTCCCCAAGTCAAGCGTGCTTAAAGAAGTTTTACTTCAAAAAACTTCATGTTGTAGTTTTATCTTTATAAATCACGAAGTAAAACATATTTGTATAATTCGTGTCTGTTCTTGAGTTAATACCTAACTTAAATTGATTAAATACAAAATTCATATTTTTTACCAAATTTTTAAAAAAATGTTAGGTTCCTCCTGTTCTAATGGCCTCTCGGGCCGGGGGCCCGTGGCATTTTGACCGTTCTGCCACCCTATTGATACGCCACTGGTGTAAACAAACCGAATCACCGTACATTTTTTTACAACAATGTTTGTTCATAGTCTTAGATTGTTAACAAAGTTTAATCATATGACCCCTCCATTGTTCAAATTAAAGGTATACGAACAATATCGCATCAGAACAGTGATTTGTTTTGCCAGCAGGTGTTCAGGTCGGTTGTTAATTAGTTTTGGATTAATTAAGATCCGGAATTTATAGACGAGTCCGGTGAACTGAAGGGCAACAACAAATAACTTATAGAATCTGGCTAGTCATTTATTTTACTATGGCTATATACCTTCATTTATCTTGTTCTATCGATCAAAGTCAACGCTTGCAGAACTGAACCACAACCTACTGTAATTTATAACCTAAATTTTAAACAGCAACAAATTATCTTCGACACGTTTCAGAATCAGAAGAGTTTTCTTTGGAATTGGATCAATAAAGCCGGCTATACTTCGTTTGTTCGTAAAAACTTTATCACTCTTCACTTTCAAAATAAGAAATTTTTCTAGCTTGTGATCACAATCAATGATAAATTATCCATACAATTGAAATGAGTCCAACATAGATAAATTCAAAGCTAATCTATAAAAAAACATTATTAAAGTGAAACTTTTATTCTATCGCCCCGAATTTTTCTGGCCGTCTGTTGCATGTCGCATTACAGGCGGCCGCGGAGTAGGGGTAAAGTGAAAGGCGTTCGGAATAGGCGCTCGGTAGAGCAGCCAAGGCCAATATGGCGGCGCCCATGGTTAGCATCAGCTGACCGTGTAGTATGTATAACACATAGTCAGTCTGTCATGCGGGCAAGTGCTGTACAGTGTTTACATGTTTTTATTCGTGTATTCATGTGAATATTGTTGTTTATAATTAATCGTGATGGATAAGTGTCTACAATCCAACGCCTACAATCCAATAAAAGTTTCACTTGCGTCGTGGTTTCTTAAAACCACACAACTGTTTTTTTCTTAGGGATTCAATTTTTTTAAAGGTTTGAAATTTTTTTTCTATTAATTGTAAAAAATGCTTAAGGCCCGATTTTATAGACAGCCAAATTTTCAATGAGAGCATTGATTGTAAAATTCAATTTTTTCCCCTAAAAATCTATCCTTTTTAACTTTTTCTATCAATTTGATTTTTTTTTATAAACTGAACATATTAGAGATGTGGGCCCATAAGCAATAAATGCTTAGGGCATCAAGAAGTCTTAATCCGGCACTGCCTGTAATCCGTAGTAAGTTGTGTAAACATTTTGACACGAAGCCGTTAATAAAGTTGAATGTCTGTTTTTAAAGGCAACTAAAACTTTTTGCATAATAGAAAATATTGACGATAAACGTATAATAAGTTTAAACACAGAAAGTTTTGTTTTGAAACTGTTTCCTTAAAATCATTTATATTCTGAATACAAATGAAAATTGTATGCCTCTTCAAGTATAGTTTAATTCAAGATACCTGGCCGTGACTAAAGTAATCTTGTTTGATGTATACAGTGAATTTCAGTTACGACGCAACGGATTGGAATTCATCACCGCACGAAGCCCATTTAAAACGGGTTCAATTTTAAGAGCGGTATTTAGGGGTCAAAAAAATACCTAAAATATCTAAGAAATTCTCTAAGAATCGTTTCAAATTTGAAATTTAACCCGTCAGTAAAGATAAAATTCAAATGAAAGGGCCAGACAGGACCGGAGTTACAAATTTTATGGAAACACTAATTTGCGATTATGGATTTAGTGTAAATTTTAGTGTATATGCTAGATTGATAATAATATTGAAACTAAAAAGAAAATATTTTTATTCAACACGCGTGAGTAATATATATTATAATTTCGGGGCCCTGCTAAATTCGGGAAAAATAATAAATTATTTCATGTTGACGCGTATAGTGCTAATAATGAGTCGAAACTCTACGATCATGTATTACTGCATAGTTTCTGGACCAATAGAATAGAACAGAATAGAAATTTATTAATTCAGTATACATAGAATTCGTCAATTAATTAAACCAAATTACATTTTAAAATCACCAACGCAGCCTTCAGTACTTTTTTAAAAGCACCATTATTCAAATTTTTTATGTCATTGGGTAAGTCGTTATACATTTTTAACGCATGGTACTCAGCACTATTATTAAACAGTGTCAAATTTGATTTTGGGAGACACACACTGCTATTATTTCTTGTGTTATGTCCATGGATTGACTGAAATTTGGTATACTTGTTTATATGTTGTTTGACAAAACACAACGCAAAGTAGACATATATGGACGGCACAGTTAAAATACAGTTATTTATAAAAGTTTGCTTACAGCTAGCGCGGAACTCAAGATTAAAGCGAATGGCCTTTTTTTGCAGAACAAATATTTTATGAATGTCAGCACAATAGCCCCAACTAACAATTCCGTACTTAACAAATTGATAAAAATAGGCATAATATTATAGCACGGCAGTGGAAGGATTTCTAGTAACGTAGGTCCATTCCCACCTGTGAATAAATAAAAGAAAAAAAGACGGACAGATTTCTCAAAACGGTGGATTGTTTGGGCTGTACCGGTGTTATTTTGGGCCCATAGTGATCAGAGAGGGTACAGCTCCACTTCTTCCACTGTTCTGAGAAACTTGTGCAGAAATGTAACAAAGAAAAGAATATGCAGTTGGTCGATAACAATTATATTTCATAATCACTTCAAAAAAACGTGTCGGTGATAAGGTACAAAGAAATCTGATTTACAAGTACATTCTTAATATTAACAATATCATTTGATCATGATTGACAATTAGGAACTGGGGGTAGAACCCTGACGAGGTGATCACTTAATTATCTAGGGAAGTACATTTAATAAGGTTGCTTAAATTAAAAAAAAAAAAAATAATAAAACGTGAAAGAGGAAAAGAAAACTAGGCGTGAGCGTCATACCTTTTTCTGAAGAGTACTTACTTACACTTGAACAATACTTATTCTAGGAATACTTTACATAATTCGTGAGTGACTACGGGTATTTAGGCGCTTCATGGTAGTACAATGAAGTCTAAATTCGGTTTGGAGAAGAAGCTTGAAGATGATTCTGTGGTTTATCCCATGAGCGTCCTTTTCATGCGACCACACCGAATCCCGGAAAACAACTTAATGTTTTTTATTTTCCGTAACTAATAAATATTGATTTTAATTCTTTCAAACCTAACAACTATTGTTTGTCACTTTTTCACTTTTGAAAATCACAGATACCGCGTATTTAGAGTCAGACGACTGGATCACACGATAGACACACTTATGTTTATAAGTCCAAGCCACGCGATCCAAATCGTACCGCGCATGCAAATACCCGCGAATTTAGTGATTTAAGATTTCCTTATTTATTTATTTTATTATAATAATTTTTATGCTAATATTAAAAAAAATGTCGCGGTGCTATGGCACCACGTGACAGGCTCCCCCTCTTTAGTGATTAGGAGGTACTCCGCTATACTACTAACTGTACATATAACAAGAAATTCACAACAATGAATTTATCTTTGTTGTAACTAAGTCAACAATCACTTGACAATCTACCATATCCCATACTATGGCAGTTGAAGTGTGCTCTTCATAAATAAGTTCTAATTAAATTTAACTAATCTAAATTGATCTAACGAGATGAAACAACCACCGATAATACGGAAATTATGGGGTCGTAACCTGACTGGCTGAAAGGAGACAGCGTAGACGTTAGACGAAATTGGGCCTTAGGAAAGCGCCGGAATGTAAACAAGGACAAGCTTATAATCTAAAACAAAGGACGAGAATAACGAAATAACACAGGGAGAATTCTTTATTTAGGAAAATAAAGCGTAACTCAGGTACGAAAAATAACTTAAACTTTTATTGTTAGTAATATCCTAACCTAACAACACTTGACGTTTGACAGATGTCAGCTGTCTGACATTGAACTTGAAATTAAACTAGAGGGCAATGACCTCGGGTGAATTTTTCAATTGTTAACAGACGGAATTTTCTTCAGATGTTCAATATGAGATTTAAACATCTTTTTGGAGGATGGATCTTGAAGGATGCAGCTAACAGGACTCGTAAATTCTAAAATTACACGGGGATTACTGTAACGAGGACAAAGTTTGAGGTGAAAATTCGGTTTCATTTTGTTATAATGTAACCTTTGTACAACAAAATCGCCGACTTGAAACTTCGACAGCAACGAACGGTTTTTATTGAAATATTTCGCTTGTAGATCATGTGATTTTGACAGAGCTAGATGAACTTGATTTTCGGAAGGCAAAGCGTCTTGTTCCCACACAGATGACAAATTCCATTGTAAATCGAGTGGAAATTTGATTTCTCTTGACAAAAATATCTTACAAGGTAAATTTTTAATACTTTCATGATATGAAGAATTATTGGCGAAGGTTATGTGATTTAATAACAAGTCCCAACTGACATGATCGTCAAACTTTTGTTGAAGTAAAATTGACAGAGCAGCTCTAACGTTTCGTATTACTCTTTCTACAGCATTGGACGAAGGATGATAAGGCGAACTGTGAATGACACGTGAACCCCAGGAAGTACAAAATTCATTAAACTTGTTTGACGTAAACGAAGTCGCGTTATCGGAAACTATTTTAGTTGGTGGACCATACGTGGTAAAGACTTGATGCAGACATTTTATTATCGACGTGGAACTGGAATCAGGAATCGCGTAAGTTATTAACCACTTGCTGTAACTATCCAGAATTAGAAGAACATATTTATTCCCGGAATGTGATTTGACAAGCGGTCCCATGAGATCAATGTAAATTTTATCCCACACAGATTGTGGAGGATTAGACGACATAACTACTTTATCAGGATGTTGATCTGATTTATGCGTTGCACAGAGCATACAATCTTTAATAAATTGACGAACCTCAACAAACATGCGCGGCCACCAAAATCTTCGTGATATTGAACGATACGTCTTCGTGACTCCGGGATGACTGGCGATTTGTGAATTATGAAACTGTTCCAATATTTCTTTCTTGGAGGCGGACGGAACAACAATACGTCGACGACGGTTGCGGCCTACGAGTCGAACCAGGAAATTCTTGTGAATAGCGAAATTTTTCTGAGGTAAACCTTGATTAATTTGACTTTTAAGGCGGTTTAACTCAGGATCTTGATCTTGCAGGATATTAAGTTCGGTAAACGGATTTTTAATTTCCGTAATGGGATTGAGAAAATTTGATTGTATTGCATTTTTCTCAGAAGTTTCGGATTCAGCTACCAAACGGGATAAACAATCGGCAGTACAATTTACTTTACCGCGAATATGTTCGACTTTGAAACTGAAACGACTGATGCGAAGTAACCACCTACCTACACGACCTAAGTTGCGGGGGTGCTGAATTAACCATTTGAGACAGGAACTATCTGTCTGAAGAATAAAAGCTTGATGCGAGAGGTAAGATTTCATTTTTTCCATAGCCCAAATACATGCTAAAGCTTCTTGTTCGTACGTACTGTATTTCTTCTCGGCGGATGTCAAACGTCGGCTTGCGTACTGGATCGGGTGTAGACCATCTTCAAAGGATTGTAAAAGAACACAACCAACATGATTTTGACTGGCGTCGGTTTGCAGAATGAATTCGCGTTGAAAATCGGGAAAACGTAGAACTGGTGAACTTGACAGAGCTTCACGAAGTTTGCGAAAAGACTGAATATGCGTTTCCGTTAAATTATATTTGACATTTTTCTTCCGTAGATCATTGAGTGGCGACATTATCTGAGCGTATTCGGGGATAAACTTAGCGTAATAACCAACCATTCCAATAAATGTTTGAAGCTGTTTCAAATTCTTCGGAGTTGGCAAATTCTTTATCGCTTCTACTTTGTCGGGATCCATGGAAAGACCGTTGCTTGAGACACGATGACCCAGGAAGTTGAGTTCGCTTTGGGCGAATTTTATTTTATCCGGATTCACGGTAAGATTAGCTTCTTTTAGACGTCTTAACGTTTCTCGGACGTGTACCATATGAGATTCCATATCGGGACTGTATATTAATAAGTCGTCGAAAAATACAATCACAAACTTGTATCTTAAATCGGCAAAAATGTCAAACATCAGACGGTTTAGAGCACTAGGTGAAATAGATAGCCCGAACGGAGCCTTATGAAATTTCCACTGGCCTTCAGGAGTGACGAACGAAGTTAGACTCTTCGATTTGTCAGATAATTCAACTTGGTAAAAGGCGCTGTTTAGATCCAACGTGGTGAAAACTTTGGCGTTTTTTAAGCACTGGAAAATGTGCTCAATCGACGGAACAGGAAAACTATCCATGACAACCTTTTTGTTTAACTGGCGATAATCAATACAAAGTCTATAACCTCCACTTGATTTCTTGACAAGAAAAGCCGGTGAAGCGTAAGGAGATTTACTAGGTGAAATAACGCCTTTATTCAAAAGATCACTAATATGTTCCCTCATTATTTTAGCTTGAGGTGGGGAAAGTGGATACGGGGCCTTTCGGACTGGAATATCGTCAGACAAATGAATTGAATATTTGTAATTTTTAGCTTGACCTAGTTCTTCGGTAAGAACTTCTGGAAATTCTGCAAGCAAACTACTAAAGTTGGCCGCATTTGAATCTATACTGGTAACGTGATCCAGGGAGAAGGTTTTGGACGAAGCGGGTAACGGTACAAAGGGAATGACGTGAGAGAAATCGAATTTGAAAGAAAGATTATTCTCGGTACAATTAACGTTCGCACCCATTTTGCATAAAGAATCATAACCTATTATGACGGGATACGACAGAGCGTCGAGAACTAGGAAATCAATCTTCCAGGTAAATTTACTAATAGTAATGACTACTGTTAACGTGAAATTAGATCTCGCGATAGAACTGTTGGCTACTTGGGCATAAGAAATCGAATTTGTGATCGTACCTATTTTTAACGATGACAAATAATTAGCAAGTTCGGAATTGATGTAGTTCTTGGTAGAACCGGTATCAAGCAGTGCCGAAGCTCGAATATGTTGAAAGTAGAGATAAACTAGAGGGATCGTAGAGCTACTTGATTGACTTGGGGAATTATAGGAATAATTCGGGACGGGAGAAGTCAATCGAATAGACGTATTTACAGGAGAGGACAAGTTAGCTGGAGGGGGGTGGTTTGAAAGGGGTGACTTATTAACTAATGTGGTTAACCGGGGAAAGACATTAATTTGTTCTACATCTTTCGGTTTACTAAAAATTTTGACAACGCTATCTCACCCTTGAGAGGGCAGGATAGCCTTAGGTTCAGAAGGAGAAGGACGTGGGGGACGAACCGGACACTGGGCTATAAAGTGACCTGGTTGTTTACAGTATCGGCAACAAGGGGAAAAATTAGGAGCGACAAGTCCGGTCGAATTGGGGTGAGTGTACGTTTTACGTTGACGTTCAACTACTCTCAAATGTTTTATAAGCTGGTGAAGCTCAGCTAAACAAGTTGGGGTATCTCTGAATTGTAGATAATTAAATGTGAATTCGTTTTGGTTAAGCCAAATGCGCGCAATTATCTCCGATTCAGACAGGCTAGGACCCAATAATTCGACGTATTTCAAGACGTCTTCAGCATATTCGGGAAAATTCTCAGAGAGGTTCTAACGCCTACTGATATAGCGTTCTATTAGCATAGCCCGATCTATAGAAGTGGTGAAATGGTCTAGAATAAGATTTTTGAGCTGTGTCCATTCGAGTTCAGAATAGACATTAAGTCTCCACCACTGTCGGAGGGGTCCGTCAGTCTTAGTGCCTAAACTCTTTAACAAAATATGAAATGGAACTAAAGCGAATTGACTCACGTTCTCGATTTCTAACAGGAATTGTATCAAAATGTCAAGATCTGTACCTGTAGCGGTAGGTACGTTACGCAACAAGTCCCGGATATCGCCCATATTTGCATGCGAAGCGGTATGATTTGGAACGGAAATAAGAATTGGCTCGGACTTACTCGGTGAGTGCACTGGAGGATCGTCCATCGCCGGCGGAGAGTCTGGAAGTTCAGCGGTGGTCGGAGGCGGACCTGGAGATTTGCTTTGGCCGGGTGTCGGCGGAGACTTTGGGCTGCGGCAGGACTTATGGCGCGGCATGGTCGACTGGAAGACGTGGAATCGGACAGGAACAGGACTCAGGAATTAACTACGCTCCTTGCTACCAATTATAGCACGGCAGTGGAAGGATTTCTAGTAACGTAGGTCCATTCCCACCTGTGAATAAATAAAAGAAAAAAAAGACGGACAGATTTCTCAAAACGGTGGATTGTTTGGGCTGTACCGGTGTTATTTTGGGCCCATAGTGATCAGAGAGGGTACAGCTCCACTTCTTCCACTGTTCTGAGAAACTTGTGCAGAAATGTAACAAAGAAAAGAATATGCAGTTGGTCGATAACAATTATATTTCATAATCACTTCAAAAAAACGTGTCGGTGATAAGGTACAAAGAAATCTGATTTACAAGTACATTCTTAATATTAACAATATCATTTGATCATGATTGACAATTAGGAACTGGGGGTAGAACCCTGACGAGGTGATCACTTAATTATCTAGGGAAGTACATTTAATAAGGTTGCTTAAATTAAAAAAAAAAAAATAATAAAACGTGAAAGAGGAAAAGAAAACTAGGCGTGAGCGTCATACCTTTTTCTGAAGAGTACTTACTTACACTTGAACAATACTTATTCTAGGAATACTTTACATAATTCGTGAGTGACTACGGGTATTTAGGCGCTTCATGGTAGTACAATGAAGTCTAAATTCGGTTTGGAGAAGAAGCTTGAAGATGATTCTGTGGTTTATCCCATGAGCGTCCTTTTCATGCGACCACACCGAATCCCGGAAAACAACTTAATGTTTTTTATTTTCCGTAACTAATAAATATTGATTTTAATTCTTTCAAACCTAACAACTATTGTTTGTCACTTTTTCACTTTTGAAAATCACAGATACCGCGTATTTAGAGTCAGACGACTGGATCACACGATAGACACACTTATGTTTATAAGTCCAAGCCACGCGATCCAAATCGTACCGCGCATGCAAATACCCGCGAATTTAGTGATTTAAGATTTCCTTATTTATTTATTTTATTATAATAATTTTTATGCTAATATTAAAAAAAATGTCGCGGTGCTATGGCACCACGTGACAATATATACAGACAAACAGACATGAGGATCAGTGCAGCTATTTTTAATAACCCGAAGAGCAAAAACACTTTTTGATAATTTAACAGATAAATTGTCGACATGGGCATTCCAAGAATTTCATTTATTGTTACTCCCAAAAAGTTAACTTCATTTTTGTTATTTAGATCATTATTATTTAACGCAATATTAAAATTTACATTGGTCTTGTTTTGTTTAGTATGGAAAACCATGAAAACGCGATAGCGAGCCGAAACTGTACGGTAATGAATTATTACTGCATAGTTTCTGGACCAATAGGAACGCGGTAGCGATTTGTATATATAAAAACAGCATCGCAATTCAGCGAAAGTCAGGGCCATATATCTGAAGCAACCCAACTCTGATCTTCATGAAATTTGGACACAACATTCATCTCGGTAAACTTGGATGAATGTGCGTACTCATGTTCCTCCTTCCCCATTCGATCTCTTGCAGCCGGGTGAAACCGGGCGGGACCGCTAGTTAATGTATATTTTTTTACCTTAATTTAGTCACCACCAACTATTTTGAAATAAATTATACGCTTATAGTTACACAGTTTTGGGAAAAACATTCAAAATTTATTTAAAATATCGTTTCCCATTTAAGTAGCGTATTTTCAACGCAATGTTGAATTTAAATCGTCTTTTTTCTTCACAGGACGAATCATAAAATCTTATGGGTTTTTAAATTAAACTCCTTTGTGTTGAAATGTGGTCGTGTAGTTTATTCACTATACAGCCTGTATAACGATAATTACAGAATTTTTTATTAAGGCTAACCTTTACCAACCGATTAGGTAAAGTAGGTGTACCTAGTCGTTTCGGGTCAAGATTTTTGAAACCTCTAATTCATGTTGCACTTAAATTAAACTCAATGAGCTTTATTTGCCTTTGAAACTCTTCATACAGTGTGATTGTTAAATAACGGGATTGATCTTGAATATTTATTACGGATAACTGTTAATCCTCTTCAACATGTTCCCCTTGCCTATCTACAAACCGTTGCATACGAGTTTTCCATTGTCCGAAGAAGTCCTGCAGGTCTTCAAATGTTAATACATTATCGGCCTGTTTTCCGCTTTTATCTTGAACTTATGTCACAGCATTATAACCATCATTCCATCGATTCGGATGAAATTTTACAGACAGGTGTCATTACAAAAATTACAACAGTTTATGAATACCGCGAGATCTCGCACAAGACAAATAAAAAAGTGGTAAGAGTACGATAACTTGCTATGCAAAATATTATATATTATTGGTCGTTTTAAGTGCGGAAAATTAATTTTTATAAATTAATTTAAAAAAATTAAATAGTTGATTTAGAGTATATTATTTACTATAGCGATCGCTATCTTGTCTTATATAGTGATAAGAAAAGAGAAAGTTATATATACCTGTACCTACCTATGATAAACAAAGATAGAAATATCAATTGGTTGGAATGAAATACAATTGAACGTTCAGGGCAGAGTCGTATTTGGAAATTTTAATTTATAAAACGAATTTTAAATTTAAAACTCACATTTTCATGAAGATTAAAAAACCACCGCTTTTTTTGATAAAGGGGTATGCGATTTGTCTCGCAGTGAAACGCGAAGGGGTAAATGTGGAGTTTTTAAAAAAACAATTCCGGGGTGAACGATAAACGGGTATGCGAATTGTAATTCTGGGGTGAACGATAAAGGGGTATGCGAATTGTCTCGCAGTGAAACGGGAAGGGGCAAATGTTGAGTTTTTAAAAAAACAATTCCGGGGTGAACGATAAACGGGTATGCGAATCTAAATACGACCCTGCTTCCATAACACAATCGAAAGCTGCATAGAAAGTGAGATAGTTATACAATAATTCTGCACCAGTTGCTATGACGTGTATTTGTGATTTTTGATTGGTTAGATTCAAAAATGACAGTGAAAGACGAAAAGTAGTTCCATTTTTTTCACGTATTTTTGAGGAAATTTGTGAATAATCCGCAAAGTTTTTTTTTTTTGAACGTCAAAATTTAGCGTTTTCTATGACTTAAAAAAAAAAATTTCAAAATTTGGGTGCATAGTGTTATCGAACTGGACCCATTCTTGCAAATAATCACAATATTTGAATAAATTAGGAAAAAAATAATTAGAATTATAGGTATTATGAAATAAACATTTATTTTTACGAATTTATTCAATAAATAAAGAAATAAACAACCAGTCTTCTCTTCTAATATCAAACAAAAATCTTTTAATAATAAAACAGCTCTTTTATAACGAAACAACAAGAGGTCGAAAACTAAAATGAAACTCATGAACTAAGTTGAGTTGACTATTATCAATTAAAGAAAACTATACCTACTCAGAAATCTATTAGAAATTAGAGATTAATTAACAAAATATACCTATCAATCAAATGAAAGGCTTGGGTTGCTCAGTTCACATCACATGCAATTATTACGAATTATTTTGAAAGTAGTAGTTAAACTTAATGCGAGATCTCGCCCATTTTTCGGCCGAGATCAATCTCGCTAAAAAAGGCCGAGATCTCGCGAAAACGAGATCTCGCTAAAAAAGGCCGAGATCTCGCGAAAACGAGATCTCGCGAGAACGACATTGCATTCCCTGCCGCCGCAGTTGTCCGGTTATTTAATTTTTCAATAATCTGTTTGGCTAAAAAAACTGTATTTGTGTTTTGTGAAAACTGTTTTTTGCGACATCGTGGTTTTTATAACAATTTATATATAAAGGGATGTTCGACCGTTCTGTGTCCGTTGCGGTCAATCAGTAATCAGCAATACAAACATGAACTTCACCTCAACTGGACGACAGCCGAAACAGGGGGAAGAGGACGAAGACTCTCTTACAAAAGTTAGAATGGGTATAAAAGACCGCATGATGTGACAAAGCGTGCATAGAATATTTATTGTCGTGTTTTGACGTCCTATAGTTAAGTAAACTTCTTTTCGAAAACAGACCTTCAAAGCAACGACGCTATATATTTTGATTTCATTTTTGATTAATAAAATTGTTTTGGCACTCTCTCTTATAAAATAGCTTTGCATGACTCTATAGCGATTGTAAAATGACCCACTTTGCACTACTAATGCTCATATTTACCGAAGACACTATTAAAATAGAATCTTGGAAGAAAAGTTAGTTACAGAATAAATACTCTCTAAACATGAATTAATGAAATGTTCACTAATTTCGTATGTGAATCTGTATTCACTTGATAATCAGTGATTTTCACAACTAATTAGTGAATTTTCACTTTTACTCTCTAAAACTTCAATAGTGAAAATATCACTATTTGAAATAGTGACTTCTGATTCACTTCCGGATAAGTGAATTCAAGTAAAATTCACTGTCAGAATAGTGATATCCCTAATTTTATATATGTGTCGCTTGTGGAGCCTCCATACAGTATACTATTGTTTTTTTACCGATTTTAAATTATAGTCAATGACATAGGATCATAACTAACAATGAATTAAGGTTATGTTTTTTGACGCGAATTCTCTAATTCTTTATTTTGTATTCAATTTTTAATCGACTTGTAAAAATATAAAAGTTATTTATACTAGTGAAAGTAACGAACGAATAAAGATTTAAAAAAATCTGTAATACAAAAATGGTTGATGTCAGATGACATTTTATGGTCACTTATATTATTAGTGAATTTTTATGTTCACTTAAAGAATGAATACAGATTTTAAAAAATCTGCAATAAAAAAAATTGTTGATGTCAGATGACATTTAATGGTCACATATAATTAGTGAATTTTTATATTCACTTATATAATTAGTGAATTTTTATATTCACTTATATAATTAGTGAATTTTTATATTCACTTATATAATTAGTGAATTTTTATTATCACTAATTCATATTGTGAGTATTCACTAGTTCTGCGTGGTACGATTCTAGCATGCACTTGTAATTAGTGCAAAATCACTGATTCATGTTTAGAGAATATACACTGTACTATACGCCTTGCTCTTTTTGTTGAATATTTTGACGTTCAATTAAATAGGCACAGATAATACTAATGAAACACCCAGTATATTGTAGTTAGAAAGTCCTTGTAAATGTAGGTATGTACATTATGTATGTTAAACCTTTTATGTTAAAACATAACATTTGAATGTGATATTAAGATCGTCACATTTGCATAGCGCGAGGTACACCGTAATGTAACACAATGTGCGTTACGTCGCCTTTATATGGCCGTTCAAATAAACCGAACGGCATCTCGTTTCAGTTCATTTGTGCACGTTTTAAAAAAAAACTTGCTCCTTTTGCATTGAAGTAAATTAAATTTCACCAAAAACTCAAATGTGAAAAAGGGGCCAAGTTCGATATGAAGAATAAATGCCGAGCCGAGCCGAATCTCACGTGGCGGAGAAGGGGGTCTCGGCAAATATCACGTAATTTTTTTCCGCAAGAAACAGTAAAATTGCGAGAAAACTGGGGTATATTAAAATAGTTGGCAAAACCAAAAGTGCACATCCCGCAAGTTTTCCACTGTATGATAAAAAAAAAACAAATTGAAAAAATATTCTTAAAAAATTTAAAATTAAGATTTAAAAATTTAAAGAAATAAATAATTAAAAATTGAAAAAATATTTTTTTAAGTTTGAAAAAATAAAAAAAAAATAAGAACTGTACATAATATAATATATAATTAATATCAAGTGGAATAAAGTGGAATAGAAAAAAAAAAATAAAAATGAATTATTGAGTAAGGATTCGAACCCAAGACCTTTCCCTTGTGGATCTAACGGCATAACCATTGCGCTACGAAGCTTGCTATGCGTTACGATGTTATTACGGTATAGAACTGTAGCACTTGTTTTATAGATTTACACTATATTTACACAGGAACTATTATTATATTGTTTTTTCAAACTATTAACTGTCAAAAATAATAAAATAAAACTGTTTATAAAAATTAAACTACTGAACACATTTTAGTGAATTTAAATAGGGTTCTGGTCTGATAGTAAACAAACTGAATAAAATATAACCCAAGGCAATCCGACCAAAATTGCGATCTGTAGAGTCGTGACGTACATACGTACAGACCAAAGGACAACTGTTGTTTGAGATTTTCAATTACAATTTTAATAGTGTTTATGAACTCCAATTGATTTAAAAATGGTTCTGTTTTATAGATCAGAATCTCCTCTTTTCAAAAATCTTCAATTTGAATGGATTTCGTGTGAAATTAACTTAGATATAACTTCTTATATGAACGAAAGTCAGCTCTGATGCACAAAGAGATAATAAGGCACATACCGCTAATTTAACGGTATGTGCAATTAAGTTAAATAAAAAGAATAGTCCAGTCATAATATAGGGTTTCACCTCGGAATGAAACGGAATAAGCTGGATGTTTGTATAAACCTTTATTTTGGCATTCTTAATGTTGTCTCACAAGTCTCACAAGGTCACGTGTGAGCGGGTCAAAGGTTGAGAAAATCAGTTTTTTGGAAATATCTCGCTTCCTTTGCCTCAAATCGTATTTGCATTTATTATGAAAGTTATAGAGTATAAGATTCTTTACAAATTTTGTCTTAACCAATTTTTTATACGTTTAACCGTTTTTGAGATAGCCGTGGCATAGCGCAATGTCAATCGCGAATCTTAGTCAATATAAATATAAATTATATAATTATAAATATAATGTATTAAATAATTAATTAATTAATATTTAACGAATAATTAAGTTAAGAAACCGTACTATGGACTGGGATTCGCGATTGACCTCGGTATGAATAGCTGAGCGCTCCACACTCTTCGCGCTCTGTCTCAAAAACGGTTAAAATTGTTTGAGACGAAATTTGTAGATAATTTTACACTCTACAACTTTTATAATAAATCCAAATACGATTTGAGGCAAAGGAAGCGAGATATTTCCAAAGAACTGAGTTTCGCGACCTTTGACCTTGAATATCGCTCACACGTGACCTTATGAGACTTTTGGGACAACATTAAGAATGCCAAAATAAAGATTTATACAATTATTCAGCTTATTCTATTTCATTCCGAGGTTGTCCCCTTTTTCTAGCTTGTCTGACTGCAGTCTGCACTATAAATCAAGCACGGATTAAAAATACGCATTTTGAAAAATCTCACGTATGATTAGAGGGGAGGGGACTCGCCCAATTTGCCTTACGTAATTTGTGAACGCACCCTTAGGTACCTACTACTCATTTTAAACATATAACGTATCGTCGTAATAAATTATGACACTAGATATACATCTCAAAAATTATTTACGTACTGAAATAACATTAATTTCGAATTTTGAGAAGCTATTTGCTTACTGGCAATTTTACATTTTCATTTCTTTTGCAATCTATTACCTATCTAGTTCTAGTACACTTTAAATAAAAGAAATTTTACAAATCTGTGATTAACGTCTGATTAGAACTCTTCAATAAATAAAATTATCGACCAATTTTTCAGACAATATATTAACAAAAAATATCTATAACACATTAAACGAATAAAATTTAATGTATTATTGATATTTTTTTTAATATATTGTCTGAAAAATTGGTCGATAATTTTATTTATTGAAAAGAAATTTTAGTTGTGTATATTTTCGATCTCTCTGTATCAGAAGAAACATTTTTTTAGCTCCATTAAACTAAAAAAAACTCACGTTCGTAAAAATAAATCTCCATTTTATTTTAATGACATAAAATGTTTTTAATGATGCCCGTTTTAATAATATAAACTTTATATTAAAAGAGTTGGCTCGACTGATGGATTTACTGAAATTTTATTTAACTGAATAGTGGCAACGTCAAATTCAATATTTCAAACTGTGTGTATAGATCAGTGCCGTGCCGCAATCAGTCGTCAATTGGGTATGTGAATTATTTTTTTTTTATAAAAAAATGAGTTAAATAATTATAAAATACTAGCGGGGTCCCTCGGTTTCACCCGGCACCAATTTTAAGATGAAAAGTCAAAAGGCACGAGGCTAGAAACACTGCTTGGTGTTCTGCTGACTGGTAGGCTGGGTACGAAGCCGGAAATGACGTCACTGCGGGCTCGCCTGCTACCTTACAAGAGAGGTTATAAGCTTAGAACAGGGGCTATTTTTCTTGCTAGGTCCGCTGCTAGGTATGAGCAAGAACCAATCAGGAAACAGTATCTTGTCACGTGGGTACCTTTATGCGGCCTTTATGTAGATATCTTATCTTATACTAATATATAAATGTAAAGAATTTGTTTGTTTGGTTGAACGCGCTGATCTCAGGAACTACCGGTTCGAATCGAAAAATTATTTTTGTGTTGGATAGTCCATTTATCGAGGAAGGCTATAGCTATATAATATAAAACAAAGTCCCTCCGCCGCGTCTGTCTGTCTGTCTGAACGCGATAAACTCAAAAACTACTGAACGGATTTTCATACGGTTTTCACTAATAGAAAGAGCGATAAACGAGGAAGGTTTCTGTATCAGTGTTGCCAGAACTTTTTGTTTAGCGTACTAGATCAAGGTTGAAAAAAGTACTAGAATTTTTTTAAGATTTGACAACCACAAATGACCTTTTTTCTAACAACCTGGCTTAAATAATTTTGTTGTGTGCACAATTGGAGAGCAAAAAAAAAACGAATTACCTTTTTTTTAACAACCTAATTTCACAAATGTTATCGTATGGGCACAATGTAGGAGAGCGAAAAAAAAAGATCCTTTCATTTCCACAACAAAAAAAGTCTTGTTTTGGTGTGTGGACATTGGGTATTAAAAAGTACTAGATTTATTAAAAAGTACTAGATTTATTAAAAAGTACTAGATTTTTGCTTCAACGAACTAGCGTACAGAAAATAAAAAAAAGTACTAGATCTAGTACAATTGTACTAGACTGGCAACACTGTTCTGTATATATAATGTGTACAAAATGGTTGAACTATGACGGTGTTTTGTCAAAAAAAAAAACTGTTTTCATACGCTTACATGGCTAACGCCGGCCAAATCTTTAGAGATACATCAAAACAATGTACTTTGATAGTTCTGATGTGTAGATGGGAAGGTCAATATAATACTTCCAGAACAATTTAGCACCCGGATGAAACCGAGACGGGCCGCTAGTCAATCATATTATAAAGACAAACCAGCTTTGACGAAATGTCTGACAGAAATAGGTCGCAGACTCCTGGTTATTTATTTTATAATCTAAAAGAGAATACGTCTTGTTTATAAAATCTGATACATCACGACGTTTCTCCTGACAATATTCTTCGTCAACGATGCACGACTTGACAAACAATACCTACATAATAACTTGCAATGCACCGCCAGGAGGCGGCAGCGTTGGAACTATATGCGACATGTATTATTACATTGAATATATAGTAACGAAATCAGAAATATATATAAATGTGTCATAACTTCATATCTTGTTGCCGTCAGTCTGCAGCTCTCTGCAGCTTTATTCAAACTTACCACGTAGGTAGATGTCTGCGTCTGTCTATATGTTTTGTTTTGTCTGTCTGTCTATTAATCGCACACGAAACTATTGTCACTGGCTACTTGTTATTGTCACAACTCGTCAATAAAATAATGCATTACAACCCAGATACATAAGCTACTATTACCTCACCTACAAACAGTTATGCGACACTATTGTTAAAGATGTAATAGGGTTCGGGGCATTTACTTTTGTTCTATACTGAGCATAGGAATAAAATCGCAATCGAACTATACCTGCAAACCAATACAAAAAACTTTTCATGAAGATGTCAAAAAAATCATCTAATTCTCTCACTCGCACTCATATGCATGCATAATAGCATTGTATACGTAGGTAAGCACGTGTTTTATGTACCTATCTTGAGAGCCTGTTATCTCTAAAAAGCACCCGCTTTCAGGCTAGCAAATTGGCATACGTTTTTAACTAAATATTGTACATTTACTGATAAAATCTTAGCAGGACTGAAATGACGTAAGTCTGGCGGGTCTGGGATCTTGGTATACACGGAAAAACTAAAAAAAAAGGTTTTGAGGAAAAATTTACAACTTACGTAATCTTTTGCACGTGGCCAACTTTTTTTTACAAAATTCACCTGTAGGATCTGTAGTGTGACTCTTGCACGAACCATTTAACTTTAAAAATAGAGTTGTGAGAGCTGTTACCTTTTTTAGACGAGATGACAATATTTGAGATGAATTGTCAAATGTGAATTTGTAGGTAGGCAATGCCGGCACTTCACATGGATATTTGTATTTGTGTATTTGGCAAACAATTACCATGTGTGGACAGTCTATTTGACAAAGTGTTGGCCTTATTTGTCTATTTGACAAATAAGGCCAATACCAAATACACGTTACCGTGCGCTTGTCTGTTTTTCGAGGCACATCAAAGGAGTCAAATAAGCAAATACGCAAATAAACCGTCCACACAATGGCCATATTCAGAAGCGCACGCGCCGTGAACCTGTACGGACGTGCAGTATTTTTGTGTCTGTGCTGTGAGCGAGGACTCGAACAATTACTATTGAAAATGAATTGGGACAATGAAACAGTGCTAAAATTCCTGGAATTTTGAACCTTGCGTTCTGCTGCCAAATGTTTGTGTGTTTGTTATTTGACTGTCATGTGTGCATGGTCGTATTTGTCTCTATTTGCATACTTGCCTTGAACGTCATATATTTTGCCAAATACAACAAACACCCAATAGCGAACATAAATAGCAATGTGAAGTGCCACCATAACACATTACACTACTCTTTAAGCTAACAAATACCTCGCATTTAGTGAATTTGGTCCCTTCAGTAACGTGCGTCTATGGACAATTTTAAAACAAACGAGCTTAATTCCATCAAGCTTTCGTTCTCCTTCACACATCACCTAACTTCACGCCGTATACAACGTAATATGTGTTTACAACAAATAGGCAACCGGACTTAAGGTCGCTGCACACGAGGCTAGATTCCTTGCTAAATTTGGCTACTAAGTTTCAAGCGTGCTGTATCGCTGGTTTTCGTGATCGCTTCACACGATGCGTGCATTGAAACTGACTTTGTAGACGGGTTTGGTGCGCGCGCAGTGACAGTCAGAATGTTAACAAAACCGAACGTTTATTGTCTCTGAACAGAACACACGCTATGATGCCGTGTTTGTTTGTGGACGTTTGCTCATGACGCCCACGTGACATGATACTGTTTCTTGCTCAAAACAAGCAGACAAACAAGCGTGGAGAATATCCCCGGTTCTAATTTTGAAATCAATTTTTCGACCACGCACGCGAATCCGCAGTGGCGCCATTTCCATCTCCACATCCAGCGGCAAAACCAGCCTCGTGTGCATCGGGCTTAACTTCACACTGTATACAATGTAGATGTGCTTACAACAAACCGGCAACCTGTCTTAAATGCTTCACTTCAGCTGTAATGTTGTTTGGACGGTTATCCGTTCTGATTTTAAAACTTTTCAAATATTGAAAATTTAATCTCTCTGTTTCTAGAACGTGTTTTCGCTTTGGTGTTCGCAATTTAGAAAAATCGACTAGAAAGTCAGTACACTGTATAGCTATAGCTGAGTCGACTATAACACATAACAATATTTTTTTAAAAGCCGGCCAAGCTCGTGATAGCTCATGGGAGGGTGTCCCAGTGATTGTAGGACGTATTTATAGGCTATCTTGACAAATATCATACCCTAATCCCTAACCTAGAACTGTGCCATTGCAATAAATGTTGATAGTGACGAGTCTCGAAGATTTTTCCCGCTTGACCGTTGGATAACTGTTGTCTCCATACATCGACAAACATCGTGGTCAGTTTGCCAACTAAGCGTGTAATTGCAATGAGTTCAAATGGACTACTTTACTGTATTGCAACTCGTGGTTATATCTGATAGCCTAGTTGTTGTACCGTATTATATGCGGGAGTTCTCATATTGGGCTGTATAAACGCACCGGTACCGGACGCTTGTTTTTTATTAGAATAGAACTGTTACTGTGTACGTGCGTAGCATGTTGTTGCGGTTTAAAAACATTTTTTTTTTGTGATGTAACTAAAAATTTATGGTTTCCAAGTTTTCCCCTTGTACGATAAGACATTGCTTCTTGCCAAATTTCATGATTCTAGGTCAACGGGAAGTACCCTATAGGTTTTGATCCCCAAGAGTCTTGACAGACAGACGGACAACAAATCCTATATTATAAGGATTCCTTTTGAGGTTCAGAAAAACAACTTAACGACAAAAATTTAAGTATATATCATGAGCTATAGCAGGGGCGGGCAAATCTTTTGATCGTCGGTCCACATTGCTGATGAAAATTTGACCGTGGGCCAAAAATTTGGAGAGCAAAAAAAGAAGGTCCTTTCATCTCCGCAACAAAAAGGTATTTTATTGTCTGTTGTGGCCCTTACTATTTTTCTAAAAAATTTTTATGCGCAAAATTATATTAACAAACTATTTTTACTCTTAATAATCATTTATAAAATGCTTCGCGGGCCTGACAAACGTCTACTGCGGGCCGAATTCGGCCCGCGGGCCGCCATTTGCCCAGGCCTGAGCTATAGCATATTTCGGACATATTGAAGTTTTATATTTTGTTTTTCTCGAATATTTTTATATCAGCCCATTCATGTCTTTTCATTCGATTGGCGGTAATGTGACCATTTTTTTAACATCTATTTTTAAATATAATTCGTAAATTTACTATTTCGTCGGCAGGGTTTAGCACTGCGACCATTGCGACACAGAATGTTTTCGTACTGTCCAATTTTAATATGAAAACCTACAAACTTTCTGTTAATCGCTTTTAAGTTGACGCAAACAAAACAAATAATTCTTTCATTGTAAACCTTTACCATTGTTAATAAATGTACTCGGCCTGCTTTTGTTTAAAATAATTGAAAGAGAAGTGTTATTAATGCGTATTTGGAATTAATTCTTTCATAAATGTCGATATTAGAAACTTTCAAAGTTCCATCAAGCTACTTATTTCTTTATGTTCCTCTTTTTATTTACACACTAATATATAAAGCTGAAGAGTTTGTTTGTTTGAACGCGCTAATCTCAGGAACTACTGGTCCAAATTGAAAAAAAAATGTTTGTTGGTTAGCCCATTTATCGAGGAAGAGTATAGGCTATATAGGTAATATCACGCTACGACCATTAGGAGCGGAGCATTAATGAAAAATGTTGCAAAATGTATCTCAAAAATAAGCTTCTATTCAGGTGAAATGCAGCGCTAACTAAATATACTCATATTAGCGTTGTGAGTACACAACGTCGTATGGCTCAATCGGTAGAGCATGCGACTGTCAATATCAGGGTCAAAATTGAACTTTTCAAAAATAATGCAATATCTTTTCGTTTTGAGGTCCCCCGAATCCAAAAAACATATTTTTGGAAAAACTCTGTGCGTCTGTCTGTGAGCACGATACAGGTCAAACGGATGAACGGATTGAAACCAAATTTTGAGAGGATGTTTGGTACGCAAATATGAAGAGCCCTATTGGTTTTAGGGAAAATCGGCGCATGCGCAGAAGAGATATATGCTATAACAGTGTTTTTATATAATAATGGTACACTTTTCATAACGGCTTATTACTCTATTTATTTTTTTAAGAAAGTTTCGTTAAATTTTTTTTTCTAAACTTTATCATTTCGAAAATAAAAAAAAATCAGCTGTTCTTTTGTTTTGTAGATCTATCAGAAATAAACTAGTTAAGCATGCTTTGATTAATTTTTACATGACGTGAACGTATTATGTAGGTAACCATGGCAACGAATAGCAAATATCGTATTGAATACTAGTCACCCGCGTAACCTCACACGATATCGGAAATGTTATTTTCTTTATTTTACTGTATCAACATTAAAATGTCTGACATCTCGAATATGTTCGACATATTCGAGGTGTCAGACATTGTTATTTCTCAGAGAACATTTTTTAGCGTTTTGGTTGAAGTTTTTAAGCTATCAAATTAAAAAACAAACAGTATCTATAAATTTTTACATGTCGTCAAAACGACATCTTTCGGAAAATTTAGAGGGAAAACGCCCCAAAATCAATAAAAGTCAAACGGGCACTCTGACTAAAGTGTTCATTGTTTAAGAAAAATTATTGGTAACAAATTATTCTTTGTGTGCCTTTAGACACTTTGGGCCCCGGGGCTTAAGCGTTATTAGTTCCTATGTAGATTCGTCCCCATCATAACTGTATGTGTTATACAAAGTATGTTTTCTATAAATTAAGTTCGCATTGAAAATAATAAAATATAATGACAGCATAAAGTTTTGCGGTCGAAGTAAAATATCTTCTGAGACATGTGACTGTGCCCAGAGGAGTTCCCGAGTTCGGAAGTCGGTCATCGAAAAGCTTTAAAACATCAAACGAACGGATTATTTACAAGCGCACTACGTACGTTTGTCTTCTATTTATTTTCTTTATTTAAAGAAACTAATATCCAGTTGCATATAATAAAGTTTACGATAACTAGTCAAGAATAGTTTATTTTTAAAATTGTTGGTTGACGAAAGTAATAAACTTAAAACTAATTCTGGATGACGAACTTGTATTTAGTTCTCTTAGTCCCGTGAAAATATACATTTCAATTTACTGTAATTCGTTGAAAATTGGTACAGATTTTAAATTTTAAATACATTATTAGATACAATATCAAAAGTTCCCACCAATCCTACATCTGCTTTAAAATTTATTCAAGGTCAAAGTCAAAAGTGTTGGTTTTTTTGCATTTTTTTTCGTAAACGGTAAATTTTATCTAAAAATAGGTCAGACAAAAGTTGTAGATCATGCAATTGTCTACAAAAACTGTTCTTATATTTTTTTTCCTACGAATCACTATTTCTGAATTATGGGACCAAAATGTTATGTACGTACTGAATGTATTTATCAAAAATAACGTTAAATTGTAATATGCATGTTAGTATGAAATCACCATTTTAAAAGAATGGAGATTCGTAGGGAAAAAAGTATAAGAACAATTCTTCTAGACAATTGCATGATTTACAACTTTTGTCTGGCCTATTTTTAGATAGCATTTACCGTTTACGAGAAAAGTGCAAAAAACCGATATTTTAAGCTTTGATCTTGAATAATTTTTGACGTGATAACGTCTTATAAATTGATGAATCACCAATATTATGATGAATCACCAATATTATAAATTGATAAAACACCGGCTGCATGTACGAAAAAGTGTAACGTAACGTTCCTAACGTTCGTAACGCGTAACGCATAACGCGTAACGTTCCGCCTGACCCTGTGCGTGCTTTTTGCTAATTTCTCGCTCAATTTAAATCAGATCGGTTTGAAACCAGTCTTAAACGAAAGAGGAGAACATTTTACATAGATTTCGTATAACAGAATTTGCCTAAACAGTTTTTTTATACAAATTTATATAGAAAAATATTTTATACAAATTTATATAGAAAAATAGCTGTATAAATGCAATGTTGTGTAATGCATGGCGCGACGCGGTCGGTTGTCTTTGTTTGTCGTACATGGAAATTAGAAGCAAACGTATGTCTTGTCTTAACATGAAAACGGCTGCATTTCTAATGTTTAATTCAATTTTTTGACATTAGTATATTGTGAAATGCAAAGCCTTCTAAGTTAAGTATTGGAATAACTAATTATTATTAGAACATAATACTTTGTAAGTTGCAAACGTCACTTTTGACATTTCTTATCATTCCGACACCAAGGATAAGCGGATTGAAACCAAATTTTGGGAGGTTTAGGTTATGTATTACGGAATACGTTATCACGTAAAACTATCGTCCGTAAACCGACTTTACAGACAACCAATTTTTGTTTTAGAAGATGTAGGATCGGTGGGGATTTTTGATATTTCATTTGTAATAGATCACCTAAGACCTGTACCAATTTTCAGCTCTATGCGAATTATAATAAAGCTACCACTATTTTCTTGTCTATTTTGACCGGACTATTTGTAATTTTAAATTGTTTCTCGATTGGATTTTTGAATTTAAAAAAAATTCCAGCCAATTGGGCGACGGGACCATTCCAACTTCAAAAATGTTGACATTTGATTAAAATAAAGAAAATACAATATCTTATATCGCGTGTGGTGACGCGGGTAATGGCTAGTATTCAATATATTTGCTAATCGTTGCCATGGTTACCTACATAATTTATATGTTCCACGTCATGTAAATATTAATCAAAACATGCCGAACTTGTTTATTTCTTACAGATACATAAAACAAAAGAGCGGCTTATTTTTTTATTTTCAAAATAATTCCGAAACTATAAAGTTTAGAAAAAAAATTTTTAACGAAACTTTCTTGAAAAAATAAATAAAATAATAAGCCGTTATGAAAAGTATACCATTATTATATAAAAAACACCGTTTTAGCATAATATATCTCTTCTGCGCATGCACCGATTTTCCCCAAAAACAATAGCGCTCTTTATATTTGCATACCAAACATCCTCCCAAAATTTGGTTTCGATTCGCTCATCCGTTTGACCTGTATCGTGTTCACAGACAAACAGACGCACAGAGATTTTTCAAAAATATGTTTTTTGGATTCAGGGGACCTCAAAACGGAAAGATATTGTAAAATTTTTGAAAAGTGACCTAAACTAGTAGATACCATTCCCCACTTGTGGGTTGGAATGGTAAAATACTACACTGTTTATTTTTTTAATAATTTATCTAATCTAATATTATAAAGAGGTAGGAGATAATCTCCGAAACTACTCATCCGATTTCAAAAATATTTTCACCAATATTTAGAATGTTCTTTCAGGATGGACATAGGTTGTATATTGTCGCGTTAAAATAAAAGTGCTTTTCGTGGAGACCAATTTTGCAACGTAAGTCGACGAAAAAACGGTGGCAATTTACAAATTCGGGCGAAGCCAGACCGGGCCGCTATCTCATATAATATATTAGGTAATAAGTGTAGATTTACAAATTGGTTGGTTATTGACGCTGTAACGTACCACCTACTAAACGCTTCAAGTCAGCCGGGGTGTCCTGCTGCGTTTTTGCAGCTGGTTCATAACTTTACACACTTCTCACTGTTGAGACCCAATCACGTGACGTCCTGCACTCGCTATACTCCAATTTAACTTTTGCAGCACACACACACAGCCACGCACACATCGAACCCCTTTCTCTTTTCTATTTGATATCCACGAAGGCGCGTCCTTTCACGTCATCCTACCCCCACCCCCCCGAAAAAACACCCCTCGGCGATGAATTGTCGCGTGATGTGATATTATACGCTCAATAGTGGCTTCCCAAACGACAGAATATCATCCAAGTACGGAAAAATATGTTTCCTTTCAGGATTTATATATTTGAAAAAAACTTTTAAATATTTAAAATAATAAATCTAATAATGTGAAACGTAAATAATCAGAAGAAGGTTATATGAAACTAACCGTTACCCGCGGCTTCGCACATGAATGGGACGAAACGCGCATGCATTCCCATTATTTGGCATAGTTACTCCTTTCTCGACGGAGACCCCCCTAATAAATTGCAAAATTGATGACATTCATGTGAACAACGTCTGTGTTAGGAGGTACCTCCGGTTGACCCTTAAAATGTTCACGCGCTGTCACTGTTTTAACATATTTTTATGTTTCAAGGTCACCACTATTTCTGGAATCAAATACGTACATACGTGTGTTTGTACGTACGTACGTACCTAATGCAGTGAACCTTCGTAATTTTTATGTACGTCACTTTTTATGTTTCCTTATAAAACAAAAACTGTTCAACCGATTTTGACAAAAGAGGTAAAACACTGCAATTCGTGTCTTAGAGTATATGACGTCAAGGAACATTCAATATGGCGGACGTTTGACGTCAAAATGTAAAACAAAATGCTCGTTCCTAGGAAGGATGTAATCGAGAGAAATCTCAATAGTAAATATTTTTAGCTTTCAATACATTTTATTACTTTTAGTTGGGTAACATATATTATATAATGTATAACGGCATATATTAGAAAATAATAAATTGTGGTATTTTAAAGACATACCGGTTTTGAGCAATGTTTACGTATAAAACTATTAATAATTTAAAATGTTCCAAAACAAAAACACAATTTGTATAACAGAATTATTTTATACTTTGGAACTGCCAGAGTTCTCTAGTTATATCATTATCCGTTTTCAATATATTATTATTATTAGATAATAATAAACTGAAATTCAAAAATATTAAAATATCGCGCACACTTGTCAAGCATAACCCTGCACAACCAGCACAGAATGTGCGGAAGGCATTTTGCAGTTTTCAAAGCAAATTTTAAAGAAAACGACACATCACTAGCACACTAGATCCCGTCCAGCACGGCTAGACAGACACTTCAGGCGACCGACTGACGGTCGTTGCTGGTTGTTGGTCTAATGCGCGATACTCCGTTAAATAACATGGGTAGGCTTTTTTGGATCCGTGATGTGCTGGTCGTGCAGGTTCATGTTTGACAAGTGTGCGCGGTTTTTTATACTTTTATCAAAACTGAGAACTGTTTTTTTTTGTGATGGTACGTAATGTCTATTTGAACAGTTAATAAAAAGCGTTAAATGATTTCTTGCACACCCCTATAAAATAGCTGTTTTATACATGCATGTAAATTGGCCCTTAACGCACTAGAGCTGTAATGAAAAAAAAACTCGAGTCGCAGTGCGAAACCCTGCCGACAATATAAATAGTATATTTGCTAATACAGGCAGTGTGACTTTATTATGTGAACTTAACCCGTTTGTTTTTGGACAAAATAAAAAATTTAACCTCTTAATACATCCCTTAAAATAATATATTTTTACTTAATTTCAATATTAATATCAATCCAACATCTGCCCCATATTAAATACACCCTTCAGTAAGTGAATCCCTATCCGCAAACTAATGTTTTCATAAAATTTGTAAGTCCGGTCCTGTCGCGGTCGGGCCGATTTTATTAAAATTTTGGAAGCACATTTTTATCATTACTAAAGGGTTAAATTTCAATTTTGAAACGATTCGGAGAAATATTTTGGTATTTTTGGACCCAAACATATTATATAAACATACTTTTCCAAAAATTGTGCCAAAGTGTTCAGGAGGCTATGAAACGTCGAGAAAATTTGGTCCGACCCCTAGGTCCCGCCATCCGACTGACGCCAATAGTATAAGTGCCTTATAGCAAATACACTAACAAGAGTACGCGATCTATTCAACACAGATTTTCTTCTACTATCTATCAGAAGTGAAGTTTGCTACAGAATTCAATTGTCAAAAATGTTACAAATATACAGAAAATGAAGTGAAAATCAGCTATTTTATAGGGAGTTCGTGCAAAAAATACAACATATATCTAGTGCCTAATGATATTATTACTCGTGTGACTTAAAATTCGTTGTCGCTGATCGTTTTAACACGTCACCACCCGAGTATAATAAACCTCAATACGCAACTAAATATACCATCTACGTTATTTTGAAATCACAACTTCATACCAATGTGTGGTGTAAACAAAAGAATTAATGAAATGTAATATTCGCTTTATATTATATTAAGCTGATGTTAGTACGAATTTTTGTCATGGCCATTTTCACAGCCTTTAAAAAGCACCACCTCTGCTTTAATTATTTTTGTATGTATAAATCAAGTAAAAAAAAATTGGTACATTATGTTACAAGGGCGAAAAGTTGACGCTTGCTATGACTGTGAACTTTGCCGCCGGAACGAGAGAGTAGGTAAACTGCGTCCCGTGGCGTAGGTTTATCGGTCTCTTTCTCTCTCTTACTACGCAAGAAATTTCAGTTCAAAAAAAAATGTAAAAACATGTCAGCAAGTTTAACTTGTTTGCTGCCAGTCGTAAGCCCGGATGTTGGAGAGAGAGAGATAGAGAGAGTTTCGAATAACCTTCAACACGGGGACTCGATTTACCTGCATTCCCGAGCAAGGAAAGGGTATTTATTAGTGATGTGCCGGATCGTTAAAAATGTATATCCGCGGATACGGATCTGAATATGGATATTTGGTTTCAAGATCCGCTGATACGGATACGGATCTTAACTTTCTTAGAGTACGCGGCGGTAAATATTGCACATCGACCTTTGGAAAGGGACTATCTATTATGGGAAAAAGTTATTGACCTCTTTAAGAGTTAACTCTCATAACAGATTGTCTCTTTCCAAAGATCGATGTGCAATATCTCATTATAAAGATAGTTGATTTAGTACCTTTGAGTTATGTACTATTGGTATGGTACTCACTACGATAAATGTTTGCAATATAAAGGTGCCAAATACGATTTTAAAAAATAAAAAATAATCTGAATGGATTTTAACAGTTTTTCATTATTATCTAATCATCTATATATATGAAATTTCATCTATGAATTGAAAATTAATAAGGTAAAAGATCCGCCAAAAACTAACGGATACGGATCTTTCTTCTCCCTCGGATATTCGCGGATACTGATACGGATATCCTGCACATCACTAGTATTTATACACGAGTCGAATTCGTCAATTTCGTCCGAGCTACATTCGGTACTTATTTGTAATAAGTGCGTTGAAATTGTCAACCAGCGGTAAACAATGAAGGTACGCGGTATACTGCCACATATAGTTTACAAGAATCGTGTATGATGGCACCACTTTCGCTTATTCTCGACCTGTAATTACCCAAGAGACGAAAACGTGTCACTTTTGATATGCGCATGCGCGTCATTCATTTGTCAATGCCTGTATACGTTACCGTAAATAGCCGAAATCCGTTTTTACGCGTACTTACCGGTAAGTATCTATACGAGCATTTTTGTAATTTCGCGTTCTTACTATAGGAAAGATAAGAATTAAAATTTCAATTCGGGTATTTACCGCAGGTTTCAGTAAGAATGCAAGCTAACTACACGCATTCGGAAACAAATAAACGCGTCATTTTCAACGCACGGATTACAAAAATTATATTTTTGCATTTTTGATTACTTGGTTAAATGGCCACATGTCTTAAGACTATCAAAGATGTATAGTATAAAATATTTATATCTATAAAAAAACTAACAATAATATCTAAAAATAATTATAATACAAGGTACCTACGAGTAAAATGCATGAAAATTATCTTTTACATCAGCAGTTCTCAACATGTGCTAAATGGAACTAAAATTTAATACAAAACTTACTCTTAAGGTGTGCCAGCCAGACTGAGTAAAAATATTTCAAAATACAAATACAAATACTTTTCTAGTATTTGTATTTCTTTTAAAAAGTATTTTTGTACAAATCGATGCAGCGAAAGTATTTGTAATTAAATACTTTTAAAAAGATTTTTTTACAAGTCTGGTACTAGCCGAGCAATTTTTGACGGCTTGAATAGCCCGGCATTTCCTTTGTGGTAACATAAATTAATTAATGCAAAGCTGTTAAGTAAAAATTTAGAAGAGGGGTTAATTGAAAAATAAACTGTCTCTTGATATGCAATTTGTTTTTCCAAAGCCTGCGCTTAATGTATCATGTATTTTGTAACGTTACAAATTGATTTTTTATAAATCGATTTTCAACCTTTAAAATCCACATAGCGCAATTCTGACACCCTATTGCACACCATCTGCAAGTCGAGCCCTTTCAAACGACACCTTGATTGTCGAAATCGGTCCAGTAGTCAGTTGAGTAACAGTATGATGGCAGGACGGGCAAAATGCCACGGGCCACCGGCCCGAGAGGGCCGCAGGCTAAGGAAGATCCTAGCATTTATTATATTACAACATTTAGTATTTGCCACGGGTCTCAAACACATAACTGATCCATTAGAGGAAAAACAGTTGAGAGCCGCTAGTTTGAATAGATAGCGTACATAATATAATAAACATTATCTTGTAAATTAGATAAAGACACTAAATAGAACTTTTTCTGTCAGTATTATTAAAACTAATCGGAAACAGATGAATAATATATCTAAATAAAAATAATTTCCAGGTATAAATACTTTTAAAATATTTATTTTTTTAAATGCAGAAAATAATTCAATATAAAAAATATATATTATCTTACATTAAAGTTATTATTTTTTAGCTCTATTTAGTTGTTATCGATTAACTAATTGCGATATATCGAGAATATAATTAGTCGTCAGCTCGATACAAATAAGTATAAAATGTAATTTGTATTATAAGCAACTAAAATATTTGCATATTTTATTTTATCGGTTTGAAACATAGAGATAAGTACTAGAGTACGCTAGCGGGTATGCTTGCCCTAAGTGAAAGTGTCTGCAGTTCAGAGAGAGAACGCTGCAATCGTTCCGTATCATTCTCTCTCTCTCATGAGCGCTCGTTGACAGATCGTTAACTGAAGATGGGAGGGCGGGGAAAACGATACCCTTATGTAACTAGCCATGTGCTGTTTATATCTTTAGTTACCATAGTGATACGGAATTGTAAGCAGCCTTCTCTCTCTTAATCGCAGACACTTTCAAGGCTCACTCGCGGACTCTAGTTACTTATATCTCTATGGTCTGAAATGTTATTAATTTCTAACAAAAGTTGTTTATAACAAAACAATCATCATGAGTCGCCAAACAACCTGGAGTCAAACTTTAAAAGCACCTATCTATAACCTAGGTTAATTCTACAATAATTGTACTTACATAATTTTATATTTTAATAACACAATTATAACAAAACGAAAACATCTAAAAATCTTGCGTACGTTATACACGGTGGCACATTTTAAACTTAAATTTTCTCACAGGGAATAGAAAAAGATTTCTCATATCAAGGGATCGAAAAGTTACCTAAATGAATTTTCGATAGATGTTCCACCTTCAATGACAACTTCGTTTTTTTAATGGAAACCCATGTTTTTATTGGCTCATTGGACACAGGAGAGAACATGCTATCAACAATGTTCGGACCATGTTTTGCTCCAGCTCATTTTTTTCACTAATAATCATTTTTTAAATTGTTTACAATATGGGGGTAAGTTCGAACAATTTTTCTAGGATCAAACAGGGGTTAAAAATGGCCATTACTGAAAAAAATACCCTTGAGTAAAAAATTGTTCAAACGTTATTGATAGCATTTCCGCTGCTTTTTTTAATGAGCCAATAAAAAACATGGGTTTCATTTAAAAAAAAGTTTCTTGAAGATGGAACCATCTATCAAAAATTCATTTAGATAACTTTTCGACCCTTTAATATTAAACTTTCATCTGAGAATTTTAAAATGGGTCACCGTGTATATTAAAAACTGTGTCAGTCAAGTCATATTTCCCCTCGGTCGCTTTTAGTCCCCACTCCTTTTAAAGCATGCGTACTTGTTTTGATAGGAGTATACGAGCGTTGGAGGAGAAAAAATGCAACGAAGTGAGACAAATTTATAATCCTGACTTTTCAGCCCCCTGAGCCTAATGAAGACTTCCTGAAGTTTTGCAGGATAAATTCTGCAAGATTCTACTAATCCACTGAACAAATAGTAAATACTAAGGATTAGTAAGAGATCATGACATGCTTTTTTACGTCCCATTTGCGTTCCTGTGAATTAGTTGTTTTATAAATAATTTATATGGATTAATAAAAACAATATATAGAGACGGTCCATTGCCTCAATACTATCGCCCTTTATTTGTTTTCGATATAACCACTTTTTACTTCCCAAAATATGGTAGCTTTTTTTCAAAACAAAGGGCAGTAGCAAAAACAAAAATCAAGTTTTGTGTCTGGAATAAATACTTTCTTTTATACACCTGTACTAAAAATAAACGTCAATAAATGTCCTTCAAATTACGTGAAAGAATATAGACATCAGTACGCTGTATGTAATCATCAAAACTGGATTTTTCGCTTCGTTTGGAATGTTTTAAAAATGGCTCCAAATATCGATCTTATTGCAGTTTTGTCAGCCATATTTACTCAACGACCAGTAATGGGCTGATTATCGTCTTCAGGGAATGGCCGTACTGATTTTTCTGATCGAATATCTGAAATTAAAAAAAATGTTATTTATTTTAACTTCACGCTATAGCACATTGTGCGTAGTAATTCTGACAAATTGTGATATTATGTTCAAACGAGCGCCAGCGAGCTTCACAGTCACACGTGTCGTAATACGTACGAAGTAATTTTTGAGCGTACCTCGTATAAAATAGCTGATTAATATTTCAATTTGAAAATTTTTGACAGTTCACTCGTGAGGAAACGTCACTTTTATAAAATAAACAACTAATAGACAAGCAGTTGTGATGTGTATCAGCCTTTAATTTATAGTGTTGAATAATGTTCATTTATTACGTAAACTTCGAGATATAAGTGTCGACCAACTTTTTTCAGACTAAATATTTACATAAAAAATAAAATTATAAATCAATATTACAAAAGAAATCTGAAGAAAGTCCAAATCCGGATCGAAACGTCATCTTTTGTAATATTGATTTATAATTCTATTTTTTATGTCAATATATTATAGTCTGAAAAAAATTGGTCGACAATTTTATTTGTTTGAAGAGTTCTATTCAGACGTTAATCAAAGATTTAAGATATAAGATTGAAATATTTAAGTTAATACTAAATCGATAATTCATTATAATTTTTGGAATCACGGAATAAAGGTGAATTCAAAATTTAAAATAAAATAAAAATTATTACGGCAGTGATTTACTATGAACTGGGTATAGCGCAACCAGTTTTGTTTTACTTTACTGCACTAGTGTGTAAATGAGTTACTTTACAAGCATGTAAAGCAGACATTTTTATAGGGGAAGTATAAAAAATAAAGAATAAAACAATTTGTATTTAACAATAGAACATCTAATTATTGAAATACTTGATAAGGAACGGATAAAGAATGATTCACAAGGGTTTATGCAATAAATTGAAATTATATTAACCATGTTTACATTGTAATAAGATGAATCATCCAAGTTTTTTATTGAGGAAAGGTCAGAAAAAAATAAATTATTAAAAGATTATTTCTATAAAGTGCAATATTTTTTTTGGACATGACGTGATCATTCTGTCCGGTCGAATTTAAATAATAGATTTTCGCACGTATACCTCGATTATATTTACGTTCAGCTGATCCACTCGCAAAACACGTGAACATCAAGGTCAACAACAATGATTTTGTTCCTTCCTAGAAACTGATATGCTCTTAAGTCTTATTGTTCTAAGAATTGCGTTATCTACTCTACATACTGCAATGTTCACAACAGAGAACTAATAAAATACGGAGAAGATTAAGTAAAAAAAAAAATGTATAATAATAATATATTTCTGTAATACATAAATTAAAAAATACATGTAGATATGAAGTCCATACAAAAACATTAGGTATTAAAGACAAGGAAAATGTTGGTCTTTATATAACTCAAAAACCTATCGTTGTTTTTTTTCTCCTTTGAACAAATAGATGGTCTGCTTTTTTTAATTCGATAGATAGATGATTAAAAAAATTTAAATAAGTAACACCTACGTTCAATTCAGAAGTAAGACTGCTACAATTATTAAATATTCCATTAATAATGATGGTAAAGTTAGGCTTCTTTGAGTTCAGGGAATTTTGAAACGTGTAAATTCACCAAAAAATGAACCTTTATTCAATCACAGGAGTGTCCTTATATAGCCCATAGAAAGTAAAAATCTAACTTTAACCTTACTTCTAAAGCATCCACATTTTTCCCATAAAAATTAACAAGGATATAAGAAATTTCCGAGCGGATAGTGATCAGAGACGTTGCAACGTAAAAAGTCAGTCGCTCCTCTATTAGAAGCTTCGGTTCTCAGATTCTAATCCCAGAACTGGTAAAAATATCAATTGGATCTTCATTATAAATTAAAAGTACGGATTGCCGCTGGGATAATAGCTGTTAATGGCCTACGGGAGATTTCTAGTGTAGAAGTCTATTTTTGTGATATCTAATTTCGTGAATTTTTTCTGGGAATATAATTAAGAGAGTTATGGCATCTTTTGACGTGATAACGTCTTATAAATTGATGAAACACCGGCTGCACGCACGAAAAAGTGTCACGTTCTGCCTGAGCCTGAGCGTGCAAGCGAGAGCGCGGTATAAGCGATAGAGAGGCACGATCGGCCCAAGCGTCGGCTTGTACGCATTTCTCTCTCTTCTCGCGTGACGTCAGAGAGTTCATCAATGTTTCTTTATGACGTTATCACGTAAAACTATCGTCCGTAAACCGACTTTACAGACAACCAATTTTTTTTATCAAAGATATAAGCAGTGGCGTAACTATATCACATGGCAAATTCATCGGATGGGGCCCTCCCTTAATATAAAAACGCTTCACGTTGAAGTTTCATCTTCATAAATCACGAAGCAAAATAGATATTTGTATAATTCGTTTATGTTCTTAAGTTAATACGTAACCTAAATTGATTGAATACAAAATTAATGTTTTTAACCAAATTTTGTAATAAATGTTAAGTTCCTCCCCGCAGCATTTTTCCCGATCTGCTACTACTGTAAAGTAGACTTGTGGCTACTGAATCCTTTTTGAATATCGCACCATTTGTAAACATTGTGGAATTTTAACTTAAATCAGAAACGCCTGATGTGGCTCAGTTTCAGGTCATTTTGGACATTCTTTTTTATTTACTAGACTTACCGTATCGACTTCTTCTTTGTATTTATGAATGTTTCGGACTGCCGCGATCAAATACATAACCAGAAGTGGTTCGGTTGTGCAATCGTCGCGGGCCGCCATCAGTACCGAGTAGAAGTCCTTCCATGCCATCTCCTTGGTGTAAGGGTTCTTCACATGACTCATCCTTGTTACGAAACTGTATACCAACTCGTACTTATATTCCTTGTGTTGCATAAATCCTTGCAGAATGCTGTAACAATTGCAACACTTTTGTAAATTTTGTTCTTAACCGACATCCGCACCCTAAACATATTTTTTATTCGACTACTTTTCATATAGGAAGTTTATTTTCTACTTCTATGTGAACCGTAGCCGAGTTATTTGAACACTCTCGTGTCTGTCTGTCTGTCCGCCTGTCACAGCTTATTTCCTCCGAATCTAAAGTTGAAATTTGGTACATATATTCAGTTAGATTATCCAATCGGGGACGTATAGTGAAAATAAAGAAATTCGATTTGACGAGGGAGCAAATTAGTAAATTAAAAAAATATTTTTTAAGTGCATCATGTGGCACATCAATTGAAAGTGCTCGTTATGAGAAATAAAAATATGTTTTTTTGATAATTTTAAAATGCATGGTTTAAAAGATAATAGATATACGAAAATCGAGCATCTCCCCCTATCTGCAAAACTACTGGGACTAATTTTATTTTTAAAAAAATTGGGCAATAGGGCCTCAAAACAGCTCGTAGGAAAACCTAAACGAAAAACGGATTGGTATGGAACCCTCTACACGCGAGCAAGGGGGGATGGGGGGGGGTAAAGCAAAACAAATCAATATTTTTTTTAGTTTTGTTAATATCTCACAAGAATACTCACGAAGGAAGGTGTCAAACAAAATATTAATTCTCAAACCAATTTTACAAATTTTTTTCAAAAAGTATTTCTAAATTTTATTTTCTAGCCAGGCATTCGTATTATTTTCAGTTTATATTTTTATTATTATGATCCTGGGGGGTGATTACCCCCCCTCCATTTACGCCCTTGAACGCGAGTTCGACTTGATCAGTTTGGTATTAATTTCCTTATTTACAATTTTGTACCGAGAATATTATTATTTTGTTGATGTGAATCAAAGTTCATTTTGTTACAAATTATTGCATACAAATATTATGATCATTATTGCCAGATGTTAATTGGAATTTCGGATATTGATAAGGTCGGGTCATATTAGCATATTTTCTGCCATGCACGTATTATCGCCATTTGATCTTGTTTATTTTGTAAAATAATATTTTATTTTTGTGTCATCTCACTTATCGCAATTCATACTAGCGTAGATTTTTATTAATATTATTAAAATAAGTGTGATTTTGGAAAGATTTTATTTTGCATTGTTTGTTTGCTAATAAAACGTATGTATTCTTGGCAACGTTCCATTTCTTTTTAATATCGGGACTGGGCATAAAGATATTACAATCGAGCACGCGAGAGAGTAGTGAAAAAGTCTGCAATTAAGACAGAGAACAATTCCTTATCTCTACGGTAACTAATGATGCAAAACAATGCTGATTTGAGTACACAAATTTCTGGTTTTCTGCAGCGTTCTCTCTCTTAACTGAGGACACGTTCACTTATGGCAAGCATACGCGCTAGCGTACTCTAGTTACTAATTATATCTCTATGAAGCCAATGGAAATTCAGCCACAAATGTACTGAAAACCTCGAGGAACTAGCGAAATCGGTCAGAAACACGGTAGAATTCTTGGGAATCGACGGGTAAAGTTTTCCAGCTGGATTCTTGTGTGTCTATCCATCGATTCTCATTATTTATTTTAAATATCTCGTCAATTTTATTGAATTCTTACGAATTCTCATGTGGAAATTGCCAATAGTTATCTAAAATGTTGTCTTAATCTCAAAAACGTTTAATAATTATGTTTTCAAATCTTTGATTAACGTCTGAATAGAACTCTTCATCTTACGTTATATTGATTTGTTATTTTTTTATTTTTTGTCAATATATTGGTCTGAGAAAAATTGGTCGACAATTTTATTTATTTGAAGAATTATGTTTTCACTTACTTGCAACCATCCTCAACAATCTCCTTATCGGGCATGACGTTAAAGTGAGCTTTGGCTCTTATCAGAGGAGCTGGCACATTCGGCGAATCCGGCTCCTTCATTACAGTCAACATTTGTCTTCTTATATTGTCGAAGTTCAATGCTTTGTCAAGGTCACAAGCCAAGCCAAACTCATCATCAGACGAAGCCGAAGACACGCCGCTTGCACGTCTGAGGGACCACGCAGGCGAATAAGATTCCGGTGACAAACTGCTCGAGTCGTAACTTGGAGACGAGTAACTGCCCCAACCGTTCACACTGCTTGGAGATGTCGCGTTCGAGTCAAGGTCAAACGATTGACGCGGCATATTAGAAACTGTGGCCGGTCTTTCAAACAGTACTCCAATTGATTGAGTCACATTGTTGGCGGCCGTTACGGTTTCTTGGGTCGGAAAGTTCTGTTGATGGAGTACATTTCCCTTAATTTGATTGGTTGAGATGTTTTCCAAAGGTTCTGACAAATAGTCGACAATGCGACTGATTTCTTCGACTTGTAGCAACTCATCGATTATTTTAGATTCGACCGTTGGATCGACGGCGACTTTGAGAAAATCATAGTTGTCCGAATCGCAGCTCGCGAAATTTACGTTAATCTGTTCGTTAAAACTCGGTTGTAGATCAGCGACTTCGGGATAATGAGTTGGCGAGCTCTCGTCAAATTGATTCTGATATTGAACGTTTGGCACAGACCTTATGCTATTGTCGCTACAACTGTTCAATTGATTGATTTGCGCAAACGATGGCAAACTTTGATCATCATAAGGCGAACGGGACAAGATTCTTTTCTGCGGTTCTCGCTGAAATAGAATGAAATTCTATTATTAAAAAAGTTCTTTTACATTGAATTTTAAAGCTTTTTCTGGATGAAAACAGCTTTCAGTTCAGTGAATGCTGGTACATTTTTACCCGACTACGGCGAAGCCAAAAGGAAGGGTTATGAATTTAGCACTCTATTTATGTGTTTGTATTTACGGATGTTCCACCGTAGCGCCTAAACTATTCATCCGATTTTGATAAATAAGGTGTCAATCGATACGTTATTAGGGTCCGGGTAACTTAGGCTACATTTATTTTTGAATTTTGGCCCCAGAGGATAGCAAATTGAAAACAAATAAAAAATAGGTTCAAAAAAAATTTAAATAAAAAATAAGTTTAAAAACTAAAACCCGACAACTGAAAACTACGAAACAAGAAAATATTCTCAGCTGAGGATAACCGTGGTCGTTTACCATCTCATATACATGAGGCCCCTCTAGATGTTTAGCGTGATGCATTTTGCCCTAGAGCTTATGATCGCTTACTACTATTAAAATGTAATGTTTTGTTAGGATAGGTAGCATATGACCACGGCTATCCTCAGATGAGAATATTTTCTTGTTTGATACTTTTCAGTAGTCGGGTTTTAGTTTTTAAACTTATTTTTTATGAAAACACGATTTGCCGTCTAGGTATCAGGTTATTATTTTTCATAAGAAATATTGGTTTAAATTGATAAAATAGTCGACAAAACTGACTTTGAACCGTAATGTAGCTGATTTGAAGGTTAGTCTGTTATGATTATACTGAATTGTTTATCGTTTATTATCGGATTTACATTTAATCTTTTATTTGAAACGGATATAATATTTCCTTATTTGTCACCGCAAAACATAAACTTAGTAATTAGCTATTTTAAATTATTCGCCAATGGATATTCGTAGCATAAAAAACAACCGCATGTAAGCGTTATTTTTTTGTTTTCATATCTTTGATTTTGTGCATAGTGTTTTGTTATTATTGGACTAATATCAAGTAATTTTTACAAACCAAAATATTATACTTCGAAAATTTTTAAATTTTCTATTAATAGAGGTCTAGACAAAATTTGTCTTATCTACCGTAGTAAAAATTGAAACAGGAAAAGTCACAGAATAAATGTTCTACATTATTTATTTAAAATTATCATGAAACAATGGCATTCTAGGCAAATAACATTGAACCTGCATAATAATTATGTAGTATTATGTTGACGACTTTATTATTTCAGGATTAAAGAAATGATTATATGGAATTCGTTACCGTAGCTAAAGAAAATGCTACGTATACTATCAAGATGGACATAGGTATATATTATCGCGTTAAAATAATACCAATTTTACACCATAAGTCGACGAAAAAATGGTGGCAATCTACAAATTCATGCGAAGTCGTACAGGGCCACTAGTGTTTTATAAATAAATAAATGCATTAATATCTTACCTCATACGGAGAAAATCGCATATTGCCTAGGCCTCGGGTATCGGCCTCATTCTCAGAGTCTTCATCATCTGAACTGTCTGAATCTTCAGTTTTGATTTCGTTTCTGCATCCACCTGTCGCCTGTTTCTTTTTTATAACTTTGTCAATTTCCTGTATCGTTGTTTTGTCAATTTCTTTCGGTACTGTCTCTTCTGAGGGATTCTCGTCTTCTGACGGCTCCACATCTTCTGACGACTTCGCGTCTTCTATTCGAAGGTGATTTTTGAACTGGATGTTCAAATCGTCTTCAGTTTCTTCTTCAAGTTGAAGATTCCCCAATCGGCCGACCAAATCGCAGTCTGACGCGACATCAGTGTTAGATATTTTTTTATAACTGTTTTCATTTACATTTTCTTTGTTGTCTTCAGAGTTCGGAACGTCTACTGATTCCTTATTCGCATCTTTGTGGTTCTTTGTTTTATTTTCATCTAAGCCGTTAACAGTTTGTTCTCGGTAACTTTCATTCAACATTTTGTCCTTTAGTTCGATTTTTTCCAAACTTTTGGCCTTCAACATATTATTATTCTCCATTATTGAGTTTTTTGTATTGTTGTTCATTTGTTTGTTGTCAGAATTTTCTCGTTCACAACAGAGCACGGTTTTTTTCAATTCTATTCTAAACTTCATGACTGTTTGAAATCATTTGTTAGACTTGCATAGAAACACGCTTGACTCTGAAAACAAAAATAATAATAGCAATTAAAAAAAGGCAAAAGCAGCAGTTTATAAAATAACTTTAGAGCGAATAATTTCAACCAATGCTTCTCAAAGTAGGAAGTCAAACTTTTCGTAATTTTCTCGGACGAGAACCGTAAGTATCACCAGAGTATTCAATTTTCACTAAGCCCTGCACTGCTTGGGTCTTTTCTCTAATGCAGCAAAGTAACAATGGGTGTTTCTTAACAACAATAGCAAACTATAACTATATCGAACCGTAGATTAGTTTTGTCGACTGCAATCAGCTGTTAACACTCAAAAATTCTAATTCAATTCTTAAACGATATCCGATATCGGAAGGTGGGAAAATTGCACGTGCTAAAATCAAGGACGACTAGTAAGCAGGTTTTCTTTAATTTTATTCATTGTTTCATTAATTCATTTAGAAATGATTTATGGTTTAAGGAAAATGAAACATAGGTAGTTAAGTATATAAATATTCCTGGACTTAAATAAACGCAAAAACCAGTTTTTTTGTTTCATTTTAAAAATTGAAGGACATTTACGAGGTGGACACATTCCGTTTTCTGATCTAATCGCGGAGCGAAGTCTTGGAGAATTAGAAGAGTATTTTATTTTCTGATGAAATTGCAAGGCGAAGTCAGAGACTGGTTTACAACTCTTCAAGGAAGCCATTTGTTGTTCTGCGGGAAGGAATTTGCGCAGATAGCAAATCTTCCAAAAAAACAAAACTTGCTTCCATAGCAATAATTCCTTCAATATTAACCATATAATTCGGAACCCAAAGGAATGGTGAGACCTCTGGTGAAAAATGCGCCGAACTGTCGAAAGGGGGGTTTTTGACAGGTAAACTATGGAGGCATAAGGTAAACATTGATTTAGAAAAGCATGATAAAGGCTAGGTTAGCCTCCATCATGCTTTTCTAAATCAATGTTTATCTGTCAAAAACTCCCCTTAGGACAGTTCGGCGCATTACTCACCAGAGGTCTCACCATTCCTTTGGGTTCCGAATAGAAAATCGTGAGATGAATTTTGTATTTTTACTTTACTGTCCCAGAAGGTAATAATAATAATAATAATAATAATAAATTTTTTATTGTACATAATAAAACGTACAAAAGGCACGGTTCAACTTTAAGTTGATCTTCCACCTAGCCCAGTTACATGACAAAATTTTTACAAAATAAAAAAAAAATATACTAAAAAAGATTACAGTAACAGTTGTTCTGTCAGTAGTTTATTATAAATAAATTTTGAAAAATTGTTCTTATTATAATTTTTAACATGAGCAGGCAGATCATTCCACATATTGGATGCAACGTATGTAAAACATTTTTCGAGTGTATGAACGTATGCATGCGTATATTTCTTCGGCATGCTCTATAGCCTACCTGCATTAGTTTTGTTTTACTTTACCGCACTAGTGCAAAGTGAGTTATATTACGTATACATGCATGTAAAGTTGCTATTTTATAGAGAGTAGACCAAAAGCAAATAATAGCGTACGTTGAATTTATTGATTGACTAAGGTCCTTGATTTGTTCTTTTCAACAGACAATTTTATTTGAAATAATGTATTATTTCAAAATAATTCTAGAATTATCCTAAAGAGAAAAATGAGAACACAAGAGTGAAGTTGCCGTTTGTCACCATGTAGGCAGCCATTTTCGACCGACTTTCCGAGCTACTGATTGGTTCCCTTTTTTAACCGACGAAAAACAAAAACGGAGGAGGTTCTCAAGTCGACGCGTATATTTTTTTTTTTTATTTTTTTTGCCGTGAAGTTGATTGCGATATCTAAAATAATTCGATCATAAATCTATTAATTAACTATATGAATCATTGTCTATCTACTCAATGTGCGGTGAGTGAACGCAACAAAGCGTATCGAAAATATATCTGCGTCTCTTTCTTCGATGTAATTCCCTGATTTCTCCGATGATAGGATTGGTTGATGTACTTGCATTCAATCTGAATAAAGTATCTCTGTTTCAAAAACTTTGTCGTTTTCTATGACGTTAACATGGGCGTACCGAGCTTTTGGCCCAGGATGGGGCAAATTTGAAATTTCTTAAGCCTGGTTCCCCGTGCTTGTTTTGCCCTCCTGGATACACCAGTGCTTACAGCGTAAAAAAAGACAGAAGTATATGTTTGCACACTAATAGTTCGATTACGATTTTATTCCTATGCTCAGTATAGAATAAAAGTATAATATGAATTCGATCAATATTCTAGCAGTGTATACCTATCTTAAAAAGATATCTTGAAGTGCCCAAGTTATGCTAGTATAAGTATAATGTAAACATGGTGAATAACTCTTTGACCCGTCAAGTTTTGAACTTGAGATCAGTAATAATTGATAATTAAATTAATAACACTTGTTATTTTTATTGCGCGATATATATGACTTTCAAAACATTCAAACAATTAATTATTTTGAAGTTGGAATGATTGGCCTGCAGTAAAATGAAGATGATTTGACCCTAAACATTTTCACAAAATCGCAAAAGGGTGCAATCTGTCAAAAATGCACCTTCATGCGATGACTGGAACTTGTTAAAAAGGAGTTAAAAAACTTGTGTTTCGTCGGTTTTGTTGATTGTATCTAGTCAAAATTCAACCATGGAGTTCTAGTTTTCGAATTAGTGGAAACTGAGGTCATCATTTTACTGGCCTAAATTGGCTAGAATTTTTTTATCTTGTACCTACTGCAACTTTGCGGCGTTTTAAGTGTTCAATTATATTGTCCCGCCCGGTTTCACCCAGGTGCAAAAGAACGAATGGGGAAGGGAGGGACATGAATACGCACATTCATCTTAGTTTACCGAGATGAATGTTGTGTCCAAATTTCATGATAATCGGAGTTACCGTTCAAAAGTTTTTGTCGATAAAAAGCAGTATTTATACTTTTTTTAAGTAATAAATTTCTTTTAAATCATACTGCAGTAATTAATAAAATATAATAAATATTTAATTGAAAACACTGTAGGAAAATTATTTTTATATAGATACCTATATAGTTGTAACAGTTTTCAAATGAGCTATTAATTAGATTTATTTAATTTCAATTAAAATAAAATTAAAATAAATTTAAATGTAAGCCTTAGAAGAAAGCAATGTAGAAAATAAAAAAAAATAATTAAAAATACATTCGCCCAACGTGGGGCTCGAACCCACGACCCTGATATTGACAGTCGCATGCTCTACCGATTGAGCCAGCCGGGCTTGTAAATGTACAACGCTAATATGAGTATATTTAGTTAGTGCAGTTCACCTGAATAGAAGCTTATTTTTGATATACATTTTGCAACATTTTTCATTGATGCTCCGCTCCTATTGGTCGTAGCGTGATATTATATAACCTATAGCCTTCCTCGATAAATAAGCTATCCAACAAAAAAAAAATTCAATTTGAACCAGTAGTTTCTGAGATTAGCGCGTTCAACCAACCAAACAAACAAACAAACTCTTCAGCTTTATATATTAGTATAGATACTTAAAAATGTGTGTTGAAACCAAGGGACTTCACTTTGTGAAGATAATACTTATCAAATAATTACCTAAATAATAAAATGTTATCGTAGTTTAATTAAACAAAGGTGCTCCTCTAATTAATTGCGCATTGTGTAGGCGTATTTTTAATACTGCATACAAAATTCGGAACTGAAAAAAACATCCAAATGTTGAAATTCCGAGAACTGACTATAATTAAATCAAATTAATCAAAAGTTATCATACGTGCTCGATTCGCACGAGCTGTCATGTGTGAGGTGGGGTAAGGGGTATCACTTCCAAGAATAAAATGATACTCGCGTCAACGGCATACAGATTAGTGAAACGGTCATTTTTGTTATAATTACTTACTATTCTGTGATACAATCGGAAATCCTTGTGTAATAATCCAGTATTTTAGGCATGCAAAATAATTTTAATATCGATATTTATAATGACACCGGATCGATATCGATACTCGATAATATCGACCATTTCAATATCGATATTTTGATTATTTACCAAACAAAGAAACAAACAAATAACGACATGCTTAAGTCGCACACTCGCATCACACTATCTATCAACCTTCTACTCAACCGATTTGATTAAAATTTACAACAGTTATTTTTTATAATATTATCTACAATGTGACGTAGGATTTTTTTTTGATCGGGTACCGTGTTAAAAAGTTATAAATTTTTCAAATTCAAAATTTCGATGAAAATACGAGTTTTTTTTTTAAACAGCTGTCATTTCTACAGAAAAAAATATCCTACGTCACTTTGTAGCTATTTTCCTTTTAAATAAGGAAACAAATTTGGTATGTCTCTGACAATGCCTAATAGAGAAATCGTTTACACCATTAGCAAGGATTTTCAAAAGAGGGTCCTAGTTATCGGCTCATGCCATTTTTTTTATTTTTTTTAATTGTCAATATTGCAAATTGTTCATAAAATTACTATAATATAATATATGTGTAAAATAAGGATAAATTTATTTAATTAGCGGCTGCGTCAAAAAAAAAAGTTTCTTTTTATAGTTGTTCGAGCGCCAAGGTGGCCTAACCACTTAATTAATAAAATTTAGTGTAGGAGGTCTTGCCCAGGGCCCCAAAAAAGCTGGTTACGGCCCTGAGTGCAGCTACAATACGTAAAGCCATGATTGGGAATCCCCACTAATGTATCATTATAATATGCCACAACCGTGGAGAGAAAAGACAATGCTTGATTTGCATAATATTAAGTGGCAATAAATTTCATAATTTGAATAGTGACAATTGACATGTACACTATTGGCGCCGGTCGAGTGGCAGGAAATTTGGTACACATACCTACTTATTAATTCCAACACCTTACACTGTACGAAGCCTATTTTAAGTATATGTATTTTCAACTTCTTCTTCATCGTCATTTCATAAATCAATCAGAAAAAAAATTGAACTTAAACATTGACGAGAATATTTCTTAAGAAATAGGAACTAAAAACTTTAAAATACGTAAAATCAGTTAAAAATAGATGGTGTTGAAAATACATGAGTTTGAGGGGGATAGAGAGAGATAGTACATATTGTAATGGTAATGAAAAATCCGTTTTGGATAGGATTGGCATATTAAATCCGTTGCGCCAAATAAGAGGAACGCATCCCTATTTCGTCTCAATCGCGGATAACGACTAGTAAATTATATAGCAATTAGGTGGCAAAAACTCTGCCACCCATGGTGGTACTACGGTGATCCATACGATCTCTGCAAAATCAAGTGTTACAAAACAAAGTCGGTATTTTTAGAACAAATCGTTTGGAATTTGTGCGCAAGCTAAAAACAACGTTTAAAAAAAATGGACGTTTTACGTATGTGTTACTAATTTTTGTGCTAAAATTGGTATGATACGCTTTATTGTTGCTTACATGCAAAAAAAAATTAAAAATAAACAATTAAAATTCTCGGAATTGCACCACAAACTTTTAGATTTGATAAATGATAAGATGGTAGTTAAAACAAAAAAAAATTATTTCCTTGTCATAAACCGCAAATATGGGAAACATATACAAAAGAATATCGACCATGTTTTTTTGTTCTTTTTTTCCAAAAAAGTTGAAATACAATACGTCCTACCATGTTTAGTGTATACTTTCTTCTGAACAAATTGACCCATTTTGTAACTTCTACTGACTGTTTACTAGGTTGATTGTAGCAGGCCTGTAGTTACCGAGCAGGCAACGTAAGCAGCTGTCTAGAGCGGCAAGATTTAGAGGGCGATATTAATAACATAATAACTTTGCGATACAAAAATCAAGACGTAAAAACTTTTAGTAGACACTAAATGTTTCACAAAAATCAATCATACACATAATGGTAATTACTGAATTACAAGTCATACTACAAAATTGTAAAGTTAGTTAACTATGATAAAATAAAATATTTGCTCACAGAAATTTAATTGTACCCAACTTATTTCTACACTGAAGGCCAGGAGTGGAGAGGCGGAAATTTTATAAACTGCCTAGAGGCGCCATATTCCTAAATCCGGGCCTAGTTTGTTGTATATTTATTTGTACCCTAAATACTAGCTAATATTAAAATATTAACTTTTACAATAGACTTGCAATTTTGGACCAAGAGCTCTTGGACTAAAGCGACTTTGAAATATAAATATCTTTACCGAAACCTGTGGCACTGTAAATTGCAACATATAGACGCAACACTTAATGTTCATAGAATAAACGCACAAAAATCCAGATTATTTTTTTTTGACGTCAAACCACACAAGTGTAGGTAAAAGTAACTCAAACATATTTTTTTATAACTCAAACCTCAGGTTTAATAGGTATGCCTTTAAAAAAAATGACATACTTACATAGTATGCAGTCACCTTATCAGTTCAGATAAAAACATACACTTTGCAATTTTCAGTCAACAATTTCGTATACACAAAAAAATGCAAGAAATCTTAATAATAATAATAAAACAAACTTTTTACACTACACGTTCAAAGGTTAGCACAACTATAACTTATCACTTGTATCACTAATTATTAAAAAAGTAATTAAAGTAAATTTAATGAGTTTAGCGTCGCGTGTTCGATTCGAATCGCGATTGTCAATTGTCGCGAATTTTAGTTGGCTGTACATCGTCTCAGCTCGCGCGCCTGTGCTGCGCCGTGTAGAGTTTGTACTTCGTGACGTCAGCACGACAGGTTCGGCTTTGAAAGGGAATTTCTTATTTGCTTATGGTCACATTCACCGAACGTAAGTAGTTATTTATTCGGTTCATTTGTTCTTCATGTAACTATTCCTCCGAATAAATAACGATAATTAAATTCACCAAACACAATTATGTTTACTGCAGGTATAAATTTATTCTGTCTTAGTTCCAGGGTATAAATTTTTATTCGCCTGATAAAATAATGGCCGCCACATAAGTCATAATACCTAACCTATAAACGTAAAGTATTATATCTACAGTTGCTCTTGTGAATTTATTTGTGTTATTTATTAACCTTTTGTGAAGTGTATAGTTGTAAAACATTAAGGTTAGTGGAAGTTTTGTGTGCAATTGGGTTAGGATAAAACATTATTATTTTGTGAAACTTTTTTTTGACATTTACACTAACGCCATCGGTCGGATTTTTTGGTGAACGTCAAAATATTCAACAAAAAGAGCAAGGAATATAGTGCAGTGTAGAGTTTAACTAACTTTTCTACCTGATAATTATCTTAGTAAATTTTATTCTAACGAATAAATTTCTTCCAAGATTAGTAACTTTTATCTTTAATAGTGTTCGGTGAATATAGGCATTAGATCGATTTCCAATTAAAATACGTTTATCAGTCCATCCGAAAATAGTGTAGAGTAATTAATCTATTTGGTTTGAATTTTTTTTTTACATTTTCCAGTGGTACCATAGTGGGACGCCTGGCAGATGTGAAACATACATTTAAGCGTAATTCTAGTAGTAACTAAATTTCGCCTTATGATCTAACGAAATTCTAGTGACTAAATATCGCCCTATACTCTATACAGTGGTGAAGTATATATTATAGTCGGATAAAGCGCGCGCGCTCACAGCAGAGAGTCGAAAGCGATGGCGTAGAGAGGGCATGACGGCATAAGATAGGCGGCTTCAAGCCGTTTGTATTGCCTGAAGCTCGCCAATAAAAAAAAAACAAACAGGGTTGACTTCTAATTATTGCGTATTTTTAGAAAATGTTTCAGATTTTTTCAGATCAAGTACACACACTGAATTCAAAAAGTTCAAAACTGTACTGTCATTTTTCATTTAGAAGGTACGTTAATCTCTGAAAACCTGTGAAAACATAAAAAGCGTGTTATTTCTAAATTAAATAGACAAGCGTTTGTGGCGTTTTTGATTTCAGCGTGTTTATTTTTATAGGCTTACCTAATTTAAAAAAAAATCGACCCCAATCAGCGCAAGCATTCATGAGTAATTTTATTACGTTATACCTGCAGGCAGGCCACTCTGAACACAACAATGTATGACGGGTTGCCTACTTTGCAGGCGTTTAAAAACATTTTTGAAGTGAAAACATTATCGTTACGGCTCGATTTGGCGATGTAAACGTGGCATTTCAAACGGTTCTTCTACAGAAATCGATTGGCTGCAGCATTTATACAAGTATGAAAGTATTAGCTTTGTGTCATTCAGTCGCTATAATAATTAACTTTTGAGTATTTCTGATTTTTTATGTGAATTTAAATTTTAAACCTAAATACATCGTTTGCTAAATTATCGAAAATCTAACAGATAATATGTATTTCATTTTGTAATTACACACACTTTCATAAAACTGCTGATTTACCATCCCTGATCCAATGCATATCTATACAAAGAGAAAAACATTGTATTTTTGTTCGTAATGAATAAACTCAAAAACTATTGAACCGATTTTAAAAATTCTTACACTAATAGAGTGCTACATTATCACTGAGTATCATAGGTTATATTGTTAATCGAAATAAATTAGGGATCCCCACGTAAAACTCCAATAATGTAACCCAAGGTGTAAAAAATATCTATACAATATATAAAGCTGAAGAGTTTGTTTGTTTGTTTGTTTGGTTGAACGCGCTAATCTCAGAAACTACAGGTTCGAATTGAAAAAAATGTTTTTTGTTTGATAGCCCATGTATCGAGGAAGGCTATAGGCTATATAATATCACGCTACGACCAATAGGAGCGGAGCATCAATAAAAATGTTGCAAAATATAACTCAAAAACAAAAAGTTTTGAACGGTAACTCCGATCATGAAATTTGGACACAACATACATCTCGGTAAACTAAGATGAACGTGCGTACCTCCCTTCCCCATCTATTCATTCTTATAACCATAAAGTTGGCAAACGAAAAAATCGTTTGGGATTTGTGCGGAACCTTTTAGAAGTATGTCGTATTTAAAAAAGAACCGGACGTTTTACGAACGCGCGAAGAATTTTTGTAATATTCTTTTGTTTCTTAGATGCAAAGAACTTAAAAATAAACAAATATAATTCTCGGAAGAGCACCACAAACTTTTTAATTTGATAAGTGATAAGATGGTAGTTAAAACAAAAAAAGAAACAAATTATTTCCTTGTCATAAACCACAAATAAAATAAAAAAGAATAACGACCATGTTTTCTTGTCCTTTATTTTCAAAACAGCTGAATTAAACTACGTTCTAACCAGTGGCGTAACTACCACCTGAGGCCCGTGGCAAATCATCGGGCGGGGCCCCCCTTAAATATAAAAAAAGCTTCACGTTGTAGTTTCATCTTTATAAACCACGAAGTAAAGTAGATACTTGTAAATAAATAAATAATGAAATAATTAAATGCAAAATTAATATTATTACCAAATTTGGTAATAAATGTTCGGTTCCTCCCATAGAGATATTAAACTAAAGTACGCGAGTGAGCCGTGAAAGTGTCTGCAATTCAAAGAGAGAAAAGTTCCTTATCTCTATGGTAACTAATGATACAAAACAATGCTGATTTGAGTAAACATATAATAAATAATGATATAGAACGTTTGCAGCGTTCTCTCTCTGAACTGCAGACACTTTCACTTATGGCAAGCATACCCGCTAGCGTACTCTAGTAACTTATATCTCTATGGTTCCTCCTGTCCTGAAGGCCCCTCGGGCCGGGGATCCCCTCGGGCCAGGGGCCCGTGGCATTTTGCCCGTTCTGCCACTCTATTGTTACGCGGTGTTACGCCACTAACACTTGTACATATCTGCTTCTGAACAAATTGGCACACATTATGCAACATCTACCGACTGCGCACCAGGTCGGTTGTAATACATTTATTTGCACCCTAAATACTAGCTAATTTTATGCCGGCACTTCACATGGCTATTTGTATTTGGCATATTTGGCAAACAATTACCAATTGTGGACAGTCTATTTGACAAAGTGTTGGCCTTATTTGCCTATTTGACAAATAAGGCCAATACCAAATACGCGTTACCGTGCGCTTGTCGGTTTTTCGAGGCACATCAAAGGAGTCAAATAGGCAAATACGCAAATAAACCGTCCACACAATGGCCATATTCAGAAGCGCACGCGCCGTGAACCTGTACGGACGTGCAGTATTTTTGTATCTGTGCTGTGAGCGAGAACTGGTACAATTACTATTGAAAATGAATTGGGACAATGAAATAGTGTTAAAATTCCTGGAATTTTGAACCTTGCGTTCTGCTGCCAAATGTTTGTGTGTTTGTTATTTGACTGCCATGTGTGGATGGTCGTATTTGCCTCTATTTGCATGTTTGTCTTGAACGTCATATATTTTGCCAAATACAACAAACACCCAATAGCGAACACAAGTAGCCAAGTGAAGTGCCACCTTTAAAATATTATTCTTTACAAACGACTTTCAATAGTTGACCAACAGCGACTAAAGCAATTGCCACATAGAAATATCTTTACCGAAACCTGTGGCACTGTACACTGCAATATATAGACGTAATGTTTAATATTCATGGAATCGACACACAAAAATCCAGATTAATTTTCTCTTGACGTCAAACCACACAAGTATGTGTAAAAGTAATGAAACCTACATGTTTTTTTATAAATCAAACCTCAGGTTTCATATTTCTTTTTCGAAAAAAACAATGACTTACTTACATTTTACATGGCATGACGTCACCTTATCAGTTCAGATAAAAACATACACTTTGCAATTTTCAGTTCATAACTTCGTACTTATACAAAAATGCAAGAAATCTTTATAATAATACAAACTTTCACACTATATATTTAAAGGTTAGCACAATTACACCTTATCACTTGTATCCTCATTAATTAAATAAGTAATTAAAATAAGTTTAAATGAGTTTAGCGTCTGCGTGGTCGATGTGATCGCGATAGTCAATTGTCGCGAATTGCGTTTGGCTGTACACCGTCTCAGCTCGCGCCGTGCTGCTCTGAGTAGAGTTTGTACTTCGTGACGTCAGCACGACAGGTTCGGCTTTGACAGGAAGTTTCTTATTTGAAGGGTACACGGGAAGAAGGCTATTTGTCAGTGAAAATTCGCAATTAATTTTTTTTATGCCATCTTGTAGCCAAAAGTCGTACCTTTCTGTAGATGTATTCATTTTAGACAAGAATACGCTAGGTCAAAAGTTATAAGCGTTGAAAGAAATGCATCAGCAAGTAAATGGTACGATCTTAAACACTTCAAAATGCTCTCCTGCACAATTTACATTTTTTGACAAACCGCCTTCTTCCCGTGTACCCTTCATTTGCTTAGATGGATTCCCAACTAATATCTGGTTATAAGCAGAAATATAAATAATTTGGGTTTGAAGTTTTTGACAGATTCAAGCGGTCCCTAACCAGGCAGTGGCGTAATAATAGGGTGACAGAACGGGAAAAATGCTGAGGGGGCCAGTAGCCCGAGAGGCCGTTAGGACTAGAGGAACCTAACATTTATTACAAACTTTGATAAAATTTTACTGAATGGATAGTTACGATTTTGGCGAATTGTGAAACGCACGAAACTGTCTATTGCTATAGGACAGTTGAAGAAGTAAGTTTCATTTGAAACACACTTTTTTGCAAGAGAAAACAGTACAAACGCCCGAAATTAATAGCACCGAAAAAAACAATTACAGGATAGCGCTCGCAGTGAAAAGGGGAGGGCGTTTGGGGGGAGTTTTTTAAAAAACAATTACGGGGTCGTGTCGATAGACAGTTTTGTGCGTTTCACAATTTGCTAAAATCGAAACCCTGTATTCAGTAAAATTTTACCCAAAATTTGGTAAAAATATTAATTTTGTATTTAATCAATTTAAGTTGAGTATTTAACTCAAGAACATACACGAATTATACAAATATCTACTTTAGTTCCTGATTTATAAAGATGAAACTATAACGTGAAGCTTTTTAATATTAAGGGAGGGCGAATGCGGGCTTGCGCTTGTACAGTCTGTTGAAAAACTACATACTCGCAACTCAACAAAACTAAAACAACAATAACAACTTGACAACAGCGTACTCGACTGTACTTTAAAGCAGGAAAACGACAAGTGACAAAGGCAACGAGCGATCACGGCCAATCACCGACGAGCGCACGTTCCGTACAGGTAGCTGGGAGGTGGTGGGAGTCTCAACGGCTCTAAAATGTGCCTTTGTGACGCTGTTTGTGACTAACTTCCGATCCTTTTAGATCCGTGGCGCGTACTGCATACTTGTTTTCGGGCGCGAAAGTTGGATTTTTCATGTCTGAAAATATTTAGTCCGACACTGAGTCATTAGATAAACGTGCGACTATCTATAATCATAATTTGTGAGTTTATATTATATTTATAAACCGGTTTTTATGTAAAAAAGATTCATTGACGTATTTCAAAGTGGTCTCTCACGTGCAGTGGCATATATTATAAGGACACAAGCCCCCATGGCACATACGCCCCACGGTAACAAACAGTAAGTATAGATGAGCAACGACGAACCTTTCGACAATAGTATTTTATGTATCGACTGGCCGTTACCCGCGGCTTCCCGGAGACGAAACACGGATGCATTCCCATTATTTGGCATAGTTACTAATTTCTCGACGTAGATCCTCTTAAAAAATTTCATAATTGATGATATCACGTGATCAACGTCCTGACAAACCTTGAAAATGACACCCATGTGATTTTTAGACATTTACCTCTTTTTACCCCCTGAAGGGGTTTTTCCATATAATGAAAACTGTAAAAGTTATTCAAGGTGTTCCTTTAAAATGGGACACCCGGTATATTTATATAATGTAATGCATTATTTTATGTACCAGCGCGACAGTATGTTAAGACGAGTGATTAGCGAGTTTTAAGTCATACGAGTCATAAATAATTACAATCGAAATGTAATACATCTTTGGCACGTATGTCCTATAAAATAGCTGATTTTCACACCATAATAAGTATATTTGTAATATTTTTGACAGGTTACTTCAACATTGTTGGAATTATATATATGGACTGTTTACGATGGCAATGCCTACTATACTTGTCTCTGTTCTTCATACACGATAACATTACTAGCGGTCCGTCCCGGTTCGCCCGGGCGCAAAAGAACGGATGTGGGGGTGGGAACATGAGAACTCACATTCATCGTAGTTTATCGAGATGAATGTTGTGTCCAAATTTCATGATGATCGGAGTTGCCGTTCAAAAGTTTTTGTCGGACATACAAATTTTGATTTTTAGTTTTATAAGTATAATATAATATAGATTATTGTTTTCATTTAAATTAAGTAACTATTATTTGGAAGTGTGCTGAATTTTTTTAGACTGTTTATTATAGATAAAGATAATATTATAACATGCTACCATAGCACGATTACACTTTAGAGTCAAAGAACTTCTGGTTTTTCCCAGGGTATTCCCAACAAGGTCAGATTTTTAGTTGCAAACAAAAAATTCAAGAAAAAACTAATTGATATACAATATGAAGCAAGTTTGTATCTTTTCAAGAAATGTTATAATAGGTACCTATATCAATAAATTTCATTTTTCCGGGTACTGCCTTTTTATCTGTAAAAATAGTATCCAAAAAGTAGAAACATAACTAATAATTAATTAATATATTGTTGTGTTTAGCACTTTTTTATTTTTCATAATCATATTACGTGATAAGGCCGGTTTACACCTTTTTTATTTATACTAATTTATAGATTTATATCATATACTTATATCAAATTTAAATATTATTTTAAATTAAAATAAATGTACTACAAGAACGCATAAAAATGTTTGCTTAAACAATTAAAACATATCTAATTATTTGTTTTAAGGAAATGAGTCCTTACTCCTTACGCCATTGTAGGTTATTTATATTATTTTACGTAGATAAGATAGGTAGGTACACCTATTTCATGGCATCTACAAATTGTATTCTAATTTTTTATACTTGAAAATAAGTATTTTTTATAACAACGTTGAATGAAATCGCCCATATTTTAATGATCGTTCTATAAAAAATAAAAAAAACGTTTCGGAAACGATCAAAAATATCTCCTGTGATATTTCGTACTTTCGTTAACGTAAGCTAACGTAAGTTACATTACGTTGTGATTACGTTAACGAAAATGACATTTGTATGTAGGTTATATTTGTGTACAAAACAGTGATGTAATACGCGGCTTGTTGACAGAAATTTATTCCAATGGCTCTAATAAAACAGTTCAGTGAAGTCTTATATCGACGAAATGTATTTAACAAATTGTATTCTTCGATGCGTGAAGCGCAAAAAGCGGAACAAAATCGAATGAATTCTTGGCAAATACATTCGTACGGAGATGAACCACAGCTAACCAAAACAAGAATACCGGTTGTTTATAGCCCCCACGATGTCCTGGTCGAAGTCGAAGCATCGTCAGTTAATCCGATTGATATCGCTATGTCAGGTAACTATTTTATCGATATCACCCTACGTTATCGGTACGATACTTTAATTTATCGAATGGTGGTAATAATTTTTAGGTGGTTACGGAGCATCATTAATAGGTGTTCTACGTAAGACTAGCTGTGATTTCGATCTTCCAATAACTTTGGGCCGTGACTTCGCGGGTACTGTTATCGCAAAAGGACATTCAGTCACCGATCATGAAGCTCGAATAGGTCAAAAAGTATGGGGTGTTGTTCCTGTACAGATGCAGGGAAGTCATTCTGAATATGTGGTCGTTCCAAGTAATCTGGCACGCGAGAGACCCACGGAACTCTCGGCCACCGAAGCAGCCAGTATGTTATACGCCGGTGTTACGGCGTGGTCGGCACTTTGGCTGTTCGGCAATCTAATTTTTTTACCACCTGCAAATAGAAAGGTTCTGGTGCTCGGTGCTTCGGGCGGAGTCGGTTCTGCAGCTGTTCAGTTGCTGAGAGCTTCTGAATCTGTCGTAAGTATCGACAAAAAATAAAACGAATCAAATTAATACACTGTCTTTGTTAGTAAATGTGGTTTTAACTGCTTGTTAATTATTCTGTATTAACAGCAAAGCTTTAAAAATATTTAGAATTAACGTATGGCTTCAGAAATAGAGTACTATTGTTGATCATAGAAATCACAACATGACAAAACTTTATATTGAAACATTTATAACATCGGTGTAATTGTACTGTCAGGTATTCGGTACTTGCTCTACAAACGCCGTTTCACTCGTGGAATCCCTCGGAGCTAATTATGTTTTAGACTACACTGAGCCAAACCACGAGAGCAATTTGAAGCAGTGTGGACCGTAAGTTATAATAATCTTTATTAATTACAGTAACAAATTATAATAAGTATACATTAGGAAGTAATGTGTGGAAGGATTGTTTCTAAGGTGGTTTACTTCTTAGAATGTTTGATGGCGCTACTTACACGTGTGAAGAAGTAGTCAAAACGGATAATTAGATAAAGCGTTTTCTCTTGAGACTCTGAAGGCTAAATTTTAAAGTAACGTAACGCCCTTCTAATGATTAGATGACTTTACGTTAGCTCTACTAAAAAAACTTTTCATTATTTATAAAAATTATTGGTAACGCGCTTCAACGCATCCTAGTGCTGTCATAATTAGTGATGTGCCGGATCGTTAAAAATGTACATCCGCGGTTACGGATCTGAATACGGACATTTGGTTTCAAGTTCCGCGGATACGGATAAGGATTTTAACTTTCTTAGAATACGCGGCGGTAAATATTGCACATCGATCTTTGGAAAGAGACTATCTGTTATGGAAAAAGTTATTAACTTCTTTAAAAGTTAACTCTCATAACAGATTGTCTCTTTCCAAAGATCGATGTGCAATATCTCATTATAAAGATAGTTTTTTTAGTACCTTTGAGTTATGTACTATTGGTATGATACTCACTACCATAAATGTTTGCAATACAAAGGTGCCAAATACAATTTTAAAAAATAAAAAATAATCTGAATGGAATTTAACAGTTTTTCATTATTACCTAATCACCTATGTATATAAAATTTCATCTATGAATTGAAAATTAATAAGGTAAAAGATCCGCCAAAAACTAACGAATACAGATACGGATTTTTCTTCTCCCTCGGATATCCGCGGATACGGATATCCGGCACATCACTAGTCATAATATCAAATAAGATATTAAAAATAATGAATTGTATCGGATGATAGGATGAGACGCCATGATTAAAAAAAAACGCAATACCGATGTTTATTTTTGCATATTATTAACTAGCGTTTTGACAGAGACTCCTGTCAGCAACCTATCATCTGATACCTGTTTCCGGATCACAAGTCTACAATTTGTAGTTAAGTTAATAAATTGTATTTTTAAATAAAGATTTGACATAATATTGGACTGCGCTGGTCTTGGTCCTGACGTAGCTCTACAACGAGACTGGCAGTTCAGAGCTTATATAACTTTGTCGTCGCCCTTGCTGAAAAACACGGATAAACTCGGATTGGCCGGCGGTTTATTGACAAGCGCAGCTCAATTTATTATACCGAACGTTCAGTCGATTGCCAAACGGTCTGGAACTATACGATGGGCCTACTTTGTGCCATCCGAGCAAGCCATCGATTATATCTCTTCGTTAGTGCGTCTTGGAAAGGTCAGTAAAAGTCGGAGAGCTGGCTACGGAGGGGTAGGGGTGCAAAGCTGAAAATTTGCAGAATAATAGGAGATAGTACAAGTAAGAAGGGAAAAAATTGCCAGAAGGCTAGGCGGAAGATAAAGAGCCGTCAGGAGGCGCTAATGTTGCGAAAAATATTGCAATAATTATGTGACTCAGTGCACTTCTGGCAATTTCTATACTTATTCTGTAATTCAAAACTGGATTATATATTAAACATTATATTATAGTTATAAGGGCATACTGAAAATTCAAACATGAATCTAGTTTTGAATTACAGAATAAGTATAGAAATTGCCAGAAGTGCACTGAGTCACATAATAATTATTGCAACATTTTTCGCAACATTAGCGCCTTCTGGCGGCTCTTTATCTTCCGCCTAGCCTTCTGGCCATTTTTTCCCTACTTATTTGTACTATCTCCTATTATTCTGCAAATTTTCAGCTTTGCACCGAGTGACCCCTACCCCTCCGTAGCCAGCTCTTAGACCATAAGCAATATGACATTAATGTAATTTGGGTTTGGGAAATTTCGCGAAATTTATGATTGGAGAATTCTAAAAATTTAGGATAACTGATTGATGATAAAAACATTTTTTTATAGATGAGACCAATTATTGATTCGACATATAATTTCGAAGATCTGCCTAAAGCTTATGAACGCCTGAAACAAGGACATTTGAGGGGCAAAGTAGCTGTCGATATGACAAATTCTCAGCCGCCAATCAATCATACACATGGAGATTAAAATGTTTTCCTGTATTTATAGCTGTATTTAAATTTTAAATGTAACAAGTTGACTGATAATATTATTTTTGTATGTAAATTTGATTTTGTATTTATGTTTCTTCCCTAAAAACTCATAAAACTGAATTATCTGTGCAAGTTACTTCTATCGTTTTCCAAAACCAGTGTATGGTACCTATGTCTAGAAGAGAAACATGAGAACACCAGAGTGAAGTCGCTGTTTCTTACCATGTAGGCAGCCATTTTCGTCCGCCTTTCCAAGCTCTTGATTGGTTCCCTTTTCTATCGTGAAGTTGCTTGCGATCAATATTCTGACAGTACAGTTACAAGCATATTTCAAGCAATTCGCTTATAAGAACATGGGTGTACTCCTCATTGTAAAACGCAAGCTATACTAATAAATTCTAGAACTGCGTCACATTGGGTGTAATTGTTTAAAAACAATTTAATTTCATTAATTCTGCTTTGGATAGTCTTTCCTGCGTTTTGAACACCGTTGTTATTATTTAATTAATTAACAATTTGATCGAACGAGCGAATCAAATGCGCCCAGACGAAACTGATCGAGGCATCTATAATAATAATAATAATAATAATAATAATAAAGAATTTATTAAATAGATCTTCAGCGAAGATATATAACAAGTCAAAATACATTAAAATAATATTAAAATATTTAAAAATTATGTAAAATTGCTGTATAGATCATCCAGTTTATAGGGTGCAAGATCTATAAGAATTTGTTCAAGTTTATATTTTAATTTTGTGTCAGGTAATTGTATTAAGTTTTTAGGTATAGTATTGCAAATTTTGACTATTATATTGTGATTATTATTGTGGACGGCGCATATTGAAGTTTGAATATAATTTAAATCATTTTTTCCTGGTATCGTGCATATGTTTATTTGATCTATTTTCAAAGTAGTCTTTATGCTTTTTATAAAACATATATATTGACATTGGCTAACGTATTAAATACGCTAATCAATGATATTGGCCAATACACATTAGATTACACTGAAGATTTTATCGCGTGTTTTTGGAAAATGTTTCAGATCTCTTTCAAATCAAGTACACTAATGTAAACCGACCCCTGATTTCAAAAAGTCAAACAAAACTGTCCGATTTCTTTTGGTTTAGAAGTTAAACAGCGAAAACAACCCAAAAATGAAAAAGACCCGTAACTTCTAAACCAAACAAGATACGAAAGTTTTCTTTGCATTTTTGGACTCTGCGCGTCTTTTTCTAGGAGTCTACCTAAATTCAGAAGAATCCAACCGTTATTACTTAAAAAATCACAGGTTTTCAAAAATATTTTTATTAAACGCCTGCAAGCAAACAACCCTTCATAGATGGGTGTAATGCATTTGCTACTGTAATCACGACTTACGTTGCAAAATTGGTCTCCACGAATAGCGCTTTTATTTTAACGTGTTAATATATAGCCTATGTCCATCCTGATGGTCCATTCTAAATATCGACGGAAAAGGTTTTGAAATCGGATGGGTAGTTTCGGAGATTACCTCCTACATCCAAACTTTACCCTATATTAATATTAATATAGAAAACAAAAAATTTACCAAAACAATCCACTTTTAGCATGAATCTATCCGTGGCTCTGATATGACCTGCATCAATCTGTTTTACATAAATTTTAGACACATTTCATCTTAATCTTAATAGTATTTTTTAAATATTCTAACATACATAAGTGAAGGCATTTTTTTAGAATGAAAAAAAAAGTGGTGAGAAATCCTGGACATGATTTGGGTAAGTCGGCACATTTTATTACTAGCTGCTACCCGCTGTTCCGCACACGATTGAAATGAAACACGGTAGCGACAATAGTGGAGCCTTTCGGGCCTTCGGCTATTTACTATTTAATTTTAGATGTGAATTTTTTGATTTCATCCCTATTTTACCCCATTTAGGGACGATTTTGCAAAAACGCTGAAACATGTAATCCTTTATTTCTTATCAAAAGCCTAAGTATGCATTTTCATATCCCTAAGAAATGATGCAATTTTTGCGGGAAAGGACCCCACAAAAACCTTATGGGATTTGGTTCTTGGTTAAATTGATCGAAAATGGTTTTATTTTATAGTTTGAAGGTCACTAAGAAAAAGTGTCCATGGGCGCATAGCCTAAAAACCAATAGATTTTTAGCTACAGATATGTTTAGCGAGACTTTAGATATAGGGATATCCATTGAATTCACAACCTTAAAAAATCCTAAACGTTAGGAACGTTACACTTTTTCGTGCATGCAGCCGGTGTTTCATCTTTTTTTTTATATTGACGTGATTCATCAATTTATAAGACGTTGTCACGTCAAAAAATTGAATTTTACAATTAATGCTCTCATTGAAAATTTGGATCTCTATAAAATCGAGCCATGGGCATTTTTATGCAATTAATAGAGAAAAGTTTCAAAACTTTAAAATATAAAAAATTGAACCTCTAAGAAATAATGTTTTTCGTTTTCATTTTCAAAAATAAATAATTATTTATTTTTAAATTTTATACTTCTAAAGACATAGGTATCAGTATAGATCAAATTTTTGAGAACATGACAAAAAGAAAAAAAAAATTGTTGACACGGTTTAGTGAGGTACTTTGCGTTTCTGAGTTGTGCTTATTGGTGCTCCCTGAGACGTGATGCCCTATAAGCAATTGCTTAATTTGCTTATAGGTTAATCCGGCACTGTGCCCAGGGCCCCATAAAAGCTAGTTATGGCCCTTCTCCTCGCATATTGCTACGCCATTGATTTGATGTTATTTTTCATTTTTTAGACCAAAAATGGCTATATTGCAGTATCAATTTAACATGGGTTGAAAAACGCGTTGAATATTTTAAAAACTGTCGAACAGTGCAAGGTAAATATCAAACAGCCTGGTTACTAAGAGCCGTTACGTGTCTTGAGCTCACGGCATTAAGCAACAGCGATATGGAAAGTAACGTATCAAGATTGTGTATAAAGGTATGAATAACAATTATAATAGGTCTTAAGAGTACGCGGCGGTAAATATTGCACATCGACCTTTGGAAAAAGACTATCTGTTATGGGAAAAAGTTATTGACCTCTTTAAGAGTTAACTCTCATAACAGATTGTCTCTTTCCAAAGATCGATGTGCAATATCTCTTTATAAAGATAGTTGATTTAGTACCTTTGAGTTATGTACTATTACTATGGTACTCACTACGATAAATGTTTGCAATATAAAGGTGCCAAATACGATTTAAAAAAAAATAAAAAATAATCTGAATGGAATTTAACAAGCTTTCATTATTACGTAATCACCTATATATAAAAAATGTCATCTATGAATTGAAAATTAATAAGGGTAAAAGATCCGCCAAAAACTAACGGATACGGATACGAATCTTTCTTCTCCCTCGGATATCCGCGGATACGGATATCCGGCACATCACTAATAGTAAAGGCCGCTGCACACGAGGCTAGAAACGCTGCTGGATTTGCCTACTAGTTTTCTGGCGCTATGGTTTTCTTGATTTCTGTTATGTGCTCGCTTCACACGAGCCTATACTTTTCAAGCTTGATTTGTGGATAGATCTGATGCGCGCGCAGTGACAGTTCGAATATAAACACAGAGCAAAACGTGTCTGTTGTATCAGACTGTGAGCAGAATGAAGCCATGTTGGTTTGTGGGCGTGTGTTCAAGTGCCCACGTGACAAGATACAGCTTCCTGTTCTTATTTTAAAACCTATCCTCTTAGCTAGCAAGGCAGCCCGCAGTGACGTCATTTCCAGCTTTGTACCCAGCCTACCGGCTAGCAGAAACTCCTAGCAGCATTTATAACAGCGTTTCTAGCCTCGTGTGCAGCCGCCTTTAGACCCGGTAGGTATGGCGCTGTTGTCGAGATCCAGAATTTTTTTAAATTTTCCGACCGAAGTTTTTTAAATTTTGTTTTTGCGATTTATCTCATAAAAACATATAATCCCAGCAGCTCTCCATATTTTTTTTATATTCATGAGTTATTAAATCAAGAAATGTATTTTGCTAGGAAGGTATGTGGCAGAACGTCTGCCTACCGGGTCCGTTAGGATTTGTACAGATGTAAAATAATTTTTCTTCATACCTCGATCGAAAGTACATACTTTCGGCGTCAATTGTAAGGCAGAAACATTTACGCACTGATGCGGGAAGTACGTACTTTCGGGCGGCAGTAAATAAAAATAACCTATCAACTGTTGTTTAGATGTTGTTTCCATAGCATCTTAGCTAATAGTGGCGAGCAGCTGTGATTCGTGTTTTTACGTATAACTTCAAAGCTGCTTGCTTGGAATTTACCTGTGTTTTTATGCAATTAATAAGTAATTAATTAATTAATGTATTTAATAAGCGTACTTACGGCCGAGGCATGAAGAAAAATAATATACGCCACACTGGCCGAGAGTTTGATATCCTTTCAAACTTTCGGCCCTTGTGGTGTAATATCCTACCTACTATTGTTGACTAACCATTCTCAGGCAACTAGACCTATAACCGATTCAGTGTTGGGAGAATTGGAAGTCAACCGAAAATTCCAAACAGCTGCGGTGTGCGTTTATCCGTCCAAGGTTGAATGCGCAGTTCTTACCTTGAGAAATTTCAAGGCTTTGGATAAAGTCAAAGTTTCATCAGGTATAGTAGCAGGCCATGGTTGCAAAGAACAGATACTGTATAGAAGTATAAGCACAATTCCCACCCCAATTGTCAAGGTGACGATGCGGCGTACTCAAGCTTCGGAACATCAACGCCAAATAGCGCTAATTAATAATTTCAGCTTCACACCTTAATCATTGCATTTTTCATAATTTTTTATTAATTAAAACAAAATCAACAGAGGTTGATGAATTTCTTATATTTATTTTTTACAGTGTTTGATAAACGCTCAAATTTACTTCTGAATATGAGAGATGGATATATACGTCTCTCACCTCTCTGCACCGACACTAAGCTCTGTACCTACTGTCATCTAACAGAAATAAGACAAACTAAAATTTCCGATTCCAATAGAAATAAACTTCTATACAGTATTTCTTCTCTGATGGTGGTTTAGAGAGAAAGAACAAGCACTAACTTGTTGACAGCAAAATTATTACACTTTTCAGTGGCTACCGGTTATCCAAGCGGTCAATATCCTCTATCAACTCGGCTAGCGGAAATAGAGTACGCCATTGAAAAAGGCGCCACGGAAATAGATGTCGTGATAGACCGAACTTTGGCCATCGCTGGCAAATGGCCTGAGCTGTATGAGGAAATAAAACAAATGAGAGACGTTTGCGGAGACGCCGTTTGTCTTAAAACTACAATTGAAATCAGTGATTTGGACAATTTGAAGAACGTATGTTTCCATCACGAATTCTGTACCCAGGAGACCTAGCTTGCTGTGTTTCGAGACGGACCGTTTTCTGGCGCTGTTATCACTACTTGGGAAAACTTCGATTCTTTCCGCCTGTTTTCACAATAGCTACCAAAGTTGTTTAACTTCACAGACACTACACACATGTAAACCATGAACGTGTGTGCGTTACCCAGTATCTGACGCCATATTGGTTCATGCGACAGATATCGGTCCACCGCCACGCTTGAGCTGGGTGACTGGTTACAGAGTTCGTGGTTTTTTCAATAATGAAATGAATATTTTCTCAACAAAATGAAAAAAGTGGAAAGCGATTGACGTTTGGATCTACCCTAAAACTTCCCGCAATGCGTAAAATACGATACAGCAAATTGATCCTATTGTGTTTATAGTATACTAGACGTTACCCGCGGCTTCGCACGCGATTGAGACGAAATACGGATGCATTCCTATTATTTGGCATAGTTACTCCTTTCTCGACGTAGACACCCCATAATAAATTTCATAATTGATGACATTCACGTGCTCAACATCCTGACAAACCTTGAAAATGACACCCATATTGATTTTTAGACTATTTTACTCTTTTCACCCTCGGAAAGGGTTGTTTTTGAAAAAGCACGAAACACGTGTTTATTTATTTGTTGACAGGAGTAATTTTGCGCATTTTCGAATTGATACATCTATCTTATATGATTTCTCCATGCAAATTTATGGTACACCCTTTAAGGTGTTGAAATTTCAAAAATCTGTTCATAACGGATACCTACGTCATGTGTGCCAAATTTCAGCACAATCCGTCCAGTGGTTTGAGCTGTGCATTGATAGATCAGTCAATCAGTCACTCAGTTAGCCAATCAGTCAATCTGTTAGTCAGTCATGGTTTCCTTTTATATATTTAGATTAAAGTAGGTTATAGTAAATATTCGTTGAGACATAAGAAAAAAAATTTTAATATTTTCCCACCAGCTGAAAACTATTCAAACATTTATAAGTAAATACATTTTTCTTTGCCACAGGTGTACAAGGCCTCGATGGTAGCCATGATGGCCGGAACTGATTTTATAAACACATCAACTGTCATGGCGCGTAAAATTGGCCACTATCCTCCAGGAGTGATCATGTGTCGAGCCATCAAAGACTATTATGAAAAAACAGGTCATAAGGTAAAATGAAAATTTTTTCCGTCCGGTAAACGGTAATTGGCAGCGATCTGGAACGCCAAATTAATTGTACGAAGTTGCCTGTACAGATGACAGGATCCCCTTAAAACTCCTGCTGTAATCCTGCTGTTTATTTTGTTCCAGTGTAGTAGTTTTCTTGCTAATCTACGATTTGGTTTTTGCCAGAATAATTCAGATTGTCTCGTTCGCAGTTCGTGAATGCAATACTCAAAAATGTCCTTCTATACTATTCTTATAGTAGTATTTATTTATTATTATAGTATATTCTTCTATACTATTCTTAAGGCCGCTGCATGCGAGGCTAGGAACGCTGCTAGATTCCTTGCTAGATTTGCCTACTAGTTTTCTAGAGCTGATTTTCTTGATTGTTGTTATGTGCTCGCTTCACAAGAGACGTCTTTTCAAGCTAGTTTTGTGAATAAATCTGGGGCGCGCGCAGTGTCAGTTCAGATATAAACACAGAGCAAAGCGTCTGTTGTCTGACTCTGAGCAGACTGACGCCATGTTGGTTTGTGGGCACTTGTTCAAGTCGCACACGTGACAAGATACTGCTTCCTGATTGGTTCTTGCTCATACCTAGCAAGAAAAACAGCCCTTTTTCTAATTTTAAAATCTATCTTGTGAGCTAGCAGGCGAGCCCGCAGTGACGTAATTACCAGCTTCGTACCCAGCCTACCGGCCTGCAGAACACCAAACAGTGTTTCTAGCCTCGTGTGCAGCGGCTTTTAACTAAATGTTGTATATTTACTGATAAAATCTCAGCAGTACTGGAATGACGTAGGTCTGACGGGTCTGGGATCTTGGTCTATAAGTTCTATATGGTTTTAGGTTGGTTTGAAAGTGTCAGCGTGCTTAGAGTCAGTAATCCGCGTGCAAGCGTGGATGGTTATAGTTAAAGAAGAACTGGGCGTCGAATGGATGACACCGGACCTGTTTAGGATTGAAACTTTGGATGCGCTCATCGATATCGAAAGACAGTTATATTATTATGCAACGAATAGATATGCCGCATCTCATGAGTTCTCTATGTGTTAGTAAAATAAGTTTTTTTGATGCTATTCCACATCTCAAAAGATTTCAAAAAAGTTATTGAAACATTTAAACATCCGTCTACGGTGTAGTCAAAGGTGTTAAACAAGATTTACATACGAAAAGATGACCGAGTTATGATAATGTTACGTAGTTTGTGATGGTCAGAATATATTTGAGACAAAATTAGTAATTGTTAGTTGAAGTTTTGTTCCAAAAATATGTATTGAAGGAAATTTATTTGGTTGAGAAACAATTGAAAATAAGCTTTACCAGAATATCGCTGGTGGCTAACGTTTCGAAAAATATATTTTCATCTGAGGAAGATGAAAATATATTTTTCGAAACGTTAGCCACAAGCGATATTCTGGTAAAGCTTATTTTCAATTGTTCCTCAACCGAATAAATTTCCTTCAATACAAAGTTAGTAACTTTTTTTCTAGAAATCTGAAACTTATTTTTGGTGATAATGAATCACAAACAAACGTACCCTCCTTTGTGTTTCCGTAGTCGGATAAAGAAAAATTAAAAAAGATATTTGAGAAAAACAAACAATTAATAATGTTTAATTAGTAGATACTGTCTTTCGTGTAAATGTGTGATTTATTTTATAAAAAATCTGATTTTCAAAAATATTTTTAATTGCTAATTTTGAGCAGGTAAGAGTAGAGTCAAAATGCAAATTGTGATAATTGTAGGCTCTGTTCCAAGCTATTCGAGAACGGTAAAAGAATCGTCACAGTCTTGCTTAAAAATTGATATAAACAGTTTTGTTTTAGCTACTGCGCAAGACAGTGACGGTTCTGTTACCGTTCTCAGACAGCTTGGAACAGAGCTGTTAATATTTTCAAGAATTTTTATATTAAAATTTTTAAACTTATTAATTAGTCATTTATTTTTCTGTTCCCATTGACATCAACCATATTTCATCTGCATTGCTCACTTGACTCGAAATTTCTCGTTCGATCGCGCGATTTGACAACACACTTAAGGCCGCTGAACACTTGGCTGGTTTTCCGCTAAATTCCTTGCTATATTTGCCTGCTAGGTTTCAAGCGTGCTGTGACTTTGGCTTTCGTGATTGCTTTTATGTGTTCGCTTCACACGAAGCGTGTATTGAAGCTTGCTTTGTAGATGGGTTTGGTGCGTGCGCAGTGACAGTTCGAATGTTAACAAAAGTGAACGTTAATTGTCTCTCAACAGAACACACACTATGACGCCATGTTTGTTTGTGGGCGTTTGCATACGTCGCCCACTTGGCAATATACTGTTTCCTTGCTCAAAACAAGCAGACTATCGCTGCGCGCGCGCCGAACCTGCCTACAAAACAAGCTTGAAAAGACGTCTCGTGTGAAGCGAGCACATAAAAGCAATCGAGAAAATCAGCGCTAGAAACCTAGTAGTCAAATCTAGCAAAGAGTGCAGCATCATCGGAATTCTTTCATCAATCACGCTTTCGTGATACATCAGTTTGCGTTATTGGTGTTGGTAGCTGCAGCATCTGACGATCTACAAATAACTTAATCGCGTAATCGTGATACAGAACACGGGTAAGGACTGGTCAATAATAATTGCAGGTACAACGTTGAATTTAAAAATTTATTTCACTCATATAAATAAATTAATTATGAGTTTTTTTACATTAATTTATTATTTTGATAATCGTTATGCTACACAGCCAAAATATATTTTGTGTTATGATTAGTTTCAAAATTGTGGTCTTAAAAAACGCTTTTTTACTAATAATATTCAAGTTTAATAATTTATTAACAGTCTCTAGCTTGTAATACGACTCAAGATCGAAACAATTATCGTGTGAAGTCAAAGCGAATACAGAATGATTTTTAAGTTAATTATTCAAGTACGCCATAAATTTGGAAATTTAGATGAAAAAAAAATTTTTATTTTTAATTATTTAATTGAGCGCTTTCGGACAATTAGTAGGTACATCTACAGAATGTTTTTTTTTATAAAAATCATTAAAATTATCATAACTTAAAACAAAAAATAAATCACTAAAAACAATTAAAGACTGACTGCCCATAACGAGAACACCCTGTATAGAGACACGGATTACGGAGCGATCGACTTTTGTTAATAAATTATTAACTGATAAAAATTAATGTCCTCGGTGGAAATAATTTTAAATGCACAATTTTTTTTATATTTAATTGCCACATTTATAAATATATAAATGTACAAATAAGTTAGTATAATCTTTTTTACAGTGAAACACATTTTTGGTAGGTATTTTGCAAGGAACGCCGACTTTCAGTAACTCCCGTGGGTGACTCGTATACAAAAAACTGGAGAAGTGCGAGATTTTAAGTCAACTAGACATACGTATTATTTGTAAAGATCAAGTCTCCACCAATGGCGTAACAATACTGTGGCAGAACGGGCAAAATGCCACGAGCCCCCGGCCTGATGGAGGCCCCGGCCCGAGAGGCCGCGAGGAACCTAAAATTTATTACAAAATTTGGTAAAAAATATTAATTTTGTATTTAATCAATTTAAATTAGGTAACTCAAGAACACACACGAATTATATAAATATCTACTTTACTTCGTTAAGCTTTTTTATATTAAAGGAGGGGCCCAAACCGATAAATTTGCTACGGGCCTCAGGTGGTATAGTTACGCCACTGGTCACCAAACTCGATTTTAATTAAAGTGCTACAAAAGTCTATGATTATCATATATTTAATAACTTCTATATTGCCAGTGGCCGTAAGTGGAAGCGTGGCCCATGAAGTGAGACAGTAAATGACTGTTTTCTATCTCTTTCGTTTTACTTGACTCGTAGTGCGCAAGTGTCGCGTCTGTAGTGGGACAATTAGTAAATGGAATAGAGCAAGGCACCTCCCTTTTACAGCTTAGTTCCATGTGCAAACTGACGCGCATGCTCCATTCACGGACATGCGCATGAGACTCAGAGTATAATAAGTGAGACAGACGTATGTTTGCGCTGTAGTGTTTATGTCTTTCTCCCGATCTTTGCTAGCAATATAGAGGGTATTAAATATTATAACACATCACATGTCTGTCATTGCGATTCCTCCGCTCCCACCATTTATTTGACACAGAGCACCCACGGAGTCAGCACTCGTGGTAATTTGTCAAAACTAAAATAGTCTATCCAGCCATTTTTAGGCTCCGTCATTTAGCTCTGGCTATTATAAATTTATAAATCGTTTGGTAACACTTCAAAAGATTCTCGGAACAATATTACAACAATAACATAATTCTGTACGGTCGATGTACGAATTTACAGTGCTGCCAATTTTTTGTTACATTCAAACAAACGTAACATTACATAAGTTAAAGTGAAACAGAAATTTGGCAGCGCTGTTAATTTTAGCATTGAGCATACGGAATAGAACTATGCATCTCCGGTCATAACACAAAAGTGATTATGTCGAATTTGTGATGTCTTCTTCGACGTACGTGGTTTTGTGCTGTGTCCACAGATACTTTCAGTTAAATTATTTTTATTAACTAAAACTCTAGGAAGACATCTGACAAACAAAAAAACATTGAGACTTTTTATAATTTGTTTCACGATGCCATTTTTTAATACAGTCGAACTCACGCATTTTCAACTGAATTTTCAGTTCCTAATTCTCACGCTCTCCCTACGCTGCTCAGCCGATGACAGCATTTAACCTCAAATTAAGTTTTTTTCTGATTGATTTATGACTACCACTTAGTGAGGATGAAGGAATTGAAAATACACGAGTCGATTAGTGCCCATAGGTTAAAAATACACGAATACTGTAATATCATCTCCCCTATTGTACTCGTAACCAGTTGAAAAAGTCTCAGTGAGTCAAATAATAAATAAACAATAATTCCAGTAGGTTTGGCGATCTTTTTCTACCATTGAAGCTTGTGTAAAGTCGATTTTCTCGGGCCAGTTGATCTGACAGACCAAAGTTTGGAATCGTACCGCTACGTTAAGTGCAAAATGATACAGTATTACGTAAGAAGGCATTATTTTAATTTATTCAGTTCGGCGCTGTTAAAATCGGTTAATTAATTAAATATTAGGGCCGTTTCACACTAACTACTTTGTGACGTCACTTTCGCGTCATTGTGATACATTAATACGCTAAGTAACAGGACCGTTGAATTAGTACTCAAAATTTTAATAAAATCAACAATTTATTTTGTATTATTATAATTTTTGACAATAACTACTCGTTACTCAATAACTAAAAAGGGTCCAACATTCCTTGTTTATACGTTTTGATTACTTTTTTTGGTGTCAACATTAGTATTAGTGGAAGATTAAAGGATGAAATCTGGTGGCTTATCAATGAACTAAGCAAATACTGAAGGTTTTCTTATTGCATTTTATGTCTGACGTTGCGGCAAACTTTACGCCATCTTCGGAGAATCAATGCTGTCTGTTTTCTCAGTATTGTTGTTATGTAAAAAATAATATTAGTGACGTCACAGAGTGGTCCGTGTGCAAAGACTCTTAAGTATCGTATTTAGAAAAATATAACTTTACGCTTTCTGGAAATACGATCTTAAACGACTATTCTAAGGAATGGATATTTTACAATGGGTTCGATGACAATTGAACAAAGAACAACAACGTTTTCATCGTCTTTTTCTTTAGGTGGGAAAGAGAGGCAGATAGAGAGGGGGGCAGATGCAATAATGACGTAGACAGCTCTGTTTGGAAGGTTTCTTTAGGATGTCTTAGATTTCTTCTCGTTATACTGAAACGTTTCCTTTAAACTTTCCTCAATTTATCAGTAAAGATCCATAACAAACTATAGGAATCGTAGAAATTTATGAAAACCACGGGAGTTAATATCTTATAGGAAAGTCGTTCCCATAGACTGCAATGATTTCCGACGTTTAAAATGGATTTTTACCTGAATCGATACATTTTCAATAATTGATAACTCATAATCAATCAATGAATGATACAATATCTTGGATTCCATACAAATGTGAATTGATCATCATATGAATCTATCTAAGAAACCAAGAAATAATCCTTCATGATTTTTTAGATGGAATCCCACTTCATTGGTAAGTTGTACAAGACATTGACCATCAAGATGTCAGTCCATTCCTGCGTACTAGTAACACCTCTTTCGTGTACTGTTTGTTAAAAGTTTGACGTCCACTCATCCACTTCTTCAGTAAAATTCTGGATCAAACATATTTATTTGGTTTAAAGTTTCGAGCCAGTCCATTCTACTTTAGAGGTAGCATTAGCGGGGATTAAATACCTCTTCCCTATTACTATTAACTGTCAACATAGTTCTAGGGTAAGGTTTTCATTCACCAGGAGTCCAGAACCAAAAAGAACCGATAATCTAGAGACAGAGCTATTATTCTAATGCATTGTAAGACACTTCCTTGACTTGTTTCTCGAACTTGACCTCCCTGTCTTTCTTCCGGAACGATCTCTTCCGCTCAAGGAACGCCGACTGTTGAGGAACCGGTAACAGAACCACTTCGGACGCAGTCGTCGACGGGGTGGTGAAATCGTTAACGGATGATGCGATGAATTGCTGTGATTGCAGTGGAGGTGCCAGAAGAGGCTGGTGCATGATGTCTCCCGGTATCCTTGGATGCGTGAATGGCGACTGCGCCAGGAAGTGGTTCGCCACCAGCGGCACCCAGCATTGTTGTTGGTGAAGCGGCGAATTACCTGCAGCGATTAGATACACCGATAGGTGCCGATCGCTGATCGAAAATTGCACATTATACTGGGTTCGCCAATTGGTACCGTGAATGCGCTGCATAAGAGCATAGGAGTAAATTAAAAATGATAATAACAACAGAAATTAAACAAATAAACAAATTATTAAATAAAAAATATCCAAATGTTTGCTTCGTTGAAGGGTTTCGTAAGATTTGATAATCAGATTGATTCCATCCAAGTGTGTAACCTTTCACGGCCGGTGTTGCTCCAAATCTTCTTGGTTTCCGGGCTTGTATGCCGTGGTCCATTGGTATTACTACTTGACGTTTCGTCTACAACTTACACTTACCTATGAACAGCCTAGAAGGACACTTCGCCCGCTACCACATCGCCTTTGACGCAGTTGTAGACGAAACGACAGGTAGTAATACCAATGGACCACGGCATACAAGCCCGGAAACCAAGAAGATTTGGATCAGTTTGATTTTGTTGGTACTGTGTAATTAGCATCTATTTTTAATCTTTTTATCCTTCGGAATTTTCTACCTCTTATCTTGGATTTTCAAATTCTTCTTTTTAATTTTGCATGATCAACATCGACGAATAAATTAACTAACTCGATTTTTTTAATAGGGCTATTGTGTTACGTATTGAAATTTTAAAGGTTAAATCAAACTGTCACATTAATGCAAAATTAAAATTAAAAAAAGTAGTTTTTAGATTAGGAGGCCCGACGTGGAAACGAATTAACATGGTTCCCCAAGATCTAACAGGGTTATTAATAATATAGGGTCGCTTTCCGTTTTTTTAAGATTGCCATTTTTTTCTGGTACTAGGTCAAAATTTTGGTGGAATAAAAAATGCTAGCTTAAAACAATTCACGACCTATTTGATCTATTTACAATTTTGTCATAGCTATTTTAGGAAGGAAATTTTTGTGAAGCTTGCAGGGAAACAATGTCATCAGATCTCGACAGACCTGGAATTTATAATAAGACTCACTAGGCACCGCCCTAGGGCAGTACCATAGAGGGGGCACCACAAAACGAGATTACTTTTTTCCTAGCTAGAACTATTTCGGTTATTAAACTTTTGATTTAAAATTATATGTACAGGACTTATAGCATTAATGATCACTTCATGAAAATGAAGATGGTGTTTCTTTTGAATCAAATATTATGAAAAATAGTGAAACTCTCAAAAGTGAACTGAACATTTTAAATGAAGACGATGTTTATAGAAGTCAAATTCCTCCGCTATGGACCAAAACAACAAAAAGAGGAATACTACGGCACCGTTCAATATAAAACCTAGGGCAGCAAAAAGTTAAATCCGGCGCTGCCTGGAACAAAATAATTATGTCTCTAATCGGTTTAATGTACAAGTTTTCTTTTATACATCCGCTTATGAGCTACGTTTTCTAAGGTGTACGTTTTTTGATATACATTATGTTATAAAGACTACAATTCTCTATTTGATGTGGACTGCTTTTTCTAAGTCGTGGGCTACATTTTCTATGTTGTGGACTAAGTTTTCTAGTGTAACGAGAGAAAATTCAGAAAAAGTATTTCATACACAAATGGTTCAGAATGATTCCAAATAGAACTTTACCAGTACAAGTTCCTAAAGTGTTTTTTATAATTTCAGCAAGAGTGAGCAGGTACAACGACATAATTTTCATATTGGTAGATTTTTGCAAACTTTTGGCTCCAGAAGACACCGGATGTTTTCTGAAATAACGACCTAATTGGATTTTTAAAAAAGGCGCCCATAAAATATTTTAATATCTAAAAAAATTAAAATTAAAAAAAATTAGCCTTGCATATCATTTCAATAAAAAAATAAAATAAAATTTACTTTCGTAAAAACCCTAATTAAGTTGTGATCCCGAAACAATATTATATTTTAAGGCAATCGCACATGCAATGTTAGTTACCAAGTCTAATTTTGCTGTTAACAGGGCCGTCTTAAGCCAATTGGGGACTCATGGCACTTTATGAAAAAGGGGATTTGGGTTATTAACAGAAATAAACAACTTTCCAGTTATAATTGTTATTTTGTTGCAAAGCTTAGGAGGCACTTTCGATCGTGAAATCCTGGACCCAACCCCATGCGGAAAAATGGGCGTAACCGTTGAAACATAAAATCGTTACGTCGCGCAGAACTCGGGTCATTTCTACGCGTCATCAGTTCTTTCCTTGTAACTAAATTTTTAAACCGTTATAAAAAATAAAATTAATAGACTAAATCATAAAAACAACACACTCATAAACTCCATCGCATATCATTAAACGTAGGTACTGTACACTGTTAAGTTTGTCATTGTTGTTAGTGCGAAGAACGTTGTATCTAATTCGGCTAATTTGCTTCGTGTTTTCACAGTCTACTCACAGACATCGGCACAGATTGGCGAACCCGTTTATATACTCACTATCTGAACATGTTATGCTCGGCCTTCTTTGTTGCTGCTGTCTCCAGGAATAGGAGCGCACGTGGCCGCGGGTTCCCGTGTGCACCGCGTCCACAGATAAACTGCGACTCATCGCGCTCGCCCAGTGATCGTTTTTGCGTTTCAGTCGGTCGGACTCGATCTCTGCTATTAACAGGTGCTCGTTCAAGGAATAGAGTTTCTGCGTTATGTCTTTGCCTAATTGAGAAAGAGAGAGAGATCGTTACTTAATTGACATACGATACATGATCTTGGTCGAAATTACTAAAATATTTTCGACTCTTTTTTCGGATCTGTGAATTCCACGTTTTTCGACATCCATTTGAAATGTAACAATGAAGGATGAGTGACAGAAATGTTCCATCTCTCTCACTCATCTTTCATTGTTACATTTCATATCATATGCCGCTCTGGCGTTGATCGCAAGTCAGTACATAAGGTTAAATAAGTTTTTTCGTAACTAACAATTTATTACATTTACAAATAATATCTACGGATTCATGAAAGTGTTTGGAAAATTTGTCAAATCAAACAAGTTTTGAAGAGGAGTTATCGGTGTGGCAAGTGAAGTGGTCAAAAATAGTTGCTGCAGAATGGCCCACTACACCACTAGAAGCGCTGGACAGCTGTAACGCATTAATGTTTCCCATGATTCACAAGCTACTGTCAATACTCATGACGCTACCTGTGTCGACGGCGACACCAGAGCGTACTTTTTCCTCGTTGAGGAGGCTAAAAACATTTTTGAGAAACAGCCTTGATGAGCGTTCATCGTGATGTCGAGATCAATCCAGAGATCGTTGTCACGCGCTTTATTTCTGGTGACAATCTGCGTCGGTTGCGTTTTAATTAAATTATTTATTTATGTTAAATTATACTATAATAAGCATATATTATAATTTTACATAAATAAAGTTGTTACTTATTGTCTCTGGTCCAGAGTTCGCCCCCCCCCCCCGAAGTGAATTTCTGGCTACGGCCTTGCTTGATAACCCAAAATGAATAACGCATCAATGAAATGAAGTTTCACTTGAATCTAGTGAGCTTATGTGAGTGACTCTTTGAGAATGTAACGCCAACGTTTCTGTATATGAAATATAAAATATTTGAAATTCCATTACCTATGAGGCAATCCAAAACAGTTTTGAGCATGGGTCGGTGTCTTAACACTCGTTCGAGCCTCATACGTGGCCAACACAGATAAGTGCAGTCCTCTTCGGCGGTGATTGTCACCTGGAACACGTCGTCGGAGTTTTCGTGGTTCGACTCCCACTCGGGACTGTCGACAAATTGATGCGGGTGAATAAAGTGAAGATGCGTGTCGTCGCACGTTACCCGTAGTCTATAATAATCATTAAGACTTAATTATACCCAGGGCACAAATCCTCAGTAAACGTAATTTTAAATTATTATTGTTACGTGTCCTTGATGGGACGACTATGGAATCGAAAGAAACTACTAGAATCAACAACAATGGAAACAGGTAAAAAACACCCGAGCTTGGAGACACACATACATGTAAAGAAAGGGAAGGTAGCGAAGTTAGACCCGATTTCTTAGAACCGCTTGGAGAGAACAAAAGATGTAAAGGAAGAAATCTCGAATCGTCCAGAACATTCGATAGAAGCGTGGGCCGAAACTATATAAGGCGAGCAGAGTGAACAAGGAGTCAGTCAGTATTCGAGCTGTTCGTGAGTTGTATTGATACAAGTTTGACGTTGCGACATAAATTCAGTTATACTGCTAAAATAAATTAACTCTAGTGAGTGCAATTATAAATCCGGTTTTAAATAAATGACATAGTTAACAGACAAGTGTGCTGATAAGCTTTGTGTTGTGTTCCTGTGTGTTGTGAATATTTTGTGTACATAATTTAGTGACTCTATATTCTCTGTTACTTAGTCTTTTATTTTATAATTTAGAGCAGTTAGTTTTGTTTCTGTTAACGTTATTATTTCTGTTAAGTTAAAGAAGTATGCTTTCGTTTGTGTATTTTACTATTTTGTTAAACATTTATTATTGCAAATAAATAATTTCCGCCGCGAACTACAGCAGTTTTGTTACATTATTTTTCCATACATGTACATGCGTTTTCTTATTAATGATTGTATTATTTAAAGACCGCTGCACACGAGGCTGGATTTGCCGCTAGATTTGACTACTAGTTTTCTAGCGCTGGTTTTCTTAATTGCTTCTAATTGCTCGCTTCACACGAGACGTCTTTTCAAGCTTATTTTGGCGATAGATCTGGTGCGCGCGCAGTGACAGTTCAAATATAAACACAGAGCAAAACGTGGCTGTTGTCTGACTCTGAGCAGAATTACGCCACGTTGGTTTGTGGGCGTTTGTTCATGTCGCCCACGTGACAAGACACTGTTTCCCGATTGGTTCTTGCTCACGGCAAGCAAAAGACCTAGCAAGAAAAGTAGCTCCTGTTCTAATTTTAAAATCTTGTGAGCTAGCAGGCGAGCTTGCAGTGTCGAAATTTCCAGACTACCGGCCAGCAGAAGACCAAGCCTCGTGTGCAGCGTCCTTAATAAAACATCGAAACTAGACCGAAACTCGTCGAAACCGAAAGTTTGGTTGAAAGCTATTTTTTTACCTGCAAGAAAATCAAGTCTACATCCAAAATGTCTTCTCATTCACCCTGTATAAGTCATGGACATAAGACTAAGAGTGACTTGATTTACATAATAATATGCATAGTTTTTAAGACCGTGGATAGAGAGAACTAAATATAATAACATATAATTTATCTGTAACGACGCCATATAATTTGATAGCATCGGAATACTTGATCGAGTGACCTATGCGTGTCTACAAATGAATGTTAATTAGTGGCTCTATCTTTAGGACTCTTTAAGGTCACACAGTCACGGTCACTCGGACAATGAATACTTACTTTCAAAGATTTGAATACTTACTTTCCTTTCAAAAGTATGGACAGTCTTTCGTCTGCCGAACTGACGTCTTCCACGGCGTAAATGTCGCCCTTTTCCAGTTTCATAACTGAAGCCTCTCTCGACAACTCCTTGAAATGTTTCTTGCTAACTTTCAGCGGCTTGAAAACCTGTAGGATAATTAATTTTAATACTCGCCACGGATCTAAAAGGTTCGGAAGTTAGTCACAAACAGCGTCGCAAAGTCATATTTTAGAGCCGTTAAGACTCCCACCACCTCCCAGCTACTTGCACGGAACGTGCACTCGTCGGTGATTGGGCGTGATCGCTCGTTGCCTTTGTCACTAATTGTCGCTTTCCTGCTTTAAAGTACACTCGAGTACGCTATTGTCAAGTTGTTATTGTTATTTCAGTTTTGTTGAGTTGCGAGTTTTTCAACAGACTGTACAAGCGCAAGCCCGCATTCGCATCTAACTTCCGAGCCTTTTAGATTCGTGGCGCGTACTATACTTGCTTTATTTATAGGTGAGGCATAACTCTGACGTTAAGATTCTATGTTCACATAATTAATGTTCGTTAAGAAGGTCAAAAAAATCGAAAAACAAAAAGGTATATAGAGGTTTTTTTCAAAATTCGAGATTATGGAGCATTGGAGCCTGAATGGAGTAGGGTGCTCCAGTGCTCCGTCTTTTGTATATGAATCTACCGACGACGACTTGGATTCTTGATGTCTTTGTAACACCAATCGCTTCTCCAAAGCTTCTTCCGGGAAGGGGAAGGTCTATTGTATGGTGCAGATTGATGACAAGTCGAGTAATCGAGTAATCTACTTGTGTAATACAAACATTCAAACTCCTTTTTCTTGAATTAGCATTTTTGACCTGATTCCCACGTTTTCTCAAGATGTACTGAGCCGAATTCGGTGAAATTTTGACCACATACTCTTAAAACCTCTAGTTTTGGCACGACAAGGCATTTTCGAGATATTTACAATTTTTTTACAAGGTGAAGAAGATGAAAAAAGCAATATAATAGCACCATAAGATTGAAGACAAAACAATGATGTAAGCAGGGCTGCCAACTCCTAAAAATCTTCCCCCCAACCACAAGTCGAAATATCCCTAAAAATAATTGTCTTACATGCACTTTTAATAAAAAAAAAAAAAAAAAAAAAAATTGTCTTACTTTGGAAAAAAAATATTTCTGTTAATTTATATTAACATTTAAGGAGACCGAGCGCAGAATAGTGAATACCGGCAAACTTTGTTGAAGATAAGTTAACAATAAAAAATGATTGTTCTACAGTTACAATAATCAGAATTCATTGTTAACTCATCTTCAACACAGTTTGTCGCTTTGACGGCGATATTCTGCTATTGAAGGAGACCGAGCGCCACGTGATGTTACTACAATATTATATTATTAGGACTTAGGTTACAATTTAGTAAACAGATATTTAAGAATGAATCAGTTTTGTAATTCATCTAATATCTGATAGAAAAATTTAAAGTCTTTTTGTGTCCCTAAAATTACATTTTATCCCCCTAAATTTAGAGGGAAAACCCCCAAGTTGGCAACCCTGGATGTAAGAAATAATCGTTGTACCTTTAAATATAATTCTGTTAATTCTAATGTCAGTGGCGGAGGTAAAAATCTCCAAGTTAATATAACTGAGTGCAGTACATTTAACGATGCTAACAGAAAATTCCACAACAAAATGTCGGCTGAGCAGATTTGGATTCCGCCCCAAAACGTGCACATTAAGAAACCGATTGCTAACAGAGCTCTGAAACGATAAAAGAACGTTTTGTTAAACACAGATATATTTTCTGAAAGAATTACATTTATTACGACAATCCATATTACTTTGTAAAATAATCGAAAATTTTCTAATATAAAAAGAATATATTAGTTTATAGTTTTTAAAAGGTGTTAGATATACTTAAAACATTAAATAAAAATCAGTCTATCTCAAAAAAATGAATCTTTAAAATTTGTGACGTCACTATTCAGTATTCAATATTTATTTGCAAATATGTTTCTAATTTCTATGCTATTTTATTCAATGATACATTTGTTTTTTAACAGCCTGTAGTTATCGGGTACGAATATTACAAGAATTACCTTATGATAAGTATGCTTTGTTTAAAGCTAAGTGGCACTAAAAAAGCAGCTGCAAAGAACAGATTTGCTAGCTGGAAGAGGTTATGTTGCGCTGCAACCCATTCGTCACAAAACGACCAACTGGACACGTCAGCGCCTTTGGGCAACGTTGCGTTTCCCGAAACGTTTAAGTCGTCCAAATTAAGGTCAGTCGTGTTAGTCGAGTTGTAGTACAAAGTCTCGTTGTTGAAGTACGACAAGTTGTAACCGAAATCGACCAGATTCGAAGCCGTTGCGTTCGTGAAGAAGGTTAGAAACGTTTCGTTCAGGACATTTGACGATGTGACGTTGGACGCATCTTGTCTCAGACGAGCTGCGGTACTCGTGTGAGTACTTTCTTCCGGCGACGACGTCTGACTGCTCGACGACTTCGACGTCGTCGTCTGCGTCATGTTTATGTTTGGCAACGCGTAGTGTTGGAAGCGCGACTTCAGTATGAACACCTCCATCAGTTTATCTTAATCAATAAATCAACGTTAATTAGCACAATAAATATCCAGTTTGTCGAATTTCTTATAGAAATATTCAACAGATTTTTGACACGTTCGCGCGAGGTAATGGTCTTAGAGCTGGCTACAAGGGGTAGGGGTGACTCGGTGCAAAGCTGAAAATTTGCAGAATAATAGGAGATAGTACAAGTAAGTAGGGGAAAAGAATGCCAGAAGACTAGGCGGAAGATAAAGAGTCGCCAGAAGGCGCTAATGTTGCGAAAAATTTTGCAATAATTATGTGACTCAGTGCACTTCTGGCAATTTCTATACTTATTCTGTAATTCAAAACTAGATTATATATTATAATATATTATACATTATATAGTTATAAGGGCATACTGAAAATTCAAACATGATATAATAATTACATTCGACAAATATTCAAAATTATCAATGTCATTTTTATAGAAATAAAATTAATCGTTATAATATATTTTCATTAATGAAAATATATGACGATTAATTAATTGCCTAATTGCTTATAGGGTATGTATTTGCCTAAATATCTGTCATTCTTCAACTTAGCCTACTGGCGTTTTGCAGGTAATCTAGTTTTGAATTACAGAATAAGTATAGAATACATTCCACTGGCCGTTAAAAAAACATTTTCCTACAAACCCCGTATTTTCCGGGATACCTACGGTTCAAAATTTAAATTTCAATTTTATTTACTTTTTTACTGCCGAGTCGTAGATTTTAAAAAATCGAGAGACAAAAAGTTCTTGGATTCTTTCAAGCAATCAATTGCAATTTTTTAAAAAATTGGTTGTCTGTAAAATCGGTTTACGGACGATAGTTTTACGTAATAACGTATTCCGTAATACATAACCTAAACCTCCCAAAATTTGGTTTCAATCCGCTTATCCTTGGTGTCGGAATGATAAGAAATGTCAAAAGTGACGTTTGCAACTGTCAAAGTATTATGTTCTAATAATAATTTGTTATTCCAATACTTAACTTAGAAGGCGTTGCATTTCACAAAATACTAATGTCAAAAAATTTAATTAAACATTAGAAATGCAGCCGTTTTCATGTTAAGACAAGACATACGTTATTTTCTAATTTCCATGTACGGCAAACAAAGACGACCGACCGCGTCGCGCCATGCATTAGACAACATTGCATTTATACAGCTATTTTTCTATATAAATTTGTATAAAAAAACTGTTTAGGCAAATTCTGTTATACGAAATCTATGTAAAATGTTCTCCTCTTTCGTTTAAGACTGGTTTCAAACCGATCTGATTTAAATTGAGCGAGAAATTAGCAAACACAGGGTCAGGCGGAACGTTACGCGTTACGCGTTACGAACGTTAGGAACGTTACGTTAGGAACGTTACACTTTTTCGTGCATGCAGCCGGTGTTTTATCAATTTATAAGATTGGTGATTCATCAATTTATAAGACGTTATCACGTCAAAATGTTTTGCTAACGAAAGAAAATTTATTCTAACGGACATCGGAATAACAGAAAGTGTGCAATTTTTGTTTAATTTGAGTTGATTCCTTGAAAAATTCTAAGAACTTTTTATAGCTACAATATACTGTTATGAATTAAGTCTTGCATACTATATTATATGAACATTTACTAAAACAAATTTGTTTCACGTGCTACATTATGGAATTACACATCCGGACTCGATTCTGACAAATTTGTCAACCTAAGAAATTAATATAATTTCTACATTAGTTAACTGTACAGAAGTAGGTACAAAAGTTTTACTTCCGTTTACAGGAAATTGTAAAGTTTGAATACAATTCAAGCATTAACAAGTTTGAAAAACTTTATGCTAACATATTATATACAAATAAAAATTTACGTTCGTAAACAAACGATTTACAAGTTTGAATGCCTTATTTATATCCAGATATAATCTATTTTCAGATAATACGTGTGTCTGTAATTTGCATGACAAGGATATAAGCAATCATGCAGCAGTGTTTATAGTTAACTAGCGGCCCGGTCCGGCTTCGCCCGAATTTGTAGATTGCCATCGGTTTTTCGTCGATTTACTTTCCAAAATTAGTCTCCACGAAAACCGCTTTTATTTTAACTCCATAATATATAGCCTATGTTCACAGTGACGGATTTAGGCTTGCTGACTAGGCCCCATTCGATGTGCCGCCCTTTTTGATAAAATGAATTTCATTAAGTTTGATCCAATATTTTTGTTTAAAAATAACTTTATTTATTAAAATATAGTTTTTAAATATAACTAATAAACATGACAGATAAATAAGTTATAAATTAATCTCACTAAAGGAACAGAAAGTAAGCTACTCGATAAAGACTATAATTGATCTATTAAAAAATTAACATCTTACCCATACAGATTGAGAAATAAATTAATGAATTGAATTATAATATATTCTGTAGAAAAAAATTTATGAAATCTAATCTGAACCAATTTTTTAAATTGATTGTCTTTACTTTTCGCCTCTAAAATTTTGCCATTTCAAAAATTATGCCGCCCTAGGCCCGGGCCTCACGGGCCTAGGCGTAAATCTATTACTGTATGTTCATCCTGAAGGATCATTCTAAATACTGGTGAACAAAATTTTGTAATCGGATGAGTAGTTTCGGTGATTACCTCCTCCACCCAAACTTACAAACTTTACCTCTTTATAAAATTAGTATAGATTGTGTTTTAGAAAACAGAGATATACAAGTATTTTTTTCGATCATGTATCGCAATATAAGCAGTCATAAAGTGCTTCTAGTATGTCGAGTTTTACAAAACAATTATTCAGATACAGATAGCCTATATTTTGGTAAATGTATTGTCTATGAAAATAATACGTTTGGTTGCAGACACGGATTTATAAATGTGGCCACCGCCGATGATCTATTATCGAGAACCGAGTATAGAGCTGAAATTTGGCGAAGTTGATACTTTGTTGTTATTGGCCACGGAAAAAATATTGCCGCCTTTGAAAAATTGCCGCTATAGGCTATAGCCTAGCTAGCCTATTTAGAAATCCGCCACTGTTTGATTGCGATCTGTTGTACAACAGAATAAGCAGTCATGCAGCGCTTATAGTTTGCTGCGTTTTATAAATGCGAACGTTTGTTTTGTTAACACGCAAATCCCCTATCCTGGTCAGTCATTATAATTGATTGATCTGAGTTGGTTGGAGGCTATGAGGCGCCGTGGCCCTGGATTTCTTATCATTCGAAGAATACCGTTTCCTGTGTTACTTGTGTTTATACAAAGATGACTTGCTGTATTTGAAAGGGTAATTTATAAACACCAAAGTACAGTGTTGTTGCATAAAGATCTAAGAGCTCTGATGCTGGGTTTCCTACAAGCATTCCTCTGAGACGATTTCTTTAGCGTTATTTCTTTTTAGGTCTGTGTAATTAATAACATTGATTACAATTTGTTGGGGGGAAAGTTTCACTGATGTTCTGCTTGTGACCAACGTTTCGAAAAATGTATTTTCATTAACAAACCCTGCTAAATATGTCACAGCATGCAATGCATCTCTATAATAAGGATGTAGATAAAATTGTAGAAATGCATTTTGTCCAAAATTGTACAGTGTTATTAAGAAAAATGATTTTAAGAGGTGTATTAAGGTGTAATTTTTTGTTGATTTTGAACAAAAACAGACTCAAGTTCACAAAGCAAAGCCAAACTGTCTGTAATAGCAAGTAGGTACTACTCGTATATTGTCGGCAAGGTTTCGCACTGCGACCCGAGTTTTCTTATTCTTGTGATAAGGTCACTGAACACGAGGCTGGTTTTGCCGCTAAATCCCTTGCTATATTTGGCTGCTAGGTTGTGACGCTTGGTTTCGTGATGGATTTTATGTGCTCGCTTCACACGATGCGTGTTTTAGAGCTTGGTACACGCGCAATGACAATTCTAATGTAGGTATATATTGTCTCTGAACAGAATATACATTATACCGCCATGTTTGTTTGTGGGCGTTTGTCAATGTCGCACACGTGACAAGATATTGTTTTCTAAGTGATTAAGCAGAGAAATAAGCACGAAAAAAAGCCCCCGTTCTAATTTTGAAAACAACTTGTGATCACGCACGATTTCCATCATCGCAGTCAGTCAGCACAAGTACCAGCAGTGATTCCAGCCTCGTGTGCAGCGGTCTTTATAGACACGGTCTGCAGTCATTGCATTTGTTGCTTCTATTGTTTAGAGCAGGGGTGTCAGACTAATTTTTCTAAAGGGCCATTTGTAAAATTTAGGATGTGTCGGGCCAGACTATAAGTTAAAAACTAATATAAGTACATACTAAATAAAAATCTTGATTAATTTAGTTTAAATTGGTTTTCATATAAAGGTAATAAAAAGGGTAATTTATCTTGAGCTTGAGGATCCAGACATCTGAGCTCATTGATGTCAGATGTCTAAAATCCTCACTGGATAGATTCTGGTCGCGCGGGCCGTATTGAGACGGTTTGAGGGCCGGATGCGGCCGGCGGGCCGTATCTTTGACACCACTGGTTTAGAGGCAACAAGACGTCGTGGTTTCGGATCTCTTATCATCAGAAGAACACAGTTTCCACCTCTTTCTGGCTTGTATATGTGTGCGGACGACTCGTTTTTAAAGGGTAATATAATATAAAGCGCGGACTATAAAAGCGGACCGGTCAAGTGCTGATATCGGCCATAAAAGCTGCCAGTGCATATAAAGCAGGCAGGAAGGCCGATAAGCGATCGTTAAGTTCGCGTGCCGACTGTTTTAAAGACGGCTATTGGAACCGTTGCCTCAGTTCGATATATAGGGACAACGTCACAGAATACGTCGAAGTCAAAGATTTCACAGAATGGAACTTAGTAGACATGCTATATACATCTTAACTGACATAATCATCCATGTCAATACGTTCGGAAGAATTCCAATGTAAGAACAGGAAAAAAAATAATATTTAGAAAAAAAAATTAATAAATAAATTATAATTTGTAAATTTATTAAAATATAATAGTTGAGAATTTATATGATGGTTCATTTTACAAATATTTCGCCGAGTTACGTTTCTAATTTGTTCAAAATATAAATTTTGGGTTGGTGAAGGTGATATTAGGATAAAAAGTTTACCAAAATTGAAAAATAGTATTAATATGACCCTCGAAACTCTTATTTCACGATGCCGAGGATGAAAACAGGTTTTAATATATTATGGCGGCAAATGAAACATTAAAGGAATTGGGGGGCTTACGGTTGATTTTAGGATGTGAATTTTGACTCGGGATTAGCCAGTAACTTCACTTATGAAATCTACAGTTTTTGATCAGAAAAAGATCTTGCTATCTACAACAAAGTTAATTGCTCTAAAAAGCGTCATTTCCCAAAAAGTTTTGCTGTAAGTCCCTATTTACTGCACGTGTTGAATACATTGCTGGAAAGACTTAAAATCATTACCGAACCAAAGATATTTAAAAAATAATTAAAAAAAAACATGCTTGTTAAAAAGCAGACTTATAAATTGCAGCGATACTATTATATCTTTACTGAGTTTTTTTTTTTTTTTTTTTTTTTTTTTTTATTTTAAAAACAAAATAAGCGAATCAGCAACTAAGGCCATTATCGCAAAAACAAATACATAATATGGTAAGTAATAAGTATAAATATTAAATATTTTAATCTAGGTATACTAATATATAAAGCTAAAGAGTTTGTTTGTTTGGTTGAACGCGCTAATTTCAGGAACTACTGGTTCGAATTGAATTTTTTTTGTTGGATAGTCCATTTATTCAGGAAGGTTATAGGCTATATAATATCACGCTACGACCATTAGAAGCGGAGCATCAATGAAAAATGTTGCAAAATATAACTCAAAATTTGTCCGTCCGACAAAAACTTTTGAAATTTGAACACAACATTCATCTCGGTAAACTAAGATGAATGTGCGTACTAATGTCCCTCCCCCCATTCGTTCTTTTGCACTAGGGTGAAACCGGGACGGAACCGCTAGTTATTTATATTTATGTATTTTATATCTATTTTAATACATTTTATTCATGCCATGTAAGGAGACGATTTGAACTTATCTGTAATTTTCATAACCCCACAAATAAATTATCTAAAAAAAAAATAACTTTTGTCCAGTGGCGATTTAATCATTGACTCTCAAGCGGAAATTAGTTCTTTTTAGAACTTGATATAATGTGTTTTTGCAACTTATTTAAATTTAATTGTCTGTAAGTCAGCAACCAATTTACAAGTTGTAATTAATCAATCATTTACTGTATTGTTCTGACTGCATAACTTTTATTTGGTCTAGTTATGTCACGTCTGTTCTATCTACATTTTTGAAGTTACATTAAAATTATTAGATAAAAAAATATGCGTGACACTCTCGAGCGTTAGAAGTGAAACTTCTTAGGTATACTGATTTTTAAAGTGGACTGCAATACGGTGGAGTAAAAGGGTTATCACTTCAGTGTTATATCTCAATCGTGTGCGAAACAGCGGATAACGGCTATTAAACTGATAAAATAACAATAAATACTGCAGGTTTTGTTTAATTATTATGCGATTTTTTGTGGCATATTTATATGCGGTTAAAAGCTTTGCTAAGCTTCACAAAAGTCCAAAGTTCGCCACAATGGGCGCTCAAAGCATTGCGCGTAGCGAATAAAGCAAGGCTTCTACATTGTTGTCGCAAAATAATTCTGTGTGGAGAACATACATACGGGCTGTTATCTAATCGTTTATGGGAGCTCACGTGACATTCGTATTTAAAAATAACGCCCCAAATTGTGACCGGCGTCTACGTTACCCGAATGTCATAGCTATTATTCACGCGTAGTTCAACGGAACGAGTCGAAAAAAATAGTTCATTGGGTTATCGAATATTACCAGCTGTTTAACTGCACGAATTTTGCGTTTATTTTTACGTACAGATTTTTTTCGGCGATTTCAAAAATTAACGTTTAACGTCCGTTTCTCGACTTTCTGTTATAACAAACGCCATTCGCACCATTACTATTTTCCATCTATCACACTTCCCGTTATTTTCTACATTTTTCAACTTCCACTTAATTAATATAGCAATGGGCGAATGAAGGAATTTTAGGACATTAGGATAAGATAAGAAAATTTTGATAATAGGAGTTTGACAGGTAATCGGCCATGGCCTTGAATAAGGAACCATCTCGATATTTATCTGGAATAATTATTGTGGGAAACCATGAAAAACCTCAACAAGATGGCCGGTACAGGAATTAACGTTTCTCGGCGAGAGGCAGCAGAAAAAGTCCCAGCCACATCTTCCCTCGCCGGGATTCTAACCCGGTACCTCCCGAATGCGAGTCCAATGCTCTGACAACTACGTTACACTGCTTGGCCAGTAGAACTTTCATGCGGGGTTGCAGAAAGGATTGTCAAAAAAATTGATTTGACAATGACATTAGATTGTGAACGTATTAATTACAGTTTCCATACATCAGGAGCAGTCTAATGTTGTATTCAAACTCCCTGTCGTCTAGATCATTAGATTATACACAAAAAAAAAACAACAAAAAATGCTTGTTTTATATAGAAAAAGATCGCTTTTCAAGCTAAATTTTAATCAAAATGCGTAGAAAAAAGTTGGTACGAAGTGGAAACTGTACAAAAAACGATACTAAACACATGAATACATAATTTAAGAGAAATATTGTTTCAATCGATCAATTATTTTTCGAGCGGGATCGATTTAAAACTCTACTATGCTTTTCATATCGAGAAATTATGTATATTCACAATCTAAGATCATTATCAAATCAGATTTTTTGACAACCCTTTCTGCAACCCAGTATCAGTTTCAATTGTTTGAGCTTGCAATAGAACCTAAACTCCAAAATTCTTTTCTTCTGTTAATCTATAAATAAACAGCTATAAAAATATATATACAAGTTCATGGCCAGAACAATAGTAAAAACTTAAAATAATTAACCCGCCTGAAATCGCAGTTAGTTTTTGTAGTATTTTTTTTATTTCCTAATGAATTTATTGCTTTTTTGACTATCAAACAGGGGGGTAATCAGGGTGATAGTAACCCTCTAAATGTTTTTAATTTTATTTAAACGATTAAAATAGAACAATACATTCTTGAAAACAGTTTTTACCATTCAAACTCTATAATTGGAGAACGGTACTAAATTAAATGAAAATGCTTTTTATGTCTCCCCAATTCCAAAAAACATTTTTGGGTAAATTAAGATAAGATTTTATTGTCACATTATAAAAGTAAGTTACAAATTTTACATATTTTTTCTACTGGTTCCTTATTAATTACCCAGTGGAATAAGCTTAATGCTAACTTGAAAAATTAAGATAATATTTAATTACAATATTTTTTTATGTGTTGGATACACAGTCTATTAAATTATTTTTTCTATAAAATTAATTTGCTGCTCTGGGAAAAGGATTTTTGGATAAATTCTGTTCGTCTGTACATTTGTTTGTTTGTCTGTGAACACGATACAGGTCAAACGGTCAATCGGATCGAAACCAAATTTTGATAGGATGTTTAATAAGTAAATAGGAAGAGCCCCGTTGTTTTTGGGAAAAATCGGCACACGCGCAGAAGAGATTTATGCCGTAACGTTGTTTTTTTTTATATCATAATGTGATATACTTTTTCATAACGGTTTATTATCCCATTAATTTTGTGAGAAAGTATCGTAAAACGTTTTTTAGAACTTCATAGTTTCGTAAAAATGTTAAAAATTAAAAAAAATTTCTTTCATTGTGAAGATCTATCAAAAAGAAATTATTTAAGTAGTTGACAAGCATGCTTTGGTTAATTTTTACATGTGAAACCATATATAACCACGCAAACAAAAAACAAGTATTATCATACTTATTACTAGCTGTTACCTGTGTCATCGCATGCGTCAACAGAAATTTTAGGTATAGCTGACAAACATGCTTTGGGTTAATTTTTACATGTAAAACCATACTAAGTAATCATGTTACCATACAAACGAAAAACAAACATCATTATATTCATTAGTAGCTGTTATCCACGTTAAAAATATTATTAAATTTATTTAAAATATTATTTTATTTATTATTATATGAAATGGTCCTGTCGCCCAATGGACTGAAATTTTTTATAGATTCTGTAAGGTTCATATTTTTCTAAATTGCAAGAGAGACTTGACCTTTTACCAATAGGTACGTTTCAAAATTCAAGCATTATTACCGTCCTTCTGGGGCGGTCGGGCAAAAACACATTTTTTTTGTTTACAGAATATTGTTATTTTTTGATACGGAATTTGTTTTGATACTTTTAATAACTGTTACTTTGTTGTTTTTTTGTTGTTTATTATAATTCGATACTCCATGTGTCACATTGATATCGTTTATATTTATTTTAGTGTTCATAGACACGAACGACCAACATTTTGAAATGTCAACAATAAATCTCTAAAAGGTTACAGAATCAGGTTTTTGTAATTTCGTGCAGTTAAATATATTATTTTTGAAATCGGTTAAATGCCACGTTTTCTATAACTTAAAAAAAAATAAGAAAAATTGCATTGCTCCAAACCAGACACAATTCTTAAAACCAAACATTCAACAAATAAATACTTACAGAATGAAAATGTAAAAATATAGTAATATTCCTAAAACACACCCTCTTCTGTTATCAAAAACGTATCACATTCTTGCCAAGATAAACATTAACAATCTTATATTTAATGCTGTTATAATAATATAAACTTAACACCGTAAACAAACAGATGTTTGTTTTAAAAGTCCAATATTTATTGAACATGTTTTTTGTTCAAAAAGCACACATTTCGGTGTTTCTAATAATACACTTCCGGTCGCAAATAAAACGTAGAGAGGCCAGCGCGTGTTTTGAACACTTGTTCGCACGATACTCTCGGCTCGTTGTTTTGCTGTTGGAGCTTTCAAACGTAAGCTTTGGAGAGCTTTATATAACGTATACACACGGACTAACAACAGGAGGGAACGCCCCTTCCTTATATTCGACCAAACAAATCTTGCACATGGTCGTATAATGACGTAACAAATCAGTGTTTCAAACCCCATATCGCTAAAATTGTTAAATACTCAAATTCTAACGATTTACTCTAAGTACCAAATAAAATATATAACCGGACATTTGTCAGTAACGTCGTTTTCTTGTGAGTTTTTGGAGTGTTTTGTATGACATACATAGATACTCCCTCTGTATGTGTCATATAAAACACTCAAGAAAAAAAAGATTTTACAGACAAAAGTCCTGATGCTATTTTCCTAATTTTTTTATTGAAGTAAAACTTATTTTCACAAGGTAAGGTAAGACGCATTTTTGAGATTGAAAACGAGCCGTATACTATAAAAAGTGGCTGTAGAACATCAAGCTGAGGTAGCTCCGTGATAGAACACTTGCCTCGTAACCTAAAGGTCGCAGAGTCGATCCCGATGGTCGATGCCATTATTACTGTTTTTTTTTTTCACAATTATAATTATCTTGTATCCCAGAGTTATATGTATTGGGAAATATTTTTTTAATTTATTTTAGAGTAAGTATTTTATTTATTTGTAAGTAATTTTGTTTAAAATCAAGACGTGGTTAATTATAATAATCAGTGTAGAAGCCAAAAACCAGTATATTAAAAAAAATAAAAATAGTTTTCCTCCTGGAGCTAGTGTGAAACACAGTTCTTTTTTTGTATGTGTACCGGTATCGCTCGAAACCGGCTGAACCGACTTTGATGAAATTTGCTACATATCCAAATTATTATGCCTGTTAAGCCTGATAGGGGCCATTCAAGTATTACGTAAGCACAAAGAGGGGAGGTCTTTGCTTAGCTTATTTTGCTTACTTTAACTTTCTTTTCTTTTGCTGACAAAGTGGGGGGTCAAAAATTACTAAATTTCTGTTTACGTAATATGGCCCCATATTAACGCAAGTGAACCGCCGAGTGAAAAATCTGTATGGAGGTCCTTGTTGCAAAATCTTTTTTCAAAATAGTTTTAATTTCAGCGGAATTTTGTAGAAAGCCCTCAACGATAATCGGACGATATTGTTAAGGTATCTTTTCCAAAAGTACTGGGCCGGTCGGTATCGAATCGGTAAATGTAGAGTCTTTACCAAAAACGATATTTTAAAAAAATTAATCATATCGAAGCATTTTGGCAGTAGTTAATGTTAACAAAAAATAATTTCAGACATTAGTTTTTTTTGCACTATCCCCTGCAAAAGAGCTGCCCTACAACGTACCACAAAACTGGTCGTGCTATACCAGGCCTGGGCAAATGGCGGCCCGCGGGCCGGATTCGGCCCGCAGAGCGATTTTATCTGGCCCGCGAAGCATTTTAGAAAAATAGTAGGGAAAATAGAATGCGGGGACCTTCTTTTTTTTTGCTCTCCAAATGCGTAAATAGAATGTGAGGACCTTTTTTTTTTTGCTCTACGAATGCGGAAATAGAATGTGAGGATCTCTTTTTCTGCAAATTTTTGGCCCGCGGTGAAATTTTCGTCAGCCATCCGGCCCGCGGTCAAATTTTCATCACCTATGTGGCCCGCCGATCAAAAGATTTGCCCGCCCCTGTGCTATACCAATTCCATAGTAGATAAATCCCCGTTTGTTTGTTGAAAACTTTCAACATTTTATTTGTCATTAAATAAAATACAATTACTTGACATTATAACTTGATTCGTCTGATAGATTGATATATTTTTGATATTGTTTTTGGTAACAATAATTTTCAACATTACTTATAGTTAAAAAAATTGGTTGTCTGTAAAGTCGGTTTACGGACGATAGTTTGACGTGATAACGTATTAAGTCAGGCGGAACGTGACACATTTCGGAACGTGACACTTTTTCGTGCATGCAGCCGGTGTTTCATCAATTTATAAGATTGATGTTTCATCAATTTATAAGATGTTATCACGTCAAAAAAATAATTTTGAAGCAATCACATTAAATAAAGAAAAGAATCAACAATGTACTAAATTGCTGCGTCGAAATAATTGCATTTTTAAAAGTAAAAGTTTTACGTCGAAGATTTCGTTTGGTCCAATACTCGAAGAAGTTTTATGTTTGGAGAGAAGCAAATCGATATTATGTTTAAAGATAGTCGAGATTATTCATTTCGAGATTATTCCATCATTTCAGAAGTGATTAAGAGATTAAAATCGGGATTACTATATTTGATAGCAATCATAATTAGTACATAAAACGTTAACAATTACATGCTATAAAGAGCTCAATTTAATTTCCACTTAATTGATACCTTGCTTTTTTGAGTCAAAATGTCGAACATTTCCTGTAGCGCGTTAATCGATAAAATATATGAAATAATAAATATATAAAACATATAATTTTCCGTGTATTGCATGTAAAAAGAAAATAAAATTCTTTATGAAGAAATAAGGTGTAATTTGGTTCGCCTCCGTTAGTTTACTGCACATAAAACCGACGCTTGGCGTCGCAGACGTCTGCTGGCGTCTTCAATACATAATGCTATCATATTTCACCACGTGTTTTAAAATACTGAACCGACGTCTCTTGAAATGAGGCCACTGTTTTTACGGACCACTCCGCTAGGAACATGGAACAGTATAACTAATGACGAGCTGTCGCATTAGATTTACAACGAAAGCCAGCGAGTTTAACAGTCACACGAGTCGTAATACGATTACGCACGAGGTATACATGCTATTTTTGTACGTTCAGTAAAAGCGCTGGTTTCCACTCCATTTTCAAAATTTTTAACAGTTCACTCTTGAACAAACGTTGCTTCTAATCGTAGGTAATCAAAAAAAAAAAACAACTGACAGACAAACAGTGATTTGCTATGGAATCAGTATAGACTATAGAGCGATCAGTTTTGTTTTAGTTTACCGCACTAGTGTGTAATGAGTCACTTTTAATGCCCGTATATATGCATGTAAAGTAGCTATTTTATAGGAGGGATTTTTGATCAGTCTGACTGTTTTTGTGATAGAGCTGCCATATTGAAATTAATTTATTCAAAAATATGAAATAAACTTATACAAATATAACTAGATATTCTGTTTATATTATTTGTATACAACTGAACTGATTAGCATGAAATTTACAATCTATATACTAATATTATAGAAAGGTACAGTTTGTAAGTTTGGATTTAGGAGATAATCTCCGAAACTACTCATCCGATTTCAAATTTTTGTTACCAATATTCAGAATAGACCTTCAGGATGGAAATAGGCTTTATATTATTGCGTTAAAATAAAATCGCTTTTCGTGGAGATCAATTTTGCAACTTAAGTCGACGAAAAAATGGTGGCAATCTCCAATTTCGAGCGAAGCCGAACCGGGCAGCTATATATATTAAAGTAGACCCAAGTTATAATTTTTATATTTTTAGGGAATTCATCCTGTGTGAAAAATTGTTATTTCGACAAATGTTAAAAAAGGACTTTTTTGGACCAAAAATTAATTTAATAATAATAATCGACGATCGAATTTTTCATATAAAAAAAATAAGATTAAATTATTTAACTTGAAAATTGCCGAGCTTGTACGGACACCGTTGTTTGTATGGCGTTTTTGTGACTCGGCTGTTACTAAGCTCCCTGCAGTTTGTATGGTTCTAATCCGGGATTTTTCCAAGTATAATTTGGATTATCAATTTGTTATTTAAATATATTATAGTTAAACTATCAGGTCAAGATATTCCCGGCGATTTGTGCCATTAAAAAATTACATACATTATTTCTGTGAATTATGTGATTATATTTATATAATAAAATTCCATTGTAATACGTAAAAAAAAACGTTAGGTTTATTATTGAATTTTTAATAGTTTGTTTAAAATATAAAATAGAACATTTGTAAAGCAATTTAAATAACGATTATTTGTATAACAAATTTGGTTTCTAAAGGATGCATAACATTAATATAAAACCTTGCCAAATTAGCATGATAAAATTAACTTGGCATTATTCCTATTTCATAAACAATTCAAACAATGCCAAGTTTTCCAGAAAAAAAAACCAGTTAATCCAAATCAAAAAAAAACAACTACTAAAAACATGTGTATAGTTTGTCGTCTGGAAAATGTGTTTAGTTGAGGAAAATGTTGTTAGATGGCAGTGCTGTCACAGTGGTCCAGAATAGCTAAAAAGTATTGATCACGTATGCTGTAAAATGTAGCACTGACCACTATTTGAAGTGTGCGTTGTGTAAACAACAATTTTAAAAAATCCTATTAAATCGAATCGACTTTTTGAAATTGTGTAACCGAATTATCAACGAAAACCGTATTATCTAAAAGGTTGAAAGTCGAACGCTTTTCAGACGTGTTTTGTGCACTTTTAGTAGTGAAAATGCAGCAGTTATATTTTTCGTTTAAAATATCTTTGCTAAAATTATATTTGATTTTGTGAGGGAAAATTTAAATTAAATTATATTAACTTTGAGTGCTATCAATATTGGAAATAAAATATATATAGACAGGTAATTTAGCTTTATAATTACTAATATGTAGTTTTGTTAAATTTATCATTATTTAAGCAGTGGCAGCGCGTTAACATTTTAAAATGGTGTTCTGGAGGATCAACCTCCTAATACGGACTAGGAATGTTAATTAAATTATGGATCACATCCATGGTTATGATGTCTTAATTATTAACTTTTTTAAACACTGCGTTGACAACAAAACTACTTACTATAATACACTCTAACACTAGTCACTACTGCCATAAGCCGTGTGGCGTGTATCATGTTTGTATATGTCTGACACACGTAACAAACAAACTAAATGGTTAAGCTAAAGTGGGATCTCACTCTTTTCGCGCGCTCGTTCAAATCGATTAATTGAAGCGAACTCACGCGTAAAGGCAATAGCTTTAAACAGATTGTAAAAAACTACAAAATGTCTGATTTTCAGATAAATAGAATATAAATTCAAAATGCCAGCTGATGCGGACGCTAGCGGCGGCCTAGGGTCTAATGAGAAACATCCGGATTTCCTGCAAGTTTCCAACGGCGAGAATTTGTCTTGGCCAGATTCGTGGCCGCTAAACATATCGTATACGATACCTCATGGTAAGTAATTATGGAACGTCTCAGATCGATCGCATGTGGACACTATGCAGTGAAATAAAGAAAGAAGAGTTTGAGTAAAATGCGTCAAAGTCTTAAAAAAAGCATTAAATAATAGTATATTGTGCGACTAGTGAGAGAAGGAGAAGATTCCATGAGCGTGAAATTTGCCGCTCGAGCGTAGCGAGTGCGGTAACACGCGAGTGGAATATTCTCTTTCGATCAATGGTCGCACATAATATTTTATTCAACTAGCACGAGTAATATGTAATCGGGGCCCTGATAAAAGAGGGAAAAATAATAAATCACTTCATTGATTGACGTACCCACCGCCCTCGATGCACACAAGATGGCCCTGACTTTTGCTGAATTGCGATGCTGTTTTCATATATACGAATTGCTACCGCGTTCCTATTGGTCCAGAAACTATGCAGTGATACATTATCGTACAGTTTCGGCTCATTATTAGCACTCTACGCGTCAACATGAAGTAATTTATTATTTCTCCCGAATTTAGCAGGGCCCCGAAATTATATATTACTCACGCTTGTTGAATAAATAAAATTATCGACCAATTTTGCAGACTATATTTTGACAAAAAATTATAAAATTATAATTCAATAAATTCGAACCGCAACGTCATCGATTGATTTATTGAATTATAATTTTTTTTCAATATACAGTCTGAAAAAATTGGTCGATAATTTTATTTATTTGAAGAGTTCTATTCAGACGTTAATCTAAGATTTGAAATAAGCATTAAATTCGTAGTTTGTCTGTGACGCTAAAATTTGCACATGACTCTGATCTTGCCGATTACATCAGATTATAAGTATGTGCAGCATGTGGGCCAGGATCGAGTGGGTACAAAAAAATGTTATTCATTGAACGCTTTTTGATCTTTTTATCAATTGTTTTTGTATTAGTTTTAAACAGGAGGAGATTCTATATTTGACCCGTATGTATTTTTTATGTACTTTCAGCTGTCAGCAATAACTTTTCGATGGGTTAATCGATTTGAAAAATTTTGACGCCATTTTATTTAGAATGTTTACCTATTGGTACAGTGCAATTTTTATAAAAATCGATTCAGGATATTTTTTATATATGTTAAATCATATTCTCCAGCATATTTTGTGAATTGATTTTGATGAATCTTTCTATTTAATAGGGCATACCTTCAGGGTGGTCTCACATAAACTTTACTTAAATGGATTAAGCAGTTTTTTCTTAGTTTAGTATTGCAATATTAAGGAAGAAAGTGATTAATAACGTTTACTACATATTGCAGAGCCACCAAAAAGTAAAAGATAAAAAAACTTAAAAAAAATAATTAAACTTCCTTAAAAAATAGTCACTTGAAAGCGTAAAATAACAAATTTTAAATAGACGTAGGTAGTTATAACGTGATGGTAATTAAATAGGTGCCGTCCTCAAAACTTTGTTATTTTAGTGACTTTTTATTCCATTTTTATTTTAAAATTTTTTTACTAATTTAATTTTTGATATGCAAAGTTTAAGTGAATCCCTAATAATTATGTTCCACGTTGTGTATACTCAGAACGTTTCAAGATTTTGCTTAGAATGTATGCATTCTGACAGCTTCGACTGTAAAGTGTCTTATTTCAGGCTCGTGGTTTTGGCCATGGTGTGACTACTGGAAAGATCCACAACACATCATCTTCCAATTAGCAAACACTTGTTTCGTAATTGCCTACGCTTCAACTAGTTCCACCAAAGGAGTGCTCTTCATGCATTCCGTTCTCATATTAGGTAAATATGCCAGCTCCTCGATTTTTTCCTCCGACTCAATCTATTCGGTTCTTCTATGAGCGCCTCAGAGCTGCAGAACAACCAACATTTTAGATACTCCATAACTTCAGAATGAATTATATTTTCCACATTTAACCAGCGGTAAGATTGTAGATTATAGACGCTCTCTCTCACACTTCAACCCACCCGTAATGTCTTACTCGCTCTCATGTATAAAAGACACTTCAACCTACAGTTCTGAAACAACCTGGGAAACATTTAGACCCGATCTAGTTTATTTATATTTTATTTTATTAAATACTAAATTTAAAGGTAATAAAATATCAAAATGCCTCAAGGACTTTTTTGCAAATAAAATTTCGCAAAGTAAAAAAGGTTTGGCTAGACTCCACTGCCCTTCAGCCAGGTTTCCGATTTTGTGTTCAGACATTACAAAAGAAGTTTAAAAATTGTTGATAGTTCTTCGGCTAAGACTGGTGTTATTCCTGCAGGGTTTATGCTATTCTCTGTTTGGGCGTGGAACGTGATCTGTGCACCGGATGTCTTCACATGGAACTTTGCGTTCATGATTCTGAACATTGGTCAAGTGGTGTATATTATTTATCAAATGAGACCGGTCAAGTTTGATCCCGAACTCGAAGAAGTCTACCTCACGCTATTCTACCCGTTCAAGGTAAATCTAACAACCACGCTCACATTTAAGACATTACTCAAAATTAAAGAGGAAATGATTCAACGACTGGGAAATTTTAGATAGATAGATTGTAAATTATAGACGCTCAACAGCTGAGGTCATCAGTGTCCGTGTGTATTAGAGGATACACAAACCAGGTACGAGCTCGTGTTCCTATGGGAGTGATAATTCCCAAAATAACGTTGGAATGCAAACTTCTTTCCAATGTTTCCCCTGGGGGACGGAAATATTAGTGAAATCTTGGCAACGCAAAATGCATAGCGCATCAATTAAACGAGATCATAAGTCTAAAGAAGTTTCACTTTCCCCGTGAGCTAATGTCGTTGAGTCTCACACGTTTTTTACATGTAGATGAAGGCATACTTAGATCAGGGGTCGGCAATCTTTTGAGACGGAAGAGCCAAAAGTTACAATTTATAAAATTTCCCAGTTTTTAAAGCGCCACTAAACATTTTCGTACTGTATTATAGTATTTGCTTATATAGGTATAATATATATATCCGCGGACGACACGTCACGACGAGGGCGGTACGGTGAGACGCGAGAGGAAATGGCTGAGAGATAGACATGGTGCTCAATCATGGATCGATTGGACGATTTTTATATGATGGGTTTATATGATAAAATAATCATTTTTTGCGTATGGAACTGGAGAGCCGCAACTTTACATCAAAAGAGCCGCAGGTTTCCGACCCCTGACCCAGATCTTATTACTACTCGACGCATTTATCATTAAAAATTAGGTTAGTAAAAACCCGCTGTTCGTTTTGCAGGTATCAAGGCTACAGTTCAAGAGAATGGTGAGTCCAGAATTCTCCCAGATAATGTCGCTGCACGCAGGCGAAGCTTACGCCATGCAGAACCTGACGAGGACCGATAGGTTAGGTCTTTTGCTATCGGGCAAGGTTAACGTCCTGTCGGATCATCAGTTTTTGCATCCGATATTGCCGTGCGAATTCTTAGATTCACCGGAATTCGAGTCAAGTCGAGCAACGGTCGATGACAAATTTAAGGTACTTATTGATGAATGAATTGCAACTTCCCCATATCTCTGAATTGGGTAGAAATTAGCCGCCATTACGTGAGCGAAAATTGATAGTGATGGCCACTATTGGTTCGAATTTGAATTCTTGCGGACGCTATTGGCCGGTGTGATTAGAAAAGGACATGAAGAACGAGAAGGAATCAACGCTGCCTATTGAGTGAAACTTTTTTGGTTGTATTGCAAAGTCCGTTTTAATGGTTTTTTATATACGACCGCGCCGCGTTATTGAACTGCATCTATAGTTAACCGTTTTCTGGTTGATCTTGAATCCCTCCTCTCAAGTTTAAGGTAGTGCTAGAGCGGTGTAGCATTACGGCACAAGAGTGAGATGGTAAGCACGTGGTCCAGTGGCATAGTAGTATTCTACACTAGTGATGTACACAACAACAAATATTATAAAGACGTAAAGTTTGTAATTTTGGATGTAGGAGGTAATCTCCGAAACTATTCATCCGATTTCAAATATCTTTTCACCAATATTTAGAATGGACCTTCAGGATAGATATAAGCTATACAGGTGATTTTAAGTTGATTATTTGTTCTTAACAGCGTGTAGAAATCAAATAGGCAAACAAATATTTTATGTAACTTTTTTATCAAAACTCAAAAATAAGAGATAGACATCCGATCAAATTTTAATTAATTTTTTTTTAAATTTTACTTAATTAATTCAAAAGCTCGGTTAACATATGCGAAGAAATGATTAAGCACAATCGGAAATGCATTCAAAATAATGCGCGGAAGGCCCTTATCGCTACTGCAAGCATGTACAGAAACATGGCTACGACGCACGCATCTTTGTGTTCAAAAAAACGGGGACAACTTCGAACACTTTCTGTAACTACTTGATAATGACATAAGATATTTCCATTTTGACATAATATAACGCCAGGACCATAGAGATATTAGACTAGAGTACGCGAGTGTGCCGTGAAAGAGAACAGTTCCTTATCTCTATGGTCACTAATGATAAAAAACAATGCTGATTTGAGTAAACAAATACCTGGTTTTCTAGAATTTCTGCAGCGTTCTCTCTTTCAACTGAGGACATTTTCATTTATGGCAAGCATACGAACTAGCGTACTCTAATAACTTATATCTCTATGGCTAGTATCGACCTCAAAATTTAATAAAACTTTGAAAGCCAGTTTCTCATTTAATTTTGAGTTTTGATATAAAAGTTACTTGATATATTTGTTCGTCTATTTGATTTCTACACGTTGTTAAAAAAAAGAATCAACTTAAAAATCACTCTGTATATTATCACGATAAAAGAAATTTCGTGTGGAGAATAATTTTGCAACGTAAGTCGACGAAGAAACGGTGGCAATCTACAAATTCGAATGAAGCCGGACTCGACCGCTGGTATTTATATATTTTCAAGGAAAAGGTCTTGTATTTGAACAAAAAAATCGCAGTTATATTTTTTCTGTAGGATGTATTTCCAAGATATCCGCGTATATTAATTTTAATATTGCGGGTGATAGGTATAATATTATTTTGTTTCGTGTGCAGGTATCTATCGTGGCGGCAAGTACTTGCAGATACTTGTACTGGCAGCGCACCGCTCTGGAGTACTTATTCGTGAAGGAGACGTACGTGGCGACCGTTTTGACAACTCTGATCGCTCGCGACATAACCACCAAGTTGTACGCGATGAACAACAAAATAGTCACCGAGAAAGGATCACATCTTGATATTCGACTGCCGAGTATCACTTCTTCGCTTACCTCGGCTGGTGAATACAAATCACCTGCGAAGGGCAGGAAGACTAACATAATTGGTAATCGATAGAATCGATCATTAATAATTTACCTTTTATACATATTTTATGTCAAAACATTTGTTTTTGCACACCTTTCATTTAATCGAAGCTTAGCCTAAAATTAAAAGCATCCATTCGAATTTGAACAAACTTTCTTTAATTTAGATCCAAATTTATTTTTCACAATTTCAAAATATTTTTTATTTCGAGGTCATAAAACATATTTTTGACAGAAGCCTGTTTGTCTATTACACTCTGTGAGCGCGATACAGGTCAAACAACTAAGCATAGGCGTAGCAACAATTTTATCTTGGGGGGGGGGGGGGGCAAATCAACTCTACCTACCTTTACCAGCTGCCACTTATACATAATTTGAAAACTGTTCATAGAAGCGAAATCGATCAACACGACATTCTGGAGAAATTTCACGACAAAGAAAATATGTAGATTATTGTAGATTTATTTTGTTGTAGGAATTTTGATGTGTAAACGGGGAGGCTCTTATTATTTTTGAGGAAAATCGGCGTGTGCGCAAAAGAGTTATGGCCTATAACGCTGTTTTTATATTGTAACGGTATACTTTTCATAACGGTTTATTATTCTATTCATTTTTGCGAGATTTTTTTGCACGATTTTTTTTTAAATCTTAGTTTCATAAATATTTTGAAAATTGAAACAGAATATTAATATTAATTAATAAGAAATGAGTTAGCTGAGGCTAATGTTGTTTTGCTTTTTAGGATTCCCTGAAGTCTGAAATATGTGCAAAATCAATGTCTTTGAAGTCCTTTGTTTGTAACAAGAGTAGACCTAATTAATGTAATCCAAAAGCTTAACTCTTGTCTTAGGGATGAGCACTTAGATACAGAATATAATATGTACCCTGCTTTTTCTGCTCTTAAGTCAGATTCACACCACATGACGTATTATTTATTCAGAAATAATGACGTAATATTGATAGTAAATCGGCTGATTGATTACGTTTTGATCCAGGCGCTTGTCCCAAATCTCCCGATTCAGTCTTCACGTCATCCAGCCGAGAGAAGCTGTGCAAGGAACGTGGTCCCGGTAAGGAAAACAAGAACAATTGTCTGGCAGTTAACGGACCGTTAGGTGAGATGGAGCCATTGACGGAACTGCCATCGAACGATGATCTCACATCCAATGGAGTCGAAAGCTGGCTTGAGACCAGCTCCAAATATCAAAGCTGTGAAATTGTCGACGCCGAAGATAATGAGAGCTATTAGCCTTTTATCAGTCCGGTTGACAATTGTTGTGTTTTGTGAAATTGGACAATGGTGACTACCGTGTAGACACTTATGGAGTGACTATAGTGATGAGACGAAATAACAATAACTGTTGCCGAGAATCTAATCACTACATAAAACAAAGTCCTCTCGCCGCGTCTGTCTGTCTGAACCATAGAGATATTACAATAGAGAACGCGAGAGAGTATCTGCAATTAAGAGAGAAAACAGTTCCTTATCTCTATGGTAACTAATGATGCAAAACAATGCTGATTTGAGTAAACAAATTTCTGGTTTTCTGCAGCGTTTTCTCTCTCTTAACTGAGGACACTTTCACTTATCTCTATGGTCTGAACGCTATAAACTCAAAAACTACCGAACGGATTTTCTCTAGGATCCGAAAAGCTTAGATTCTCCCCTGAAGAGAATGAACTAAAAACTAAATAAAAAGGAGTTTCCGCTGTCCAAAATTTCAGGAGTTAGTCATTATTACAGTACGGTTCACTTAACAGAGCGGCAAAGCAATGAAACAATGTAAAGTATACCCGATCCATGTAGGGATGCCGCTGATATTGTATTTTGATGTATAAGCGTACTTCTTTTTTGAATTTATAGTTTAGAAACTATATGGCGCTCACTTCAATTGTTTTCAATGTATGTTAACTTTTGAATGTAAAACATCTATTGGCACGCCTTGGCAGTAAAACCATGCCAAACGATATGACGCTCTCTTATGCCGTCATGCCTCCTCTACGCCGCTGCTCTCGACTTGCGCGCGTGTGCGCGCGCGTATACTAAGCACTTCGTTGCTTCTCTGTGTGAACTGTGTACTGCGTGTGCCTTTCTATCCGACTGTAGTATACTTGACACGTTCACCGCTTTTCACATCTGCCAGGAGTCCCACGACGGCTTCCATTTTTTTCGGTAACATGTTCAAAAAATCTGTTATTGTTATTTCGTTACAAAATTTACTGATGCTGGACTTATTCTGTTAAATATTGAAGACCGGACTAAAAACAAAAGACATTCTATAAACAATGTATATTATAAATAGCTCTAAACATTCCTTGTTATTTTTAAATACAAAATTATTAACTTGTAACACATTGTTTTACTTAAAAAAACTTTTCACTTACAAAATACTTCAGAAATAATTTGTTTAGAACACGCAAAATTAATTACGTAAAAATGTTTTTATTTGTGTTAAGTTTATTTTTGAAACAAAGTTGTGAATGTTACAACACTTAACAAAAAGTGTTGAACTTTAGCGCCTGTTTAATAGAGTAGAACTAAAAATAATTTTGTTCATTCAAATGAAAATAAAAATATACGTGATTTAGGTACATAATATTGCCATATGGCGGGAATATGCAACTATAAGGATGAACGGTACACCAATAAATCTTATACTAATTTATATAAAAGCTGAAGAGTTTGGTTGTTTGTTTGTTTGGTTGAACGCGCTTATCTCAGGAACTATTCGAATTGAACATTTTTTTTGTTGGATTTATCGAGGAAGGCTATAGGCTATATAATATCACGCTACGACCAATAGGAGTGGAGCATCAATGAAAAATATTGTAAAACATAACTCAAAATTTGCCCGTCCGACAAAAACTTTTGAACGGTAACTCCGATCATCATGAAATTTGGACACAACATTTATCTCGGTAAACTAAGATGAACGTGCGGTTATATAGTTGTATAGTGACTTTGAATTCTTCATTACTTATTATTTTATTAGTTAGAACTGTTGTTTTGTTTCTGTTACGTTATAGAAGAGTGCTTTCTATTTTGTTTATTTGTTCTGTTAAAGTTTTACTATTGTAAATAAATATTTTTCACCACGAACTAGAACAGTTTCGTTACAATATAATATGCATACGTGTTAACAACTCCTTTTGAGGCAATCAGTTTCATTTTCAAGATCAAATGCTAATCCGTATAAGATACCTTAAAAGGACTGCATGTTCTTGCATAGCTACAGGCGATCGAAATTACATACTTGTCTTTGTTAAATTGGAATGTTTGATGGTCATTGGTAGGTATTTTAAAATTCTTCCATTTGACGATGCATAAGAAAATAAAATTAATTATATTGGAAGAATAACATGGAATAAAGTCGTGAGGTGGGTTGTGTATCAAAATTCTACAAGGCCGACCTTGAGGTCACATACGACCAACTTCCCAGTATGATCAATATATTGAATATTAAACTTGTATTTTGATTCGAAAGGGATTTTATGAAAATCGGTGCATCCGTTTTTTTCTTCAGAAAGACAACCAAAAAGTGGATATTAAGATTTTTTGGAAAAGATTTCTCGAGCCTACTGTGACTCGAGAGCCTAAATCTCTTTAAAAAAAAACTCTCTCTTGTTTAATGATAAAACACGTCTGAATCGATTTTGAATTCTTAAATGGAAACTTACAATTTTATTGCAAATTCAGGTACAGTGCCAAAAAGAATTCAAAATTCCCCCCTCCACATCTTTAGGGTGGAGTTTAATGTTATTGGACAGCTTTTCCAATAACAAAGGGAAACGTATTTTTTGATTTTTTTATTTATTGTGAATTTCTTTAGATTATTGGGTGGTACGTCTCTGATTAGGAAATTTTAAAATTTTAGCGTATTAGATCAAAAATTTGAAAAACTGGAATTCGCATCTGCAATAAAATATAAGGGTTCCCATTTAACTTTCCTAAGTTATCCATCTCCTCATCCCCAGGTGATGGGATGGGAGTGCCAAATTTTGTACCATTCAATTTCTTCACCCTTTATCGATGAACTTTTATAGGTATTAGGGGTGGTCTGAGATACCTATATATACTTACTCATATTACCAATCACTGTCTGTTCTCAAGATCTCCAAAACTGTCCGCCCGATTGACTTGAAATTTGGTATAGTTACTCCTTTCTCAACGTAGCCGCCCACTAAGAACGGATTTTATTCAAATCCTACCCAAAACGGATTTTTCCCTTACCATATACTATATGGATGTGAGATGTTACGTGGGAGGGTATGGATGGTTGCGTAGATGGGAAGGTCATTATAATATTTCCAGAGAGAGAGAGGGAGGAAGAGAGAGAGAAACACAGAGACTATGTATTAAATCTTAAAGTTTTGCACCTGGGTCAAGCCGGGACGGGCCGCTAGTATATTATATTATCCGACCATCAAAGAATATAATATTAACAGAAACATCACAGCATATTGTGGCGGTTCTGTTAATAATTTATACGGTGCAATGTGAACGCAGTGAGTGCATTAACTTCTACATATGTTTATGTAACACTAACACACATACAGTTTTCTGTATATACAGAGATCGCGGTTGGCTGCACGTCTACGTATACAACAGACGTAATAGTACATAAACGGACCTAGCATTCCCTATATAAGTTAATACAATGCAGTGATGACAACATCCAATACAAGAGAAAAGCGCTCGTCTTTATCTAAAGGCCGCTGCACACGAGGCTAGAAACGCTGCTAGATTCCTTGCTAGATTTGCCTACTAGTTTTCTAGCCCTGGTTTTCTTGATTGCTGTTAAGTGCTCGCTTCACACGAGACGTCTTTTCAAGCCTGTTTTGTGGATAGATCTGATGCGCGCGCAGTGACAGTTCGAATATAAACACAGTGTAAAACGTGTCTGACAACATTGGTATCTATAGATTTGTTTTCACCGAGTTCGTTTAGAATGTGATTAGTTGCAGGCTGCAAAAAATGTGAGCAATGCTATATCCTTTTCATTTATTTATCTGAGATACACACTAATACAAATTTTTAACAGTGTACATATATTTCGGCCGACAAGCAAAGTGGATTATGTTGAATTTTAGATAATGTTTAGATTTTAGACTGAGAAATATTGTGGATTATAGAAACCCAACAACTAAACTCATTAATCTTTTAGAAATATTGAAGAATATAAACGCTCAAAAACTGACCTTATTAGCGTCTATGCATCAGTGTGTTAAGTTTCAATCGATCAATTATTTTTCGAGCAGGACCGCTTGAAAGATGTTTGAAAGATACAATCGTAGACAACTGTATGACAAAGGAATCAAAAGTGTTAACTGTATAAGATTGATTCGCTGAACACTTCTAGCATACGACCGTAATAGATGCTTAATTGCATTATGTGCTGTCGGTAAATGCAGCTCAAAGCCGATCTAAATAGCACACTATAAGTTGCGGGTCAGGAGTTGCATGATGTACACCGGGAGGGTATCTGATGTGCTGCTTTGGAGCACAGAACAACGCCTGAACGCAAGAAACTGTTTTCGCCAGTGGCTGTTAAACTTTAGTATTGATATGACACGTTTCCTAACATTAAGTATTGGTTATATATGGACAATATAATTCTTTCTAAAATTATGAAGTACCTACCCAAGATTTTGGTTGTTCTGTAGCTCTGTAGAGCTCATCGAGGAACCGCCACTGTCCACATTTATCACGAAACTACTAAAAACGCTTTGGTATAATGCGCGCCACGGATCTAAAAGGTTCGGAAGTTAGTCACACAAACAGCGTCGCAAAGGCACATTTTAGAGCCGTTGATACTCTCACCACCTCCCAGCTACCTGCACGGAACGTGTGCTCGTCGGTGATTGGCCGTGATCGCTCGTTACCTTTGTCACTTGTCGCTTTCATGCTTTAGTACAGTCGAGTACGCTATTGTCAAGTTGTTATTGCTATTTTAGTTTTGTTGAGTTGCGAGTTTGTAGTTTTTTCAACAGACTGTACAAGCGCAAGCCTGCATTCGCATCTTTCTTCCGAGCCTTTTATGCCGGCACTTCACATGGCTATTTGTATTTGTGTATTTGGCAAACAATTACCATGTGTGGACAGTCTATTTGACAAAGTGTTGGCCTTATTTGCCTATTTGACAAATAAGGCCAATACCAAATACGCGTTACCGTGCGCTTGTCGGTTTTTCGAGGCACATCAAAGAAGTCAAATAGGCAAATACGCAAATAAACCATCCACACAATGGCCATATTCAGAAGCGCACGCGCCGTTAACCTGTACGGACGTGCAGTATTTTTGTGTCTGTGCTGTGAGCGAGAACTGGAACAATTACTATTGAAAATAAATTGGGACAATGAAACAGTGCTATAATTCCTGGAATTTTGAACCTTGCGTTCTGCTGCCAAATGTTTGTGTGTTTGCTATTTGACTGTCATGTGTGGATGGTCGTATTTGCCTCTATTTGCATGTTTGCCTTGAACGTCATATATTTTGCCAAACAAACACCCAATAGCGAACACAAATAGCCATGTGAGGTGCCACCATTTAGATTCGTGGCGCGTACTATACAAACCACTTTGTCTTGTGACCGGAGCAATTGTGGTTTTAAACTCGTGGTACAGCGAGTGCAACGGTGACTTAAGTCATCTCATAACCATTCGTTGGTTGAGTGCGGTCGATCGAAGATGTGATCGACTCTGGCCAATAAACTCGATTTTAATTGTTCGAACGTTTCAACAACAAACAACTGTGCTAAACAGCAGCGGAAATGAAGTGACACAATGTATCTGTGACAGTGGTTTAATATAATGGCTAACAAACGAAAAGCGCTTAGCGTTTGTAAAAAAGCCACGATATTGGTGAAGAGATATTGGCTGTTGGTTAGTAACATTAATTAATTATTTAAAGTATATAGCTATTGTTTGCTACATTGTTAAGAAACATCCATTGTTACATCGCTATATTAGAAAAATTAATTTCTGAAACAATGTCACCATCGGGATACGAACCCCGAATCTTTCCACTTTCGCACAGTGACACAACAACATCAACCAATCATTCGTATGTAACAATGGGTGTTTCTTACAATGTACCAAACAATAGCTATATTTTAAAGTTATTAAAATAGTAGTATGCAACAGTATTAAAAATTCACATTGATTAATTATTTTTACGTAGATAATAGTTTAGACTTTGGGACATTAGCAAATTTCTCCAAAAAGTCGTGTTGATCGATTCGCTTCTATGAACAGTTTTCAAATTATGTATAAGTGGCAGTAATGGTAGGTAGAGTTGAAAATTTGACCCCCCCTAAGATAAAATCGTTGCTACGCCTATGCTTTGGGAGATAGAAGGGTGTCAAAAATTACATAAATATTGCAATAAAATAAATTTATGCTTTTTCAATTGGTAACTCAAAAAAATAATTTTTATAATATAGATGTTATTGCATTGGTGCCAGGTGCTATTATCTTATGGTTATTAGAGAGTAAACGCCAAAAACAATTTAAGAATGTATTCTTCAGCACCAAAAGTCTTTAAAATTTGTTATTCCATTTTTAATATATACCCATGTAAACTATACATATGTTTTCTCGATCCTTAAGTCGTTTTGTTTTTATTGTTTTCCATTGTGTGATTTTTTACTTGTCTAGAGTCTAGACTGATAAAATTGCAGCATGCATCTGTTTTATTTACTAGCTCTCTGACTCTGCTTCGTCTGGTAGTTTTTGATCTGACAGCGGAAAAATAAAAAATGTTTAATTATACTCAGTTTTATCGAATGGTATCTCTTATAGATCAATTAGCGTACCTACACCAAATTATTTGGCTCATAGATCATGTGCAAAATCTTCGCTTACTGATCAATGTTCATCCGTCTTTTATCGTAGTTTCACTCGGGAAGAATTCGATAAAAAGTAAACAAACTTTACCTCTTTATATTATACTAGTGGCCTGGTCCGGCTTCGCCCGAATTTGTAGATTGCCGCCTTTTTTCGTTGACTTACGTTGCGAAATTGGTTTCCACAAAAGGCGCACTTATTTTAATAATAATATAAAGCCTATGTCTATCCTAAAGGTCCATTCTGAAATTTGCTGAAATCGGAGATTACCTCCAACATCCAAACTTACAAACTTTACCTCTTTATAATATTAGTAGGTATAGATATTAATATGGATTGATTGTCACAATACTAAGTTTTGCCGATTAAGCTCTGAGGATGATTTTGACGTGATAACGTCTTATAAATTGATGAATCACCAATCTTATAAATTGATAAAACACCGGCTGCATGCACGAAAAAGTGTAACGTTCCTAAATCCTAACGTTCGTAACGTTCCGCCTGACCCTGTGCGTGCTTTTTGCTAATTTCTCGCTCAATTTAAATCAGATCGGTTTGAAACCAGTCTTAAACGAAAGAGGAGAACATTTTACATAGATTTCGTATAACAGAATTTGCCTAAACAGTTTTTTTATACAAATTTATATAGAAAAATAGCTGTATAAATGCAATGTTGTCTAATGCATGGCGCGACGCGATCGGTCGTCTTTGTTTGCCGTACATGGAAATTAGAAGATAACGTATGTCTTGTCTTAACTTGAAAACGGCTGCATTTCTAATGTTTAATTCAATTTTTTGACATTAGTATTTTGTGAAATGCAACGCCTTCTAAGTTAAGTATTGGAATAACTAATTATTATTAGAACATAATACTTTGACAGTTGCAAACGTCACTTTTGACATTTCTTATCATTCCGACACCAAGGATAAGCGGATTGAAACCAAATTTTGGGATGTTTAAGTTATGTATTACGGAATACGTTATCACGTAAAACTATCGTCCGTAAACCGACTTTACAGACAACCAATTTTTTTAATAAAGCGATACGCCCATAACCGACCGTATCCAATAATATAGGTATACGTAAACACTATAATAATATTTTATATTTTCTGTACGTTATAAGTTCTGTACGTTTTCTGTACGATTAGGTATTAGAAAATTAAAAATAAATCGGCCATACTATTTAAAAATTATTTATACTTATTTTTGATTTTTGAATGAATAAAAACGCTATTTGAATTATGAAAAAGGTCGGTAATAGGTTCAAAATTTCCGTGGTTTTCCTGTAAACAGTCAATTATTCTATGATGATGTCATCTGCACTAATCGTCATAGTTAAATCATTCTTTAAATGGCCGATAAAATTACAGTTACTTTATTTATCGGTTGATAAGAACTATTTAATTCTAAAAACTCACGTTGTTTCATTGAATTTATTGTTAAAAAAACGATTATTCATTATTCGATTGGTGCAATATTTTTTTTTTGTGATCTCTCTTCTGGTTGTTTATTTAATTAGAGTATGTTTTGGTAGTAAATCTTCAGCTGATGCGTTATACCTGTTGAAAACAGGTCATCTGGCATCATGAGAGGCTGTGTAGAAGAGTTGACCTTCAACTCGACAACAGGTTTTTGTTTAGGGATGCTCACAATATTGTTATTTCAACAGAATCGACATGGAAAGTAATATGAAATTCGAGTTTCGATTAATAGTTTTTATTTCAATCCATTCTTCTAATAAAATGTTTATTTAAAACACAATAGGAATTACGAATTTTTCAAATGTTCATTGAAAATAAATTACAGATTTTCAGATACTTGGACAGTTTAAATAATAAGATATTAATTTTTCAAATTTTTTGCCACGTTTCGTTGTTATTTTTCAACTTCTTCAGGCAATATTTGAATGGAATATCCTTAATTAAAAATGTTCGTTAAAAATGTTTTATGAATATTTTCAATTTCAAATAAAAACAATATCAAGGAAACGTAGCAAAAAATTTGAAAAATTAATATCTTATTATTTAAACTGTCCAAGTATTTGAAAATCTGTAATTTATAAATAATAACATGGACGAGAACAACAACCATAGTTCATTGAAAATATTTATCTATACTAATATTATAAGTTGTAAGTTTGAATGTAGGAGATAATCTCCGAAACTATTCATTCGATTTCAAAATTTTTTTCACCAATATTTAGAATGGACTTTCAGGATGAACATAGGCTTATATATTATGGCGTTAAAATAAAAGCGCTTTTCGTCGAGACCAATTTTGCAACGTAAGTCGACGAAAGAACGGTGACAATTCACAAATTCGGGAAGCGACCGGTCTATTGTAATTCAGTTCAAGAAGTAATTTTAATTAAGTAATAAAACCAAAAGTACATTTTTAAAGATGAAATGAGCTTCTTGCGAACAAAATACACTATCGTTAAAAAAAAAACAATTATTTATGTTGAAATAAAGGAAAATTAATATTGGAGGCTATGAAAAACGCCTCATTGTGTACCTATCTAAAACAATTGGTTAATCTGCCTACTTCTAAAATTAATTAGCTTCATCCCAGTTGGACAGTACTTAAGAATACTAATTGAAAAAATCGTATTTTTTCAGATCGCATGGCTGTGTTGTAACGCAACGATCTTCTATTTCACTTTTAGAATTTACAACAATCGGCCTGAGTACTACTACCTTCGCAACATGTTAGGAGTGAGTCTCTTTAATTATCGTCTTATCCAGTGGCGGCGCGATAACATTTCAAAAGCGTGTCCGGAGGTACCTTCTAATATTGGCTAGAAATGAGGGTGGGGGGTTATTAAATTATGAACAATATCCATGATTATGATGGATTATTAACTTTTTTCAAATACTGTTGACAACAAACCACAAAATACACTGTAACACTAGACACTACTGCCATAAGCCGTGTGTCCTGTATGTGATATACGTACCGCCAAATCAAAGTCGTCAAAGGTGTTGACTGAATGAGATAGATTCAGTGAACATTTCTAGCATATGACAGTGTTAGATGCCTATTTGTACAAATGTGCTGACGGTAAATGCAGCTCAAAGCCGATCGAAATAACTCGCTATAACTTGTGGCCCATGAGTTGCACTGTGAAGAGTGGGGGTATCTGTTGATGACGTTTCATGTGCTGCTTTGGAGCGCAGAACAGTGCCTAAACGCAATAAATTGAGCCCTACAGAACACACATGAGTTTTGTGGTCTGTCAGTGGCTGTTAAATTTTAGCGTTGGTTGTGTCACTATTGCACTTATTTCCTAACATTAAAATATTGGTTAAATATGGAAAATATAATTCATTCAGAAGTTATGAACTACCTAAGATTTTGGTTATTCTGCAGCTCTGCAGTGCTCATAGAGGAACCGCCACTGGTTTTAACTAACAGTTAGAAAAGATAAACTCTAATAAGTAAATTCAACAAAGTATCGCATTTCAAAGGAAATGACCGGAAAACTATCTATATCAGGATTGCGTCACAGTTAGTCAGTCATAATTCCGTCAAGACAAAGTTGCGTATGTCGATTTTTTTATATAGATATAGGTATCTCCATGCAGAATTTTTTTAGTGTTATTTCAGAATAATCCGCTCATGAAAAAGTTTTTTAGTGTCATTTCATTCCAAGTGTAGTACTAAAAAGTAAAAACTTTAATATTTTTTACCCAGTAACTTTTCATACAGGAAGCTTATTTTTTAATTGTGATGCTCAGTTTTAAAAAAAATCTCTTTTCGTAATTTTTCGACTTGACTAAGTTTTTTAAAATCTATTTATAACTAGAGAATTGACTTAAACCAATCTGTAGAGACTTGAAATCAAATGAAGTGCAATTGCTATCTAAATATTTTGAGTTGATAGTGCCTCTAGCGCTATTTCTTTGCAGAAACAAAGGACCCCGCACAAAAGGTTTGTGCGGGGTCCTTTATCTTCAAAAGAATTCACTTCGAATTTGTCTGAACTCAACTCAAATCTTTCAAAAGTTATGATGACTGGGAAACTTTAGAAAGCTATTACTTTTACATGTCTAATCAGTAGTCTTTTACCAAAAATCTGACGTAAGCTACTTGACTTGTGACAACAGAATTAAACCGCGCATACATCTGTCTCTGTCTAAACAATTGATTAATGAATGAAACGGCGTGCCGACAAACAATAGAACACACCGACTGCATCTGTTCAAATGGTCGACTTTCCTCTAATAGATAAAGTTAGTCGCGGCTGTTCTAAACAATAGTATGACATCATATTATCATAAAACCAAGCCCTACATACACTGTGTTTATATTGACGCGTTACAGATCGGTTTATGCATATCTCGCGGCACGGCACCTTTGATCAACATGTCGAGCTGCCTTGTTCTGTTGCCGATGTGTCGATGCATCAACGCGGCGCTTCACAACGCCCTCAGTTGTTTTTCGACTGACGCACTGCTCACCTGGTTGGTCAAGGCCAAAGTCTTCCACATAACGTTTGCGGCGACGATCGTCGTTGTTTCTGGTACGTTATCGTTGTAAAGATTTCAACGCCGGGATAAGACATATCGCACGTTGAAAACAAAAGTGGCATTATGTAAAAAATGACATTTTACAGTAGAGCATTTTTTAGTTTTAATATTATTGTTTTGTCCTAAAAAAGTTACTATTAAAATACTGCTTATAGAGATTCTTTTGTTAATAATGAGACAATTTATTATTGTTTTAATTTATTTTTTGACCACAATGTTAAAAATAAAGTTATTAAAAAAAAGACCTTTTTGCAATAATTTTTTGTTTAGTGTCATTGTTGTCATAACCTATAATCAGTAAATTGGAGACTTCAACTGCAAAAAGTGTCACTAAACAAAATGTGTCATTTTATGTATTTACTTACTTGCATTAATTTTTGTAGCAACTGTAATCGCAGTAAACTGTCGTTTAACAAAATGTGTCACTTTTTCACTTACAGCGACGTGCGTACCAAACAACTGCTTTGACACAATCAAAATAGTGTCGTTATATCAGTCATGACCATGGGCAATTCTTTCAAAATATAAAGTGACACAAGCTCAGTCTAGCGGAAGTAAGTGGGTTTATGAGCAAACGAAAATTTTCGTATAGTGACACTTTTGCAGTAAAACATGAATCTTACAAAAAGTGAAAAGTCAACTTTTTTATATAGTGTCACTATTGTTTTCAACGTGCGATATTTGCCCGTATATTAAGGCCGCTGCACACGAGGCTGCAATTTCGAAGCTGGATTCGCTGCCAGGTTCCAAACGTGCTGCGGCGCTGGATTTTGTGACTTCACACGAAGCTTGATTTGTAGATAGTTTTGGTGCGTGTGCAGTTCGAACGTTAACAAAAATGGACGTTTATTGTCTGTGAATAAAACACACGCTGTGACGCCATTCTTTATGACGTTTGCACATGTCGCCCACGTGACAAGATACTGATCTTCTGATTGGTTCTTGCTCAAACCCAGCAGAGAATCAAACATGGAAAATAGCCCCGATCCTGATTTTGTAATTTAGCGTATGACCATGCAGCGGAACCCGCAGCGACGTGAATTTCATCTTCGCAGCCAGCACAAGTCTCAACAAGCGAATTCAGCGGCAAAATCAAATTTGTGTGAAGCGGCCTTTAAATTACTGCAGTACTAACTTCAGTTGTATTTACGAATAAAAGTTTAGAATATATGTAAAAGTAAAAAATAATTTTTAAATACAAAGATTGTGTTGGAGGACTTCCTACTCCTGTTGAACAAAATTAATATATTTAAAAATTATTGACTACTTTTTAGTCCACATTGCTATAAAAGAGTGTTTTTTTGATAAAATAGTGTTAGAAATAGAGGTCAATAAAAAAACGAGTGTGCTTTAGACCACACGACTGAAGTAAAACTTTTTTTTTTTTTTTTATTTTAAAAGGAGCGAATCGGCTTCTATGGCCATTATCGCGAAATAGAAGTAAAACTTCTTTAGCTCCATCTATATGTATGTTCACCCGAAAATTCACAAAATATGAACTTTAAAATGAATTTACAATTTTATTCACTTTAAACGTAAAATATTACATAAAGATAATGAAAACAAACGTAATACATTGCAATTACTTAGCTCTCGTTGCATTTTAAGCGTAAATCTTTATGAAATATTATTTAGCTCTGCAAGTTAAGTAGGTTTACAAAACTTTTTTCCGTCACCCGATAGCGCCAGTGGCAAGTAAAGTATGTGTCATTCTATTGTCAGTACTGCTTATACTTTCGGCCACCTGATGGCGCCACTAGCCAGTGAAGTATTTGTCATCTAAATCACCGTTCGCGTCAACTTTCGTTCGCCTCGCCCGATCACACTTTTCGTAAACGCTCTCGTCACGCATTCACCAGCTTACTCCCCAAGTCAAGCGTGCGTAAAGAAGTTCTACTTCAAAAATTATCCGATTACTTTATAGTTTATACCTCGAGAATGGTAATACAAAATGTAAGATATTGATGCGTTTGGTTTCAGTTATTCATTCTGCAGCCCATGTGATCAACGCGATCAACTTTTCGAGAAACTTCAACGAACTGTTTGTGGAAATTAACTGGGCTTCCTATAAAGATCAGGTAACTGAAATGTCTCTCGTTTTATCGGAGATAACGAAATTCATATTTACTGTTTGACGGTTTTTTTATCTCATATGTTTTATTGCTCTTAAAAGACAATCAATTGGTTACATATGTTTGAGTGAAGTACATCTTTTTCTAACGTCAAAGCTTAATCTAAATCCTCTTGGTTTCCGAGCTTGTAGCTCATGGTCATTTGGTACTGATGTTTAGCCTACAATTTATTTATTTATTTTTTTTTTACATTTTCTACACGTCCTAAAACCATACTCCTGCCCTAGCACTGGCTTCAGCCAAGTTGGGCAGGATTATTCCAACTTTAAAATTGTAAAATAAATGTATGACATATTTTTGGAATTAAATAAATAAAATAAATAAAATTGCGGTAGACATTATTAAAGACGATGTGGCAGAGGTCCCAAATTACTTGGAACAACATCGGCCGTGAAACAAGGGTGTAGATATGGGGGATAAAGGGGGTAATTCCCCCCCCCCCCCAGGACCATAATAATAAAAAAATAAAACTGAAAATAATACGAATATCAGGCTAAAAAATTAAATTTAGAAATAATTTTTGAGAAGGAATTTGTAACATTAGTTGAATTAATATTTTGCTTGACACTTTCCTTCGTAAGTATTCTTGTGTGATATTAATAAAACTTTAAAAAAACATTGACTTTTTTGCTTTACCTCCCTAGAAAAACAAATAATCTACGCCCTTGCCGTGAAAGCCTGCACCTGTGGACAAAGTTTGATCGTTACGTTTATTGTTTGCATTAAATTTTCTCACACTTCATTTAAAAAATGAAATTACTGAGATTAAAAAATATTCTGAGCCATCGGTTTGATTTCTGATTCACAGAACCCATCGGCACTTCTGTTGACGACATTGCCTGGTTGTACCGGCGTCGCCATGCTGTTCGTATTGTTCCTGTTAGCATTCACTTCGCTGAGATGGTTTCGTCAAAAAAATTACAACGTGTTTTGGAACACACATCATCTGGCCAAAGCCTTCTTGGTGCTGATTCTGATCCATCCCCTTAGGTAGGTACGTATCTATCTATTCGTAGATTTCTGACGAAAGCAACACGAAATCATAGAAAATATATACTAGAAGAGAAATCGCTTATATCTTCCCATTAAGCTGGCTCCAGACGACTTGGCAATTGTCGACCAATGTTGACAGTCGAACAGTTGTCATATCCCGTGGATGGTTTTCATATAGTCAATGCTTAACAATTACCAACGATGCCTTTGGAAGACATTTGCTTTTGAACACGAATCAAAGAGATTAGCCAACACTGGTCTAGACTTTCAATTATTATTTTGTTTTCGTTCAAACCACATACGTGATATTTGTCAGTAATATTGCAATAAATAAAGAGTTACATAGAACATGAGCTGGGCACAAGAAATTCTTACAGCTAAAACAATAGTTCGCTCTACATCTTGCTTAATGTTAATGTATATTCGTTATACATTGGGCTTACTGAGCTTGGTCAACGTTGGTCAAACAGAATCATGTCCAATATTTGGGCCACCATTACAGTCGTCAACATCAGGGCCGAATTAACCCTGTCCGAGCCCTTAGGCAATGCAATCAGGTCTTTTCAAGTTGATGAAGGGATATGAGTAACTTCCAGATGATCGGCTCCAGGCATCCTATTACTTCAATGTCTTATGTGATATTGTAACAACATGATTACTTTGGCTAGATGCTGCAGCATCGCCTTACCTGACTCGTTAGCTTTATTTAAATGGTCTTAATGAATAGGTTACAGATAATTGATGATCCAGGTTTTTTGATGGGTCAGGAAAGAGAAATGAGACGTGACGTAGTTATTTTAAATTTTATCGTATTAAATGCAATAAATTACGATAAACAACGAAAGAAAATAATATTGTTGTTGGGAAAGGATAGATATAAAGTTACTCAGTTAATCCGAGACAGCTCGGGCATGCGCAATAGACACCTAAGTAATCGAGAGAAAAGTCGGATTTCTCTTCCAGTATTATATGTTCTAGAAAGATAAATCTGAATTGATAATAATGCTCGTTTTCAGGGGTGTGTTAAAAGAACAGACTAATCTAGAACAGCACGTTCCAGGCTGTATTTTAAACAAAACTGAAGAACAGGCGTTCTCTGATATATTATGCGATGAATATCCTTCCTTTGCCAGCATTAAAACTAAGGTATCTGAAACGCTTTATAGTTCTTTTATTACCGCCTATAAAATAATTGCTTTCATTTAGTTTTACATGCCTGCATGCACATGCATGTATGCAAAATGATCTATTACGCACTAGTGCTGTAATGGTAGACTACATATCGCTACCATAAGAAGATTAGGCAAAAGAATAGCAAGGCAAATGGTAATTTTCATAAACGACTTCAATAGAAGTTTCATAATCGAACTGTCAAAAATGTCATAAATATATTAAAACTGAAGTGAAAAACAGCTATTTTATAGATGATACGTGGAAAAAACACCATATATATCTATAGCGCGTTACGGTATTACGACTCGTGTGACTGTTAAAACTCGCTGGCACTCGTTTTTAACATAATGTCACAACTCGTCGCAATATATAGCATTTATGAAACTTGATATACAATCTACTGTTATTTTTAAATTTTTTGTCAACACATTTGACACTAAAGCACGATTAAAACAAATTTTAGCGATGTCATATTTATTTTAGAATTTACGACTTCTTCGTGAATCATAATTATTTTAATGATAAAACGACATACCTATTTTAAGAAACGATGAATCATAAATTTATTCAGAAATACATAATTTCGTTTTCTTTTTATCTGTTGTGGTTTCTAGACATGGATATGGCTGTCAGTTCCTCTATTTATATACATGATCGAGACGGCTTACAGAATTTGTACGAGAAACAGTAAAAAAATACAAATATGCAACGCCTACAGAATTCCTGGAAAAGTGATTTATTTGAAACTGAAATATCACAAACCAAACATAAACACAGGACCGGGCCAGTATATTTTGTTGCAAACGCCACAAATATCTAACTTGGAATGGCATCCTTTTACAATCGTAGAGGTAATACATTTTTTTTTGTTCAACTGAAACTTATGTTACGGTATAGTATAAATACGTAAGAAATATAAACGTAACGAAAATTGAAACGTCTATAGTATATTACACCACAAGGGCCGAAAGTTTGATATTCTTGCCCTGCGCGCTATGATGCCTGAGGCGAAGCGGAGGGCATCATGATGCGCAGTGCAAGGTATCAAACTTTCGGCCCTTGTGGTGTATACTATTTTCTTCATACCTCAGTCGTAAGTACGCTTGTTAAATACATTAATTAATTATTAATTACATAAAAATACAGACAGATAAATTCCAAGATTTGAGGTTATACGTAATAACACGAATGACAACCGTTCGCGACTATTAGCTGAAATGTAATAGGGTTGCTATGGAAACGACATCTAAACAACAGTTGTTAGGTGATTTTTCTTTACTATGCCGCCCGAACGTACGTACTTCCCGCATCAGTGCGTGTAATCCCACCAATGCGCAAATGTTAGACTTTCTACCTTACAATTGAGGCCGAAACAGTGGCGGATCCAGGATTACGGCAAGGGGGGGGTCTTGAAAAATTTTTACTCTTTTTGCGGAGATTTCATGAAAAACATGAAAAGCTTTTTTTTATCGCGCAGTAAGATTTTAATTTGGGATTTTTGATTCTCTGGAAGGGGGGGGGGGTTGGAACCGAAAACTCCCCCGTGGATCCGCCACTGGGCCGAAAGTATGTACTTTCGATCGAGGTATGAAGAAAAATAGATTTAATTTATTGGTATTAACATTTGTTTTAGTGTCAAAAGTTAGACGATTGCGTTTTGTTAACGTTGCTTATCAAAGTACGCGGCGATTGGACTGGCAATTTGTACAGACTGTTTGACAAGCCAATCATAGTTGGCCCGAAGATGACGTTCCTGTCGAATTTGAACTACAATAAACGTGACAAGATAGGGTTTCGGATCGATGGTCCGTACGTTGGTTCAATGAAAAGTGTTGTCACGTCGGAGTTGGCGGTCTGCGTTGCCGCCGGCATCGGTATCACGGCATTTGCCGCCTCCTTAAAATATTTACTGTTAGTACTCACTTCAAATTCCACTAATTAGTAAACTTAATAACCCTTCAAATTGGCGCGTGAAGCAACCTGAAGTCTATATATTTTGATGCTTATTTATTTGGTACTCTTTTACATAGTAGATATTCAGAAATTTTCCTACTCAATTGCGAAGGATGTGTTTTATTCTAAGTCGTCATCGTGATGTACTTCTCCTCGTTAAAATGAAGAGAACGATGTATGTTTCATCACAATATGTGCGAATTAACACATTCAAATCGGTACTACACTCTTTTTTTCTTTCCCGTTTTTTTTATACAGGCTGTCTCACGACATGACTGCCATAGTCTGGGACTGTGTTGCTGGGGTGATTTCAAGTCAAAAATGTCTAATGAACATATTATCCGGAACGCTATCCTAACTGAGCTAGAAACATTTGAAATTTTAAATAAGTAAGCCCACTAATGCAGGTATTAGGTTCGGCTGTTGGTTATGTTATTATTAAAAAGACCAGGTGGCTGTGAATCACTATTAGTATTTATTCGTGCTGATCCTGAGACTATTCGCAGAAGACTATTCTAAGAAGAGCTAGACTATGTATACAGCAACTGGGTGGACATTTTGAGCAACTAATTCAATAAAGCGATTTCTTTTTAAATGGTTTTTAAATTAGTAGGGAATTCCTACTACTACTTATCTAAAATTTCAAATGCTTCTAGCTCAGTTAGAATAGCGTTCCGGATAATATGTTCATTAGACATTTTTGACTTGAAATCACCCCAGCAACACAGTCCCAGGCTATGACAGTCATGTCGAGAGACACCCTGTATATAGATTACGCACTTTCATACAACAGTGCCTTGAAGTCTTCGAAGCGGGCTTTTTTTTTCGCGGAAACGACGGAGATTTTGAACAAAAACGAACAAATGCAATTTCTTTAAATTCACAGACTTTTGAATTTTTTTTTAGCACGTTCAAGACTGTGTTTGTGCAATCTTATTTAAATTGTTAGTGGTAGTTTTGTTCCAGAAATATGTATTGGAGGAGATTTAATTTGGTTGAGGAACAATTGAAAAAATAACTATTTAATGAAAATCAGAGGAGTAGGATCGGGAAATCAGTCAAAACTTCATGCTTACTCGCGACGTTTCGGCTTTAATTAAGCCTTCCTCAGGCGTTCTGAAAATACATCACAACATTCAGAACGCCTGAGGAAGACTTAATTAAAGCCGAAACGTCGCGAGTAAGCATGAAGTTTTGACTGATTTCCCGATCCTACTCCTCTGATTTTCATTAAATAATTACATCATCGAGGATCTTAAATAGTATCACAATGAAAAAATAACCTTTACCAGAGTATCGCTTGTGGCCACAATACTCTGGTAAAGCTTATTTTTTCAATTGTTCATCAACCAAATTAAATCTCCTTCAATCTTATTTAAAGTAAATTTTTAAATCTCATCTTCAAAGCCTCTTGCATAAGTCGTCTTGGATCAAGAATAACTTGATATTCAAATAATGCATTTCCTTGTAGAGATAATAGCAGCACAATACCAAAGAGAATTCATTTAATGTGGATGGTGAGAAGTCCTCAACATTTTCTGTGGTTTGCACAGCTTATCTGTGATTTGCATCATAAGGTGAGATCCGTCCATATTGTTTGGTCACCGCAATATGTAACATTAATTGATGACGTTGTTTTTACAGTATTGGTTTTTAAACCAACCCGATAGGTTCCAGTTCGGCTTATTTTTAACTAGAGAATTTGATCCGGTAAATTTAAATAATATTTTCGGGGATAAATATCCTGTTTTGATTCCAAGAATCCAGTTTGGGAGACCAAACTGGAACCGGGAATTTTATTTCTGGCAGCAGATTTACACTAGGTAAGTTGGGTTTTAATTTTTTGTTGTTTTCACTAGCCTGTAAATAATTTGTAATTTTATTTTTTTCAGGGAGACGCTGACAGTTTTCTCGTGTGGTCCTAAGAAATTAACAAGTGACATCAGAAAACTGTGCTATACTGAAAATATGAAAAATAAAAACAAATTCAATTTTATCCATGAAGCTTTTTCATAAATATTGTGATTATATTTAAATAAAAATTGTATTATAGGAAATCATTTGTACATTATTACTAGACATCCATTTTTTATTATGATTGTAGTTGATGCTTCAGCTACTAGTCTGCACACATTCACATAAATAAAGGCCACTACACACGAGGCTGGAAACACTGCTTGGATTTCTGCTGGCCGGTAGACTGGGTACGAGACTGGAAATGACGTCACTTCGGGCTCGCTTGCTAGCGCAAGATTTTAAAATTAGAACAGGGGCTATTTTTTCTTGCTAGGTCTTTTGCTTGCTCTGAGCAAGAACCAATCAGGAAACAGTATCTTGTCACGTGGGCGACATGAACTAACGCCCACAAACCAACATGCTCGGGCGGTAGACAGTTACTGCTTGAGCGGTTCGTACGTGTGGTTGTAGCTCAAGCTGTTCGTATATGTACGGCATCACATCTTTTGGGAACTTTTATGGGTTGATACACCTGAGTTATTTTACAGCGATGGGCAAGAGAGAAATATTTTTCAAAGAGAGAAAGGAGCCCGCACAAACCTTATGGGATACGGTTTACGGTTAAATTGATCGAAAATGGTTTAAAAGTTACTAAGAAAAAGTGTCTATGAGCGCATAGCCTAAAAACCAATTGATTTTTAGCTACAGATATGTTTAGCGAGATTTTAGATATAGGGATATCAATTGAATTCACATTCTTAAAAAATCCTAAGCTCTAAAAATATGTTTTCAAGTGCGCTGAATTCGAATATGACATTATTCTTTTATACAGGGTGACACCTTCCAACATTACCTAGTTTTCGATTAAAATTCTATTTCTACAAAAAAGCATAAAAGTTGAACATGGAACATGTTTGTGAATTCAATGGATATCCCTATACATATCTAAAATCTCGCTAAATATATCTGTAGCTAAAAATCTATTGGTTTTTAGGCTATGCGCCTATGGACACTTTTTGTTAGTGATCTTTAAACTATAAAATAAAACCATTTTCGATCAATTTAAGCGAGAAGCAAATCCCATAAGGTTTGTGCGGGATACTTTGCCTAAAGCCGGGACCGCACATTGGGGCCAATGTTGGTGCCAACAACGCTCGGCCAATGTGTGGATCGAGATTATAGCGTTGGTGCCAATGTTTAATAATAATAATAATAATTTCCTTTATTCCATATTGCTAGTTACAGCGTAGATAGCGTCAATAGGATTTAAAATATCAATAAAACATCAAATATTAAAATATTAAATAAATTTTAAAATCTATATACTAAAATTCTTAAAATCTATATTATAAAATTCATCTAAGTTATAAACTGCATAACTCATTAAAATCTTTTTCATTTTTTGTTTTATTTTCAATACGTCTAGTTTTATTATTTCTGCGGGAATTACATTACATATTTTTACAATATTGTTGTATGGACACTGTTTTACTACTGAAAGATTACTCTTTCTGAGATCTAGCATTTCCCTACCTCTAGTATTGTGCCCATGTACTAGATTTCTTTTACTAAAGTAATAGTTGTTTTTTTTTTTTAAAATAGTATGCAGTTTATAACGTAGATGCTACACAACGTTAAAATATTTAATTTCTTAAAAAGAGGTCTACAAGAGTGCGTAGGATGTACACCTGCAATAGTTCTGACAATTTTTTTTTGTAGTATGAATACCTCTTTGACATTGACTGTGTTACCCCAAAAAATTATACCATACGTTAGATGGCTTTCAACATATGCATGGTATGCTGTTAGTAAAGCATCGGTGCCTATTACATGCCTTAAATTACAAATTATATAAAACGATTTTGATAGTTTATTATTTATGTATTTGACATGATTTTTGTAATTCATGTTACAATCCAAATGAACTCCTAGGAATTTAACCGACTCTTGAACACAAATATTGTTATTATTATTTAAAAGAACATTCTTTTCACAGTCACCATAGTTGCCGACCCTAAACATTTGGGTTTTTTCTATAGGTATTTAAAACTAACTCATTGTTTTCAAACCAGTTTGAGATAAAAGTCATAATATTATTAATTTTAAATGTAAGTTCGTTAAAATTTCTCATTTTTACCATTACGCAAGTGTCGTCAGCAAACTGGTAAGATTTTTCTGGAATTTTTAGGGGAAAGTCATTTGTATAAAAAAAATAAATAATATCGGTCCCAGAATCGAACCCTGAGGTACTCCCCTTTTAACACTTTGCCACTGTGAATTTATATTTTCAATTTTATTATTTTGTTCATTTCTATATTTTATTTGCACCTGTTGTTTCCGGTCACTTAAATAGGATTTAAATAGTTCCAATGGGATACCTCTAATACCATATAGTTTTAGTTTTTCTATTAGTCGCAGATGACTAACACAGTCAAATGCTTTTGATAGGTCTAATAGAAGAGCAACAGCTGGTTCCTTATTATTCCATGCCTGATACAATTCCTCAGTAACTTCGAAGATAGCCTTAGTAGTAGAGCCTCCTTTCACAAACCCATTTTGTTGCTTGGAAATTATATTATATTTATTAATATAGTCCGTCAGTCTTTTGGCAATTGCTTTTTCAAATATTTTAGTAATGCTTAGCGATATTGATATTGGACGGTAGTTATCTAATTGTGTCTTATCACCTTTATTTTTATAACATGGTATGACTGTGGCTGTTTTTAGCAAACTTGGGAATATTCCAGTTTCAAAAACATTATTTAATATGAAACAAATTGGCTCAGCAATGTAGTAGATAGAGGCTTTTAACACTGATATTGGGATATTATCCCATCCTGCAGATTTTTTATTTTTCAAAGATAAACAAATATTTATAATTTCATTTGGATACGTTGGGAATAAGAACATGCAGTGGTCACATGTTAAATCTAGTGTTATTGGGTTATTATTTGGTTTTATATTTAAATTGTCAGTTATATTTATGAAATAGTTATTGAAACTATTTACAATATCATATTTTGTAGTGCTATTGTCAGTAGGGTCCCTTAATGCATCAATTTCTATAACTGATTTTTCAGTGTACTGATTGCTGTTACTTCTAATTATGGACCAAGATGTTTTCATTTTATTGTCAGATTGATTAATTACCTGCTTATAATACCCCCGTTTTGCTTCCTTAACGACTTTTTTAAATATTAAAGCATATTTTTTATAATATAACAAAAGTGCCTCAGTATCTATATTATTCATACGTAATATCACAATTCGTTCATACAATTCTCTTTTTCTAAGACTTGAAACTTTTATGCCTTTTGTAATCCATTTATTATTTTTATTTTTATTATCATTAGTTTTTATAGTTTTTTCAGGAAAGGTGACGCCGAAGTGATAGTTTAAAATGTTAAAAAAGTGTTCAAAACTTTTTTCAGGATCAGTTTCCTTGTATACTGAAGTCCAATCAGCTTTAGCCATACAATCGCTGAATAGTTCTATTTGTTCATCAGTAATAGGCCTTACTTTTTTAATTATACGTCTTTGTTTGACGGTTATTTGAGTTTCAAAGACGATAATTTCGTGGTCCGTCAAATCAGATGACTGAACGCTTACATTATATTGTTGGTTATTATTAACAAATATATTGTCTAGACATGATGACTTGTTCAATCCAATTCTCGTAGGTATGTCAATTTTTGTTTGCTCCAACGTTGGACGTTGGCCGTCTTGTGTCGGTTTTTTGACGAAACATCAAAGGGAATTTGTCCCAACGTTCGTGTATTCGGCCACACATTGACATGTAAAACGCCAACCAGTCTTCAGTATCTGATGAAGGGAGTGACAACGTCGTAATATTATTTAAAATTATAAATGATGGCATCAAAGGAGACATGGTCAAATGAAAATGTATTACTGTTTTTGGAGCTTTATCAAGCAGAACCAGTTTTATGGAATCCAATAATTAAAGACCACAAAAATAGAAACGGACTTTTTTTGGTTTTGTATAGAAAAATAATATTATGATAAGCAGCGCTTAGCACAGCAACCGCACCCACAGCTACTTCTAGGTCCGACATGTTGATGTTGGCTCTGCTTGGAACTAACTGAGGTTGGCTCCAATAAATCCCAATGTGTGGACGCTTTTCAAAAATAATATCGCCAACATGCGCCAACACTGGCCCCAATGTGCGGTCCCGGGGTAATAAGCACGCCGTGTAATATCACCAACACGGAAATTACACCCTTTGGATCGCCTAATAGTTTAATCTATCCAAGAATGGAAAATATATTCGTTTGGAATAAATTAATAACTTTTGATGGTTTTGACAATTGACGTGACGCTTCCTTCTATGCACAGGTGACGCTGCACACCGACTTGATTAATAATTTACGAAAATATTAAAAGTAAAAGTTACGTCAACAATGTTTTATTCAGTAGCAAAAAAAATCAATTTAATCTTATCAAATATGAGTAGGTTAAATAAGTGCAGTACAAATAGTGCCATATGCTAGAATAAACATAATTATTATTTAATATTAAAAATGTAACATCATATGTGACCACCATAATATGTGGATGTCATTGGAAATCGTGTGAATATTAAAATATTACTTTTTTAATAACACCCTTTTCTGATTTTCTTGTTAAGCAAATATGTGTTCAATTCTAAATGAAGAATTGTTGGTCAGACCCGTTTTAAGAAATTTTTAATCCGTTTGTTAAATGTTATTTAATACAGGCCCTTCCGTAAGGGTTAATGCTGCAACATGGTAAGTACAATATGTGCTTAGTTCAGATAAATGAGCAATATTTAATAGAATTTTTAAATTAATTCACGTTACACGTATTAAGGTTTTTGTCCAAGTGTAATTTCTTGGTTAAGTTTTTAAAGAATATTTTTATGACATTTTCCCGTGTGGAAAACAAAAACTATTTAGTCACTTAAGAATGAATTTGCCACAACATATATATAGCAGTTAAAAAAAATTTAAGTGAGTTTAAAATTTTTTATGAAAAAAATTGTAAAATAAATATTTCTGTTACAAATTATTTGTATTGAGCTTCGTATAAATTCTAGGCAATCAAAAGTGTACCAGCAGCCTATGCAACGATAATAAGGTATTGTATCTATAGTCTATAACTCTATACTAATATTATAAAGAGGTAAAGTTTGGATGTAGGAGGTAATCTCCGAAACTACTCATCCGATTTTAGAATTTTAGGGAGTTTTTTGTTTTCGATCTCATTGGCTAATGTTTTAGCATTAGACCTAAAACAAATTCTCCCAAAATTTCAACTTCCTTAACATGAGAAAAATGACGTTTTTACTTAAGCATGGCTATCTAATAGGTAGAAATTTGTTTTTTTATTTTTTGATAGCAGCATTTTGTAGAGAATTAAATTGCCCACAAAAAAGGTCCTTAGTACCTACTAAATCCGTGAATTCATTATTTTCAAAGATATGTTCGATTAAACATTTTCATGAAAATCTGTTTTTATTTAATTTATTTGAAAATAATGAATTCACGGATTTAATACTAAGGACCTTTTTTGTGGGAAATTTAATTCTCCACAAAATGATGCATCCAAAAATTAAAAAAAATCTACCAGCTATCCATATTTGAGTAAAAACGTCGTTAATTAACGCTTACAGATTTGGAAGTTGAAGTTTTGAGAGAAAATAAAAAAACACCTTAATTATTCCTGTTTGTTTAGATTTTAGAACTGTAGAACGGGTCGGACATGGAAATGTTTTTTGATAACATGTCCGTTCAATGGAGGAATCGTTCCATCTTCGCAATCTTTGAAACTGTTTGCCATAAGCTTAAAAGCTGCATTATAAAAAAAGTGTCTTAGCTGACCAAAAGACCGCGCACACTTGTCAAGCATAAACCTGCACGATCTGCACTGCACGGAGCAAAAAAGCCGGTTTGTGAAGGTTATTTAACGGAGTAGACTCAGTAGAGCATCGTCACTAGGCCGCCTGCAATTTCTGTCTAGCCGTGCTGGACTGATCTAGTGTGCTAGTGACGCATATACTTTTATTCTATACTGAGCATAGGAAATAAATTCGCAATCGAACTATTAGGGTGAAAACATATACTTCTGCCTTTCTTTACGCCGTAAGCACTGGCGTATCCAGGAGGGCAAAACAAGCACGGGGGACCCGGCTTAAGAAATTTCTAATTTGCCCCCTCCTGGGCCTAAAGCTGAGTACGCCCATGTTAACGTCATAGAAAAAGACGAAGTTTTTGAAACAAACATACTTTATTCAGATTGAATGCAAGTATATCAACCAATCCTATCATCGGAGAAATCAGGGAATTACATCGAAGAAAGAGATGCAGATATATTTTCGACACGTTTTTTTGTGTTCACTCACCGCACATTGAGTAGATAGACAATTATTAAATAGTGACGTGTCGTTCTCATAAACTACTTGAAAACCGCAAAATGTCCACAGCACACTACTATAATTTGTTGATTTGTAATGTATAATGTAAAATACGGTGTCAGGAGTTAATTATTGCGTTTCTATTAATATTCATGGTGTTAACAGTCTGCTTAGCAAAGCTGCGTGTCAGATCGAACGATCCATATGGCGTAGAAACAACATATTTTTTTTTATTATTCTTGAGCAATCAATAAAATGGTTAGATTTTAACAAATATCAATTTTGTACGCGCACGAAAAAATTTTCACGTAACATTTGATTTTTTTGTCGAGACGAATTTTTTATATATTTCAATAGAATTGTACACACTAACCCTTTATTGAACGACTGATCATATCCAATTGCTATTTATTGGTTTACCCTTTCGCGTATTCTGACATCTAATAAATTATAGTGCTTTGAAAGGTGCAGATATTTTATTGGAATTTTTGTATTTTTACGGTTAAAGTTGTCATTGAAAAGCAGAGATAATTTAAATTTATTTATGTCAATTTATTTGTCACCAAATGACAGTAAAAACTTTCTTATTATAATTATTAGCATTTTTCGACAAAATGGACTTAAAAGTTATTTGAATGGTCAAAATCAAGTAAATTTAAATGTCACTCTCTGTGAAATCACGTCCCAAATATTAATATTATTTCTATAGTTTTTATTATTACATGAAGACATTATCATTTCCCAAATTAAAAGAGAGCTTAAGTCACTGTTTCTATTCTGCTAATGAATTTACCTGATGTATTTTTTAATTGTGATTAATTGACGAATTCTGCGTTCCGTTCCCTAATGACTTAAGCTCTCGAGCAACAATATAATATAAATATTTTATCAATTCTTTCTAAAAGCTAATGAAATTGAATCTTACATTCTTATGTTTAAAAATACTAAAAATTGTCACATCTTGTTAATAACAAATCTTTGATTAATGTCTGAATAGAACTCTCCAAATAAATAAAATTATCGACCAATTTTTTCAGACTATACCTATATTATAAAAATTATAAAATAATAATTCAATAATTCTATTGAATTATAATTTTATAATTTTTGTATTAAGTATATTATAAGTAGTTTGAAAAAATTGGTCGATAATTTTATTTATTTGGAGACTTCTATTCAGACGTAAATCAAAGATAATATAAAGAAATTTTTGTAATCTTTATATATAAAAATTACGTGTCACGTTGTTTGTCCGCGATGAACTCCTAAACTACTGAACCGATTTTAAATTTGATTTGCACACCGTGTGCAATTCGACCCAACTTGAAAGATAGGATAGCTTACATTTCAATTAATTATAGTCGCAATATTATTTTATTGCAAATTATTTGTCTATTCCTTGACAGTCATAATTATCTGTTAGCTCCAAAGGATTCTAACAGATGGCGATACCTGTTGACTGGATTGAGTGAATATTCAATAGATGGTGCAACGTTTCATATAAGCTACAATTCAATAGCATTCGAGCACGACGGCGCAGCCGGCTGTTAGCTCCAAATGATTCTAACAGATGGCGATACCTGTTGACTGAATTGAGTGAATATTCAATAGATGGCGCAACGTTTTATATAAGCTACAATTCAATAGCATTCGAGCACGACGGCGTAGCCGGAGTGCTCGACATACACACATATACGACCATGTATATTTTAAAATAGCTAGCAATTAATACAATCGATAGATAGATAGATAGATGTTCCAATTAAATTGTTTTATTATTTCACTTTATACGTAGCGAAGCACGTACAGGGCCGCTAGTACCTATATATAGTCTAAGAAAATTGGTCGATAATTTTTTTTATCTTGTTAACAACATTCGCGCACCGTTTATTTTTTTACTGATAAATACGTTAGTTATTCTGGTTTGCAGAAAGGATTGACCAAAAATTTCATTGACCTTAGATTGTGATCATATAATCACACTTTCCAAACATCTCGAGCAGTCTAATGTCGTATTCAAACTCCCTATCATCTAGAACTTTATATTGTACATTCAAAAAAACAAATGAAAAATAGAAAAAAATCGCTTCAAGGTAAATTTTGATCAAAATGCGCGGAAAAACGTTATTATGGAGTAAAAACTTTACAAAAAAACGATACTAAATGTGTGCATAGTTATAGAAAAATATTGTTTCGATCGATCAATCATTTTTCGAGCAGAATCGATTTAAAACTTTACAATGCCTTTCATATGGAGAAATATACGTATGTTCACAATCTAAGACCATTGTCAAATTAAATTTTGTAACAATGCTTCCTGCAACTCAGAATTAGTTTTCTAATTATTTACTTTGTATGTTGAATTTGAAATTGCAACTGAAATGAAAATTTTAATATTGAATTATCCATTATCATTGTGTAGATACAAGTTTTTTCAAGTATTTATAAATTTGTTTATATTTTACATTGTTAATATTTTTCAATTTCAAGTAGCTCTAGTCTTCTTTTCTGGAGCTTTCTCTTCACATAATTACAAAACATTTAACCGAGTACTTGAAAGACATGGAGCGGTGGATATTAATAAACCATTACGTAATATTTATTTCACGGTCTGTCGGACCCAAATGTTAGATCCTGTGTGGAGATTAAACATATTAAGTTGGCACTCTGATGTACATTAGTTGTACGTGCAGTTGGTACTTATCTGATTTTAGTTACATAATATAATCAGCATACTTGATCTTTTAAATAGGGGATAAATAAACATTATATAATAACAAACGGGCAACTCTCCGCTTCAGTCTGCACCTGCGCTTGTTGCACCGTATTTTGATTTGAAAAACATTTTTTTTCAAAACGAAAAATACTTCAAAACGGTGCCTGTTGCCTATTTGAAACGTGTACAGTTAACTCTTCTTAAAACTGAGAATGGTTTTACAGTGAAACTTTCACCTACCTATTGGGTTCAGATAGATGGGCGGAGCTTAAAGACCAAATAATAAACATTTAGTGTTGAATCTACAATTATAAACAATTAATGATAAACTCAGGCGCGGTCGCAGCCTGAAATTTTGGGGGGGGTCACTCACTACACTAATAAAAAAAGTCGTCTTTTTGTATTGTAGCTAAAAATTTTCTTTTATTATTTGGCAAATTTTTGAGATTTTTCAATTTGACTTTAGATTTTGGGGGGGGTCATGTCCCCTGTGACCCCCCCCTTCGGACCGCGCCTGGATAAACTGTTTTCTCAATATGTAATTGATCGATTAATATTTTCAGAATTAATAACAACATTTATTTTTCCTGCGTAGCTAAGGAAAACTAATTTTGACAATATTATAAAAGAGAGAGAAATAGAGTTAAGGAGGTTGAGCCGTTTTACGAAGATAATGAAAAAAATCTGAAATAAAGTTTTTTTAATAGATTTTATTATGACAAAATTTTCTATAAAAAATCCAAAATCATTAGGAGATTTCAAATAAATAAAATTGTCGACCAATCATTAAGAGATTTATAAAGTTAAAAATTAAAAAAAAAAATTGGTTGTCTGTAAAGTCGGTTTACGGACGATAGTTTTACGTGATAACGTATTCCGTAATACATAACCTAAACCTCCCAAAATTTGGAACGTTTGCAACTGTCAAAGTATTATGTTCTAATAATAATTAGTTATTCCAATACTTAACTTAGAAGGCGTTGCATTTCACAAAATACTAATGTCAAAAAATTGAATTAAACATTAGAAATGCAGCCGTTTTCATGTTAAGACAAGACATACGTTATATTCTAATTTCCATGTACGGCAAACAAAGACGACCGACCACGTCGCGCCATGCATTAGACAACATTGCATTTATATTTTATACAGCTATTTTTCTATATAAATTTGTATAAAAAAACTGTTTAGGCAAATTCTGTTATACGAAATCTATGTAAAATGTTCTCCTCTTTCGTTTAAGACTGGTTTCAAACCGATCTGATTTAAATTGAGCGAGAAATTAGCAAAAAGCACGCACAGGGTCAGGCGGAACGTTACGCGTTACGCGTTACGAACGTTAGGAACGTTACGACCGTTACACTTTTTCGTGCATGCAGCCGGTGTTTTATCAATTTATAAGATTGGTGATTCATCAATTTATAAGACGTTATCACGTCAAAAACTTTTACATGTAGTCTTATGGAAAATATGTCAACCTAGTCTGAATTCATATTCAATATTATGAAGTTAGATGAATGAATTTCGCATAGCCATGAGAAATGAACTGCCGATCGCCTTGCTTGAGTTTATAAAGAAAGAATTATTGAAGAAATCTTTCTTTCTGTAGAACGCGTTTTAAGAGAAAACAGGTAATATAATGCAAAATGAACACCTGGAATTATTCAGCAATATAATTTTTACCTACAGCACAGATCAAAGTTTGCCAAAATTATTAATAAAAGTGCAACCCTTTTACTAACAAATGGCATCTCTTAAATCGGAGATATTGAAATTTTTCTCGCACCTTGCCTACGACAAACATCTGCTGTTATAAAAATGAAAAGGATCATCTCGACACATTTACAAGTTTTCTATTCGTGAGAAGAAAGTTGAAGAATGAACCCTTTTTCGATCTGCTATCTTTTCTAAAACGTAAACAATATATCGGTTTCTTTCAATAAAAACAGTTGTGCCACTGGTAACAATAACAATAACTATTTATCATCGTATTTTATTTCTGTAGATCGACAATTTCTGTTTCCGATTTAAGAACGCAGGCTTTGTATAGTACGCGCCACCGATCTAAAAGGTTCGGAAGCTAGTCACAAACAGCGTCGCAAAGGCGCATTTTAGAGCCGTTGATACTCCCACCACCTCCTAGCTACCTGCACGGTACAGTCGAGTACGCTATTGTCAAGTTGTTATTGCTATGTTAGTTTTGTTGAGTTGCGAGTTTGTAGTTTTTCAACAGATTGTACAAGCGCAAGCCTGCATTCGCATCTAACTTCCGAGCCTTTATGAATCGTGGCGCGTACTATACGTTCTTTTACTTTCGTGGACTGCGATTTTGCTGCAAATTTGTCCATGTTAATGTTCGTTTTGATGGAAATTCTATCTTATACTTTTTACTTTTTAGTCCACAATGCTATAAACGAGCATCTTTAAAGTATAATTGCATGTTGACCGAGCGGGGTGGCGTAATCGTGGGAGCACTAGACTCGCATTCGGAAGGTACCAGGTTCGAATCCCGGCGGGCGCAGATGTGGCTAGGATTTTTCCTGGTCCCTCTCGCCAATAAACGATAATTCCTGTACCGGCCATTTTTTTTTAGTTTTTCCATGGTTTCCCTCAATATTTCCAGATAAATATCTTGTTTAAAGCCATAGCCGATTACCTGTCAAACTCCTATGGTCAAAAATTTACCTACCTTATCCTAATGTGTTAAAATTCATTCATTCGCCCATTGCTATTAATTAAATGGAAGTTTAAAAAGTGGAGAAAATAACGAGAAGTGTGATAGATGGAAAATAGTAATGGTGTGAATGGCGTCTGTTATGACATAAAGTCGAGAAATGGACGTTAAACGCATTATTATTATTATTATTATTATTATTATTATTATTATTTAATTATTATTATTATTGCATGTTTTATACTTGAATTTTTTAAAAACAAAAAAATGAAATTGACAATTTTCTCTTCAAGATTCTTTTCTCCGTATAATCCGTCAAAATTGAAACCGTTGACCCCCCGAAAGATTTCAAAGAGCTAGGCCTGTTTGGGTATGCCTTTGCATTAATGAAAAGTAAATGACTCTATAGGCAGGCGTATAAATACTTAATTAGTCAATATTTGTAACCTATTTTTTAAATTCACATTTAAGATTTACAACAGTCTTCAAATCAGTTCTAACCGCGATAACTCGTTTCACAATTTGAACAAAGCGGACGAAATAAATCATGTCCAGCGTTAATAGTTTTGATTTCTAACTGAAATCAGTGGACGTATTATTTGGGAAGTGTCAATGTATTTATACACTCGTCAACTTTAGTTTAATATATCGTCGTTGGTTCTGTAATACCTCTTATGTGCAAAAAGTAAAATTTGCAGGAAAAGCCAAAAAGTGGTTATTTCAGCAATGGATGGTAAGAACTAGCAATTTCAGAGGTATATTACTAATTCATACTTATCTTTACTATACCTACGTGTTTAATTAAGACGAAGTATTTTCTTAAAAAATATTTAACGTTAATATCGGATTTATTGGCACATGGGAGGAATTATTTAATACAACTTTTCACATAAGAGTTACTTCCCCTTGTTGGTTACTGTAAAATTAATTTGGAGGTATTACTAGTGTATAGAGCTCCGTTTCCTGAATCTTTTCAATTAAAAAACGTAAAATCTGCCAATTACAGAACCAACGACGATATGCCGGTTGCAGAGTATAGAGCGGGGACAACTGAATCGATCGCAAAGTGAGCTGTGGACTAAATGAACAATAAATTATGCCACGGTTATAGAGTATGATTTCATATGACCGTCGGATGTCGAAAGGAGGTTGTGGAAATTATTTATGGCGAGTGTATAGAAAAGTACAGTACATTTAATATATTCTCGTGCCAATAGGAGCCAGCAGGTGCATAACTCGCATGGAATCGGTCTCATTCACCGGGCGCATTCACGGGTAAACGTTCGTTCAACCCCCGTGTGCCACACGCCACCCTTACACCAGTTGGGACCGGCAACACTCACCCTTATGGCCGCAGCCCTTAAAGACCGCGCGATCAACGTTCATTTGTCCTTATAATGCGTCTCATTCGTATTTTGACAGAGTGAAAATATCCTATTGCATTGTAAATCAGTAGATTGTACATCTATTCTAGTGTAATTATCTAATCTATACTATATTTAAAACACAAGCCCTATGTCTCTAGCCAATCCTATACAGTATGGCTTTTTAAAACCCGAACGCCCTTTTTATTCGCTTAGATTGCATTTTTTCGATTTCGATCTTCTCAGATAATTTTTGTAGTTTTGAGGGGGCAATCGAATGGCGCAGGTTTTTTTCACTTGCGGTTTTCAGGTGGTGCCCTGCGCAGTCTAACTTTTTATTTTCTAATGGGAACGTGATTTTTTCCCGCAGGTTCCGAATCTTTATTGAAAAACAATCAAGTTTCGTCCCAAACATTTCTCTCTTATCACTATTTTTTTTTGGTGATATTTCTTAAAAAGGGTTGATTTCAAACAATAATAGTGTTACAAGTTTAGGATTTGGCTTCTTGTCATCACAAAAAGTTTTATACCTGAGTGTGTTATTGTTGTCTTCGAGAGCATTCGACGGAAAGCATTGTCGGGGGAGGAATTGTAACAATAGTAAAAAAGACGAGGGGGTGAGGTGGGGTGAAGAGGAACGTAAACAGAGAAAATCATTCGACTTTTACGACACATGAATGTGAGAGTAATGCAAATATATACGTAAAAAAAACACACGCAGTACACAGCTCAAACAGAGAAGGAAGGAAGTGTATAGTATATGCGCGCGTACACAAAAGAGTCGAGAGCGGTGGCTTAGAGGGAGCATGACGGCATAAGAGAGCGTAACGGCATACGAATCGCTTTTACTGTCAAGGCGCGCCAATAGATGTTTCACATAAAAAAGAAGAAAAAACAACTGGTAAACAGTGATTTTTTGTGCGTTGAATGCATATATCTATTAGTTACCTATATGAATCATTGCCTATCTACTCAATGTGCGGTGAATGAACGCAACAAAGCGGATCGAAAATATATCTGCGTCTCTTTCTTCGATGTAATTTCCTGATTTCTCCGATGATAGGACTGGTTGATGTACCTGCATTCAATCTGAATAAAGTATCTCTGTTTCAAAAACTTTGTCTTTTTCTATGACGTTATCATGGCCGTACCTAGCATTTGGCCCAGTAGAGGGCAAATTAGATGACTGGATACGCCAGTGCTTACGACGTAAAACAAGACAGAAGTATATGTTTGCACCCTAATAGTTCGATTGCGATTTTATTCCTATGCTCAGTATAGAATAAAAATAATATATAATATTTAAATCGAATGATATATTAACTTTACCTTTCCTCTATATTTATGAATCCGTTAGTTTTGTTTTTAATAATCAGGATTTGTTCATAAAAAATAGCGACATACATTATCGTAACACGAGGCATATGGACGATCTACGCCTTCAACGACACAGACTTCAATTGCATCACATTAATGCTTACCAACAATGCATTACCTGACGACATTAGGTCAAGCCCATTCGAATTCCGATTTAAACGGAAACTTAATTTTTTTTTATAGGAGAAAAATTTTATATAATTAATGAATTTTTTTAAGTATTGTATTGTATTGACTTGTCCTTTTTTCATTCTTGGGAGCCAGTTTTTAAGGAATAAATATATTATTTATATTATTATAAGTATATGGTTGAATGGGACGAGGTGTCTGGGTTCTGTTGATTCGTATGTAGTGGGTACGCACCTTAGAAAGGTCTAACAATAGTTGCTCGTACATAATAAGGGTTGTATGTAAGAGCGCTCATTGCAACCCCCTCGATGCTGGGGTGGCTTGGGGTGCTGATCAACTTCATATATACGTACAGCTCTTTATGACGGCACTGAAATTGGGATTTTGACCTCAAATTGTTACAGTAGTTATAATAATATTTCTTTTATAAACAGAACGAATGTTGTGTCAACGTAAATGTTTGTCTGGAAAATTGGTTGATGCTTATTTCTATTTCTAAATTAAAACATCTAGTTCGATCGAAAATTCTAGGCAATTTGTGTTGCCAATTGTCAGGTTTTTACTCGGACAGATCGGTTTTCCAAATACGAATGAGAAGAACACCACAATATAAAGAGTGCGATTTTTTAAAATCGTATGAAACTAGTAAATTTCAATAAATAAAATTATCAACCAATTTTTCAAAAAAAATATATTAACACTAATTGCGTATTGAAATGTTTTGGAGTCGGTGTCACATCGGAATTCGAAAGTAGCAATTTAAATCTTACATGTCTCTAGTTGTCGGAATAGATTTCATTTTGGCTGACACCGACTCCAAAACATTTCAATACGCAATTATTTTTTACTTTTTAGTGCATATTTTGAAATCGGTTTAATTTTTTTGTAAAGAATATTTTATTTTTCTCCTTTTATAAAGTTTTGTAATGGGTAGGCCAAGTATGCGTGCCTTTGAAATTTGAGAGTTTCTCTCGATTTCTTCGGATTCCACCATCAGATCCTGACTTGGTTCCGATGGGACCACCTCGGAAGTGCACTCTTTCGAATAAAAAAAGAATTTTGAAAATCGGTCCATAATTGACGAAGAAATCGGTGAACATACATAACAAAAATATACAGTCGAACATAGAACCTCCTCCTTTTTTGAAGTCGGTTAAAAAATAATAATTAATACATTAACGTTTCGGTCCGGATTTAGTAAATTTCAAACTAATTTTTGTTAATTTTTTTTAATCATATGCTAAGAGTTTATGAATAGAAGATAGCTACTTTTTCTGTTTTGAAAAAAAGACTTTAATTTATATTTTATTTATAAGAGCAAAAAGGACAATTTATGCCGACTTTGTTACTTTGTTGATTATTTTTTAAATAATAAAGTGATTAATATCAAATGGTTGTTTTTCGACACGTATACTGCCATAATCCCTCCTCCGGTCACGGTGTCTGAATTTTTTTCAGACATCTGGCAAAATGACGTTATTTAATAATATTTAAAATATTTGGGAGAACTGTGTAGCATATAAATTACATTTTGGCACACCCTTTATAAAATAGCTGTTTTTCATGCCTATACAACGTTAGCAAAAAGATCCATTTCGCTTTAGTGTGTAAAGTAAAACAAAAAAATGCAATTTTACCGATTTCCAAAAGCTATTTGTCAGTTAAGCTTTTGTTTCCTAGAGGCCACTACACACGAGGCTGATTTTGCCGCTAGATTTCAAGCATTCTGTGGCGCTGGGTTTCGTGATTGCGCCTCTATGTTCTCGTTTCATCTTCACAGTCAGCACAAGCCCCAGCAGTGATTGCAGCGGCAAAACCAGCCTCGTTTGCAGCGACTTTAAGATAGTGGTGCCGTCATATAGCGGCCACAGAATGACGGCGAATGACTAAAAAACGTGGGCATAGAAGTTAACATAGAGATATGAGATTAGAGTTCGCTATAGTGCCTATATGCTTGCCATAAGTGAAAGTGTCCGCAGAGAGAGAACGCTGCAGAAGTTCCGTATCATGAGAGAGAGACTCTCATGAACGCTCGTTGGCTGATGTTATAGTCCCTCGTTGTCCCCCCGCCCACCAATCAATCATTAGCCAATGAGAGCTACTGACAGAGAGAGAATGATACGGAACTTTTGCAGCGTTCTGAGTTCTCTCTCTTAACTGCGCACAGTTATTATCTCTATGGAAATACATGAATATGGTTTTCTCGGTAGAGGCGGCAGCTCCGGATCTACGATTTTGTCGAATAGAGGCAGAAACTTGATAATGGCGCCCCCGTAATATACGAAGCGTAACTCTCTCTCTCTTTCTATCTTCACTCACTTATATCTCCCTGTCAACTTCCGTTCGTCTCACCCGATCACAGTTTTCGTAATGCTTTCCGTTCGCCTCGCCCGATCACACTTTTCGTAACGCTCTCCTAACGCATTCACCAGCTTACTCCCTAAGTCAAGCGTAAAGAAGTTTTACTTCAATAATATTATAACTAGGTACTATATTACATAACATATTATTTATTGAATGAAGTACTTGAATAATATTTTTGAATATATTTTAAAAAGATTTGTATTACAGATTTGTGCAATTTGAAAAACAAATCCTGTTAAGGTTGTCGGCCACGTGCGGCGGATTTGAGCTAATTATAAAAAGAGATTTATACTTGAAGAATATGAAGCATCGATTGTGAACGAACAGAGCTACCTCTCCATCTCGAGTGTCCATTCTTCATGCGGTTTCTTTCAAAACTACAAACGATCGCCGCTCTTACAAATCATTTGCAAAAATTTTACAAATCTGTTAACCAATCAAGCGTTAAAAATTATGTTACTTTTGTTGATTTGTTGTGTCGATGAAGGGTTAACAGAATCATATTTGTTACGTAGACTAAAGTAAAAAGGAAATTTAAAATTTTTTTCGTACAAGTCATGCGTATAAAATTCCACTTCCTTTCAAAACTGAATACTGTTTTTTTTTTTCAAATTTGATGAATGCAAAACTTCAAAAATAAAGAATAGTTATTTCTTACCAAAACAGTTTTATTAGCGGATGTAAAGTTTAGTGTTTGCTGAAGATGAGAGCATAGCTCCCGAAATGTACATCCGCTAATAAAACTGTTGTGGTAAGAAGTAACTATTCTTTATTTTGCACATACCGCTAAACTAGCGGTATGTGCTTTATTATCGCTTTGTGCGTCAGAGCTGACTTTCGTTCATATAAGAAGTTATATTTAAGTTAATTTCACACGAAATCCATTCAAATTGAAGCTTTTTGAAAAGAGGAGATTCTAATCTATAATTTTATTTTTATTCTAGTATCAGATTTAAGTTCAATTTTTCAAATAAATAAAATTGTCGACAATTTTATTTATTTGAAGAGTTCTATTCAGACGTTAATCAAAGATTTAAGTTAAATTTGTTGCACTGTGGTCGAAATTCGACTAATTCATTACATTTTTAAGTTAGTATGTTATTGAGGTTCTTGTTAAGGGCGACAACTAGATGACAGGGCGAAATTTAGTTACTAGAATTTCGCTTGAATTTATGTTTCACATCTGCAAGGCATCACACGACGGTTCACATTTTTTATTTTATACTAGCGGTCCCGCCCGGTTTCACCCGGGTGCAAAAGAACGAATGGGGAAGTGAGGGACATGAGTACGCACATTCATCTTAGTTTACCGAGAAGAATGTTGTGTCCAATTTTTTTTGCAGTTTTCGGTAGTTCCCTGCTTTGTTACTTATTTTAAAGTCAAACCTCCATTTTTGATGAATTTCATGTATGATTGTGTCATCTAGTGTCGAATAAATATAAATGTAAAGACATGTATACTGCAAGCAAGGGTTGGTGGTAGAACGGTGAAAATTTAGGGTTATAAGTATTTTTTAATGGCAAATCATAAAAAAATTAAAAAAAAATTTGTCCAAAAAATAAAAAAAATTCTGTTGGGGCCACCCTTTTCACCTAGGGGTATAAAAATAGCCTACGACCTATTCTCAGACCTACCAAGTATACAGAAAAAATTTCATAAAAATCGGTCAAGCCATTTCGGAGGATTTCGATATAACAAACACTGAGACACGAGATTTTTATATACCTATATGGATTATGCTGCTTTCTACTCTTTTGTGACGGTTTTAAAGATTTTATTATTTAAATATTAATTGAAATTAAATTAATATCACTACTAATATTACAAAATCAAAACATTGTTCCAAAAACCAATGCAGTTACAAAGTACAGAATAAGTTAGAAACAAATGAAGATAAACTGCTATAAATGTTTTTCACAGTTGTCTGAAATAATGTAAAGTTGACGTTTTTTTAACGCTTTTTTCTTAGTTTTTCAGGTACAATCTGTCATCTAATGTTAATTTGTTAAGAACGCGTGTCACCAATCAAACAAGCGTTCAAAAAACAAAAAATTTACATGTCAGATGTTTACCCTGTTGATTTGGCCTGGTAATAGTAACTAAACTACGTTCCAAAAATACTGTCAACTTATGAATTGCAGCTGTGAATTTACCCTCGAAAAATAAAATATTGTTCACACAATTTTCAAGGAGCGAGGCAAAAAGAGAACATTTTTTTTCTGAAAAACAATTACCTATTTTATGAATAATATTTAAAAAAATATTTTCTATAAAAACAAAATCTCCAAGATTTGACTTAAGACGATACGACATCTGGTGAAAGAAATTTAAACCATAAACATATTACGTTTTCCATGCTGTTAGTATGACTATATATATGAAAAATGGCGGATTTGACATTGCAGTTGGCCTAAACTCTGTCTACATGCGTCAAATCCCTGTAGCTGTTTTGCTTCACAACAATTTGTTTGTTTCAATAATATCTTTTGCTATGCGAAATAATAATAATAATAATAATAATAATAATAATCATAATAATAATCATAATAATAATAATAATAATAATAATGCGTTTAACGTCCGTTTCTGAACTTTATATCATAACAGACGCCATTCGCCATTTCAATCTATCATACTCGTTATTTTATCCCGTTATTTTTTATATTTTTTCAACTTCAACTAATTAATAGCAATGGGCGAATGAAGGAATTTTTAGGAAATTAGGATAAGGTAGGCAAAGTTTGAGCATAGGAGTTTAACAGGTAATCGGCCATGGCCTTCAATAAGGAACCATCTCGATATTTATCTGGAATTGTTGAGGGAAACCATGGAAAACCTCAACAAGATGGCCGGTACAGGAATTACCGTTTCTCGGCGAGAGGCAGTGGGAAAAACTCCGAGCCACATCTGCCCCCGCCGGGATTCGAACCCGGTACCTCCCGAATGCGAGTCTAGTGCTCTCACCCCGCTCGGTATATTTAATTGTTTTTGTAAGAAGACCAAACCATTGGATATAATAAATTAGTAACTTAAGTACTATAGAAAATAGAAATGTAAGTACTAGTAAAACTTTAATAAAAAAAATAATTAAGGCCACATTGAACAAGTGAAACTTGTTTACTCCTTTGCTTATTCAACCGTAGATGGCAGTGCTAACCAAACACGACTGGTAAAGAAGAAGTACACTTCTTCTTTTCCAGTCTATCTCTATCATATTTTTGTTTCATTGCTTTACTAACTTATCTTTACTATAGATGTTTCACTTAATAAACTGCATACCTGTAAATTAATTGTTATTAAACAATTAAATTATAGTTTTTTTTTTTAATTTTGACTAAATGATAATAACAATAGAGCCTCCACACTGCAGAGAAAAGATCTCTTCCAGCTTCTTCCATTCTGACTAAATTCAATAATACTTAGCAGTCACATGAATAAAGACAATTTATTATTATTATTATTATTATTATTATTGTTATAAATACAATTAATAATAATAAATAAATGTCTATTTGTTGCGCTATTATAAAATCAAAACGTCAGTAGGTACACAGTTAAAACACATTAAAATAATTAATCCGATAACAAATCGTTTAAAATAGAATATGGAAATACTTAAATACTATTCTCAATCACTGATAAAACTCCTCAACTGAGTAGCAACACTTGTCAATAAGAATTTTTTTACGACTAATAAACTTGACAAGACATTTTATCCAAATTAACAAGCAATAATATTCTCAACGAATGTCCTTTAGTCCTTTAGGGTGAAGAACTATTAGAAGAACATGTTTTTTAAACAGGGAGCATGAACCGTACTCACAATGAATGCATGCGTGGAGGGGGCACCGAATTCAACCCCCTCGTACAATGGCAGTTATTCGCATAAATACGGGGTACGCTTAATGCACTGATTTTAGTATTCAAAAAATGTCCACCAATGCTTACATACAGTGTGTACCGATGTTAGTGCAGTTAGCTTAATCGCTTTTGTAGACTATTAACAGTTCATCGCTTATTCTGTTGTTAACGCCGCGTCATAGTGATCGTGTTTAGATTTCAAAAAATGTCACAATACAGCAACAACAGCATTGATTTTACATCGTACGAAGAAAACAGTAATTCTGATTCGGGTTTCGAAATGTCGTTCAAATCCGAGTCGACGGACTTTTCCGAAGAGTATTTAGACTACGATTATAACTTCACGCCGAAAAGGAAGTTTCAATCGATTGAATTCAATTCGCACGAACAAAAACTCTACGAGAAATTCAACAGCGCTTTTCAAAAGTCGTTGACTTCCGTTGAAAGATATCCGTATCAAGTGAGTTGCGACAACGGATTGACGGAACTGACACCTTACGGAGGTTGCAGCGATTACGGAAGTCCGATCAAGTGTTCGGAGTTCAGTTCGCCGTGTCGAAGGTATGACAGCGATGTCAGCGATTACGGTAGTCCAAAAAGTAGACATTTTGAAATAAATTCTTCGACTAGAAAATGTTTGGAGCAAATTTACAGTCCAGAGAAAGGTTTCCAGTCGTCTTTGCCTTGCAGCACTCCTGGACAAGAAAGCAGTCCGAGGAAATATCATCTTGATTCCCCCAGTTCTGTGGCCTCGCAATTTACCGACACCCGCTTCCAGAATGCGGTGCTCCAAGGAAGACAGCTTCTCGACGAAACTTCAGGAAACTCAAGTCCAGCAACGTCTTCAGATTTCAACATGGAAAAGTCGATTAACGATGTTGTGGGATCGAAGAAACCGAGGAGAAAATATTCAACTGGTAAAAATCGAATTAGTCGATCGAAGAGTCCTTCGCAAATAATGAAGATTAAAAGGACGCGTCGAATTAAAGCGAACGATCGCGAACGTAACCGAATGCATATGCTGAACGAAGCACTTGACCGATTGCGTTGTGTCTTACCAAGCTTCCCGGAGGACACGAAGTTAACGAAGATTGAGACGTTGCGCTTCGCCCATAATTATATCTACGCCCTCACCCAGACGCTCGACAGTTTCGAACACTTCACAGATGCCAACTTCCGTACGACAGACGATAGTGTTATCGTTAATGTCGGCAACGTTACCGTGGCCATAAATAATAATGGCGGTAATATGATCACCACATCTTCGACGGCTACTTTTTTGCCGAATGCAGTCGTCACCAGCGGAAATATATCCGAAGCTAGCTTCATGCAAGATTCGAATAACTTCAATGAATTTTCTGGTTCGAATCGATCGACTATGAATGAGTTTTACGATGAGTCATGGAACTCGAGACAATCGATAATTAGTGACAGTGATTATCTTTTTGAACAGAAATCGTGAAATTGACGAATTGTTATTTTGAGTGTTTGTGGCTTATGATACAAAACTAGAGTATAAAAAGGGAGAAATAAAGTTCTTATAGTCAGTAACATAAAAGACAGCTGCCAATTTAATGATGTATTTTCACATACAATGTCAGTTTTTGTGATTTACTAATTGCTCAATCTTTTTATGCAACTGGACAATATTATAATAAAATTTAATCAGTTGTCGAACGCTTAATTATTTTATTTAAAATTATCATAGTTTTTGTGGAAATATTACCAATAGTTAAAATTGAAAAAGACAAAATGTTGGTACTTATTATAAAAATATGTTTTTATATCTTTGTTAGATTGCATTTAGGTTGCCAATAAATCACAATGCCTGTCAACATTTTGGTAATATTTCTAGAGAAACTCAGCTTTATGAAGTAACTTGCAAAGTGTTGCTTATAAAATAGTTTTTGTAAAAAATATAAAATAGACCAATCAAAAAAAAAATAATTTATTTAATTACGATCGTTTCGACCTAGATCAGGTCTTCTCAGATAGGAATGTAAATTAAAAATTGATATTTAACTAAAAAACTACATTAAGTGTTTATCGAAGTTAAATATAGACTTCGATAAACATGAAATGTAGTTTTTATTATTAAATTATTTTTTTTTGGATTTGGTCTATTGTATATTTTTAATCCAAACTAACTTACAATTTATAAAATAATTAATTCTATGAAAATCTGATCGTCTCTTTAAATACCGAATAATTTGTTTGAAGAGCTGTAAAATTGTAAAAAAAATTAGTTGTAATTTTGAAACTGAGAGACTTATTTTATTGAAACTTATGGTCTTATAACATTCTAGTCATTAAATATAAATTAAAAACTATGTAAATATATTTGTAATAAATTGAAGATGCCTTGTACTTACTGAAAATGGTGATACTATTTTAATAAGAAATTTGCAATATTATTTTTGTATCATGTAAAATAAATTATAAATTATATTTTAATAAAATATTTTATATAAATTAATTGCCTATTTTTTATTTATTTATGTAACTTTTAAAAAACATATTTTTCTTGTTTTTTTTTTTTTTTGTAAAAGATTTCTTTTATGTAGCAGTTTTCAAGGAATTGATATAAGCATTTAAAAATGGTTTCATTTTTTTCAATATGTCTTAAAAATATTTTCGCAAGCTAAATCAATTTTTTAAAACTACCAACTGTCAGAGCTGCCCAGACCTAGTCTAAATTCATATTTTCAGTTTATTGTTTGCAATTTAGAAATTATAAAATCCAATTTCTTTTTCCATAAGCTCATCTGATTATTCTGAAATTTGCATCACTATTGTTACTTTTAAACAAAATGTTCTTATACACGGATATGGGTTTCAATTGAAACGCAAATTTCTACTCCTCAGTTAATTTTTCAAAAAGGTTATGAATTTAAAAAAATCAATATATGCTATGTTCATTTGTTTTTTTCAGCACTTAGCTTAGAAGCTAATGCTTTTATTAAAGCTAAACGCCGTATAAACAACGACATTCCAACGATTTTGGCCATTATCTAGTCCTCATAAACTGATGTCATAACTAAATCTATTTGTTCTGGGAAACAAAACAAAACTGATTTTCAAATTCGAAATGCTTTTAACGTAATTCAACACTTTCAACGACTGTCCATTTTTTAACCCTTTAAGTCACACGTGTGCACGTTTAAATGCAATGTTAATTAAATTTTAAAAAAATCAAACCTCTAATTAAGTATTCATTGAATAAATAACAGTCAAGTACAATATTTGAGAAAGAACAAATATTAACCAATGTCCATTGTGCCAGCTTACTGCGTTATTCTCAACAAACACCCTTAACTAAACTTCCATAAGAGTGAAATTCGACGGCCAGCCTTAAGCCCCATAACAATTATAGTTTATCCCCTTTTGAATAATAATTCACTTTCGTTCATAATCAAAACAATTCCAGACCACAACAACAAAAATTGTTTTAATCGATATAAACGAAATAATTGAAATCATCAAATACTGAAAGTAATTAGCAAAAAACATTCCAGGAATATTGCGTTTTAATTTTAGCTCTTTGTTGCTTTTTAATAGCAAATTGTTGGATTTTTTTGGAGAGGTTATGCTTAAACTTTCGCTGAATGAATTTCGACACGTAAGACTTGAGCGTTGGCGTTAATGCAGTTTGACCATCTGTCCATTTTTGACTATTCCTTGTGTTTGCGGTTGGTTAATGTATATTTGTAAGGAACAATAGGGATCTAGTTTTTAAATATTGAATTTCATTTTAATATCGCTGACTCAAAACTACTTTTAATATTGTATAGATAATAGATATTATTTTCGTTTAAAAAAATGTTTTTACTAGTGATGCCGATTGTCACTTTCGCCTGAATGTTCAGTTCAAAAACCTGCCGATTGCCGAAACAGACATTCGGTCAAACATTCGCGCGGTGTTTTTGACTATGATCATTGTTAATTGTTACCTATTTGTTAGTAGAAGTTTTGTTCCAAAAATATGTATTGAAGGAGATTTATTTGGTTGAGGAACATAGAGGAAAAAGCTTTACCAGAGTATCGCTTGTGGCCAACGTTTCGAAAAATATATTTTCATCATCAGGGTCTCAATGCAAGTTAATATATAAAATAAATATATTTTTCGAAACGTTGGCCACAAGCGATACTCTGGTACTTAAAGCTTATTTCTCTATGTTCCTCAACCAAATAAATCTCCTTCAAAAGTTCAATGAATTGTTATTGTTAATTCATGGTGAATAAAAATACTTTTCTAGATTTTTAACTTATTATATACTGTTTTTTTACAATACATATTATAGATTACTATATATACCTAGATTATTTTTTGAATTTTCAATAGATAATATCCATACCTTAGATCTATAATAATATCACCCTTTCACTAAACAAAAATAACATTCTTCATTGAACATACATTTGGCCAAACTTGAAGTTCGGTAAAACCGATTGTGAACCGAATTTTGGGCGCATCTCTACTTTTTATGGTCGTAAATATTTTATTTATTTTTGGTTACAAAATAATGTGTACCAGCAAATCTAAAAAAGCATCATTTCCCTGAAAATTCGATATTATTTCGCTGAATAGATGCCTGCTGACTAATATAATTCTTCTTGCAACAATTCTTTCCTTTATTATATACTAGCGGCCCGGCCTGGCTTCGCCCGAATTTGTAGATTGCCACCTTTTTGACGTGATAACGTCTTATAAATTGATGAATCACCAATCTTATAAATTGATAAAACACCGGCTGCATGCACGAAAAAGTGTAACGTTCCTAACGTTCCGTCTGACCCTGTGCGTGCTTTTCTCGAAAACGGCCCTAACGATTTGGATGAAATTTACTGAAAAGGGATTTTGGGGGGCAAAAAATCGTTTTAGCTAGGTCTCATCTCTCGAAAAAATCGTTTTCATACAAATTTTATCATTATAAAAATCTATTTTTTGACGTATGAAAATACTTAAATATTGTAAGTAGGTTTTGGAATTTTATATAAACAGTGAAACAATTGTTTTCAAAATATTATGACAGCTAATCTTTGAGACTTAAAATAAATACGAAAGAAAGAAAGTTAAAAAAAACAATTATATTATAGGTGGTGAGTAATTTAAATAAATAAAATTAACCTAAATTTGAAGCGAAAGATGCAATATCATAGATTCGAATTATTATAATTATTATATAAATTTAGGTTATGTATTACGGAATACGTTATCACGTAAAACTATCGTCCGTAAACCGACTTTACAGACAACCAATTTTTTTTTCGTCCACTTACATTGCAAAATTGGTCTTCACGAAAAGCGCTTTTATTTTAACACGCTAATATATAGCCTATGTTCATCCTGAAGGTCCAGTCTAAATCTTTTGAAATCGGATGAGTAGTTTCGGAGATAACCTCTTACATCCAAACTGACAAGCTTATCAACTAGATGTTGGAATTCTTCCAATTATGAATATCAAATTTGTAACACCACGTCTTAATAAAGCGACGCCGCCACTGGTGTACCCTGGCGGTCATGTGGAGAAACAGAGGCAAGATGGCAGCGGAGCGTATGAACTAGGAAGTAGTGTTCATGTTAAAAAACTTAAATTAATAAATGTATTGAATTAAATAATATTCATGTTACTAACTTACGTTAATAAATATGTTGAATAAAAAAATATTCATGTTACAAACTTACGTTAATAAATTTGTTGAATAAAATAATAATAATTGTTACAAATTGTGTTTTAATAGCGCAGATCTAAAACTTACTTTTTTTGGTCGTAGATAATTGATTTTTTTTCTTGTTACTAAATTATTTGTACCGGCTTCGTTGATCAAAATTCTAAATGTGCATCGTTTCCCAAAAAAAATACGATATTATTTCGCTGAAAAGATAATGCCTGCTGGCTAATTGAATTCTTCTTGCAATTAGAACATATAGAATTACATTTCAGGTTTGCATCGCTGCTTTTGTTCAAATATTTGCAATGAATAAATAAATAATAAAACAAGTCAATAATAGAAACCGATGTTTGCACAGACAGAGGGATTCGAACCGGTGGCATGTTAGACAAAACGCGCTCCATTCAGGGTTTTCAAATGTAAGCTAATAGCCGCAGGGCTGAGCTGTCATAATCCCTTGTCAGGTTGTTCGTTAGGGTCGGATTAACGCCCTTTGTGTTCGATTTGCACGCGTGCCCAGAACTGTGCCCTGTACAGTTCTATAAAGATCTGCGCAAACAAGGCTGCGGATGAGGAAACCGCGCTACAATCTGAAACCCGGCGGAGAATAAAAAATTATTACTAAGTTATTGCACCAAAATTATTATTAGTAAAAGTTTTGTTCCAAAAATATGTATTGAAGGAGATTTATTTGGTTAAAAAGAAGTTTTACCAGAGTAGCGCTTGTAGCCAACGTTTCGAAAAATATATTTTCAACTTCAGGCTCTCAATGCAAGTTAAGATGGTAAATTGTGTAAATTATTGTAATATACATGATCATTTAAATTATGAATTTTATTTTCAAATTTCATATATACATTGTGTTCACCGATAATGGTAACAGTGAATAATTCTTGTATTTTACTAGATACAAGCAAAAAATTGAATGTTTTTTTGTTCAACTCGATATTTACTATCAGAATCTGCTGAGGTACATTTTTTGAATTACGGAAACTGCCATATTTACACCCGTGGGGCCTATTTTTGATTATTTATTTATTTTTTTAATCGTTCAAAAGACTAGAAAGAGTCGAATTTGTTAATAATGGATACATCATGCGTAAGTTTACTTCTACAGAGTGATTTTTAAGTTGATTCTTTTTTAACAGCATGTAGAAATCAAATAAATGAACAAATATCGCAACTTTTTTTATCAAAACTCAAAAATAAAAGAAAAACAGCCGTTCAAAGTTTAATTAAGTTTGTAAAATTTTATTTAATTAATTCAAAGACCTGTTAACACACGCAAAGAAATGATAGCACGAATCACCAATTGCATCCCAAATAATTCGCGGAAAGCCCTTATCGCTACTACAAAACATATTTTCATAGTGACATAACATAACGCCAGGACTGACTTAAAAATTTGATAAAATTTAATAAAGCTTTGAAAGCCCGTTCCTCTTTCATTTTTTAGTTTTGATAAAAAAGTTACTTGAAATATTTGTTTGTCTATTTGATTTCTACACGATGTCAAAAAAAAATAATCAACTTCTTAAAAATCACCCTGTATATTGCAAATAAATCTCAATATTATAGTGTGTTAACTTTGCAATTAATAAGTACCTATCTATTAATATTTAAATTCACAATATTCTAAATACCTGTATACTCTTTCCCCTCTTTGCGTTGCGTAATATATTTGTAGCATTTAAGTTACTTGCCAAGATGTAGGTACCTACGTTTTTAAATAGTGGAAAATGAATTCAAATCGGTTCACCGATTCTCAAGTTTATCGGATGCGTAACTTTTATTAATAACACAGATACCTCATACGCTGGTTATTTCTGCGAATGAAAAAGTTTCCTTTCAAACAAATAAATATTTTCGTTAAAATTATAACCTCGCTTTTTTAAATTTTGATTACGCAAATAAATATATTTATTTAACTAAAAATCTGTTTCCATTTTGGTTCGGTTAAATAAACATTATCAGTAAAAAACTCCGTGATTCTCACGGGACGACAGCATTATTTGCAGAGTGCAAAAAAACTGGGACATGCGTCTAAATAAGTGGTATTCTTAGTATAACTATCAGCCGGTTAAGTGATTTAACCAGTATCACTTTTTAAGCAAACAATAATATTAATATCATTAGAGTGCCTAATGTGCAGATTGTTGCCACGTGTTGTCACGTGTCGTCACGTGGCGAGGTGTTAGCGATACGCCGTGACACGTGTTGCACGTGTCAGATATGAACATTGCCTAATATGCGGTTAATTTGGTTACTGGGTTGTTATCCATACGGGCAGATTTAAAAACGTCTTGAAAAATATTATTTTTTGCGTTTCAATTGCAGATAAAATCATCGTTTGTGTTTATTTATCGAGCGAGTTATAGAACTGTGATGACAGTGTTGTCAGCTTACATTTTTTTTAAAAGGATATTAGGTTCAAGTCTCGGCAGACGCAGATGTGAATTCACGATTCCATTTAATCTATATACTAATATATAAAGCAGAAGAGTTTGTTTGTTTGTTTGAACGCGCTAATCTCAGGAACTACTGGTTCAAATTAAAAAAAATTTTTTTTGTTGGATATCCCATTTATCGAGGAAGGCTATAGGCTATATAATATCACACTATGATTAATAGGAGCGGAAAATTAATGAAAAATGTTGCAGATGTCAAACTTTTTCACCATATACTTATATTCAGGTGAAATGCTCTAACTAAATATCCAAATATTAGCGCCGCACGTACAGAAGCTCGGTTAGCTCAGTCGGTAGAGCGCGCGACTCTTAATCTCAGGGTCCTGGGTTCGAGGTCCACCTTAGACGCTATCATTTAAATTTATTTTAGTTTCATTTACGACTAATTAAAATTAAATAAATCTAAATAATAGGTCATTTAAAAACTATTACAGTACCTATATATAAAAAGAATTTTCCTACGGTGTTTTCAATATTCAAATATTTATTATATTTTATTAATTATACAGTAATTATTGATTCAAAAGAAATAATTATTACTTAAAAAAATATTTTCATCAAAAATGGAGGTTTGAGTTTAAAATAAGTAATAAAACAGGGAACTGCCGAAAACTGCACAAAATTTGAACCCAACATTCATCTCGGTAAACTAAGATGAATGTGCGTACTCATGTCCCTCCCTTCTTCATTCGCTCTTTTGCACCCGGGTGAAACCGGACGGGACCGCTAGTTAGTAATAAGTAGTGTTGATCCAATAGAATGTTACGATGAGGAAGGTTTTGGTTGAGGATAATAAATAAGCTTTTACAATGTTACGTTAGTGGCCAACGTTTCAAAAAATTATTTTCATCTTCAGGGCCTCAAGCTGGTCAAATTTTTCGAAATGTTGGCCACTAGCGTAACATTGGTAAAGCTTATTTTATGATCCTCAACCAAAACCTTCCTTCATCGTATTAATTAGTAAAGTAGTAAGGAAAACTAACTGAAAATAGTCATTTAGCGAGTCTCTAGAAACAGACATAAAAACTCATCATTATTATTATTGTTTATTTAAAGAGTAGATATTTTTGTAATAGTTGAGTATATTAAAAAATGGCAGGTCTAAAGTACGTTAAATCATTAATCACTCGTGTATTTAAATAGGTCTGCAGAACGCCCTTTGTGCCCTTGAAGGGTCGACGGAAAAACGTAAACGTAAGAATACCGCCCTTCGCGAGAGGATGAATAAAAACCCATACATGCTATAAATACAGTCAAAGGGTTGTATTATTCATGGTGTATACCATAGTAAATGTTAAACTAACATAAATTTTCTGCACTTCAAAAAGTATAGATATATATAAATGTAGGTTTACAGTTTAAAATTCAATTCAATTTAGTCAATTTTTTTTGTTTATTTATCGGAGTCCTGTTTTTTATTGAAGCATCAAAATTCGTAGTTTCTTTTTTTCTTTTCTTAAGGTCACCAACGGTCCGATTCGGCTTCGCTCGAATTTGTAAATTACGTTGCAAAATTGGCTTTTATTTTAACGCGATAATATATAGCCTATGTCCACCCTGAAGATCCATTCTGGATATTGGTGAAAGACTTTTGAATTAATAAAATAAAATTAAAAACAAATTAATTAAACTTTGATCGGATGTCTATCTTTTATTTTTGAGTTTTGATAAAAAAGTTACTTAAAATATTTGTTTGATTTCTACACGCTGTTAAGAACAAATAATCAACTTGAAAATCACCTGTATAGCCAACATCTATCCTGAAGGTCCATTCCAGATATTGGTGAAAAGCTTTTGAATTCAAATGAGCAGTTTCGGAGATTACCTCCTACATCCAAACTTACAAACTTTACTTCTTTATAATATTAGTAGAGAGAGAATAACAATTTTTATGCAAAATAATTCTGATAAAATAGACGTAAAAAGAAAGAGAAAATAAATAGAATTGGCTATAGAGAGAAATAAAAATTAATAAAGTGGTTCAAAATTGACAACATTAATTTTAAAATATTTTTTTTTGGATCGTGTGCCGAAACTATATTTTAATTTTACGTTGCCGACGTTTTACAGTGTAAACCAGATCAAGTTGCATAACATCATCTGAAACCACCCCTTTCTACCCAGTATTATGTGTACAGGATGTTTTTCAAACGTGTTTTATTAACTTAACAACTTATTACAAGACGTCTGTAAACACTATACAGGTCAAACGGATGAGAGGATTGTAACCAAATTTTGGGAGGACGTTTGATATGCCAATATGAAGAGCCCTATTGTTTTTTTGGGAAAAAATCGGGGCATGCAGAAGAGATATATGCTATATAAGAAGTTGGTCGTATGAACGCACTTGTAGACCCTAACATCTTGTTATTTTTAATTGACAGAATATAGTTTTTTATTTTTTATAACAGTAGTAAGCTTGATGTCTTTTCATTTAAATAATAGTAATTAAATAATAAAAGAAAATAAGAAGACTTGATTTTTAACACGCTTAGATTAGATTAGATTTACATGGGGTGATAACACATATAATATTTCACAAACACTGCGACCGAAAAGATCTTTTGTGAATCCCTTTGTTAGCTTTACCTGAATCTGCAACTCTATCTATGATATGAATTCTTTCAAATTTATAAATTTATATAAATATTTATAAATATATAAATTTATATAATCAAATCTTTGATTAACGTCTGATTAGAACTCTTCAATAAATAAAATTATCGACCAATGTATTAATTTTTATATTTATTTAATATTTGTCTGAAAAATTGGTCGATAATTTTATTTATTGAATAAATTTATATAAATTAATTAAGAAACTTGAAAAATTACTGTAAGCATGCCAACAAGCCGTACAGATACGTACGTTGCGTTGCCTGCTCCGTAGATATTTGAAGCGTGATTTTTTTTAGTCATGTAATTAAAATTTGAGTCAAATCTTTGATTAACGTCTGATTAGAACTCTTCAATAAATAAAATTATCGACCAATTTTTCAGACTATATATTAACAAAAAATATAATTAATACATTAACGTTTCAATCCGGATTTGGAGCTTCTTCAGAACTGATCTAAAAAATATAAAAAATAATTAATATTCAATTTCTAATTGAAATAATTTTATATAAAGCGAATTAGAAATTAAATAATAATTATTTTTTATATTTTTTAGATCAGTTCTGAAGAAGGTCCAAATCCGGATTGAAACGTTAATGTATTAATTATATTTTTTGTTAATATATAGTCTGAAAAATTGGTCGATAATTTTATTTATTAAAATTAGTGTTATCATATCAGATGCAACCGAATTGGACAGTTTAGTAGAACACTCTGTATACGTTTGTTATAATATAATCTATTGTTAAGTGTCCTGTCATAGCATTGAATACGTGAAATGGTTATCCTTTTGTTGAAATGAAAAAGTTACTTTAAAAACATGATGTATTATCTTTACTCCCGTAACATGTTACATGAAAGGGGAACGCTGTTGTTATTGTTATGCAGTTTTAAAACTATGACATCGAATCAGGAATCTAAAGGAATAAAGTCCGACATTTCGGACTCATTACCGAATAATAATAATCAGCTTTGCGACTAATGGTGTATATGTTCGAAAGGTGTCAGTTAAAACATTGAAAACGGTGAATTTCATTTAAAATGCAATGTGTACATGAGTTTTATTGATATGGTAGCTTACCGAGTAATTAGTTCATTATGGAAAATCGTTCCACATAAAATGCAACATAGCGGCCAAATTAATGAATTCCATAGCTACTATATCTGATGTCAGTTTGCATACGAACCGCTCGTAGATGATCGGTCTATGTTGCATTTTATGTGGAACGATTTTCTGTAGTGCATTAATGATTTCCAAAACTACCATACCAACAGAACTCATGTGTATATAGGTATTACATTTTAAATAGAATTCACTGTATATTGACAGGGCTCTTCATATTTTCCATTTATTATTATTATTATTATTATTATTATTATATATTTATTTTAATTATTTCAGAATTTGATTAGTACTTTTATTATTTGTCGCATTCAAGTTCGGAATCTGGAGGATTTAGACAAGCTCTAAAACAGGGTAAAGTGAAAATACGATCCGCAAGTCTACTTAAAGTCTCTGAAACTTTTCAACTCAGTGTTTCATGACTTAAGTCGAGCGGGGTGGCGTAGCGGTGAGAGCTCTAGACTCGTATTCGGGAGGTACCGGGTTCGAATCCCGGCGGGGGCAGGTGTGCCTGGGACTTTTTCCTACTGCCTCTCGCCGAGAAGCGGTAATTCCTTTACCGGCCATCTTGTTGAGGTTTTTCATGGCTTCCCTCAACAATTCCAGATAAATATCGAGATGGTTCCCTATTCATGGCCATGGCCGATTAACTGTCAAACTCCTATGCTCAAAATTTGTCTACTTTATCCTAATGTCCTAAAATTTCTACATTCGCCCATTGCCATTAATTAAATGGAAGTTTAAAAATATAGAAATAACGGGATGTGTGATAGATGGAAAATAGTAATGGTGCGAATGGCGTCTGTTATGACAGAAAGTCGAGAAACGGACGTTAAACGCATTATTATTACTATTATTATTATTTCATGACTATAGTGCGTTTATAAAACTCATATAAGTTGAATTCTCTATAAAAAAGTTTAGTACTAAAAAATCTAACTTTTTGTCCACAGTCCAGTGATTTTTCTTATTAATTATTTCGTGCATAGGTTTACCAAAAGTTTAGAAAATACTGTTATCACAATTTCGGGTTGTTCGAAACTTTTTAATAAAACAATTTATGTCCTAAAATTTATTAGGCTTCATGCTGCTATTTGAAACAGATGCTCGATTTGAGTGATAATTCGTTTTCGCTTGATGCAGCGATATATATCGCCCTCTCTGACCACACTATCGAGATTATTCCGCAACAGAAAACAAATCGGATTACGTAACAACCCGCGGAGACATTCTAAATAGGTGTTAATCCGTCGCATAATATACATTTATATGATAAATTATTCTATTCAATATAACGCAATTGCATTTCTATTTGAAATCAAGAAAGTATTAAGTGAATGCAAATTACTACACTGCTAACTCGACATTCATTTAACTAATTACTAACTATATTTTTTATTAACAAAAAATTACTATAATCTGAAAGAATTTGTTGACTAGTAGTCTTTCATACTTCATTTTTTAATGTAAGTTTTAAATTTTAATGTAACTTTTAATATGTATTGTATGACGTCTTGCATACCTTACGGTTTAACTGCAAATAAAAATTTATTATTATTATTATTAGTATTATATGAAGCATTGGCTATTTATTCAATGTGCGGTAAGCGAAGGCAACAAAGCGTATCGAAAATATATCTGCGCTTCTTTTTTAGAAGTACTATCCTTGGTTAATAAATAAAATTATCGACCAATTTTTCAGACAATATATTAACAAAAAATATAATTAATACATTAACGTTGCGATCCGGACTTGGATTTTCTTCAGAACGGATCTAAAAATATAAAAAAATAATTAATATTTAGTTTCTATCTATTTATTTTTAATGTAATTCGTGAAAGATTTTTTTTGATATTGAAATATTGAAAAAATAATAATTATTATTTTTTCAATATTTCCGACCTATTATATATATTAGCATGGAGTGTATCTCTCTTAATCAAAAGTGATATACCTTTATCTATGGCGTTAACCAATCAGAACCAACGACTTAAAAATATAAAGCGTGTAAAAAAAAGACAGAAGTATAATATGTTTGCAGCCCTAATGGTTCGATTGCGATTTTATTCCTATGCTCGGTATATAATAAAAGTATATATGATTGAAACTCGTTGAAAGTGTCTAAGAGCAACGTTCACGCCGACAATTACAACTTTTGCAATATTTCTTTGATTTTTGTTAATTTTCCAAAAAGTGGCTGAACTGATTTTGCTAAAATTTATATGGGACCAACTCTATGAAATCAAAATCGAAATCGGTTCGTAGCCGGCGAAGATATTGACGGACAGACATACAAAAAAAAATACAATATAGTTTGCCTCCGTTTTTTCGTCGATTTACGTTGAAAAATTGGTCTCCACGAAAAGCGCTCTTATTTTAATATATAGCTTATGTCCATACTGAAGGTCCATTCTAAATATTGGTGACGAAAATTTTGAAATCGGATGAGCACTAACAACCTTTACCTCTTTGTAATATTAGTATAGATAATATAGAAAAATGAATTAAATTAAAAAATGTTTGCTTTTGGACCTCTTTTCAATTTTAATATTATTATCGTAGGCATTCGTTTTGTAGCAATAAATATTTTCAATTTTAATATTTTTTGCAAAAAATCTAGTTTACCGTTTTTTTTTATAAATACTTAAGCAATTATTTACAATAGATTACCCTTATTATGATACATTTTTTGGGTGTAAAAATGATAAATTTGACGGTAACAGTTTTTTGTGTGCACAAAGTCTTTGAAAGGAGATGTTTTTTATATAGCATAGAACTAATAATGTACCTCTATTTAAATCCATTTTTTGTCTGAAGCACATCTGTCGATTAACCGCTACCAGATATTTCTATGAACTAAGTAAAAAAGTTATTATGCGTTTATTGGTTCATATCTTCCCTGTTTGAGATGAAAAAAGTGTGAACTTCAGCCACATACGCTCACAGCGGAAGTAAAACTTCTTTAAAAATAATCATATAATAATATGGTACTTATCTTATTTTAAAAGTGTGAATTACTTACCAATAAGTATATGAAAACAACTAAAAACAATATTAATTACATATCTACAGTAATTTTATAAACGGGTAAAGTTTGCAAGTTTGGATGTAGGAGGTTATCTCCAAAACTACTCATCCGATTTAAAAATTTTTTTGCACCAATATTTAGAGGCTATATATTAATTATCGCGTTAAAATAAAAGCACTGTTCTAGGAGGCCAATTTTGCAACGTAAATCGTCGAAAAAACGGCGGCAATATAAAAATTCGGGCGAAGCCGGACCAGGCCACTAGTCTATATATATAAACCACTGAACCAATAATGAAATTTTGTAAAATATGTGTCTTGCTTGGTGCAGCTTACGCTATATAGGATAGTTTTTATTAAATATGTTGTACAAAATTACGGTGTTCTCTCAAAAAAACTGTTTTAGTAACATGTAACGACATCTGAGAGAATTTACTCAAAGCAATTAGTTCAGAAGCAAACAAAAAAAAAACGGTTTTAGTACCAAGTAGCGACATCTGTTAGACTTTTAGTTCAGAAGCAAATCTGGCAGAATTTGCTCAAAGCTATTAGTTCAGACGTTGGGCCGCAAACGAAATACATTTTGCAGAATTATATTTATGGCACCCGGGTGAAACCGGGACGGACAGCTAGTCTCTAATAAAAATATAGGTAGGTACAGCTAATTTCCTAGAGCCGTTAAATATTATTAAATAAATGAAGGGTCATTCAGTTTCCGGTTTGCAGGGGTGGTTTTGATTTGTATGTATATAAACATTTGTGCGTGACAAATCAACAAACGCGTGCCGAAATTGCGCACAATGTCACGCATTTGTGTGAACGATGCATGTAATAAATACGTTTCTATGTTTCTATGTTCTTATTGGGTCCTTCGGCTATGTGGCTTATGTCAAATTTCTTTTGTAAAATAAAATTTAATCAATTCGTCGTCCTCAAAGGTGTCTCAAGTTATTTAATCTAAACAATATCGGTTAAACTTTCTTAACGAGGGATACTTTGCACCTTCATAGATCTAATTTTTTTTGTTCATCAAAGCCGGCAAACCCACTTGTTCTTTCCATCAAACTTGGCTCTTTTTACCATTCCAACCCACAAGTGGGGAATGGTAGTAGTTTAAGTCAAAAATCACTTTTCATAAATTTTATTCTTTCCGTTTTGAGGTCCCCCGAATACAAATAACATATTTTTGGAAAAACTTTGTGCGTCTGTTAGTCTGTTTGTCTGTTAGCATGTGAACACGATACAGGTCAAACGGATGAGCGTATTGAAACCAAATTTTGGGAGGATGTTTGGTATGCAAATATGAAGAGCCTTATTGTTTTTGGGGAAAATCTCCGCATGCGCAGAAGAGATATATGCTATAACGGTGTTTTTTATATAATAATGGTATACTTTTCATAACGGCTTATGATTCTATTTATTTTTTCAAGAAAGTTTTGTATAGAAAATTTTTTTCTAAACTTTGTTGTTTCGGAAATATTTTGAAAGTAAAAAATAATCAGCCGCTCTTTTGTTTATGAATCTGTCAAAAATAAACTAGCTAGGCCATGCTTTGATTAATTTTTACATGACGTGGAACATATTATGTTGGTAGCCATGGCAACGAATATCAAATATCATATTGAATACTAGCCATTACCCGCGTCACCTCACGCGATATCAGAAATTTTATTTTCTTTATTATAATCAAATGTCAACATTTTTGAAGTTGGAATGGTCCCGTCGCCCAATTGGGTGGAATTTTTAACATTTATGTTTTATGGTGGGTATGGAAAGTTACTGAAAACTCAGTGTAATTATATTCATTACAGCATCTGTCTAATATTATAATTATTATCTATTTTCAAAAGTAAAAAAGACCGACGCGTTCTATTTTTGTACTTTCTGAGTATGTGTCAATGCTGGTTGCGAAGCTAAACGTCTAGTCTCTAGACATATTATTTCTTGACACCTACGCGGAATTGAAGAATCAATTTTCCAGTCGATTTGATCTGTTCTGCGGAAAACAAAGTCATATATATAGGTACACATTTTATGTAAGTTCGAGACTTCATTATCGTCTGTAGATCGGAAAATCGTAAAAACCCACGTATCTTGCGTCCTTACGAGCACAGGACCGGACGTAGCTGGATTCAGGCCCGCTGAAAAAAAAACGGTTGCAATAAGCATTTCAACCGTCGGTTTTTATGTTAATTTATTCAAGCGTTCGCCAAGTACGACCCTGAACAGATTACTACGAATGCAGTGTATTTCAATTCGATTAAGAAGGTTAGATCAAACATTCAAAATGAATAAAATTTCACAGAGATGTTCTTCTCAGTGATATACATCCTACCTTGAATTTTGAACATTAAGGACAGTCTCATTGCTGAAAAAATAAAATTCAAAATATTTTTAATACACGCAATCAAATGGCAATCAATGAAATAGTGATAAAACAACAGAGAACTCATAAATTCAAATATAAGTCATGATAGGATTAATTAAAAAAAAAAAAACTATGCTATAAAAATATATTTTCAAAGTTAATAGAAAAAAAAACTAGAACTTTTCCCTGCACTAGTAATGAGAAACTAATTCAAATAGAACACAAAGATCCCATTGTAGTGATTTTTACACAAATTATTATCTGTAAGTAAATGGCAACCGCGCTTGCTCTTCTCTGCTTGTGTTCACTTGAGGGTAGGGATAAAAGTCTGTAGGTGGGAGTGTTTCTCTCTTGCACTGTCCAATAGTACACTAAGTGAAAGCAAGAGCAATCTATGTGTAAGTGAGAAAGAAAATGAGATGTTGCCAATACCTTTGTCCAAGTTGAAATCATTGTATCATCTCTGAAAAAATCTAACGCTTGTATATTATTGTAGACACCATAATATAAAATTAGAATATAACAATAGATAACAAAAACAATTTCAGAAAATTATGCTTTAAAAATTCGATATACCTCAAAGATTAGAAAACTGCAATTTAGAATAGAACTTTTAGAATTTTATTTGCAAGCGGGCCACGGTCAGTCGAAATACGGTCCTATATATTGATTCTATCGTTACTGTAGCAACCTGAGATAAAATACAGGCGTGTATAACAAGAACACATCGGGCAATATAGAAATTATTACGTTTCTACAGCAGCTCGACATTACTAATACGTATAGTAAAGCCAAATGGCCTAGGTTTTGATGAGTGAGTCTATTGCTGGATTGTCAAAAAATCTAATTTGACAATAACCTTAGATTGTGACCACACATTTTCTCCATAAAAAAGCATTGTGGAATTTTCAATTGATTCTACTCAAAAAATAATTGATCGATTGAAACTATTTAACATAGTTTTCTGTGTATTTTTTACTTCGGAACGACATATTTTTTCTACGCATTTTGATCAAAATTTAGCTTGAAAAACTTTTTCTATGTAGATTTTTGCAGTCTGTACTAGATAACACGGAGTTTGAATATGACATTATAGGCCCCACTCACGATCACACTTCATGCAACAGTTCAGTGTTCAAACTTATAGTTCAGTGAAGCATGATAGTGTGTGGGACAAATAAACACTGAAACCAACACTGAAGTCAAGCATGAACTCATCAAATGCATCTTGATTTTTGAACGACTTCAGTGTTCAGTGTTCAAGTAAACTGTTGTGTGTGTGGGTGTTTTTCAGTTCAGTTTTTGGAGTTCTGTGTTTTGTACAACCAGAAGCCAAAAATCTCAATGTTGCTGCCTTTCTTGTGCAGAAATAGATTTTCACATATTTGTGTCCTGGTTCTTAATAAATAGGGTAACTAATTCCAGTAAATAATTGTAAGTTAATTCATTCATTCGTAAATAATTATTGCAATCAAGCGGCTCAAGATGTAATTCATTAATCAAATAAACATGACTTCTTGAATCACGCATTTCTAACCAATTTTTCACCCATATTCTTCTTTTCTTTTCTTATTTCTCTGTTTTAAATACAATCCCATAGCTATGAACAGCCAATCCTCACCATTTAAATTACTCATTTAGTTCTTATTAATGAACTATACTCTATAGTATAATATTATAGTGTGTATATAATATAATATATCTTATGTATCTATACTCGACGAGTGTATGCCAACAACTGAACCAAACTGAACACAAAAAATTTAAAAAACTGAGCAGTTTGCATGAACTGTGTGTGGTGCCAGTCAGTCTTTCGATTAATCTGTCCAACTTCACTGAACACTGAACTGTGGCATGAAGTTTGATCGTGAGTGGGGCCTATTAGACTGCTCTAGATTGTTGGAAACTTTAATTATATGATCACAATCTAAGGTCATTGTAAAATCAAATTTTTTTGACAATCCTTTCTGCAACCCAGTCTAAATCTGCCGTATGACCCAAGAAATAATGTCTTTGGCTCCTAGTCAAAGCACACTACCATCTGACAGTGTGCAAAGCGTCCCGGCGCTTTGCGTCGTCACCATAGTTACGCCAGATAACCGATTCTGGAAGACAAATAAATGTGTTTGACACGAGTTGCGAATGCGACTTATGTAAGCGTGCTACGTTAGTGTTAAGTTATAGGTTAGTTAGTTATCGGGTAGATAAAAAAAACGTCAATCGATTAGGTAAACATCACAGTATATTTAATTAATATAATTAACACGTACTTTACCTACCGTTTAATACGGGTGCTGCTAATAGCTAATCAAAAACAAAAGACAGTTGCCAACTGCATATTATAAAACAATTGAATTTTTTATTTCAAAAATAGCATTATTTGTTTAATGTTTATAGAAGATAAACACATTGTATATTCATAATCTAGTTATTATTGAAATGTGTATATAATTAATTATTATTAATAGCTTGTGAAATTAATAATTATCGACATTTATTATTATTATCTCTGGATTTTTTTTCCAAAAAAACTTTTTTTTGAACTGTACGTTAACTTATGTTTTATTTTATTATTTGTGCTTTCAGTAAAATGGACGTAGCTACAAAAAAATCTGCTTCAAAATGTAGTTATGAAGGAAACGTTCGATGGTTTCCGAGATTTGTGAACACAAACGGACTTAAATTAAGTTATTTAAAATCGTTGGATACTTTGGTGAGAGCAATGTTTAAAGGGACCGACCCCTCAAGTTTGGGTCTGACACGATTTTTGTTCGGTAAGTCTACCCGTAGCCGATAATATGTATAGAAATTTCTGTTAACAATTAATGGTATACTAAAAGGAAGGCGAAGAATTATTATAGATTGTGTAATATTTTTTTTGCATTACTATCTATAAAAGAGCTGCTTTACACGCATGTAAAATGATCCATTACGCACTCGTGTGGTAAACTAAAACAAAACTGAATGCATTGTTTCAATTCCAAAGTATAGGTGTCACTGTTTGTTTATTGTTTTTGTATAACCTACTATTAAAAGCAACGTTAGCTCAAAAGAGAACTGTCAAAATTTTTGAAAATGAAGTGAAAACCAGCTGTTTTATAGGCGATAGTGGTTCCGCCCGGTTTCATCCGGGTGCAAAAGAACGAATGGGGGGGGGGAACATGAGTACGCACGTTCATCTTAGGTTACCGAGATTAATGTTGTGTCCAAATTTCATTATGATCGGAGTTACCGTTCAAAAGTTTTTTTTTCGGACGGACACATTTTGAGTTACATTTCGCAACATTTTTCATTGATGCTCCGCTCCTATTGGTCGTAGCGTGATATTATATAGCCTATAGCCTTCCTCGATAATTGGGCTATCCAACAAAAAAAAATCAATTTGAACCAGTAGTTCCTGAGATTAGCGCGTTCAACTACACCAACAAACAAACTCTTTTTCTACGCATTTTGATCAAAATTCTGCTTGCGATGCGACTTTTTCTATCTAGATCATTTATTTGTTTTTCTGTAGGTACAATCTAAACTGTTCTAGATGACAGGGAGTTTCACACCGACATTAGATTGTTCCAGAATGTATAAAAACTGTTATTAGATGATCACAATCTAAAGTCATTGCTTAATCGAATTTTTTGACATATTTTGTAACTTTACTATTTTTTGTTACTGGTTCCGAGAATATTAAATTAGCTAATAGTCGATCGGCTATTGTTGCAGGGCTGTTAATGATTCTTGATTTACCAGAAGAAAGAGGAGGTGCCGAGTTAGATCTGCGATGGGGCGAAACAAGAGACTGTCATTTCCCATTATTTTCATTTATTCGTCCAATGCCTTTACCCTACATGGGGCTAGTTTACGGAGTGATGTGGTTAGGTAAGTGGTACGATAACTAAAATCGTATTTTCAAGAGTCTTCGATTTTTTCTAGCTATTTTTAATTGTATAGTACCAAAGACGTCAAATATATAAATGGACCTAGCATTCCTTGTATTAATTTGTACAATGTTGTGATGACAACATCAATATGATAGAGAAGCGCTCGTCTCTTTTTAAAATAACATATAGGTGTGCAGTTTTGAACGATATTAATGATCCGTTTCAGTCCCAATCAAAAGTAAGTCGAATTCTAAATGGGAACTTTTCCACAATAAATTTTTACAAAAGGTTATAAGTCGATGATACTAATAAATTATTGTCATAAAGGCATAAATAAATATATTTTTAATATTAATTAATCATTTCAGTATTTTACTTAATAAACTAACTTTTGAATTTTTTGTACAAAGTTAGGTTAAAAAAAATAATTTATGCAAATATCTGTATTTTACATATTTTTTTCAGTAAATAATAAAAAAAGAAATTAGAAGTAATAAAAATTAAATCATTAAAAAGTTGAAAATTCAGTTAAAATTGTTAAAATAGTCAAGAATAAAAGTCCATAATCGAAAAGTGCTAAGGTTTAATAATTTTTTTTAATGATTAAAAGTCTCCTAAATAAATTGGAAAAAATATTAAAATATGCGTAAGACATCGATGCTTTACATAGTTTTCGAAACTGCTGACATTATTTGGTTATTTCCATAAGACTACATGTAAAAGTTTTTTTTAATTTTTAACTTTATAAATCTCCTAATGATTTTGGATTTTTTACAGAAAATTTTGTCATAAAAAACCTTAAAACGACCATGAATGAGGTTTATAAATCTTATATTGTTGATAAAAATATATTTAAGATCTGTTTAATACAATTTAACTGATAAAAATGTTGTCAAAAACATATTCTAGACCTGAGGTGTAGTGTCTTATTTATTTACCGGTGAAAAGACAGATTAGGATAATTATTTTGTGATTTCTTACAGACATAGCACTGCTTAAAGATCTTTAAATATTCTTAAAAATCGTGAACAATTCTAAATTCATCAAAAATACCTATTCATTCACAGCAAAATCGCAAAGAAAATGTCACACTTTGGTCCAAATCGGGCGTGTCTTCAAATCGGAAATTTATCTGTTAATTCTAACCGATGTTTTTTTCAGGAGCGTTCGGAATTGCGTTAGGATATAAGTTTCATTTGAGTTCGCTTATATTTTCAATTTGCTATTGGTATTTACTATTGATCGAAAAATCTTATTGGAACAACCATAGCTATTTATTCGGACTGATATCAATTTTATTACTGGGATCTTCCGCAAACCATTACTTGTAAGTAGATACTTTCGAAGTTGTGCGTTTCGTCGATATATCGAATGTTGCATAAAAACTGCAAGTTATATTCTGAGTTCAGAATATTTAGTTTTTAAAAAGAATTAAATTTTATATTGGTTTTACGTTTATTATATTTATTGTAAAGTTTTAATACATTATCTTAATTATAAGTTTAATACTAATTTCTAATGGGCAACCATATTCATTGGCTGTTCCTCTTAGAAGCTCTAATTAATAATTCATTATTCTAACTGATTCTTAGCTCATCCGAGTGCATCCAACCACCGGATGGCGTGGGCTTATCTTTATGATAAAGTCATAGCTATTCATATAACAACTCCCTCCTTAAGAAGAAGCTGTCTCAGCTTCTTGTGATGAAATGAGGTCGTTAAGTCTCAATTTCAACGTTTCTATAGAAATTGCTTTTGCCGTTCTTTTTTTATAATAATAATACAAACCAATTGCGATAGTCAAAATAATTATAATTAAATAAACTGGGATAAATGAATATTTATTGACTGTTTCAATAATCGGAACATGATGATTTATTTCTAATTGTTGCAAATTTTTGTAAACATCTACTAAATTGATTTTATTTAAATTGACTTGGTTTGTTATTGTTGAGTTTGGAAAAATTAAATTTGGCAGTATTATTTCGTTCTTTATTTTATTCGTATTAGAATTAATAAATGTTAATCCTTTTATTGTAAGGAAGCAATTCTTTGGTAGCTCCAGTAAAGATGGATATTTTATAAAATTATTATTTTTGCAATTACTATCGATTGGGAGTGTTTCAGAAGGAATGATTAAGTAATGCATTTGGTCAATTTGTTCAATTTTGCTTATAGCTAAATTATTATTATTCTTAACTAAATGGCAGGTGATCTTTTGTTTGTTGATCAGCTGACTGATGCAATCTTCTTTGATAGCTTCTTGTAATTTTCGGCTGCATATATAGGTTGGTCCAAAACGCTGGCATGCGTCGTCGCTGTACCATGTGTTTCGTCCATGAATTAGTACATAAGGTTTTGGGTAGTGGATCATGGTATTATTCTTACTAGGAATAGGGACCAGGTAATAATATTTATACGTATTCACTTTTACAATAGGTATATCCAAAATAAAATTGATTGTAGTATCTTGAATGTACACATGTACTTTGATTATTTCATAGTATCTTAATAAATCGTCACTCGAAAATGGTAACTGATCTGGACCGTATACTTTAATAAGATTTACCAAGAGATCGTATAATTGTTGTGGTTGAACGACAGAGGTATGTAGTGTACCTTGTCTTGAAAAGCTTAGTGCTGTTTCTATATCAGTTAACAAGTTGTGAATATACATTAATTGATTGTTAATAAATTCTAATAGCATTTGTTTCTTATGGGCATCTGCTCTTTGAATTAAGAGATTGATTTGTGTTTCCAACAGAATTTGGTTATGGGTTATGTTTTCTAAAGCATCTTTAAAATTATTCATTAACTTTGTGTTAAGCGAAGTTGCAGTGAGAGTTTGTGTTTTTAAATTGTTGTGTGAGTTGTTCGTGTACATGTTTATACAAATCTTTTATTGTCTGTCTGTGATTTTCTGTATAGTTGTTGTAGTATCTACGGGAAAAATCTATTTCTAATGAGTCTTTCCTGTCAATATGACCAAAAACTAGTTCTTTAGGTGTGAATTTAGTTGCTGAATGAATTGAATTGTTGTAAGCAAGGATAGCATAAGCCATTTGGTTTTCTGTGGTTAAAATTTTCTTTTCCAAATTAATTATTCTGAGATGTTCGACAAGTGTCGAATGTAGGCGTTCAATTAAACCATTACTTTGTGGGTGTAGAGCAGTAGTATGGTGTATGTTAATACTGTGTGTTCTACAATATTCTTTAAATAATGAGTTCGTAAACGTAGCTTCATTATCGGAAATTATTGTATTTGGAATTGGAAATAAAGAAAAATGTTGAGTTAGTTTATCTATTATCGAAACTGTAGTAGTGCTAGATACAAAATAGGCTGAGGCGAATTTTGAGAAAGCATCTACAATTGTTAAAAATTTATCCTTACGATATGAAAATAAATCTATGTGTATAATTTCAAATGGTCTCGTTGTTGTAGGTGTTATTTCTAAAGGGGGATTTATGGGTTTTCTGTCATATTTGCATCTTTGGCATATTACGCAATTATTTATAAATCTAGTGATATGGTCTAGCATTTTTGTCCAATAATAAATTTTGCAAAGACGTAAACGCGTTTCGGTTATTCCACGATGGTTAGTTTTGGATATATGATATATCGATATTAGACTTTCTTGTTCATCGGTATCATAGACATCCTGTAAAAAGGTGTTGGTTTGTTTTAAACGATAAGAAGTATTTTTAAAAGTGTTCTGTATTAATGTCATGAAACGTGAGTATTGTGCTTGTGGTGCAGAATTGAAATAGATTCCATACGTGCTGTTCGGGTCTATGTATTCTTTGAATAGCGTTATCAAATCGTTTTCAAAGTCTTCATCTGATATGTCAGCTGTTATTCTAATCTTTTTATTATTAAAGAGATGTTCTACTTTAGGTTTATTCAATTTGGGGTTAACAAAATTTATAATAATTTGTTTTGCAAAATAATTTAATGCTCTTTCGCCTATAGGTATTTCTAAAATTAAATCTTCATTAGCGTTTGAATGAACTGTTTCGTTGGGATCAGGATTATTATTTTCAGAATCTGGATTGGGAATAATTTCTGTTTGTTTGGCAATTATATCATCTAAATCGTTTAGAATTTCACTAAGTTCTTCTTGTGACAAATTCGAATCTCCAGGGTTTGGTATTAGAGAAAGTGTATCAATAACTAAGTCGTCTGTTTCTTTAGTGTGTATTTCTATTCGTGAGAGTGCGTCTGCATTGCAATTCATTTTGCCTTTTTTATAAACAATTTCATAATCATATTCCAACAATTTAAGTCTCCATCGGATTAATTTAGAATTCGGATCTTTTAAATTAAACAAGTACTGTAAAGGTTTGTGATCTGTTACTAGCGTAAACTTTCGTCCAAAGACGTAAGGTCTAAATTTGTTAACTGACCACACGATTGCAAGCAATTCTTTTTCTACAGTGGAATAATTTTGTTCGTGAGAATTTAAAGTACGTGAAATATATGAAATTGGTTTATCGGATCCTATGGGTCCTTGTGACAGAACTGCGCCTATAGCAAAGTTCGAGGCGTCCGTAGTAATGAGAAAGGGTTTTGAGAAATCAGGATATTGTAAAAGCGGTTCATTCGTTAACAATGTTTTACAGTTTTCAAAGCAATTTACAAATTCAGTTGTATGTATAATTTTTGAATCTTTTTTAAGACATGAAGTTAAAGGTTTTGTAATTTTAGCAAAATCTTTGATGAATTTCCTGTAGTAACCTATTAATCCTAGGAAAGATTTTATTTCCTTTTGACATCTAGGGATGGGAAATTTTAAGATCGCTTCGATTTTATCCGGATTTGGTTTTATTCCAGCAGGTGTTATAATGTGTCCTAAAAATGCGACTTCTTTTGTGAGAAATTCTGATTTATCTAGTTGGATTTTAAGGTTTGCTTCGTTTAAGCGTTGGAATACTTTTTGTAAATCTGACAAATGTTCGTCTAGTGAAGCAGAAAAGATAATTATGTCGTCCATATAAACTAGGCAACAAGAATTTTGAAGTCCTCGTAAGACGTTGTCCATTACACGCTGAAATGAACTCGGACCATTTTTAAGTCCAAAAGGGAGTCTAGTGTATTCATAATGACCATGCTCTGTTGAAAAAGCTGTTTTCGGAATGTCGGTTTCTGAGACTTCGATTTGGTGGAAACCTTGTGTTAAGTCTAAAGTCGTAAAGTATGTACAGCGTCCTAGTCGATCTAATATATCGTCTATGTTTGGAAGCGGATACTTATCGTCAATAGTCTTATCATTTAATTTTCTAAAATCGATAACCATTCGCCATTTTGGACGGCCTGAAGCATCAAGCTTCTTTGGAACAATCCAAATTGGTGATGACCATGGGGAATAAGACGGTCGTATAATACCTTGGTCAAGTAAATTTTGAATTTGTTTTTGTACTTCAGCTTTGTGCACGTAAGGATAACGATACGATTTCGTGAAAATGGGAATTTCATCTTTTGTTTTTATTTCGTGTTTTATCTGATTGGTAAAAGTAAGGTCTTGGCCTTCTTTATGAAAAATATTAAAATATTTAGTACAAAGATCTATGATTTTATCTTTTTCTTCAGGATTCAAATGATTTGTTCTGAGTAAATTTTGTGTTTCTAATCTTTTGTTTTTATAAGACATATGATTTATGTGATAGGTTTCGAAAAGTTCGTTTGAAAATGGATGTGCTGAAATGGGTTTTAATAATTTTAAAATTCTAGGTTTATCTGTGTTATTCGTAAGTTCTACTGTAGCGAATCCGTTTTCTGATCTAGTTATGGAATTGGGTAGATTAATAACGGGGTATTTTTGTTCATCTATCAAAATATCGCCATTTTGTATGTTGACGGGTATTTTCACTTTCTTGCTTGTAAAAGCAGGGATCGTGGTTTGAAAGTTTATGTCATGTCCTGTCTTTAAATAGCAAAGTGGAATTTCGTTAGTGCCATTAATCAATAGGTTATTTTTCAAATCAATTATTAAATTTAGAAGTCTAATGTTATCTAAACCAAGCAGAGCGTCATATATAGGGTGGAAATCCAATATATGAAAATCAAGTTTTAGGTTTGATTTGAACTCTGAAAATGCAGGTATTGTTATTTTACCTTGTGTTGTAGTAGTTCCATTTATACCGGTTACTAATGTTGTATGCGGTGTGATAAGATTTTTAAAATAATTTTGTGTTACTTTATTTTTTATAAATGAACGAGTTGAACCTGTGTCTATAAGAATTTTCATTTTCGGATTTGCAATTTGTATATATCCTAGTTCGTTGTCATGTGTTAGGAATGTATTTATTGGTGTATTTATGTGTCGTTGTTTTTGTTCAGGATTTCGTCTAAAAAATCACTGTCGTTTGACTCGTTAAAATCCGGGTTGGTATCATCATAACACAAATTTTCATTATAGGTTCCGTTATATAGTGTAGGTGTATCATTGATAGGTAAGTTGGGATATGGTTCTTCGTTTGTTGGTGTTAGATCGCATGTTTCAGCATTGAACAATTCTTGTGATACAAATTTTGGTGGTTCATTTGATCTGGTCTGATAAGGTTGATTATAGCGGAAGTTTTGATTTGGAATAAAATTCTTTCTTTGAGGGATTGTTGATGTAGTACTCATAGGTGTTGGTTTTTCTAGCACTCTGTTTTGTTGTGGTCTAAAGACATTTTGATTTTGAGTACCGAAAACTTGTCTATTAGTGGGATATTTTTGGTTTATTGGTCTCTGATTGATATTTGTTATTGGTTGAGACGGAAATGTTTGTCTTTGTGTTGGATTATGAGATGCGGAGTGTGTTGGTGTGTTCGAATCGTTATAATTCGTTCTAGGTGAATAATTAGTGTTTTGTTGTTTACGTTGTTGAATGTTTTGTTGTGTTGGATAATGTCCAATGTTTTGACTTTGTGTAAATATAATGTTTTTAGCTTCTGCAAGAGTAGTTGGCTTTTGATTACGCAGATAATTCGCCATTGGTTCTTGGATATATTTTAATAAGGTAGCTAAAGCTAAATTTGTATATTCAGCAATAAGAAGTTCTCTTTCAGTTTTTACATTGTGGTGTAAAGTAATGTATTGAGTTAGGATTTCTAAATGCGATTCTATTTGTTCAAGGAATTGTAAATATGTTTGTCCTTGTCTATGTCTAATATTAAGAAGTTGAAATACTAGATCGGTTTTGTCTCTTTTATCTCCAAAATTTAGAATTAGTGTTTCTTTAAGGTCTACCCAGTTGGATACAGGGTTTATATTTAGGCATCTGGCTGCTTTACCAGTCACACGTGATATTATTCCATGAAATATAATTTCATTTTGAAAATTTAAGACGTTTGTGGTATCGCCATAAGTTGCTAATAATTTTTCTGATAAATTTAGAAATCGGTGTAATTGAATGACGTTGTCGCCAGTGAATTCAGGAATTATTTTTAGTAAATTTAAATCAAAATTTGGAGGTGCCATTGTATTTTGAATTCTAGTTGGATTCTCTAAGCTCTCTAAATTTCCTAGTACTTCGATGAGATCACTTAAATTTATATTGCTGTTGTTTGACATTCGCTTATTAGGCTACAATCAATTTGATTTTTTACAAATTTTTGTTACAACAAAAAAATTAAATTGGGATTCAAATATTTCACAATATTGTTAGTAAGAGAAAATATTAGTATAAGACGGAATAAATGACTTACATTGTTCGTAGTAGCATTGTTGATGTTGAATTTTGTTGTATGGGATTCTTCTTTACTTGGCTACGTTGTGAAGGGCTTACCGGCCTTCGGAGCAAAGGGCTCAAAATTGTGTATAGTTGATTTCACTTAATTTTAGTTAGATAATTATTCACTTGTTAATTATTTATTTTACTTTTAATTTCTTAAAATAGGGTGTTGATTTTCACTCACTCTTCCCTTTTTAAGTTACGACGTTAGTTTTATTTTATTAATTTTCTTATTATATTTTATTTGTTTCACTTCACTGAACGTTGGTTCGTATTTTAATATAGAGTTAAATGATTTTCGCTCACTCTCCCCTTTTTTTTAAAAAAATGCCGACTGCGCCAGTTATATTCTGAGTTCAGAATATTTAGTTTTTAAAAAGAATTAAATTTTATATTGGTTTTACGTTTATTATATTTATTGTAAAGTTTTAATACATTATCTTAATTATAAGTTTAATACTAATTTCTAATGGGCAACCATATTCATTGGCTGTTCCTCTTAGAAGCTCTAATTAATAATTCATTATTCTAACTGATTCTTAGCTCATCCGAGTGCATCCAACCACCGGATGGCGTGGGCTTATCTTTATGATAAAGTCATAGCTATTCATATAACATGCACGACTAATTTTTCACTCCTTAACTGGTGCGAACGACATTATTGTCAGTAACGATATGATCTATGGTTGGGTAACTCAGATCTGAACCGGCTTAAAGAGCCGGCTCCGACAGAAGACCCGTGAGAGCCGACTCACTTTTTTATGAGCCGACGGATCAACGGATCCGCATAACTCAGTGAAACACTTAACACACAGAAGCAATAAGTATCTTTCAGCTCAAATGACTCATGCATCATATGTCTGGGTATGCATTCTATACAGTATACAGGTATACATTATACAATCAACAACACTATACAGTGTACACACTACGCACAGGCGGTACAGTTATTACAGTGTTTTACTTAAGTCACAACTATTTAAGGTATTGTATTGCATATTGTAATATGCTTTCTGTAACATAGCAAGTAGCAACCTGTAAAACCCCGCTTTATAATATGTGAGTCAGTCACTGGCATAATATTACGTGATATGATTGACTCAACTAACTCAGTGGCTCAGTTGACTCGAATAACATATTCAGAACTCGGCTCTTTTTGAACCGTTTCAGGGAGCCGGCTCACATACGGGATCCAGATGCAAAGATGCAGATCACTAAAAGACCCGTTTATCCCATCTCTAGTATGATCTCACATATCTTAAGTACTTCTCACTTTATCCTCGCTATATTATGTATGAATAATCATCGATTTTTTCAAAAGCAATATCTTCCGCAACCTTTATATTTCCATGAATTTTTTGTTTTTTTAATACCCCTCATCCCCCTTGGCTTCAAAGAATTGAACCCATGTACACACAATGTGATAAGGATTGGACAAACAAGTAATAAAAAGACCAACACCTTTTCTCGCCACAGGTCCTCGCAGCATTAGGAACCCAAGACAAACACAGGGCTCAGACCTTGCAAAAACTTTCCCAATCTTCTATTATATAAAGTTGCCTTTTATTGGTTGTCTGTATTTTCGCCAATTTACTTGAAAACCGTTTCCGATATCAAATTGTTTTACATTATTATGAGAATGGTGTAGACTGTAGATTATCATTTCATAAGTCGTGGAGGCACTACAATTCCAGGCTTAACAAGCAGTGTAATAAACGATTAGTATATAGCAACGATAAACTCGAAATTCTTACTGTATGCTGGAAAGAAATCATGCTATCAATCGACAATGATATCGTCCTTAATGTGCCAACATTAATCAATATGTTTTCTTATATAATATTTTTAACTGTGCTTTCTAGTTTATCTACGATTATCTGTTTGTAGACATTAAATGATTAATTAAGTAAGGATTGATGTGTTATAGATCCATTGACGGACTCTTAGACGAAAGCAAGAGAGATAGACATGTTCCATATTGGAATTATTTTATATTAAAGTTCCAGTTTTTCCTTTTGTATTTCTTGGCCGGTCTTAAGAAAACCGATATGGAATGGTTAGAAGGATACTCAATGACGAACATATCACATCATTGGGTTTTTGATCCTTTCAAGTTAGTAAATGCTGATTTCTTTTTAATGAGTATATTCTCATGAGGCAGTTTTAAGGGAAACATTTTAGGGAAAACAATAAATCAAGATCTTTTGAGTTCTTTTTACATTGAGATTCTGCAAAATGCAACATGCATAAGAATTTTTCATGTCTATATTGTTTTTTTAATAATTTGAATGTGTTTGTAGAATATTTTTGACGACAGAACAAATCGATTTTCTGATAGTACATTGGTTCGGATTTATCTTTGATTTGACAGTTGGTTTTTGGATGCTGTTTGACCTGACAAGGCCCTACGCAATGGTCTTCTGTGCCTCATTCCATTTCATGAATTCAAGGTTATTCAGCATCGGTAAGTGAGCAATTTTAATTGACCTGATACAATTTAATATACAGACACCAAACCTGATTAGGTCGGCATACAAACCAACAAATACCACCAGAAATGTATAGAACTGTTTAATTTTGTATACAAAAGTGTTATAAAAAATTGGACTCGGTATTGTGGTCAGTCCAAAAAGTTGCCCGGTGACCATGTTGATCCTGAAACCTATTAAAAAACTGCCGCATGTTTGGCGTAGTTATTTAAAACATCTTTGAATATTTATTTATATAATGCGCTTTAGTTTTTCTTTTGATATTACATTTATTTTTTTTTCTATTCAAATGTTTTGTGTCCAGCCACATCATCTTTTTTTCTTAATGGTTCCTTCAGCACAGGTTTTCCTTGGAAGGAACCTATATACTTTTATTTATGTGTATTTTGTTTGTTTATAAATCACTGTATTTTCATGGAAGTAATAAATTATTATTATTATTATTTTTAATCTACTGAGAATTTTACAGTCATTTAGTCATATTCTACTATTTGTGTTATTATGTAAGCACAGTGATTACAAAGTTTATAAGCACTGTTTGTAATTACTAATGTTTAGCATGCTATTTAGGTAGTTACTTTGCTTAGTAGAATCAAAAAACAAACAAAAGTGATTGCCCAAGTGCTTATTTTGTTAAGTACTTTGTAATCACCGTGGTTTCGTTTGTAGAATAGGCTTGAATATCAATGTTTAAACTTTATAATCTTTTAAAATAGTCTAATCCTACATGTATTGAAACATTCTGTATATAGTAACAGGGGTCAGTTATTACCCCACTATGTATAGTCGTGCTTCAGAGAATTGTGCTGTATAAATGGTGTAGAAAAAATGCCTCGGTCGCAACTCGGATATTATATCTTTACGTTTTTGTTGGTAGACTACATATTTTGGCTCTATAAAATATCTCTATATTAATTAAAGCGAATCCTAGATAAAATAAGTATAAACCAGTGTGACCTGTGCGAATTATTCGCACTAAATAAGTATAATAATTATCACTTTACAAAATTATTTTTTAAATATGATTGCAGGTATTCAATTCGTTTCTAATTTTGTACACTGCTTATATAACGTTCTTCTTTTTGTTGTATTACAATATGAAGCTCAGATGACAGATCGAAGAAATATTTTACTAAAATTGTCATATAGAGGCGCAAGTAGCAAAAGCGTTGAGCTAAGCCGTCAGATGGCATCATGCAGCATTGCTGTGACGTTGTTCAGCGTTGCTCGCTGTTTCAAAATTAAAGCCGTTAGATGGCAGTATGCAGTATTGTGTCTGTTGTATTACAATATGAGGGTCAGATGACAGATCGAAGTGTTGACGTTGTTTCAAAATTAAAACCGTTAGATGGCAGACGTTGTTCAGCGTTGCTGTATTTTAATTAATTTACAAAAACAAAAGCAATAATAAATTTTTTAGTTGTCGATGTCAGTAGAGCAAGCAATTATCTGTAAAATGATATATAATTTATGTGGAGAAATTGTGAGGTTTTTTCTAAAAAGGGAGGCAAACATCTTTAACCTTAGCGTATTAATATATATGATATTCAAAATTGCTACTAAATTTTCAATATGTGATTTTGAGACCTCTATATTATCTAATTTTAACTTCAGGAATGTTTCCCTACGTCTGTTTGGCGACGATGCCATTATTCTGCAGCGTTTCGTGGCCAAGAAGATGCTTTTACGGAATAAAAAAATCGATGTGGAAAACCGCTTCGGAATCAATTCCACAACCAAGTGAGGCGTGCCTTTATGATGAGAATTCCAAGAGCGGTGTAAATTTCATTTCAACTAAAGTGACATGGAAGCATCGCTTTGTTGTGTGTCTCTTGATCACTCATGTCGGTGTCCAAGGTTTCCTGCCATATTCCCACTTTATTACCAAGGTATAAATGTTGCGACATAATATCGAAATCAAAGATTTTTTGGGTTTTCTTTAAGCATGGGGAATTAACAGACTCTTTGAAACTTCGGTGAAGCAAAAGAGCAGAGTAAAAAGACCAATGTAACGACCATATCAATTGAATATCTTATTAAAAAATTGGTTGTCTGTAAAGTCGGTTTACGGACGATAGTTTTACGTGATAACGTATTCCGTAATACATAACCTAAATTTATATAATAATTATAATAATTCGAATCTATGATATTGCATCTTTCGCTTCAAATTTAGGTTAATTTTATTTATTTAAATTACTCACCACCTATAATATAATTGCTTTTTTTAACTTTCTTTCTTTCGTATTTATTTTAAGTCTCAAAGATTAGCTGTCATAATATTTTGAAAACAATTGTTTCACTGTTTATATAAAATTCCAAAACCTACTTTTAATATTTAAGTATTTTCATACGTCAAAAAATAGATTTTTATAATGATAAAATTTGTATGAAAACGATTTTTTCGAGAGATGAGACCTAGCTAAAACGATTTTTTGCCCCCCAAAATCCCTTTTCAGTAAATTTCATCCAAATCGTTAGGGCCGTTTTCGAGAAAAGCACGCACAGGGTCAGGCGGAACGTTACGAACGTTAGGAACGTTACACTTTTTCGTGCATGCAACCGGTGTTTTATCAATTTATAAGATTGGTGATTCATCAATTTATAAGACGTTATCACGTCAAAAATGGTAAGGAAACTGTGAATCATTATGAAGACAAACTATATTGATTTTCCGTAGGGATACAACAACTGGACAAATGGATTGTACGGATATTCCTGGGACATGATGGTCCACGCTTGGGACACGATATTGGTTGTTGTCAAAGTCGTTGACAACAACACCGGTCAGGAACATTTCTTGGATCCCGGAGCTTGGGTATGATGATAAACAATAGTAAAAATACACATTGAATAGAAATTAATCAGAGTTAATCCTTAAAAACAATGTAATTTTATGTCGTCGAGTTATAGAGAATAAATTACTGTCATTGAACCGGTAAATCCATTTTAACTTAATCATTTTTATAGATTATAGGTACTCGTCAATAGAGAGCATTACTCAAGAGTGTCAATATGACAACATTAAATATGGAATTATTAAAATACCGCAGCTCACTAGTAACTCCTCGTATTCTCACACTTCAACCTACCCGTAGCGTCTTACTTACAGTCACGTATAATAGACAGTTTTGTTACCGCTTGGCAGACATTCAGAGCCGATGAAATGAACTGGCTTATTTATATTTTATCAAATACTAAATTTGAAAATATTAAAATTTCAAAATATTTCAAGAACTTTTTTGGAAATAAAATTTTGCAAAGTTAAAAATTAATGGCTTGGCTAGGTCCCACTACCCTTCAGCCAATGTTTGCCAGCTCTTAGACTATTATTATAAACGTCTGTATGATCTGAGAGAAGTTATCCAGCTTTTTTTTTTTTTTTTGTTTAAACAAAAAACTGCAAAACAATGTATTTTTGAATCTATAAAATTGAAGTGTCTGTTTATAATATCAAAATAACAGCTTTTTACTAAATGCATATGAAAGTATATACGGTACTTATAACAAAAAAAAAACAATTTTTGGAGTTTTTGGCTGTCCGTCTGTTTGTTCCGGCTAATCTCGACTGGACCCATTTTGACGGGACTTTTACTGCAGATAACTGATGTTATAAGGAGTAACTTAGGCTCTTAAAAACTAGTTCGTCAAAATACATTCGCATTGAAAAAAAATTGATGTCAACAATTAGATTTCACATTGTTACAGTTAAAATACTATATAAAAAAAATTTACTTTCCAACAATGTCACTGTCGGGACTATAACTTGAAACTTCCACTCAACGCTTCCCCCTCTAACGACTTAATATCACGCGTGCGGAGCCGAGGGCTGCAGCTAGTTCCCAATAAATAATCCACCTCACCGAAAAAATGTCACTAGACTGCCATGTCAGTGTCTTATCAATTAGAAATAATAACATTTCAGGTTCAGAACGATCGTTGGACTAAGCACGGCGATATGATTTATCAATACGTGCATTGTTTGAAGAAAAATTTGATTGAAGAATTCAACACAAGCGATAAATTGTCTAAGAGACAATTAATAACCAGCGACAATATATCGGTCTACATTGACGTATGGTGCTCGTTGAACGGAAGGTTCCAGCAAAGGATGTTCAATCCCAAAGTGGATCTTCTGAAAGTAGAATGGAGTCCTTTTGCGCCGGTCCGTTGGCTGATGCCTCTGCTGACGCAATTCAGCGGTTACAGATCAGAATTAAATCGTATTCAAGCTGATGTATACTCGTGGTCCAATTACTCAGATGTTATTTTTGTTGCTGATTTTCCAGGTAAATTTTTATCTCACCGAAAGCATAAATGTAAAAACAGGGCCCAAGATCGGTACTTGCAAAATCTTAAAGTGTGTGTTTTTTTGGTTGGCAAGTTTTCACACAATAAAACTAGTAGCCCGGTCCGGCTTCGCCCGGATTTGTAGATTACCTATTAATAAATTATACGATGTGGCAACGTTTTTTCTTAAATATATCTGTATTTACCCGCCATTGTCCACGAATTACAGCTCCCTGTTATAATTGCAGAAAGAGACCATCCCAAATATTTTATCTCAGTATTCGTTAAAGTCAATAAAAGTTTCCGGCTAGGAGCACTTTCAAAATCGATGAAATATGAAATTATTTATTTCTTACCAAAAGCCTAAATATGAATTTTCATATCCCAAACTTGAGAAATGAAGGATTTCCCATACAAACTTTGATCTCCTATTTAACCCCCTTGAAGAATGAATTACAAAAACGCCAAAACACGTAATTCTTTATTTCTTATCTAAAGTCTAAATGTGAATTTCTATACTCCCAACTTGAGTTATGATGGATTTCCCGTACGAACTTTCATCCCCTATTTTACCTCCTTGAGGATTGATTTTGCAAAAATTGCAAAAAGCGCTGAAACACGTAATTCTTTATTTCTTACCAAAAGCCCAAATATGAATTTTCATATCCCTAACTTAGGAAATAATGGGTTCCTCATACAAACCTTCATCCTCTATTTCTCCCCCTCTAGGTTTTTTTTTAGACAAAAGGTAGCCTATGTTCTTCTTCAGAATGCAATCTATCTCCTTGGCAAATTTTATCGAAATCTGTCTAGGCGAGAAAAGGTAACAGACAAACAGAGATACATACTTTCGCGTTTATAATATTAGTATATAGATATTAGTATATAGATATCAAAAATGAAAACTTGGCATTATTTTAGATTGTCAGCCCTGGATTTGGGAGGGGCAAACTGGGGCACCCGCCCCGGGTGGCAATTTCAGGGGGCGCCAAAATCATAATATAATATGGTTGAAAACCACATCCAATCTGTCCTTTTTCCGATTTACTCAATCTGCTTGTTTTCTGACGGTTTCCCGTTCACGAAAAATGCCAACCATTATATATTTGTGAGTTTTCTTTTAAAGTAATTTATCTCAAACGCTGGAGAGAGGGGGCGCCGTTATCAAGTTTCTGCCCCGGTTCGAAAAAATCGTACACCCGGGGCTGTAGATTGTAGATACCAACTTGGCTCCTTATTTCGCATTTATGTTTTTGGTGGAATTTCTAAACAAGTCTTAGGGTTGGCCCCTTGGTCAACCGGTTTCCACATTTTTTTACGTGTTTTTCAGGTCTCTTTTTAGAAAACTACATAACTACTGACTTAATAAACGTGTCGCTAACGGTGTTAGAGGGTGAAGTGATATACGAGACGGAAAGCAAGCGAGATGCACAGAGCGTCGGTACAAAGCTACTACCAGGGATGCACATTCCAGTCAAAACTGGTTTGTTTCACAGGGTTCATACAATCTCCGCTACTCCGGCATGTTACATGTACACTTATGTGAACCAAACAAAAATGTTAAACACGATGCCTGACGATTCGTTGCCGAACTCTTCCGGAAGTATCGATTTCGGTTTGGTCAAGTCACCATTTCCATTGTTTGAAGACATCAACATTAGACTAGAAAATCTTCACAGAATGCTATCTCATATTGGTAACTCTTTTTTAAACGTAGTCTATGGAGTACCGATGGTCAGAAGAGTCAGAATAACGGAGTAACAATGCTTACAAAAATAACGAAGGAGGAACATTAATTAAATCCTATTGTAATATCCATACGTTCAAAGACTTTGGCAAGAATTTCTAAAGCGCAAGAAAAAATTCGCTGGGTGCATGACGGCAGCACCGCCTACTGCAGTTTTTTCATGCGCTTATACCATTGTGTCAAATGAGCATTTTTTAAAATAACTGCTACAATAATTCAACGAAACCTTTAATTATCGAAATTTGTATACCTACCCAGTTAAGGAGATAACATATTGAGTATAATTATTGTTTGGAAAAATGTACGGTTACTTCTACGAAGACTACTAGCGCCGCTAGCTGGCAATAGAACGGGATTGAACTGCCTTGTTATTGTTGTTTTAAACCGCGACGCTTCTTAATAAACGATATGGCGGGGAGCCAGATGAAAACGACATCTGACGGCCACATGAAATTATACGTTGCATGATTTATTGCTAATTTAGTCCACAGCTAACGCTGCGATCGATTCAGTTGTCTCCACTCTGTGCCCGGCCAATAGGTTACTAGTTCATGAGTTACTAATCCAAACAAGTTAATGAGTACTTTTAAGCCAAGGGGAAAAAAGCAGCACCGGATCTACGATTTTTTCGAATCGGGGCAGAAACTTGTTAATCAGCGTTTGAAATAAATTACTTAAAAAAACTCACAAATATATAATGATTGGCATTTTTCGTGAATGGGAAACTGTCAGAAAACAAGCAGATTGAGTTTATCGGAAAAAGAACAGATTGGGTGTGGTTTTAAACCATATTATATTATGATTTGACGCCCCCTAAAACTACTACCCGGGACATGTGCCTTGGTTTGCCCTCCCTTTCGTGGAAAGCTGGAAACTATTTTAATCACTTTGTTTACATGTAAAATGAGTTATTCGAAGTTTGCACTAATTTTCTGCGTGTGCTTTGGGTGGCGTATCTCAGAAACCTGGAATTTCTTTTTACTTTTCTTGTTTTTTGCGAGTAACTTACTAACGACGCACATTTCAAGAAAATTTCACTTTTATATAAATTAAAGAACATAAAATTCTGCGTGGAATGATATCTCATTTTTGCAGTTAATTCAAGGTATTAATATTATAATAGTATTTTAACACAACAATTATTTATGAATGAAATTGAATTCATTCAGATCGTACGAACAAAGAGTAAACAAAATCAAATATCATTAGTCTGATGAATGAATGAGGCCTAAACTAATTATTTGTACTACATATTTATGAATCAATTGTGATTTATTATGACAACATATTAAAAAAAATATTATGTCATATTTAACTGAATATTATAAAGTGTATTTAGTTTTTCAAATAAATTATAAAATTGTTATAATATAGATAATATTTTATCCTCTTTTTCTCTCTCTCTTTAATTCGGAGTCAGATGTACGCGTCATCAATACCTGCTTTTCATATTGGAAGCGATGCTTGAAGTTGGCCCAGAAAAAATCTGGGCTGGGGGGTAAAACATTCCAATCGATAGTCTATCGTTAGGGGCCATTCAAGTATTACGTAAGCACCAAAGGAGGGGGTCTTTGCTTAGCTTATTTTTGATGACATGGAGACGCGGAGTCTAGATGGTGATGACGTCAGCAATATTTATTTATAACAATAAAGAAACTTGAACAGATCTAAAAAATATAGGTATACCAATGTTTACGTAAGAGCTTTGCTTACTTTTGCGGATAGGGGGTCAAAAATTATTAAAATTCTGCTTAATGGCCCCTTAGACTACATTTTATTCCCAATATGTTTCATTTAAACCCTTCTCAATTTTTTTATTCGAATAACAAAAAATTGAGAAGGGGTAAAACGAAACAAATTGGGGATAAAATGTGGTCTAACGATAGACTGTCCAGCCCGGATTTTTTCCAGACTACTTCAAACACCCCAATAATAGTACCATGAAAGCAGAACGCTTATTTAATGTGGGCCATTGTTGCTAATTGGTAATAGACAAATCTTTCTATAACTCATTTATGAAAATCGGTCCAGCAGTCGTAAAATTCCAAAAAATCTTTTTGTACTTTAGACTACAGTAGGGTTCAAACATAAGTACAAACGCACAAACATAACCTGAACATGTTATATGGTCCCCCTTCAGTAGTTCAGTAAACAGCTCGAATATTATATTGCTATATTGTAAAACCCTGTTCATAGCGCGAGCGTACTGCACTAAAATCGATATAGAAAGCCTGTCTACTATAGACGCTTATAATCATTTTAGTCCGCTAGATGCTGAAATACGCTGTTATGTAATTCGTTATTAAATTTTTATAACCAACAATGAACCAACCTGCAATGTTTTTAACAGTTTTCCAGTATTTTACGTGATTGGATAGTTTATATTAATATTGTTGCAGAATTAATCAGTTTATGACAGCGGCCCGGTCCGGCTTCGCCCGGATTTTTAGTATGTCACTATTTTTTCGTCGACTTACGCTGCAAAATTGGTCTCCATGGAAAGCGACAATATATTGCCTATGTCCATACTGAAGGTTCATTTTAATTATTGGTGAAAACAAATTTGAAATCGGATGAGTAGTTTCGGAGATTGCCTCATACATCCAAAGTTAGAGCTTTACCTCTTTATATTAATACAATAATTATACATTATATTAATGTAATAATTAATATAATAATCTTAAGATTGAAGCAAGGGCGTAGATATGGGGGGTAAAGGGAGTAATTACCCCCCAGGATCCGAATAATAAAAAAATAAAATTGAAAATAATACGAATACCTGCAAGCTAATTAATAAAATTTATTTTTACTTTTTGAAAAGGAAAATTAGTTTGGGAATTAATATTTTGCTTGACACCTTCCTTCGTTAGTATTCTTGTGTGACATTAATAAAACTTTAAAAAATATTGATTTTTTTTGGAAACTGCTCAAGAGAAATGTCATGTCACTCAATCAATGATTTTTCAGATTTTCTGACAACGTTTTCTGCAAGTTGCAACTGAGCAATGTTAATCGTCATATTCCTTTTAAAATATTTTAACTAGTGAATGATTTTTGTTTTTCCATCACATTTATGCAAATTTTTGGACATTCCCGCCCATGTTTTCGACATGTAAAAGTATTCTGAAAATGCGCGGAAAAATCCGGGCGTACGGGGACCTCTAAGTGCCTACACAGACTGTTAAACATGGCTTTAAATTCAAACCGCCAACAATGTAACCTGATGCATTGTTGTTAAACATTTTAAATTACAGTAATAAATTTCAATCCCACTTTGAAAAGTTACAACATCATTCATGCGAGTTGTGTTTTAATGCATGGAAATGCATTCGCTCTTAATATGTGAAAATGTAGTATTTTAAGGACGTACGAGCGATTTATACTTCAGTTGCTTTAAATATACTGAGCAAAACTAACCGAAGTTTCTAACTATCATATATATTAATACGCTAAGTTAAAGATGTTTGCCTCCCTTTTTAGAAAAAACCTCACAATTTCTCCATATAAATTATATATCATTTTACAGATAATTGCTTGCTCTACTGACATCGACAACTAAAAAATGTATTATTGCTTTTGTTTTTGTAAATTAATTAAAATACAGCAACGCTGAACAACGTCTGCCATCTGACGGTTTTAATTTTGAAACAACGTCAGCACTTAGATCTGTCATCTGACCTTCATATTGTAATACAACAGACACAATACTGCATACTGCCATCTGACGGTTTTAATTTTGAAACAGCGAGCAACGCTGAACAACGTCACAGCAATGCTGCATGATGCCATCTGGCTTAGCTCAACGCTTTTGCTACTTGCGCCTCTATATGACAATTTTAGTAAAATATTTCTTCGATCTGTCATCTGAGCTTCATATTGTAATACAACAAAAAGAAGAACGTTTAAGCAGTGTGCAAAATTAGAAACGAATTGAATACCTGCAATCATATTTAAAAAATAATTTTGTAAAGTGATAATTATTATACTTATTTAGTGCGAATAATTCGCACAGGTCACACTAGTAGTAATTTAAAGCGTCTACTCTGTATTTTTTGGTCTATAACGAGATAATGGGACGTCAGTTAAATAGGTGAGCTCAAAATAGAGGGGAAGGATCCGGTAGTATCCTCCAAAATCTCTTTTAAATGGGGAGGGGGATTAATGAAAATTTCATGTCAACTTTTGAGATGAAACATCTATAGAGCCATGGAGCGGGATTGAACTGCCTCGTTATTATTGTTTTAAAACGCGAAGCTTCTTAATATACGATATGGCAGAGAGCGCGTCGAGAACGACACCTGGCGGCCACATGATAATATACTCTATGGCCGTTGCATGATTTATTGCTCATTTAGTCTACAAGTAGCGCTGCGATCGTTTTAGTTGTCCCCACTCTATTCGCCATGGAAACTGATTCTAGTGCTTCTGGTGGCAGAAAATAAAAGCTGTATATGCTTTAATCACATTTATATATTTCATCTGACATTTAGTTTACTGTAATGAGTGAACTAAAGAAAAAGAATTTGTTCTTTTCTGAGATCTGTGCATGTTATGGCTTTTAATGTATTTATATCATTGCTACAAATAAATTTTAAAAAAGAATAGAAATTTAGGATTTAGTTAGGTTAAAAAGGATTTCATAATGACAGTTAACAAATTTTCATCATTATGGAATATGACAGAAAAGAAAAGAACTAACCGATGAAGAAAAATCAAAATTCCAAAAATGTACTTGCTCCTAACTATAATGTGATTCGCTTTAAACAATTGTTCTCCTTCTGCTACCTAATTGTCTTTTAGAATTACCCAAATAAATATCAGTAATATGTATTTCGAATTTATTATGCATTATACCTAAATAAATTCTGTGACGTTTACTTTAAACTTGATTAAAGCATATAGAGCTTTTATTTTCTGCCACCAGGGAGCACTAGAATCAGTTCCCATGGCGAATACTCTGCGCCCGGCCAATATGCTGTGACATTGTCCACATCAGTTCTGAATACAGTATAGTTTTAGACTTGTTATGTAAACTCATCTTTATTTAGTTTATTTATTGTTTTATGTGAAGAGAAATGCATCTACATATACGTAAGTGTATTATGTTTTTATGTATAATAATATTATGTTCTATATATACTGGCTTTTTATTTCTGAGAAAAACTTTTTTTGTATAAAGAATATAACTATACCTACTGACTGCTGGCGTAAGAACTTTAAACTCCAAAGAAAATCTGTCTTTATTAAAGCCAAATTACAAAATATTTCCATACACAAGTTCCAAAGAAAATTAAGAATTAGGGAAACATAACATTCATACTTCTTAAATGTACCTATGTACACGAGGCTAAAAGCGCTGCTAGATTCCTTGCTAGCTGGTTTTCTTGATTGCTGTTACGTGCTCGCTTCACACGTGACGTCTTTTCAAGCTAGTTTTGTGAATAATATTGGTGCGTGCGCAGTGACAGTTCAAATATAAACACAGAGCAAAACGTGTCTGTTGTCTGACTTTGAGCAAAATTACGCCAGGTTAGATTGTGTATACATGTATTTAGTATCGTTTTTTGTACAGTTTCGAGTTCGAAACAACGTTTTTCTACGCATTTTGATTAAAATTTAGCTATATAGAACAATTATTTGTTTTTGTGTGAGTACAATCAAGGGTGTGTTCCGGAATATAACCCAGTATACTGGCCAGTGCTAATGACGTCATGAATCGACGCCATACTGCGTTGATTCGTTCCGAAATATATTGGCATTGACCTATTATAATTTTCCTCGTCTACCAAAAGTAATTGTTTACTTTGTTGATCAGACATTCTTGTAAATAACAAATAATAAAATAACAAATTCCAAAAAGTCTGATGAACACACGTTTGGTTAAATATTTATGCTACGTCACATCTGTCTCACCAGTACAATTATGGCGTCGGATTCATGGCGTCATTAGCACTGGCCAGTGTACTGTGTTCTAGAGGACAGGGAGTTTGAATACAGTATTCCTGGTGCATGGAAAATGTAAATTATGATCAAAATCTAAAATCATTGTTATATCAAAGTTTTTAATAATCCTTTCTGCAATTCAGCATAGATTGCTTATTTTCTTGAACTCTTTTGGTTACAAATGATATTTTCAATTAGGTAATATAAAATATTTACAAAAAAAGATACTGCATATTACGTATAATATTATTTTGTAAATATGATAAAGTAGTAGCTTGGCTTTATATGTATATCTACATAATATTTTATTTCAGTAGATTTGAAATTTGTTGGGGACTTTTTTATGTGTAAACTTTTTCAGTGTATTACACAAAGATGATGCCGGCAGGGTACGGCGGGGGAAGTACTATATATTTTTCATGTGTGTGTACAGTATTTGTGGTCACAATGCATAATGGATTACGCCAGATTACAGCCAAATTAATCTATTTAATGATATACTAAGACTAATTTGTAAACCCTTCGAATGAGCAAAATAAGCAATTGCTTATAGACGGAGAGCTGGCTACGGAGAAAATGGGTGACTCGGTGCAGAGCTGAAAATTTGCAGAATAATAGGAGATAGTAGGTACAAGTAAGTAGGAAAAAAATTGCCAGAAGGCTAGGCGGAAGATAAAGAGCCGCCAGAAGGCGCCAATGTTGCGAAAAATCAATGCACTTCTGGCAATTTCTATACTTATTCTGTAATTCAAAATTAAATTATATATTATATATATTATACATTATATAGTTATAAGGGCATACTGAAAATTCAAACATGATAATATAATAATTACATTCGACAAATATTCAAAATTATTAATGTCATTTTGATAGAAATAAAATTAAATAAATTAATAAAATTACGTTGTTATAGCAACGTAATTTTATTAATGAAAATATATGACGATTAATTTTATTTCTATCAAAATGACATTAATAAATTTGAATATTTGTCGAATATAATTATTATATCATGTTTGAATTTTTAGTATGCCCTTATAACTATATAATGTATAATATATATAATATATAATCTAGTTTTGAATTTCAGAATAAGTATAGAAATTGCCAGAAGTGCACTGATTTTTCGCAACATTAGCGCCTTCTGGTGACTCTTTATCTTCCACTTAGCCTTCTGGCAATTTTTTTCCTACTTACTTGTACTATCTCCTATTATTCTGCAAATTTTCAGCTCTGCACCGAGTCACCCATTTTCTCCGTAGCCAGCTCTTAGCCCATTAGGGCATCACGTTTCAGGGGACACCAAAAATCACAACTCAGAAATGAAAGGTTCTCAAAAATGTGATCTACTGATATAAAATTGTCTTCAGAAGTACAGAAATTAAAAAAAAATAATAATTTATTTGTGAAAATAAAAACGTAACGTTTTTTTTTTAACTTTAGATTTTTTTAATCTTTTTTCAATTAACTGTATAAAAATGCCTAAGCACCGATTATATAGACAGTCAAATTTTCAATGCGAGCATTAATTGTAAATAAGAAAAAATTCGCAAGTTTGTGGACAATAGTTATATTTTTAATTGTACGACGTTTCGTCTATAAATTTAGACTTTTTCAATTAAAAATATAACTATTGTCCACAAACCTGCGAATTTTTTCTTATTAACTATTATCGATGGACATGATATCTATATATGTATATTAATTGTAAAATTTTTTTCTCTAAAATTCTATGCTTTTTAAATTTTTTCTATCAAATTTAAGCTTATGACATTCACAATTTGAATTTTTTTTTATAAACTTAACATGAAAGAGACAATATTATTAGAATTTTTTTAGACTGCTGTTAGAAATGAGTGCCCATAGACAAGAAATGCTTAGGGCATCAAGAAGTCGATCCGGCACTGCGAATGAGACTGTAAATAATGAAAAAAATAATCAATGTATGACTGTTCCCTATAAGAAATCCTTTCTACAAACACAATGTTTGTTTAATTTTAATATATTAAATTAGGGGATACTAATTTTTTAAATTTTAATGCCTGCTGGCATCATCTTAGTCATTGCTAAAATAATATTTTATTCCTTTCTAAAATTAAGTTAACACACATTATACTGAAATGAGAAATTTAGCCACGGTATTGAAGAATTTCTAAGAATCAAAAATCGAGAAGATTATAGACGGATTAAACGCAATTAGCCTGGAATTTTATTCCCGAAGCGAACTCTAATTTCATCCATTTCTGTTGGAAACTCAAAAAAACGATCTACGATTCCTGCAGGGAAACTTCAACCATATGATTGTCCTTTCAGACTAAACGCAAAATACGAGGGTCACTCAAAAAGTTGAGATGTAAATTGAAAATTGGAGCAAACAAGAGGGATGTTATGCTATGCAACCCAGATATAAAAAGCATCGGTAGGGCTCGCTTTTACGACGAATTTCAACTTTCTATAATATATTCGGAGAATTTTTTCAGTATTTTTGGGCCCAAAAATATTTTGCAACCCCTAAAATCTACACTTAAAGTGGCCCGATCGGGCTCATTTTAAATAGGCTTCGTGCGGTGATGGATTCCAACATGTGGACCAAATTTCGTAAAAATCAATTAAATCCTTCGAAAGTTATAGCGTGCACACATATATATCGTTGAGAAAATATGTTGGTTCTACCCCTAGGTCCCGCCATCCGACCGACGCCAATAGTGTAAGTGCCTTATGGCAAATACACTAAAAAGTAAAAACGACCATAATTCTACTTACACCACTTTGATCTGTGGTCACGGATATTATGACTGAGTGACTCGAATACACAGAAACCGTAAAAGCTATCAACTTTTCTATTTACATAAAAAGTCCATTTTTTTCCTTCTGACGAAAAGTATACACATTACTGTTACACAATTTGAAACTGACTGAAATCTATTATTTTTTATGTGTTGTTTAATAGAGGAAACTCTTGGGGAAAAATCATAAAATAATGCTTATGTCTTATGAATTCCAACTTTACTAATATCATTATTTTTTTCTACTATTTTATTTTTCAAATAGTTTTTCTTTTCTACTGAATTAATTAATGTTACAGTGTGTATCACACAAAAATGGATCTGCTCAACATTTTATAAGTTCAGTCGATAGTGCCTTTAGTTGAGTGGTAGGGACAGTCAAATTGATCATAGTGCCATCTGTGACAGAAATTTAAAACTGTTGTTACATTACAGTCTTTATCAGACATAATATATACACATACATTGTATTCTAATTTTCTTTGAATACTTTTAATATGTAATTTAAATATTTTTGTGTGCCTTTATATCTATATTAGGTTCGTTCCAAGCAGCCAGAAAACGGTTTCGAAATCGTCACCCGCATGCGCAGTAGCTAACACGTGTTCCAAAATCACCACTAACAGCTTCGTTTTACCTATTGCGCATGCGGCTGCTTGGGACGAACTTATTAATATTATAAAGAGGTAAACTTTGTAAGTTTGGATGTAGGAGGTAATCTCAGAGACTACTCATTCGAATCATCACGAGATCTCCAAAACCTCACGCCCGATTTATTTGAAATTTGGCATAGTTACTCCTTTCTCGACGTAGACACCCACTAAGAACGAATTTTATGTAAATCCTATCCAAAACGGATTTTTCACCTACCATAACTTCTATGGGTGTGAGTTGTTACGTTGGTGGGTGTGAATGGTTGCGTAGATGGAAAGAGAGAACACTGTTGTTTCATCTCAATCGCGTGCAAAGCCGCTGGTAGCCGCTAGTGTAACACACATGCATGAATTATGTTCGAGTCTTCGAATCAATCATTAGGTATATGAACCATACTTTGTTTATTACTGCCGGTTTTATAGACCGCAAACTGAGGAGTGAGGAATAGCTCGGCTCTTCTAAAGCACGATGAAGATGAATCTAATCCGTTCTCCTAAACATCGACTGTCAGTTGCATTTAAATGACTTGCTTTTCTTTAAACGACTTTCCTCTATAGCGTATTCATTTTCAGCCAAATTCCTTATAATTTCATGTCCGTCATTTCTAGTTTCGTACTCAGCCAGCAGAAAGTCAAGCAGTGTTTATAGCAGACAAGCAGACTAGTGATGTGTCCACATGACTCTTTATTGGGAGCTGGCTCCCTGCGCTCCGCTCACTAGACAATAATCACTACACAAGAGTGCAGACTGCAGAGGTGTGAACTGTCATCATGCACGCTCAGGAGTCACTTAGGATTGCACAGCACAATACACACACTCAGCTCTGAGCTCATTTTCATATGACTCTGATCTTATATTATTCGCATTTCGGATAAACTATAAAGTATAAAACAATAATAATGTTTATTGTTACAATTAGTGATGTGCCGGATCGTTAAAAATGCATATCCGCGGATACGGTCTGAATACGGATATTTGGTTTCAAGATCCGCGGATACGGATACGGATCTTAACTTTCTTAGAGTACGCGGCGGTAAATATTGCACATTGACCTTTGGAAAGAGACTGTTATGGGAAAAAGTTATTGACTTCTTTAAGAGTTAACTCTCATAACAGATTGTCTCTTTCCAGAGATCGATGTGCAATATCTCATTATAAAGATAGTTTTTTATTAGTACCTTTGAGTTATGTACTATTGGTATCACTACGATAAATTTTTGCAATATAAAGGTGCCAAATACGATTTTAAGAAATAAAAAATAATCTGAATGGAATTTAACAGTTTTTCATTATTACCTAATCACCTATATATATAAAATTTCATCTATGAATTGAAAATTAATAAGGTAAAAGATCCGTAAAAGATCCGCCATAAAACTAACGGATACGGATACGGATCCGGATCTTTCTTCTCCCTCGGATATCCGCGGATACGGATACGGATCTTTCTTCTCCCTCGGATATCTGCGGATACGGATACGGATACGGATATCCGGCACATCACTAGTTACAATATTATATCTTTGTCAACGACGTCAATGTGAATGGTTTAAGTCACTGTAAACAGTGTGTCATTCAACATTAAACGACTCAGCAAAGATAACTCCGTACGTACAATGTTCAGTAGTGCCTCTGTGGCCTGTGCTGTGTGCGCTCTGAAAATGTGCGAATGCAACAGTACAGATCAGCTCAGCACAGAGCAATGGCGCTCGGAGTGAGTCATTCACAAAAAAAAAGAGCGACTCGCTCCGTTCCGAGAAAGGAGCGACATATCACTAAAGCAGACAAACAAGCATAAAAAATAGCCTCGGTACTAAATTTGAAATCCGTCTTGTGACCCCGTACGAGATCCCGCAGTGACATCATTTCCAAGTCCTAGCAGTGATTCTATAGTGGCAAAACCAGCCTCGTGACTCGTGTGCAGAGCGGCCTTTACAAACGTCTAGACCGCGATTCGAAAATGAACAAACTATATTATGACCAGGTCATGCGGGACGTTTACCCAGACGTACAGGTTTACTCCTAAAGGTAAATCAAAATCTATTACCTGCCTTAAATCTCTTTATAACAGCTCTTGGAACAACATTTTTGCACACATAAACAAATACTGGGTGTGTTCCTAAACTAATCACATCTAAAATGCATTGATAATCGCCAACCGGTCTTTTTTAGATCTTACCTAAGACGTTTGAGGACCGCTGGAAATAATGAACCATGATCAAAGCATTGAAGTTTTGAGGTGTTTTGTAACAATTATTATTATTTTATTCAACATATTTATTAACGTAAATTTGTAACATGAATATTATTTAGTTCAACATATTTATTAGCGTAAGTTTATGACATGAATATTATTTAATTCAACACATTTATTAATTTAAGTTTTTTAATATGAACACTACTTCCTAGTTCATACGCTCCGCTGCCATCTTGCGTCTGTTTCTCTACATGAGCACCAGTGGCGGCGTGGCTTTTTAAGACGTAGTGTTACAATTTTAATTTTTGCACACTAAACAAGGACTGTGTATTTTACACTACACACTACAGAAGTAAAACTGGTAAACTTGTAAAAGTAATAATAATGGCATCGACCGCCGGGATCGAACCTACGACTTTTAGGCTACGAAGCAAAAAAGTATTTGTTTTAAAATTTAATTTTTTTTATAACAGTAAAACGTCTTTAAGCCGAAACTCAATAAGTCGAAAACCTCCAAAAATCGAAAAAATGTTTTGTTCTCTTTCTTTCAAGCCCCAAAACCTCCATTACTGGAAATCTCAACACTCTATATAAGTCTAAGTAATCACTGAGGCTCTACAAGCCATTTCGGTGCATACTATTTCCTCCATAACTCGAAAAAATAAATTGGACCTCTGTACCTCGAACATAGCAACTCAAAAATAGTTAGAATGAATCTTAACCTCTACAGGTCGAATATTTCCTTACAAAATCGACCTATAAGTCGAAAACTCTATAACCCGAGTTTTTTCTCCCTTGAAGTTCGACTTACAGAGGTTTTGCGGTATAATATTATTTTGACATAATATAAGATGTATTAATTTCAAAAAAATGCTATTATTAAAGTTCTCTTTTAGTTCTTTACACAGAAGACAACGTGTTCATTAAAAGCATTAAAAAAACTCATTTTAACAAGAATCTCCCTAAATTAATAGATATAACATGCCGAAGCAGCGGTTGTCGTCTAGTTCTTCTTTTTACCACGTGAACGCTAGTTACCTACACCTAGAACTCCGGTTCGTGTCCATGATCTATAAAAGGTACGTAACATATTTTTTTATTTCTGAAAACATATTTTTTTCATGAATTGATGAGTTTGTTTCATAAAATTGAAACAACTCAATGCATACGCAACATATATTAAGTTCTTGTGTTTGTGTGTGTGTGTGTGTGTGAACGGGTTTGCTACGGCCTACGCGTAGGCGCTGTAGACTTAAAAGGTACGGAATGACCAGCGTACTGTAAAATTGCCGTCTCCATGCAATTTTACTCTCTCCTCTCTCTGAGAGACTGCACGCACACACATACATTACAGAAATGGACGAGATTAGCCGTCGTTATTCTTGCTTACGAGGGACTCTAAAACAATACACTATAAAATCCCACTAATGCCCATATTCACCGAACACTATTAAAGATAGAAGAACAAATTTTATTCGTTAGAATAAAATTTACTTTCAATTCACCAAGCAAATTATCAGGTAAAAAAGTTAGTTAAAGAATAAATATAGGTACACTGCACTATACTCCTTGCTCTTTTTGTTGAACATTTTGACGTTCTCCCAAAAATCCGGCCGATGACGTTAGTGCAAACGTTTCACAAAATAATGTTTGATCCTAACAGAACACCCGCTAACTTTAATGTTTTACAACAATACACTTCACAGAAGATTAATAAACAACACATAAATAAATCCTCAAGAACAAACTGTTTGATATAATACTCCACGTTTATAGGCTAGTAATTATGATTCTATGTGGTGGTCATCATTATTTTATCAGGCGAATAAATATTAATATCCCCGAAGTAAGACAGAATTGATTTATACCATGCAGTAAACATAAATTATTGTATTTGGTGAATTGATTTATCACTATTTATTCAGAGGAATAGCTACCTGAGGAACAAATGAACCGAATAAATAACTACTTACGTTCCGTGAAAACGGCTCTAATTAGTCGATTAAAAATAATAGGGAATCTTTAAATGTACAGATAAACTATTTGAATAAATAAAATAGTTAGTTTATTCATAGTAGGGGAGGACGGGGTCAACTGTAACACGGGTCAAATTTGACAGTGACTATTTTAGTGACATATTCTACCAACAAAATGAGAAAATGATTCTACTGTATTGATGTACATTCAGTCACCAGCGACTGAATGCACGTCAATGCAGTGGTATCATGTTCTCATTTTGTTGGTAGATGTCACTAAAATAGTCACTGTTATAATTGACCCGTGTTACAATTGACCCCGTCCTCCCCTACGACACTGCGAGTAAAATATACATACTTTGATATAAAAACGGGATTCAATTGGTTCCTTCGTCTTCATGTTCACATCGATACGTTTCGTGGCTTATTTTAGTGACATATTCTACCAACAAAATGAGAAAATGATTCTACTGTATTGATGTACATTCAGTCACCAGCGACTGAATGCACGTCAATGCAGTGGTATCATGTTCTCATTTTGTTGGTAGATGTCACTAAAATAGTCACTGTTATAATTGACCCGTGTTACAATTGACCCCGTCCTCCCCTACGACACTGCGAGTAAAATATACATACTTTGATATAAAAACGGGATTCAATTGGTTCCTTCGTCTTCATGTTCACATCGATACGTTTCGTGGCTTATTTTAGTGACATATTCTACCAACAAAATGAGAAAATGATTCTACTGTATTGATGTACATTCAGTCACCAGCGACTGAATGCACGTCAATGCAGTGGTATCATGTTCTCATTTTGTTGGTAGATGTCACTAAAATAGTCACTGTTATAATTGACCCGTGTTACAATTGACCCCGTCCTCCCCTACGACACTGCGAGTAAAATATACATACTTTGATATAAAAACGGGATTCAATTGGTTCCTTCGTCTTCATGTTCACATCGATACGTTTCGTGGCTTATTTTAGTGACATATTCTACCAACAAAATGAGAAAATGATTCTACTGTATTGATGTACATTCAGTCACCAGCGACTGAATGCACGTCAATGCAGTGGTATCATGTTCTCATTTTGTTGGTAGATGTCACTAAAATAGTCACTGTTATAATTGACCCGTGTTACAATTGACCCCGTCCTCCCCTACGACACTGCGAGTAAAATATACATACTTTGATATAAAAACGGGATTCAATTGGTTCCTTCGTCTTCATGTTCACATCGATACGTTTCGTGGCTTATTTTAGTGACATATTCTACCAACAAAATGAGAAAATGATTCTACTGTATTGATGTACATTCAGTCACCAGCGACTGAATGTACGTCAATGCAGTAGTATCATGTTCTCATTTTGTTGGTAGATGTCACTAAAATAGTCACTGTTATAATTGACCCCGTCCTCCCCTAAGACACTGCGAGTAAAATATACATACTTTGATATAAAAACGGGATTCAATTGGTTCCTTCGTCTTCATGTTCACATCGATACGTTTCGTGGCTTATTTTAGTGACATATTCTACCAACAAAATGAGAAAATGATTCTACTGTATTGATGTACATTCAGTCACCAGCGACTGAATGCACGTCAATGCAGTGGTATCATGTTCTCATTTTGTTGGTAGATGTCACTAAAATAGTCACTGTTATAATTGACCCGTGTTACAATTGACCCCGTCCTCCCCTACGACACTGCGAGTAAAATATACATACTTTGATATAAAAACGGGATTCAATTGGTTCCTTCGTCTTCATGTTCACATCGATACGTTTCGTGGCTTATTTTAGTGACATATTCTACCAACAAAATGAGAAAATGATTCTACTGTATTGATGTACATTCAGTCACCAGCGACTGAATGTACGTCAATGCAGTAGTATCATGTTCTCATTTTGTTGGTAGATGTCACTAAAATAGTCACTGTTATAATTGACCCCGTCCTCCCCTAAGACACTGCGAGTAAAATATACATACTTTGATATAAAAACGGGATTCAATTGGTTCCTTCGTCTTCATGTTCACATCGATACGTTTCGTGGCTTATTTTAGTGACATATTCTACCAACAAAATGAGAAAATGATTCTACTGTATTGATGTACATTCAGTCACCAGCGACTGAATGTACGTCAATGCAGTAGTATCATGTTCTCATTTTGTTGGTAGATGTCACTAAAATAGTCACTGTTATAATTGACCCCGTCCTCCCCTAAGACACTGCGAGTAAAATATACATACTTTGATATAAAAACGGGATTCAATTGGTTCCTTCGTCTTCATGTTCACATCGATACGTTTCGTGGCTTATTTTAGTGACATATTCTACCAACAAAATGAGAAAATGATTCTACTGTATTGATGTACATTCAGTCACCAGCGACTGAATGTACGTCAATGCAGTAGTATCATGTTCTCATTTTGTTGGTAGATGTCACTAAAATAGTCACTGTTATAATTGACCCCGTCCTCCCCTAAGACACTGCGAGTAAAATATACATACTTTGATATAAAAACGGGATTCAATTGGTTCCTTCGTCTTCATGTTCACATCGATACGTTTCGTGGCTTATTTTAGTGACATATTCTACCAACAAAATGAGAAAATGATTCTACTGTATTGATGTACATTCAGTCACCAGCGACTGAATGCACGTCAATGCAGTGGTATCATGTTCTCATTTTGTTGGTAGATGTCACTAAAATAGTCACTGTTATAATTGACCCGTGTTACAATTGACCCCGTCCTCCCCTACGACACTGCGAGTAAAATATACATACTTTGATATAAAAACGGGATTCAATTGGTTCCTTCGTCTTCATGTTCACATCGATACGTTTCGTGGCTTATTTTAGTGACATATTCTACCAACAAAATGAGAAAATGATTCTACTGTATTGATGTACATTCAGTCACCAGCGACTGAATGCACGTCAATGCAGTGGTATCATGTTCTCATTTTGTTGGTAGATGTCACTAAAATAGTCACTGTTATAATTGACCCGTGTTACAATTGACCCCGTCCTCCCCTAAGACACTGCGAGTAAAATATACATACTTTGATATAAAAACGGGATTCAATTGGTTCCTTCGTCTTCATGTTCACATCGATACGTTTCGTGGCTTATTTTAGTGACATATTCTACCAACAAAATGAGAAAATGATTCTACTGTATTGATGTACATTCAGTCACCAGCGACTGAATGTACGTCAATGCAGTAGTATCATGTTCTCATTTTGTTGGTAGATGTCACTAAAATAGTCACTGTTATAATTGACCCCGTCCTCCCCTAAGACACTGCGAGTAAAATATACATACTTTGATATAAAAACGGGATTCAATTGGTTCCTTCGTCTTCATGTTCACATCGATACGTTTCGTGGCTTATTTTAGTGACATATTCTACCAACAAAATGAGAAAATGATTCTACTGTATTGATGTACATTCAGTCACCAGCGACTGAATGTACGTCAATGCAGTAGTATCATGTTCTCATTTTGTTGGTAGATGTCACTAAAATAGTCACTGTTATAATTGACCCCGTCCTCCCCTAAGACACTGCGAGTAAAATATACATACTTTGATATAAAAACGGGATTCAATTGGTTCCTTCGTCTTCATGTTCACATCGATACGTTTCGTGGCTTATTTTAGTGACATATTCTACCAACAAAATGAGAAAATGATTCTACTGTATTGATGTACATTCAGTCACCAGCGACTGAATGTACGTCAATGCAGTAGTATCATGTTCTCATTTTGTTGGTAGATGTCACTAAAATAGTCACTGTTATAATTGACCCCGTCCTCCCCTAAGACACTGCGAGTAAAATATACATACTTTGATATAAAAACGGGATTCAATTGGTTCCTTCGTCTTCATGTTCACATCGATACGTTTCGTGGCTTATTTTAGTGACATATTCTACCAACAAAATGAGAAAATGATTCTACTGTATTGATGTACATTCAGTCACCAGCGACTGAATGCACGTCAATGCAGTGGTATCATGTTCTCATTTTGTTGGTAGATGTCACTAAAATAGTCACTGTTATAATTGACCCGTGTTACAATTGACCCCGTCCTCCCCTACGACACTGCGAGTAAAATATACATACTTTGATATAAAAACGGGATTCAATTGGTTCCTTCGTCTTCATGTTCACATCGATACGTTTCGTGGCTTATTTTAGTGACATATTCTACCAACAAAATGAGAAAATGATTCTACTGTATTGATGTACATTCAGTCACCAGCGACTGAATGTACGTCAATGCAGTAGTATCATGTTCTCATTTTGTTGGTAGATGTCACTAAAATAGTCACTGTTATAATTGACCCCGTCCTCCCCTAAGACACTGCGAGTAAAATATACATACTTTGATATAAAAACGGGATTCAATTGGTTCCTTCGTCTTCATGTTCACATCGATACGTTTCGTGGCTTATTTTAGTGACATATTCTACCAACAAAATGAGAAAATGATTCTACTGTATTGATGTACATTCAGTCACCAGCGACTGAATGCACGTCAATGCAGTGGTATCATGTTCTCATTTTGTTGGTAGATGTCACTAAAATAGTCACTGTTATAATTGACCCGTGTTACAATTGACCCCGTCCTCCCCTACGACACTGCGAGTAAAATATACATACTTTGATATAAAAACGGGATTCAATTGGTTCCTTCGTCTTCATGTTCACATCGATACGTTTCGTGGCTTATTTTAGTGACATATTCTACCAACAAAATGAGAAAATGATTCTACTGTATTGATGTACATTCAGTCACCAGCGACTGAATGTACGTCAATGCAGTAGTATCATGTTCTCATTTTGTTGGTAGATGTCACTAAAATAGTCACTGTTATAATTGACCCCGTCCTCCCCTAAGACACTGCGAGTAAAATATACATACTTTGATATAAAAACGGGATTCAATTGGTTCCTTCGTCTTCATGTTCACATCGATACGTTTCGTGGCTTATTTTAGTGACATATTCTACCAACAAAATGAGAAAATGATTCTACTGTATTGATGTACATTCAGTCACCAGCGACTGAATGTACGTCAATGCAGTAGTATCATGTTCTCATTTTGTTGGTAGATGTCACTAAAATAGTCACTGTTATAATTGACCCCGTCCTCCCCTAAGACACTGCGAGTAAAATATACATACTTTGATATAAAAACGGGATTCAATTGGTTCCTTCGTCTTCATGTTCACATCGATACGTTTCGTGGCTTATTTTAGTGACATATTCTACCAACAAAATGAGAAAATGATTCTACTGTATTGATGTACATTCAGTCACCAGCGACTGAATGTACGTCAATGCAGTAGTATCATGTTCTCATTTTGTTGGTAGATGTCACTAAAATAGTCACTGTTATAATTGACCCCGTCCTCCCCTAAGACACTGCGAGTAAAATATACATACTTTGATATAAAAACGGGATTCAATTGGTTCCTTCGTCTTCATGTTCACATCGATACGTTTCGTGGCTTATTTTAGTGACATATTCTACCAACAAAATGAGAAAATGATTCTACTGTATTGATGTACATTCAGTCACCAGCGACTGAATGTACGTCAATGCAGTAGTATCATGTTCTCATTTTGTTGGTAGATGTCACTAAAATAGTCACTGTTATAATTGACCCCGTCCTCCCCTAAGACACTGCGAGTAAAATATACATACTTTGATATAAAAACGGGATTCAATTGGTTCCTTCGTCTTCATGTTCACATCGATACGTTTCGTGGCTTATTTTAGTGACATATTCTACCAACAAAATGAGAAAATGATTCTACTGTATTGATGTACATTCAGTCACCAGCGACTGAATGCACGTCAATGCAGTGGTATCATGTTCTCATTTTGTTGGTAGATGTCACTAAAATAGTCACTGTTATAATTGACCCGTGTTACAATTGACCCCGTCCTCCCCTACGACACTGCGAGTAAAATATACATACTTTGATATAAAAACGGGATTCAATTGGTTCCTTCGTCTTCATGTTCACATCGATACGTTTCGTGGCTTATTTTAGTGACATATTCTACCAACAAAATGAGAAAATGATTCTACTGTATTGATGTACATTCAGTCACCAGCGACTGAATGCACGTCAATGCAGTGGTATCATGTTCTCATTTTGTTGGTAGATGTCACTAAAATAGTCACTGTTATAATTGACCCGTGTTACAATTGACCCCGTCCTCCCCTACGACACTGCGAGTAAAATATACATACTTTGATATAAAAACGGGATTCAATTGGTTCCTTCGTCTTCATGTTCACATCGATACGTTTCGTGGCTTATTTTAGTGACATATTCTACCAACAAAATGAGAAAATGATTCTACTGTATTGATGTACATTCAGTCACCAGCGACTGAATGCACGTCAATGCAGTGGTATCATGTTCTCATTTTGTTGGTAGATGTCACTAAAATAGTCACTGTTATAATTGACCCGTGTTACAATTGACCCCGTCCTCCCCTAAGACACTGCGAGTAAAATATACATACTTTGATATAAAAACGGGATTCAATTGGTTCCTTCGTCTTCATGTTCACATCGATACGTTTCGTGGCTTATTTTAGTGACATATTCTACCAACAAAATGAGAAAATGATTCTACTGTATTGATGTACATTCAGTCACCAGCGACTGAATGTACGTCAATGCAGTAGTATCATGTTCTCATTTTGTTGGTAGATGTCACTAAAATAGTCACTGTTATAATTGACCCCGTCCTCCCCTAAGACACTGCGAGTAAAATATACATACTTTGATATAAAAACGGGATTCAATTGGTTCCTTCGTCTTCATGTTCACATCGATACGTTTCGTGGCTTATTTTAGTGACATATTCTACCAACAAAATGAGAAAATGATTCTACTGTATTGATGTACATTCAGTCACCAGCGACTGAATGTACGTCAATGCAGTAGTATCATGTTCTCATTTTGTTGGTAGATGTCACTAAAATAGTCACTGTTATAATTGACCCCGTCCTCCCCTAAGACACTGCGAGTAAAATATACATACTTTGATATAAAAACGGGATTCAATTGGTTCCTTCGTCTTCATGTTCACATCGATACGTTTCGTGGCTTATTTTAGTGACATATTCTACCAACAAAATGAGAAAATGATTCTACTGTATTGATGTACATTCAGTCACCAGCGACTGAATGTACGTCAATGCAGTAGTATCATGTTCTCATTTTGTTGGTAGATGTCACTAAAATAGTCACTGTTATAATTGACCCCGTCCTCCCCTAAGACACTGCGAGTAAAATATACATACTTTGATATAAAAACGGGATTCAATTGGTTCCTTCGTCTTCATGTTCACATCGATACGTTTCGTGGCTTATTTTAGTGACATATTCTACCAACAAAATGAGAAAATGATTCTACTGTATTGATGTACATTCAGTCACCAGCGACTGAATGCACGTCAATGCAGTGGTATCATGTTCTCATTTTGTTGGTAGATGTCACTAAAATAGTCACTGTTATAATTGACCCGTGTTACAATTGACCCCGTCCTCCCCTACGACACTGCGAGTAAAATATACATACTTTGATATAAAAACGGGATTCAATTGGTTCCTTCGTCTTCATGTTCACATCGATACGTTTCGTGGCTTATTTTAGTGACATATTCTACCAACAAAATGAGAAAATGATTCTACTGTATTGATGTACATTCAGTCACCAGCGACTGAATGTACGTCAATGCAGTAGTATCATGTTCTCATTTTGTTGGTAGATGTCACTAAAATAGTCACTGTTATAATTGACCCCGTCCTCCCCTAAGACACTGCGAGTAAAATATACATACTTTGATATAAAAACGGGATTCAATTGGTTCCTTCGTCTTCATGTTCACATCGATACGTTTCGTGGCTTATTTTAGTGACATATTCTACCAACAAAATGAGAAAATGATTCTACTGTATTGATGTACATTCAGTCACCAGCGACTGAATGCACGTCAATGCAGTGGTATCATGTTCTCATTTTGTTGGTAGATGTCACTAAAATAGTCACTGTTATAATTGACCCGTGTTACAATTGACCCCGTCCTCCCCTACGACACTGCGAGTAAAATATACATACTTTGATATAAAAACGGGATTCAATTGGTTCCTTCGTCTTCATGTTCACATCGATACGTTTCGTGGCTTATTTTAGTGACATATTCTACCAACAAAATGAGAAAATGATTCTACTGTATTGATGTACATTCAGTCACCAGCGACTGAATGCACGTCAATGCAGTGGTATCATGTTCTCATTTTGTTGGTAGATGTCACTAAAATAGTCACTGTTATAATTGACCCGTGTTACAATTGACCCCGTCCTCCCCTACGACACTGCGAGTAAAATATACATACTTTGATATAAAAACGGGATTCAATTGGTTCCTTCGTCTTCATGTTCACATCGATACGTTTCGTGGCTTATTTTAGTGACATATTCTACCAACAAAATGAGAAAATGATTCTACTGTATTGATGTACATTCAGTCACCAGCGACTGAATGTACGTCAATGCAGTAGTATCATGTTCTCATTTTGTTGGTAGATGTCACTAAAATAGTCACTGTTATAATTGACCCCGTCCTCCCCTAAGACACTGCGAGTAAAATATACATACTTTGATATAAAAACGGGATTCAATTGGTTCCTTCGTCTTCATGTTCACATCGATACGTTTCGTGGCTTATTTTAGTGACATATTCTACCAACAAAATGAGAAAATGATTCTACTGTATTGATGTACATTCAGTCACCAGCGACTGAATGCACGTCAATGCAGTGGTATCATGTTCTCATTTTGTTGGTAGATGTCACTAAAATAGTCACTGTTATAATTGACCCGTGTTACAATTGACCCCGTCCTCCCCTAAGACACTGCGAGTAAAATATACATACTTTGATATAAAAACGGGATTCAATTGGTTCCTTCGTCTTCATGTTCACATCGATACGTTTCGTGGCTTATTTTAGTGACATATTCTACCAACAAAATGAGAAAATGATTCTACTGTATTGATGTACATTCAGTCACCAGCGACTGAATGCACGTCAATGCAGTGGTATCATGTTCTCATTTTGTTGGTAGATGTCACTAAAATAGTCACTGTTATAATTGACCCGTGTTACAATTGACCCCGTCCTCCCCTACGACACTGCGAGTAAAATATACATACTTTGATATAAAAACGGGATTCAATTGGTTCCTTCGTCTTCATGTTCACATCGATACGTTTCGTGGCTTATTTTAGTGACATATTCTACCAACAAAATGAGAAAATGATTCTACTGTATTGATGTACATTCAGTCACCAGCGACTGAATGCACGTCAATGCAGTGGTATCATGTTCTCATTTTGTTGGTAGATGTCACTAAAATAGTCACTGTTATAATTGACCCGTGTTACAATTGACCCCGTCCTCCCCTAAGACACTGCGAGTAAAATATACATACTTTGATATAAAAACGGGATTCAATTGGTTCCTTCGTCTTCATGTTCACATCGATACGTTTCGTGGCTTATTTTAGTGACATATTCTACCAACAAAATGAGAAAATGATTCTACTGTATTGATGTACATTCAGTCACCAGCGACTGAATGTACGTCAATGCAGTAGTATCATGTTCTCATTTTGTTGGTAGATGTCACTAAAATAGTCACTGTTATAATTGACCCCGTCCTCCCCTAAGACACTGCGAGTAAAATATACATACTTTGATATAAAAACGGGATTCAATTGGTTCCTTCGTCTTCATGTTCACATCGATACGTTTCGTGGCTTATTTTAGTGACATATTCTACCAACAAAATGAGAAAATGATTCTACTGTATTGATGTACATTCAGTCACCAGCGACTGAATGTACGTCAATGCAGTAGTATCATGTTCTCATTTTGTTGGTAGATGTCACTAAAATAGTCACTGTTATAATTGACCCCGTCCTCCCCTAAGACACTGCGAGTAAAATATACATACTTTGATATAAAAACGGGATTCAATTGGTTCCTTCGTCTTCATGTTCACATCGATACGTTTCGTGGCTTATTTTAGTGACATATTCTACCAACAAAATGAGAAAATGATTCTACTGTATTGATGTACATTCAGTCACCAGCGACTGAATGTACGTCAATGCAGTAGTATCATGTTCTCATTTTGTTGGTAGATGTCACTAAAATAGTCACTGTTATAATTGACCCCGTCCTCCCCTAAGACACTGCGAGTAAAATATACATACTTTGATATAAAAACGGGATTCAATTGGTTCCTTCGTCTTCATGTTCACATCGATACGTTTCGTGGCTTATTTTAGTGACATATTCTACCAACAAAATGAGAAAATGATTCTACTGTATTGATGTACATTCAGTCACCAGCGACTGAATGTACGTCAATGCAGTAGTATCATGTTCTCATTTTGTTGGTAGATGTCACTAAAATAGTCACTGTTATAATTGACCCCGTCCTCCCCTAAGACACTGCGAGTAAAATATACATACTTTGATATAAAAACGGGATTCAATTGGTTCCTTCGTCTTCATGTTCACATCGATACGTTTCGTGGCTTATTTTAGTGACATATTCTACCAACAAAATGAGAAAATGATTCTACTGTATTGATGTACATTCAGTCACCAGCGACTGAATGCACGTCAATGCAGTGGTATCATGTTCTCATTTTGTTGGTAGATGTCACTAAAATAGTCACTGTTATAATTGACCCGTGTTACAATTGACCCCGTCCTCCCCTAAGACACTGCGAGTAAAATATACATACTTTGATATAAAAACGGGATTCAATTGGTTCCTTCGTCTTCATGTTCACATCGATACGTTTCGTGGCTTATTTTAGTGACATATTCTACCAACAAAATGAGAAAATGATTCTACTGTATTGATGTACATTCAGTCACCAGCGACTGAATGTACGTCAATGCAGTAGTATCATGTTCTCATTTTGTTGGTAGATGTCACTAAAATAGTCACTGTTATAATTGACCCCGTCCTCCCCTAAGACACTGCGAGTAAAATATACATACTTTGATATAAAAACGGGATTCAATTGGTTCCTTCGTCTTCATGTTCACATCGATACGTTTCGTGGCTTATTTTAGTGACATATTCTACCAACAAAATGAGAAAATGATTCTACTGTATTGATGTACATTCAGTCACCAGCGACTGAATGTACGTCAATGCAGTAGTATCATGTTCTCATTTTGTTGGTAGATGTCACTAAAATAGTCACTGTTATAATTGACCCCGTCCTCCCCTAAGACACTGCGAGTAAAATATACATACTTTGATATAAAAACGGGATTCAATTGGTTCCTTCGTCTTCATGTTCACATCGATACGTTTCGTGGCTTATTTTAGTGACATATTCTACCAACAAAATGAGAAAATGATTCTACTGTATTGATGTACATTCAGTCACCAGCGACTGAATGTACGTCAATGCAGTAGTATCATGTTCTCATTTTGTTGGTAGATGTCACTAAAATAGTCACTGTTATAATTGACCCCGTCCTCCCCTAAGACACTGCGAGTAAAATATACATACTTTGATATAAAAACGGGATTCAATTGGTTCCTTCGTCTTCATGTTCACATCGATACGTTTCGTGGCTTATTTTAGTGACATATTCTACCAACAAAATGAGAAAATGATTCTACTGTATTGATGTACATTCAGTCACCAGCGACTGAATGCACGTCAATGCAGTGGTATCATGTTCTCATTTTGTTGGTAGATGTCACTAAAATAGTCACTGTTATAATTGACCCGTGTTACAATTGACCCCGTCCTCCCCTACGACACTGCGAGTAAAATATACATACTTTGATATAAAAACGGGATTCAATTGGTTCCTTCGTCTTCATGTTCACATCGATACGTTTCGTGGCTTATTTTAGTGACATATTCTACCAACAAAATGAGAAAATGATTCTACTGTATTGATGTACATTCAGTCACCAGCGACTGAATGTACGTCAATGCAGTAGTATCATGTTCTCATTTTGTTGGTAGATGTCACTAAAATAGTCACTGTTATAATTGACCCCGTCCTCCCCTAAGACACTGCGAGTAAAATATACATACTTTGATATAAAAACGGGATTCAATTGGTTCCTTCGTCTTCATGTTCACATCGATACGTTTCGTGGCTTATTTTAGTGACATATTCTACCAACAAAATGAGAAAATGATTCTACTGTATTGATGTACATTCAGTCACCAGCGACTGAATGCACGTCAATGCAGTGGTATCATGTTCTCATTTTGTTGGTAGATGTCACTAAAATAGTCACTGTTATAATTGACCCGTGTTACAATTGACCCCGTCCTCCCCTACGACACTGCGAGTAAAATATACATACTTTGATATAAAAACGGGATTCAATTGGTTCCTTCGTCTTCATGTTCACATCGATACGTTTCGTGGCTTATTTTAGTGACATATTCTACCAACAAAATGAGAAAATGATTCTACTGTATTGATGTACATTCAGTCACCAGCGACTGAATGTACGTCAATGCAGTAGTATCATGTTCTCATTTTGTTGGTAGATGTCACTAAAATAGTCACTGTTATAATTGACCCCGTCCTCCCCTAAGACACTGCGAGTAAAATATACATACTTTGATATAAAAACGGGATTCAATTGGTTCCTTCGTCTTCATGTTCACATCGATACGTTTCGTGGCTTATTTTAGTGACATATTCTACCAACAAAATGAGAAAATGATTCTACTGTATTGATGTACATTCAGTCACCAGCGACTGAATGTACGTCAATGCAGTAGTATCATGTTCTCATTTTGTTGGTAGATGTCACTAAAATAGTCACTGTTATAATTGACCCCGTCCTCCCCTAAGACACTGCGAGTAAAATATACATACTTTGATATAAAAACGGGATTCAATTGGTTCCTTCGTCTTCATGTTCACATCGATACGTTTCGTGGCTTATAGTCGGGATAGGGCTGAAATGTTTGAAGGACCCTAGTTAACGCCTTCACGTAGGTCGAATGTTCTCACTCAGCGCTCGTTTTGGAAAGGAGGTTGTACAATGGCGTCCCCAATTCTAGTAGCCCTGAAAAGCTTTTACCATTTGGCCAGATGGTTCTCTGTTGCCATTGAGCACCGCAATTGCTCCACAGAGTTACTTGTACAGACTGTCCACATAGCGACATTATGTTATGCAGTCCGTTTATTGGCATTGATTCACGACGTTCTAGATTCTAGAACCTTCTACAAAGCATCTCCGAGATAATATGTGCAGTGTTGCCAGAACTTTATTGTTTTGCGTACTAGATTAGGGTTGAAAAAAGTACTAGATAGCAGGGATGTTGCGAATATTCGCATCCGCATCCGCATATGCGGAACATTCGCATCAATTTAGACATCCGCATCTTCATCCGCATCCGCATAAATCGATGCGGAGCTGATGAGAATGCGGATGTGTAGCAGGTTGCGACAAGAAAGAAAGTGTTCCAAGTGAACAGTTATTTAGTAGCCCAGGATTAATATACGAACCGTTGCGAAACAGACTGGAGCCCGAAAAGGCGGCTATCCTTCTTTTCATTAAAGATAATGCTCCACTATTCAAATTTAATTACTAAAATAATTTATTATAATCAGTAATAGTAGGTAATTTACTCACTACTTTATTATTAAGTATAGAAAGGATAAGGATTACTGTCTTTTTATTTTTTTTACCCACACTTAAGTTTTTCTTGTACAGATCCGCATCCGCATCTGCATCCGCGGATGTCAGCCTTCTAAAATCCGCATCCGCGTCCGCATCCGCGGATGTGAAAAAATCTGCATCCGCAACATCCCTGCTAGATAGTACTAGATAGACAGGTAAAATTTAAAAACATCTGTAAACTAACTACAACTAACAATGTAGCTAACAAATTTAGTCGTGTGTACAATTATTGAAGAGCAAAAAAAAACAATAACCTTTTTTTAACAACCTAGCTTAAAAAATCTTAGCGTGTGCACAATTGAAGAGCAAAAAAAAAAACGAATAACCTTTTTTTTCGTTTGTTGTGCCTGCGATCCTGATTAATCCTGGGGTGGGGGGTATTTTCCCTTTTTTCGTTTGTTGTGGTGGGTGTGTGGACATTGGATATTAAAATGTACTAGATATTTTAAAAAGTACTAGATTTTTGCTTCAACGTACTAGCGTACAGAAAATGACATAAAAGTACTAGATCTAGTACAATTGTACCAGACTGGTAACACTGGATATGTGTGCTCCCATTATCAAAGCCATTCCTGTACTATAATCAGATTTACTTAATTTGTAATATAGATTTTAAAGTTTTACAACTTTAAAATTTCAAAAAATTCTTTCGGTATTTTCGGTCGCAATTTTTGGAACCTTTAAATACACTGAGAAACTTGATCCTATTGTGTTTATTAATTACTAGCGGCCCGGTCTGGTTTCGCCCGAATTTGTAGATTGCTTCTGTTTTTTCGTCAACTTACGTAGTAAAATTGGTCTCCACGAAAAGCGCTTTTATTTTAACGCGATAATATATAGCCTATGTCAATCCTGAAGTTTCATTCTAAATATTGGTGAAACATTTTTTGAAATCGGATGAGTCGTTTTGAAGCGTAGAACTCAACATCTCTACCAACTACTAAGCGCTTAATTCTACTAAGAAAAAGGTAAACACACTAATAATAAATTAAAAATTACAGCTAATTGTGCGAAAGGACCATTCCAACTTCAAAAATATTGAAATATGAAATAATATAAAAAATAAAATAACATTTCTGTTAACGCATGCTGTGACGCGGGTAATTACTAGTAATAAATAAAATATTTGCTATTGCTTTGTATGGTTACATAATGTGGTTTCACCTCTAAAAATTAACCAAAGCTACCTAACTTATTTCTTTTGACAGAGAGCTATTTTTTATTTTCAGAATATTTTCGAAACTATGAAAAAAAACCTTTTTTTACGAAACTTTCTTGCAAAAATAAATAGAATAATGAGCCGTTATGAAAAATATACCATTATTATATAAAAAAAACAACGTTATAGCATATACCTCTTCTGTGCATACGCCGATTTTTCCCAGAAACAATAGGGCTCCTCATATTTGCAAATCAAACATCCTCCCAAAATTTGGTTTCAATCCGATCATCCGTTTAACCTGTATCGTGTTAATAATAATAATTTATTATTCCAAATTTGTCTATCCGACATAGGATAAGTCCGGATAATACAGTATTTATGTGTTACATATAATTAAAAATTTAATATTATATAGTTGTAACTAATAGATAATACAGAGACCAACAGGCAAATAGACGCAGATACTTTTCCCAACTTGTACTAAATTTTTGTACATTTATTTTTTCTCAAATCAATGCAGTCAAGTTGTATATGTTTTACAATTTCCTTACACTACCCTCTGCTGTGTTGAGTTTCAAGCGACCAATCAGACACTGATTGCGTAGTTTTGTTGTTATATGGGGTCATTGAATAAAATATAACTATCTTCGTTGCAATATCAGACACTCAGTATATGAAATGTGCAACATAATAAATATATACACATAACCGTCGTTTTACGTGTTGGTACTATCCTTCTTACATATATTTATATACATACGTACTTAGACTAGGGTATTATCGTTTATCTATCACAATATCTTATTGACTGCTCAAAGTTGATGGAATCGCTACTTATGAACGCAGATATACAGTATCACAACTTAGGCCGCTGCACGCGAGGCTAGAAACACTGCTTGGACTTCTGCTGGCCGGTAGGCTGGGTACGAAGCTGGAAATGACGTCACTACGTGCTCGCCTGCTATAGCTAAAAGTTAGGTTTTAAAATTAGAACAGGAGCTATTTCTTCTTGCTAGATCCGCTGCTAGGTATGAGCAACAACCAATCAGGAGGCAGTATGTCACGTCGGCGATTTGAACAAACGCCCACAATCAAACACTATGCCATAGTGTGTGTTCTGTTCAGAGACAACAAACATGCATTTTTGTTACCGTTCTATCACTGCGCGCGCACCGAATCTACCTGCAGAGCAAGCTTGTAAAGACGTCTCGTGTGAAACGAGCACATAATAGCAATTGAAGGAAACCAGCGCTAGAAAACTAGTAGTGAACCTAGCGGCAAATCCAGCCTCTTGTGAAGCGGACTTTATTCCATATACACAGAAAAAATAGTTCCCTTTCACGCACTAAATCAAAAACCTAAAATATAAATGCAATTAACATTCTCTATATAATAGCCGCTGCACACGAGGCTGGTTTTGCTGTTAGATTCCTTGCCAGATTTGGCTGCTAGCAGATTTCGGTGATGGCTTTTATGTGTTCGCTTCACACGATGCGTGTATTGAAGCTTGCTTTGTAGATGGGTTTAGTGCGAGCGCACATATACAAGAGAATATCACACTTGGTATCTGGCCAGTATCATTAAATATCAAAGCATGGTCTAAACGACAAACACAAAATATCCATGAGCAGAGGTGGGATTCGAACCCACGACAGTATGATCCAAAGGCCAGCACGCTGATCATTACACCACGCTGTCCTCAGTTCGAATGTTAACAAAATTATTATTAGATTATAAACGTGTATGTTCACACTTAATAATTCGTATACTGCTATAATAGCTTCTATTATAATAATTATCGTGATAAGTCGGCTTTACATTTTATAATATTCCACTGCAAACGATTTGTTTCAAGTTATGCAATATAGGTCAATATCGTAGTGTGCCTTGCAACAAGCCAAAACAAGTGACGACGTTGCGTTCATTTATTTCAATTTTAGTCAGTAGTGTAAATGCAAATTAAACCACGATTTTGATAACGCTGTAGAGTTTTTTCAATAATAAATGTGTTATAATGTTCGATTTATGTGCGAGTTTAACATTTTATAGACGCTTGACAATTTACGTCATTAGTAGTCTATGTGAGTGCTTGAGAATATTTTTAATTACATTTTTTGTGTCAATAAATTAACATTAATTTATGTTTATATTAGACATCGTGTCCATCGAGATAATAATTAATACGAAAAATTGCAGGATTGTGGACAAAAAGTTAGATTTATTAATGTACGACGTTTCGTCTATAGATTTAGACTTTTTCAAGTAGTACCTACAATATGAAAATTCAGTACAATAAGTACAAAATTAATTAATGTTTATTTTCATAATTATTGTTTTGAATTTTCACATTGTACTACTTGAAAAAGTCTAAATCTATAGACGAAACGTCGTACATTAATAAATCTAACTTTTTGTCCACAATTCTGCGATTTTTTTATTAATTAATTTAGTTAATGGTGTTCTGGGTTTTTTTTTATTTCAGTTTTTAATTTTTGTTAACTCTACGAGTGTATATTATATATTTTAAAATTTAATATTGAATCTTTGTGGCTTAAAAAAATTAGAATAATATTGTAACCACGAGGCTGGTCTCAGTTGCCGAGCGCCTATTATCTACAAAAATTAAACCACTACGGGAGTAAATTGCTAATTGAATGTTGACCATCGCATCGTTTACTGAGCCGCAGTGTTCCGGTGCAGGCTCTCGCGTTTTGATTTGTGCGGTAGTGTCATCATTTTCGGACGAAAGCCGTAAATGTTGAATGTTGATGCATCTCGCGACTATTTCGTTAAATCGATAATTAATAAAGATAATTCGATATCGAAATGTTAAAATTCAAGCCGTCAACCTGTAGAGTCGTAAAAGTGTAGAATTTAAAATTTTCATAACAGTAGTGCGCGGATGAATAACTTATTATTTTTTATTTAAAAAAATGAAAATTTTAAATGAAATTGTGTGCGTACTATTAAATTCGTTTTCAAGCATAGCTGGACATTTAGTTCCGGGCTGGCATTTTTTTGGGTATGTACCTAGTTTTTTTTATATTTTTAAATTAAGATTTATGTAATATAGACTTGTGTGATTGATAACTTTTAACATTCCAACCCACAATTGGGGAATTGTACTAATAATATATTTTATAATTATATTTTTTGTTAATATATTGTCTGAAAAATTGGTCGATAATTTTATTTATTGAATTGTACTACTAGTTTAGGTCAAAAATCACTTTTCAAAAATTTTACAATATCTTCCCGTTTTGACGTCCCCCGAATCCAAAAAACATATTTTTGGGAAAATTCTGTGCGTCTGTTAGTCTGTGAACACGATACAAGTCAAACGGATGAGCGGATTGAAACCAAATTTTGGGAGGATGTTTGGTATGCAAGTATTGTTTTTGCGAAATATCGGCACATGCGCAGAAGAGATATATGCTAAAACGGTGTTTTTTATATAATAATGGTATACTTTTCATAACGGATTATTATTCTATTTATTTTTTTAAGAAAGTTTTGTTAAAAATTTTTTTTCTAAACTTTATAGTTTCGGAAATATTTTGAAATAAAAAAAATCAGCCGTAATCAAATTTTTTCTTTTTCCAGATGGAGACCGACCTCTCTAGCGGCTGATTCGGTGAGTAATTTACCGTTTTTACAATTTTATGAAAAACTCTTTACTCCTATTTATACAGGGTGTTGCATAGATACATTGGAGACGCTCAATTGTCAACTTATGGATCAATATTTTTGAATTTAACAGGTATCGAAGTTGAACAATTAACGTCTCATTTCGTAATTAAGATTTACGACATATGAGCCACCCTGTACAGTAAGTAATAGTGACATGTAGGTTGTATATATGCATAGCTATAACCGTATACTTCTACTTAATAACCAATTATCCTTACTTGAGTGAGGAAGGAAATCGTGCGTCTCTTTCACTCTCAAGGGAAAAGGTAATTACTTCCGCACTGACAAACTGTGTCATTCTATCTCATTCGCACGCGTATACTGTGCTGTGTATCTTTCTCTCTTGCGCGCGGCATACAGGCTGAGGCTTAGTAAGCTCGCGCATTCGACTTTGGCATTTAGAATCTCGCAGGAGAATTGAAAAGATTCGCATCTTCGCTAAGGAAAATTATCGGCCGATAGATCGCTTTTGTGATTTGGTTACCTTCCTTAAATTCTGAAATAATCGCTCTACCGGCTGTATTAGTAATTATTTTTATTGTGAATACCGGCTTTAGAGGGGTGTAGGTGAGCGTCTAGGGTGCCTGGCTTGAAGGGGCGATGATAGATACTTTATTTGTGCCCATATTCACCGAACACTATTAAAAATAGAAGTTATTAGTCTTGGAACAAATTTATTCGTCAGAATAAAATTTGCTTTCAATTCGCCAAATCATGTAGAAAAGTTATTTAAAGAATAAATATACACTGATTCAAATCTTTGATTAACGTCTGATTAGAACTCTTCAATAAATAAAATTATCAACCAATTTTTCAGATAATATATTAACAAAAAAATATAATTAATACATTAACGTTTAAATCCGGATTTGGACCTTCGTCAGAACTGATCTAAAAAATATAAAAAATAATTAATATTTAAAATCTAATTAGCTTTTTATAAAAAGATAATTAGATACTAAAACACTGTTGCTTTGAAGTGAAATTTTGGTAATTATTGGTTCAGTAATTTTTGAATTAGTCTAGAGCAAAAAAAAAACTGAGAGACAAAAATAATCAGTAGTGTAGTTAAAACAGTACTTACCGATATAAATTAGTAATTTTAAATCATATAGTTTTTTTTTTGCGTGGTCAGTTCAGTAATCTAACCCTCAGAACTGTCAAATATCAACATTCAAGTTGGATTTTAAATTTCTGAGATGTTTTTCTTTCTAAACTTTTTATATTGTTTTGGAATAAAATCGTATTGCATTCACGAACTGCGAATAATGATCATCCCTAACTGGAACGAGACAATCTGAATTATTCTTGCAAAAACCAAATCGTAGATTAGCAAGAAAACTACTACAATGGAACAAAAAGCACTGCAGGATTAGTATAGCAGGAGTTTTAAGGGGATCCTGTCATCTGTACAGGCAACTTAATACAATTATTCATATGGCGATCGTAGAGTTTGTGTGTGGACTGTTCAAACCCTTTTAAACATTTTTTTTTTTGTGTCCGTAATCCAAGATAAAATTATTAAAACGGAGAGTGTCATTAAAGTGTCCAAGAGCTATCAAACATTTTTGGGTAGCGTGAAAATGTTTGTACATTAGACTGTTCATTTCGTTCTTGAACAATCTTATAAATTAATATTTTGTTCAATACATTAAATATTCTACGTTTAAAGTGAATAAAATTGTAAAATCATTTTAAAGTTCATATTTTGTGAATTTTCGGGTGAATAGTAACAAATTATGGCAGGAAGAAGTTTTACTTCAGTCATGTGGTCTAAAGCACACTCGTTTTTTATGTTCTGCAAAACACACGTTCTTTTCTAAACTCGACCATCGTGCGTTATTCAACTGAAATGTGATTGTGGACGATGTAATGGAAGAAGAAGAAGAGAATGATTTATAAAGTTCATTATTTTTGTAAAACAAGTATATTTAGCGCGAAAACTAACATCGCAGCGTCGTGCGCCAAATATTATTTATGTTGGGCGTGTAGCAATGCTATTATTTTTACCTTGTTTTTTTAACCACTCTGGAAAAGTACAACTTTGATTTTCAAATTATTATTAAAAAATAATACATCGTAAATAGGAATTGGTGCTACTTTAAAAGTGTAGTTAATACGTATTTTTTTTGATAAACACACAAGGCATTGTCTCTTGGATATTCGCAGTACAAATGTCAAATATATTAATTTTATATCTTCAGCATAAAGTAGTGTTGTTAATTTTATAGTTAGAATTTATTTTAGTTAATAAATGTTATAAAAAACTAGCGGCCCGGTCTTGTTTCATCCGGGTGCGATAGATATAATTCTGCTAATTTCGTTTGCGGCCCGGCGTCTGAACTAATAGCTTTAAGCAAATTCTACTAGATTTGTTTCTGAACTAGTAGCTTTGAGCGAATTTTATCTCATGTCGCTACTTGGTACAAAAACAGTTTTTTTGTTTGCTTCTGAACTAATAGTTTTGAGTAAATTCTATCAGATGTCGCTACATGTCACTAAAACAGTTTTTTTTTCACAAAATACCGTAATTTTGTTCAAAGTATTGTAAAAACTATCCTGTAGTGTAATTTGAACCAAGCAAGACACATTTACAAAATTTCATTAAATCGGTTCAGTGTAGTTTCAGAGATTAGTGCGGCCAAAATTGTGACACGAGATTCCCATATATTATATGGATTAAACAACTAAACACTTAATAATACATTTACATACTTACATTTTTGATTTTTTAAATAAATAAAATTGTCTACCAATTTTTTTCAGACCATATATTGACAAAAATTATATAAAAATATAAATCATACTTTGTTATTTTGATTTATATTTTTATATCATTTTTGTCAATATGTGATCTGAAAAAAATTGGTCGACAATTTTATTTATTTGAAGAGTTCTATGACGTTAATCAAAGATTTAAATTTTTGATAATATTCACTGTCTATATAGCAACGGAACGTCCTGTTGATAAAATGATAATGTTTCGGAAGGTTTGTCAGTTCGTTATCAGTTAAGTGTGTTGTTATGTTTTGTTATAATGTGACTATGTTACAACAACACACAATGAATACGGTGGTTACGTGATTGTTAATAAGTCTTCGGGGAAACGTAACGTAGCACAGTGGACCTACATTTTACACTTACAGTGTGATGCTGCCAAGTTGTAGAGTTCGCGTTGTGTCTGCTACCTTCTATCTCTTGAAGGACATCTCGTACAATAATCAAATTTTGGATGCTCTTATGGGAACCGCCTCCTATATAAAATAGCTGTATTTCATATATGTATAGAGATCGTGAAATAACACATTTAACACTAGTTATGTAAAGTTTTAAAAATAAAATAAATGTAGTCTAAAGCGGCCCATAGACGCTCAATATTATTATGCAATGTGGGTTGCACAATATTTTGACGGCGGCCCCTAGACAGTCAATATTATTGTACAATATTTTGGTTTGTGCAAAAAATTGTACTGTATGGAGTCGATATTGAAGGTTGTGCAATATATTGCTCAATTTCGAGTACAGACGGTACAACCACATTGTGCAAACAGTCCCCACCAGAAATTCAGTCATCATGTTGTCACGATTACTATAGTCTTCATGGACTTCACATTCTACAGAGCCGGAAGACCACTATACACCTCGATAAATTCAACAATAAATTGTCTTTCGAATTTCTTGTCACCCATGATGAGGCGTAGTTGAGACTACTTATTGAAACGACCGCTACTTGAGATAAACTGACGGGATATTGCGCAATCTTGACAACAGACGGCACAATATTTCCCCGTTGCTCAATATATTTTCAAGATTTTGAAAATCACACAATATATTGCGCAACCTTTCAAACTCGTCTACACACGGTCAATTATATTGCACAAACCCAAATATTGCGCAATAATATTGAGCGTGTATGGGCCGCTTAACAGCATGAGAGTAAAACGCAATTAGACGTTAATTTGCGCAAAATTGAACTGTAAATTTTTTTTTAAATTATATTTTGAAATCAGGGGATACCTACGTGCATAAAATACTATATATGCGTGATGACTAAATTTTGTCAGAGAATGCCTCCTATATAGTGCCCGCGGTGAGAGTTAAAGCCAGGCATGTTATTAATAATATGGTAGTGACCGCCTACTTGCCTGCAGACAGTGGCGTGTGGAATAAATTCGATATATTCATTTATAGCGGATAGATATAGCGGTAGAATAAAAATAAACACTCGACGCACATGGATCTCCGAAAACGCCAATAGCAAGCTAGAAGGCGGGCGCAATGCGTTCACGTCACTATGACGCGGTGGCTTCATCTTTCGCCGCAGCTAGTATACTCCTCTATACTCGAGAATTTTTTCAATTTTTTCGAAGTGGTGGAACAATATGAAGAAAATAAAAACGCATTTTTTCTATAGTATTGCTTGTAAACACAAAGTATAGAGTGCAAAAAGGCATGTATGAGTGACACATTTCAAAAACGTGGTCAAAAAATTTATTTCTTTTCTTAAAAATTTTAAATTTAACCTTGAATGACTTTTGACAGAGTGAATTTATTGAAAAGTCATAAGAGACCTTTTTTGTAGAGCGTTGAATTACCTATACAAATATTGATTGCTTATTGTTGTACGCTCATTTATTTCAGAGAAAAAAAATTAAATGTGAATAGTGAAAAAATCCCATGTTATTTAAAAGGGAAATGTATCAACTTTAGGGCACGGTTTAATATGAATATTAAGAGATGATATTTTTTTAGACCATAAGCTAAAAATATAGGTGGCGCTGCAAAAAAAAAATATGGACACCCTAGTATACATGCATGTCAAGCAAAAATTTTTTAGGGGGTAGTGCCAAAAATATTAATAAAACACTTTAAATATACTTTATAATAAACAATGATTTACGAAAAAAAATTTTTTGTTTGGTTAATGCATACCCGTTACTTTTTGTCGCGCGATTTTGCGATTAAGCCGCTTGATGATGTGGCTACTTATAGCATAATCTACATCCAATATCGGCGAGCGGAGACTTTTGACAAGCGCTGAAGATTGTGCATCGACTGTTTCGGAACGTCTGGTGTAATATGGGTCCTGCGGCTCGAGAGTTATTACTAACTGTAATTTACGCAAAACGACCTTTAGGAAATTAACTGCTATAAACGATGGTGGCGGGAGACACGTGTACGGGGGGTGCTTCGCCCCACATCCCACCTTGAACGCCAACCGCTTCCACCTGCAGACACAAAATGCTGATTCGTCGCACTGTTAAATGCTTGAAATATTTAGGTGGATGAAATATTCCTTCTTGCCGTTTAATTCGTTTCAAAAATCGAGAAAATTATTGAATTACGGATTCCAAAGAATGTTTATCTTTGAAAAATAAAAATTTTGTGCAGGAAATTTGAAAATCTTAACTTTATCTAGACTCATTATGTTGCTATCGTTCCTCTTGTGTTTTAAAATGATATATTAAGGGAAAAATGAAACCTTTAGCATGTACAATATGTTTATTTTTTTTGCCAACGTTGGCATTTCGAAATGTAAAAAAATATATGTTACCATTTCTGGTTGAGTTTGTAGTACAAAAAAAAAAAAACAAACCTCAGTAATTTCCGACAATACCTAAATCTCGAGTTGAACAAAAAACTATTTGAACTTTTTTTTGTATCTAGTACAGGGGTCGGAAACATTTTGAGACGGAAGAGCCAAAAGTTACAATTTACAAAATTTCCCAGTTTTTAAAGAGCCACTAAACATATTCGTTTCATTATTATAGTATTTGCTTATTATAGGTATAATATATATCCGAGGACGACCCGTCGCGAAGGGGGCGGTGCGGGTGAGACGCGAGTGGAAATGGCTGAGAGATAGACATGATACTCAATCATGGATTTGAAGATTTTTAAGGGTTTATATAATAAAACAATTATTTGTTGTGTATGGAAGAGGAGAGCCGCAACTTTACATCAAAAGAGCCCCTGGACTAGTGTGAAAAATGTTTTTATGTTGAAATATTATGATAATTGAAATGCCGTTTAAGTCTACAAAAAAAATCATCTTGCACTTTATTAAAGACCGCTGACCTAAGCGAAACCGAATGTTGTAATGCGTGAAGAAATCATTAGTATTGTTGACAGTGGGTACTATATCTTTCCAATCTATACCGTTGTTTAAAGTTGATATTATCCACTTCTCAGTCGAAGATAATAATTGTTTTTTATTCGAGTTGCGCCCTCGCGGAATGCAGCAATAATAGTCTTGCCTGAGAGAGAGTTGATATCGACAATAATAAAACATGAATGAAATAGAATCTTCCTCATTAATTTCCTTCCTTCCGTTTTCTTGTTCCTGTTTCCGCTCTTCCATCGAAAGACAAAAGAACTGCGCTGCATCATCGTCACCACTCACCAGCCGTTAGATGGTGAACTAAATCACCAGGCGATCAGCTAGGGATGTCGCACATGTTGCATTAAATATGTCATAAAAATATAGGAAACTGAAGAGCCTTTTTACTGATGGCAGTGCCTCCAATTACGCAGCGCCTGTAGTAGGGCCAAAAAATATTTATTGAAGTAAATCTTCTTTATGCACGCTTGAGTTGAAGAGTAAGCTGGTGAATGCGTAACGAGAGATTTACGGAAGTGTGATCGGGCGAGGCGAACGAAAGTTGAGAGGGAGATATAAGTTAGTGAAGATAAAAAGAGGATGACAAATACACATACTACTGTCGAATAATATTTATTTTTTTTCGCTAAGATTTTTAAATTGCGTCAGTGTAGCCAGCTTTTTAACCTTGCAATATTACTATCTTTGATTTTTGCAATTTTTATTTTGCATTTGGTGAATCGTCTTCCAGCAAAAACATTTTTTTGTACACCATATTTATAACACAAACAAAAAATATTTTATTCTTTTAGTTTTTGCATGTCTTTTAATGGAGATTGGGAAATGTTTGTCCCTACCGCACTAGTAGCGAGTCGCTACTAGTGCGGTAGGGACAAACATTTTCATGAAGTATGAACATTTTGTCGCTACTAGCGACAAAATGTTCATACTTCATGAAAAAGGCTCATTGACACTTGGCGGACTTTTCGCAAGGTACATCAATTTCCGGTCTAGTCTGAAGCTTCGTCTCGACACCCCTGTATACACAACAATGGGAAAAGAATGTCTCGGCACGTTCGATATACAATGTGCTCAACGATAGTGGTATTAATAAATAATTCTTGTATCCTACTAGTATATTGTGCAACTAGTGCGGCAATCGACAATGCCGCACGAGTTGCACATACGATTTTTTATTACGAATTAAATTAAATTAAAATTAAAATTTTATTACGAATTAAAAAAAGAAATTAGAAGTAATAAAAATTAAAATTAAATCATTAAAAAGTTGAAAATTTAGTTAAAATTGTTATTGTATTGGTAACTATGGTTGCGTGCGGCAAACAATAATTTCAGTGCGACAAATAAAGTTTCCGCACGCAAATGAAAATAGCTACTTTTCAACCGTAACAGCGTGCGTAAACATACCACTTTTCCCGCATGAGTAATAAAAAAAAATTAGATAGTTTTTTGTTCCATTCGTAATTTACTTTCGAAAACTGTTGTATATTTTTTGTAAGTACTTCAAACTCAACCGGAAGTGTACAGGCATTTTTTTCTTCAAATGGCAACATAAGTACTTTTATTTACATTTTCGAAATCTCCATTTTTTTCTTTATAAATTCATATAAAATTTTCATAAGGTTACATAAGGAAATATTTGAAAAAACGTTATCGATTAATTAACAGTAATAATTCTTATTAATACGAGTAATTTACACGCGTTAGAAATGCTATGAAAAATAATTAGAATTAGATTTAGAAATAATTTAATTATTACTCTTAATTAATAAATTGATAACGCTTTTCTCGAATATTTTCTTATGTAACGTTATGACAATTTTATATGAATTTTTGAAGTTGTCAAATTAAAATATGTCATAAAAAAATGGGAGTTGCTATTTAAAAAAAATCGACTTACCTCCACCCCCAAGGAGGGGGGAGCCCCTGAACGATGTCCCCCTAACAACACTGTACAACTTTTGTTGAAATCTTTTTTTTAGCCCCACTGTTTTCAAATATCTGCCTGGTAAGACTAAAATGGATCATTCTGTACATGCAAAAAAAAGAAAACAAAATTAATGATACAAAAGCAATGTTAGTTCAGTTATTCATGACTCACTCTTAAATTTCATGGAGCTATTAATACGTTCAACTATTGCTTATTGAGACAGAGGCAAGTAGTAGTCTCAGCTATAGAGGTCAATGAGTGAAAAACGTTGAATTACTATTAATGATGTGCCGGATCGTTAAAAATGTATATATCCGCGGATACGGATCTGAATACGGATATTTGGTTTCAAGTTCCGCGGATACGGATACGGATCTTAACTTTCTTAGAGTACGCGGCGGTAAATATTGCACATCGACCTTTGGAAAGAGACAATGTGTTATGGGAAAAAGTTATTGACCTCTTTAAGAGTTAACTCTCATAACAGATTGTCTCTTTCCAAAGATCGATGTGCAATATCTCATTATAAAGATAGTTTTTTAGTACCTTTGCGTTATGTGCTATTGGTATGGTACTCACTACGATAAATGTTTGCAATATAAAGGTGGCAAATACGATTTTAAAAAATAAAAATAATCTGAATGGAATTTAACAGTTTTTCATTATTATCTAATCACCTATATATATATAAAATTTCATCTATGAATTGAAAATTAATAAGGTAAAAGATCCGTAAAAGATCCGCCAAAAACTAACGGATACGGATCTTTCTTCTCCCTCGGATATCCGCGGATACGGATATCCGGCACATCACTAATTATTATCTATGTCGAATAATACATACATGTTTATCACTAAATATTTGCTGTATTTTTATAGACCTCTATAGATAGATAGATAGATAGGTCTCTTTATTTCTATATGTGCTATATAATAACAGCGTAGAATGCGTCATAAACATACATAATATAATATAATTACTTACTAGGTATTAAAATTTATTCAGTACCTACTAAAATTTATATTAAAATATTCATCCATACTGTATATTACTTTATTTATAAGAAAGTCTTTTATAGTTGTTTTTAGCTTCACAGCCTTTAAATTCCACACATGTAAAGGTAATTTATTACAAATTTTGAATAAGTGAGAAAGGTCACTCCTGTACCTCTATAAGCTAGAAACTCGGGTTAGTGAAAAACCCCGATAAGCGTAAAAGAAATCACGGTCTCTTGAACTCTTGCTTACCCAGGTTCGACTGTATAATATGATAGTACGTACATCCGCGACGGGAATCGATGTCGCGTCCTTCCGAGCGCGCGTACGAACACACCCACCTCTTCATAGTGACATCCATTGTTGCGTCATACAATGGTTATGTGTTCTTCGCTCGCTCACTCACAAACCTTCTTCTTACATTTAAGAGAGACGTTCAGCAATTATATGCCCTATAGTGTAGGATTGTAGATATAGAGTGTACGTACTGTACTGAATATAGGTGTTAGTGCCGACTCACTCCTCGTAAAGATTCTTTCTTTTGTGCTGTATTGCATAGTCGGTTCAATTCAACATGTCGTTTTTTCCAGTTTTCTACTACTGTTAATATCATATATATTAATACGCTAAGGTTAAAGATGTTTGCCTCCCTTTTTAGAAAAAACCACACAATTTCTCCACATAAATTATATATCATTTTACAGATAATTGCCTGCTCTACTGACATCGACAACTAAAAAATTAATTATTGCTTTTGTTTTTGTAAATTAATTAAAATATAGCAACGCTGAACAACGTCTGTCATCTGACGGCTTTAATTTTGAAACAACGTCAACACTTCGATTTGTCATCTGACCTTCATATTGTAATACAACAGACACAATACTGCATACTGCCATCTAATGGCTTTAATTTTGAAACAGCGAGCAACGCTGAACAACGTCACAGCAATGCTGCATGATGCCATCTGACTGTTTAGCTCAACTCTTTTGCTATACTTGCGCCTCTATATGACAATTTTTGTAAAATATTTCTTCGATCTGTCATCTGAGCTTCATATTGTAATACAACAAAAAGAAGAACGTTATAAGCAGTGTGCAAAATTGGAAACGAATTGAATAAGTGCAATCATATTTAAAAAATAATTTTGTAAAGTGATAATTATTATACTTATTTAGTGCGAATAATTCGCACTGGTCACACTAGTTATTTTTTATTTTTATGTAATACTGAAATCAAATACAGGGGCAATCATTACATTTTTCAAAATTATACAAAGACTAATTAGACCTTGCTAAATACGAAAGTCGTTGTTTGCATTTCGAAATTCCCCTTTTTTTTGGGAAAAGCCACCTTCAGCGAGAATCTACTACTGTGTTTTTACAGCTAATAAACAAGTTAAGTAAAAAATATATCGAAAACGTTTATGAAAATTGTACAAAAATAAATGTATAACTATTATTAACGTAAAAATAAAATTAATGAATTCGCCACCTGTTATAAACCTGTAGCCTATAATTGTATGCCATTTTAAATAAATAAAAATTGATTCCTAGTAACCGCTAGTAACGGCCATTTACATGTAAATTAAAAAAAAAAATAGAGAATCTCGAAAACAGAATATTTTAATATAGACGGAGAGCTGGCTACGGAGGGGTAGGGGTGACTCAGTGCATTGAAAATTTTATCGTTTACAGGTTCGATTGTTACCGACATAGCGTGAGGCGAGCTGCCAGAAGGCACCCTGGAATAATAACGCGAGGGTAGGGGGTTAAATATGCAATTTTTTTACGTAAATTCATTTCAGCATTGCGCCTTATCAATTAATTTACGAAAAAAATTGCATATTTAACCCCCTGCCCTCGCATGAACTATTTAAAATGTCTGACACCTGATGTTATGATTCATGTTATTTGTCAGAGAACATTATTTAGCGTTTTGGTTGAAGTTTTTAAGCTATCCATTTAAAAAAATAAACAGTATCTATAAATTTTTACATGTCGTCAAAACGACATCTTTTGGAAAATTTAGAGGGAAAACGTCCCAAAATCAAAAAAATTCATAGAGGAAATAGGTATCAGACTAGACCTAATGAAACCTGCATATACAAAGTTTGGGGAGAATATTTGTCAGTAAAATTTTTGCCGACGGGCACTCTAACCCTTTAATGAACTAACTTTGCTATACAATATGTTATGTAACACGTTGCTTAGCATTTTATGCATGTTGAATCATCCGAACTGTAGATGTTTGTATCCATGTTCACAGATTTGTATGACGCGGTTTTATTCTTCCCGGGGATCCCCTTTTATCACCACGCGGCTCCGTCGCTAGCATCGAGTTTTTTTTTTTGTGTGCGGATTCTGAAAAACGAACGATAACGTTAATCTTAACAAAGTGACAATTGGCAATTCAACAAATAATACGATACCTCGCGAATCAAATCGAACATTCGATGGAACGTTATCAGGGATTTATGTGACAGACGAAATGTCGCTTTTTATTTTTTCAAATTTTAATTGTATTCTTTATCTTATTCAATAAAATTTAAAGGCATCGACAATGCCTCTTCAATAATATTTATTTTTACAGTTATTCAGTTGGGAGCACTGATAACTTTTTTTTTAATTGGTTCACGGTATTAAAAAATAATCAGTTCTGAAAAATCTGGGTTTCCGGACTTGGCCGTGATCCATTATATTTCTATCCCGGCACCTCCACCTTAAATGTCCCGTTTCTTCCACCATGAAACGTTCCGGTAAGGTATTGTAATGAACATTATGGAATAATTGAGTTAATTTGGAGTAAGGCGGATTGAAGGAGGTTAAGGTTCCTTGAAAAAATTTTGAGAAATCATATGCAGTTCAAAAAAGTGTCGTTGCAATTGATTAAGTATTTTTCTAGCAAGCTCGATTTAAAATTCTACTATTCTTTCTTATGGAAATAAATAAATGAAAAAACATTTTTTTAAACAAGCTTTTATTAGTTGTTAATAAAAATCTTATACTTTTATTCTATACTGAGCATAAGAATAAAATCTCAATCGAACTATTAGGGTGCAAACATATACGTCTGTCTTTTTTTACGCCGTAAGCACTGACGTATCCAGGAGGGCAAAACAAGCACGGGGGACCCGTCTTAAGAAATTTCTAATTTGCCCCCTCCTGGGCCAAAAGCTGGGTACGCCCATGTTAACGTCATAGAAAAAGACAAAGTTTTTGAAACAGAGATACTTTATTCAGATTGAATGCAAGTACATCAACCAATCCTATCATCGGAGAAATCAGGGAATTACATCGAAGAAAGAGACGCAAATATATTTTTGATACGCTTTGTTGCGTTCACACACCGCACATTTAGTAGATAGGCAAATGATTCATATAGTTAATTAATAGATATGTGATAAAAATGAACTAAAAAGTTAAAAATAATTTTATTTCAGTTTAGAAATAAGTCGTTTTATACGTACTTATCACAGTCTCAAGTTTTCAAATAAAAGCGTGTTAATACACCGTCTTTTTTTTCTCTCTTGCTATTAAAATGTAACACGCATTTATTTAAAAACTAAAGACTGTGATAAGGACGTATAAAACGACTTATTTTTAATCGAAATAAAATTATTTTAAACTTTTTAGTTCATTTTGCGGTTTAAAACAATAATAACAAAGTGTAACACCACGTCTTAAAAAGCCACACCGCCACTGGTGTAGGTACCCTGGTGGTCATGTAAAGAAACAGAGATAAGATGGCAGCGGAGCGTATGAACTAGGAAGTAGTGTTCATGTAAAAAAAACTTAAATTAATGAATATGTTGAATTAAATAATATTCATCTTACAAACTTACGTTAATAAATATGTTGAATAAAATAATAATAATAATTGTTACAAAGGCTCTTAATCCCGCTTTAGCGACGCTAGTATAGTCATCGTAGAAGTAAAAGTCGAATAATATATATTTTTTTACATTTTTCCAATTTATTATACTCAATATGTTTTTTTCAGTGCAACAACTTAAACACTATATTATCTCCTTAACTGGGTATAAAAATGTCGATAATTTAATTTAATTAATTTAATTATTATTACAGTTATTTGAAAAATGTTTGACACAATGTTATAAGAGCATGAAAAATTGCGAACAGTAGGCGGTGCTGCCGCCACGCACCCAGCTCTATGGTTTATAGAACAGTGATTCCCAAAGTGGTCTATATCGACCCCCAGGGGTCTACGACAACTTGCAAGGGGTCCATGTCAGCGAGAAAAAAAATTGGGGGTCCATGAAATGAAAATGGAGGTCAACGATAGTGAATCTCCTAACAAAAAAAGAAACAAACTGGACATCGTTAACCTAAGAAATTTAAGATTAAATCTATAACTAAATTGTTGCCAAATGTTGAAAATTTATTATTAAAGCATCAGGTTCATCCCTCACACTAAACGCATTTATTTTTTGCTTAGTAATTTTATGTAACAGAAAGTAAATTTTAATTTGATTAGTTTAATTTGAATGTAATGAATAAGTGTACAAAACTTAACTTTTCACACTACCGTTATCAATTTAAATTCAAAGTGAGTAGCACTAAACCGGTTGTCAAAAATACATTTGAAATTAATGAATTTGCAAAAAATCAATATCAAATAAGCAGGGGGTCTACCCAAAACCGAAAAACATGGCAAGTGGTCTACGAGACAAAAAGTTTGGGAAGCTCTGGTTTAGAATTACTATGCATAAATTTGGTTCTTAAAAAAATCGAATCAAAATATCCTGTTTCGCGTCTCAAAAAAAAAAATAGGAAAGAAACATTCTTCTAGTTTATTCTTTAAAAAGGTATACAAGATGTGATTTGTGTGTCTAAGCAAGTAAGTTAAGAGTTGTTTTTTGTGCATTATCTGTCTCAAAGAGCAATGCAACGGGTTAACTAGCTAACGGAGGTAACGCGAGAGAATATAACGCTGTATCTAGCGACACACACGTACCAACATAGAGCTAACACATTTTATCTCGCGAAACCATAAATTATTTAACTAAAAACTCCTTGTGCAAGTTTCGGAATGACGTTAGCCGTCGACGCAGCGCCTGTATACGGCGAGGGCTTCCTATTTATATTCATATATAGGAACTTCTAGCCGTTACCCGCGGCTTCGCTCGTGATTGAGACAAAACACGGATGCATTCCCATTATTTGGCATAGTTACTCTTTTCTCGACGTAGATCCTCCTCAATAAATTTCAAAATTTATGACATTCACGTGATCAACGTCCTGACAAACCTTGAAAATGATACCCATGTTGATTTTTAGACTGTTTTCCTCTTTTCACCCTCTGAAGGAGTTGTTTTTGAAAAAGCATGAAACACGTGTTTATTTATTTGTTGGCAGGAGTAATCCTGCGCATTTTCGAATTTATATGATTACTCCATTCACCCCCGTTACATCCTTTTAGGGATTGAATTTTCAAAAATCCGTTCGTAGCGAATGCCTATGTCAGTATAACTATCTGTGTGCCAAATTTCAGTCCAATCCGTCCAGTGGTTTGAGCTGTGCGTTGATAGATCAGTCAGTCAGTCACGGTTTCCTTTTATATATTTAGATTTGCCATGTTTGTCTCTCTTCACCGAACGTGAGTAGTTATTTATTCGGTTCATTTGTTTCATTCCTTTGAATAAATAGCGATAATTCAATTCACCATCTATAATTATGTTTACTGCAGGTATAAATCTATTCTATACAAATTCTCGGGTACAAATATATATTCGCCTGAGAAAATAATAATGGCCTCCACATAGATCATAATACCTAACCTATAAACGTGAACTATTATATCTGCAGTTTGCGCTTGTAAATTTATTTATGTGTTGTTTATTAACCTTTTGTGAAGTGTATAGTTGTAAAACATTAAAGTTAGTGGAAGTTTTGTGTGCAATTGAGTAAGGATAGAACATTATTATTTTAATGAAACTTTTTTTGACGTTTAGACTAACGCCATCGGTCGGATTTTTGTGTGAACGTCACATTGTTCTACAAAAATACCAAGGAGTATAGTGCAGTGTGTATTTATTCTTCAACAAGCTATTTTATCTGATAATTTGGCTGGTGAATTGAAAGTAAATTTTATTGTAACGAATAAATTTGTTTCAAGATTAGTAATTTCTATCTTTAATAGTGTTCGATGAATATGGCTATTAGTCAGTATCAGTCTGCGTGTTAAAACGTCCGATGGCAATGCTTAAATCCAATATGGCAGACGCCCCAAGATGGCGGATCGCCTTTTTCTCCACAACCATTTTGACATGGATATCAAATGAAAGAATTTGGTGAATTTGTATCGGACAGTTCTTAAGTAACTTTTTTTCTTAGGTGCGCATAAGATCCTAAAATCGTTAATATTGCCCCCCCCCTCCTTTATAACTTTACAACCCCGTTAGTAGTACTTTATAAATATTTTCAACGAACATTATTTTGAACAAGATATACTATCAACAAGTTGTAGGAGTTCAGGAGTTTTATACGGTATCATGTTTCTATTAGTTTGCGAAGACAAGAACCACGGCAATACCAACGTTCAAAAAACCCGTTCGATGTCGCTAGTGTACATATCAATATTTGTTAAAACGACTTGGTTTTTGGAAGCCCCCAAAGCGATTTTAATAACTGACGGATTCTCGACTTCTTTTTTATTAATAATCTATCATCCAGTATTAACATATTGCAATGACGCATTTTTAGGTTAGGGTATGATATTTATCAACCATAAATAAATAAATACGTCATACGAACGCTACGAAACCCTATCATGTGTGTGCCCAACATTATTATTTTGTATAAATGAAGTCGTGAGCCCTACACAAAAACTATGACAAGATATTACAAAACTCTTTTACAACTCGTCCTATCCTTAAAAGGACATAAAAAGTCTTGGAGGTATCTTTGTCGTTGTCTCTCTGTATATATACAGTGCGGTCGCTGGGACGAATATAGTATCACCGCGTCCTTGCCTCTCTCTCTCTCACTCATTTTCGCACTATCCTCTCCATATATTGGGGGCCGCATGGCATGCTGCCGCTATAACAGAAAAATAACTTACAATTCTTGTTCTTCGCTCAAATTATATTTAGGTTGGTTATAGGAAAGAGTTTACTGAAGACCAGTGACGGCGGCACTTCAGTATCAAATAGGGCAGAATATTCACACTTTTGGATTTTGGTAGAGTTTGAAGTCAGAGGGATGTACCTATAGAATGTACTTACGTTAAAACCAGGGAGTTCAGACTGATTTTTCTAAAGGACCGTTTATAAATTTCTTGGCTTAATCATAGACGAAAACTTGCGATCGGAACAGCATTGTGCGAATTTAATCTCTAAATTAAACATAAAATGGGTCAAAATTCGCATTTCGAAATTTTACAATATCTTATTGTTTTGCAATCCCCAGAGTCTAAAAAAACAAAATTTTGGAAAAAGTCTTTGCGTCTCTTCGTATGTTTGTGAACACGATACAGGTCAATAGGATGAGCGGATTGAAACCAAATGGGAGGATATTTGGTATGCAAATATGAAAAGCCCTATTGTTTTTGGGGAAAATCGGCGCGTGCGCAGAAGAGATATATATATCACATATTTTTGGAATTAAATAAATAAATAAAAAAAATAAAATGCTATATGTTTTTTATATAATAATGGAATACTTTTCATAACGACTTATTATTCTATTTATTTTTTCAAGACAGTTTTGTTAAAAACATTTTTTTCTAAACTTTATAATTTTGGAAATATTTAGAAAATAAAAAAAAATTAGCCGCTCTTTTGTTTTATGGATCTGTCAGAAATAAACTAGTTAGATTAATTTTTACATGGCGTGGAACATATTATGTATGTAACCATGGCATATTGAATACTAGCCATTATACGCGTCACCTCACGCGATATCAGAAATTTTATTTTCTTTATTAAAATTAAATGTCACCATTTTTGAAGTTGGAATGGTCCCGTCGCCCAATTGGTTGGAATTTTTTATTTACAAGTATATGCAGGAAAGGTATTTGTATTTAAATACTTTTAAAAAGTATCTTTTACCAGTTTTGTTGCCGAGTCGACTCTGACAACATTTTCCTATATTGCGCTGAGAACATCGGCAGATGTAACGCAGTTCTCACCAACTAGAGGTACATTACATACATACATATATACATACGTTTCGTTCTTCCTTCTCTATCGCTCACTTTCTAAACGTCTCACACGCACGCGTTTCGGGGTCTTGTTAATGGAGATCGTTTTGCCACCCCCGGAACACACAAAGTATCGTATACACTTTTAACTACTCAGATGACTGCAGGTTCGAATCCCGTTCGATATACACTATAGGAATACGCGCTTCTGAATCTTTTTTCTGCCCCGACACGCTTGATGGAAACTATTTAAAAAATAACCCAAAATCAATCTCAGTGTACAAATAAATAGCTATTGTTTGCTATTTTATTATGAAATAGTGGTTTGTTGTATTAATTATTAGAAAAATGTATTATTCAATGTCTCTGTCGGGTTTCAAACTCGAATCTTCTGCAACTAAGTTATTATTTAATGTATCTCTGGGTTGACTAATCTTTTAGGGTTCCGTACCTGAAGGATGCCCAACGAGACCCTATTACTAAGCCTCCGCTGTCCGTCCGTCCGTCAGCGGTCTGTATCTCATGAACCGTAATGGCTAGAGAGTTGAAATTTTCACAGAGTGTGTATTTTTATTGCCGCTATATATCAACAAATAATGAAAAACAATTTATTTTATATGTACACAGTAACAGTTCTAATACAAAACAAGCGTCCGCTAACGGTGCGTTTATACAGCAGTATATACTCGAACATTTATTAAAACACAATATTATAAGAACTCTCACATACAATACGGTACGACCGCTAGGCTATCGGATATAGCCACGATATACAGTAAATTTCGGGTAATCCATCTGAAGTCATTGCAATTTAGTTGGTAAACTGACCGCGACCAATGTCGATTTATGGGGAGAACAGTTTTCCAGCAGGAAAAATCATCGAGACTCGATTCCCGTGATGGACGAATTATTTACATACCTATAAGTTTGTACGGAACCTTCGATGCGCGAGGTCGACTCGCACTTGGCCGATTTTTTTATTATTGAGGTTATAAATTCGGTTTGTAAACGAAGTGTTATGTCTTTCGACTCTGATTACAGTGAAACAATTGAACGTCTCGTTTCTAAAATAGCAATATGAACTTTGTTATTTCATTGCTTTGTTACTTGACGTTATTACGCTATGAGAAACGAGGGTAAAGAATGAATACACCCTCGAAAAAATTGGGGTGTCCCACAGTTTGCGCACCACTGGTTTAATTCAATGCGACTTGCAACACTGTTTCAGAAGTGCTGTTACAATTTATATAGTAAGGCACAGTACAGTATCAAGTTAATGGTTTTAAGGTAAAAATCAAAAGTTAATGTTAAAGTTAATGTTACTTATAAAAGTGATCCGTTAAAACAGTCGCACAATCAGAGAGTTGACGATCGCTAGGACGATACGTGTTTGTACTTTGTAACTGGAAAAGTTTGAGGTTATGTCGACATGAAAGCGAACGACGAGCGGCGATAAAAAGTTTAGCCAGTGTCGCTGATTCTAATCCACACCTGAGTAATGAACTCTTGCGTCGGGCTCAGAAGAGATGCGTGGCGTTGATAAAGAGGATGGGGTGTTGGGGCTCGAAGGATAGACCAAACTTTCCTTAAGGCCGCTGCACACGAGGCTAGAAACGCTGCTAGATACCTTACTAGATTTTTCTACTAGTTTTCTAGCGCTGCTTTTCTTAATGTGCTCGCTTCACACAAGACGTCTTTTCAAGCTAGTTTTGTGAATAAATCTGGAGCGCGCGCACAGTAACAGTAAACAGAGAACAAAACGTGTCTGTTGTCTGACTCTAAGCAGAATGGTGCCGTGTTGGTTTGTGGGCGTTTCGCTCACGTGATTGTTCTTGTTCATTTCTAGGAGCCGACCTAGCCAGAAAATAGCTGCTTTCCTAATTTTTAAACCTAACCTGTAAGCTAGCAAGCGAGCCCGCAGTGACGTCATTTCCAGCTTCGTATACCCGGCCAGCAAGCAGTGTTTCTAGCAGCGTTTTTAGCCTCGTGTGCAGCGGCCTTTAGATACGGCATACATGTATGATATTATATCGTGTGCTGTTCTGTGACGAGGGGCTGTTCCTCTCTGTGTCTGAAGTTCAACTTCATGTCGAATTGTAGAAAGTTTGTGAAATCTTTGAAGCGCTTTTCGTCGGAGCTGTAATTTAAATTGTATATTTACATTCTTTACAACACAACGCTGCGATTATTCGATGATACGACAATTTTTTAATAAAAGATAGGTATTACGCCTGTCTATCGCCCATATTATTAGTGTATTTGCCATATAAGGCACTTGATTTCGCGACTGTTCATTACCTAACAAAACATCCCCCGACAAAATATCCTATCAGCAAAACTGGCGTAGAATTACTGTATTACTATCTCACTTTTTATACACGACCCCGTGGTTGTTTTTTAAGGAACTCCACCAAAAGCCCTCCTCTTTTCACTACGCAAAAAAAACGCGATCAGATCGACACGACCTCGTAATTGTTTTATTAAATAGCTCCTCCCAAACACCTTCCTCTTTTCACTGCGCAAAAAAAAAACGCCATCGCACCGACACGACTTCGTAATTGTTTTATTAAATAACTCCCCCAAAATGCACTTAAACTATTGGCGTCAGTCGGATGACGGGACCTTGGGATCGAACCAAAATTATGGCACCATTTTTGAAAATGTTTAGAGATACATGTGAACGATAACTCTCGACCGACTTAATCGATTTAAACGAAATTTGGTCCACAGGTTGGAATCCATCACCGCACGAAGCTTATTTGAAATGAGCCGGATCGGACCATCTACATATAGGGATTGATAGGGGTTTATCCCTGGACCCCCAAGTGTCAAAGGCCCACAAAAATTGATTACTTTTAAATGTTTTAATATTTTTTGAGCACTTGTATATAAAAAGCACGCACAGGAACGTTACGCTTTACGCGTTACGAACGTTAGGAACGTTACGTTACACTTTTTCGTGCATGCAGTCGGTGTTTTATCAATTTATAAGATTGGTGATTCATCAATTTATAAGACGTTATCACGTCAAAAAAAAGTTATTATAATAAATAATGATCATTGTCATGGATGAATTTTGACAATATTCTAGGTGAATTGTGACTATTTTTCTGGTGAATTTTGACTATTTTTTGGCAGAATTTTGACATTTTTTTTGACGATATTCGACAATTTTTTAAATTATTTTATAGTACTTATTTTTCGTTTGGTTAGGTCACAAACTTGCAATTCTGATGTTATTAAAAATGAATTTTAAACCCGAATTTACAGGTTTTTAAACTAACCTACCCCTAGAATCCGAAAAAACTAGATCCGCGCCTGCTAGGAAGACGCACAATAGAAAAGTTTAAGAGCTACTGACTTGTACAACATTTTAATCACAATAAGATACCTATCCCCGTATGCATTTAAGTTTGCTGAATCAATGTCACCCTATTTAACGAGCCAACTTTACGTAAGATAAAGAGCTCGCTGGTAAAAGAATTGTTTAGAGTACCTATATACTTTTCTCGACAACGATTTTCTTTCTGGCGCGTCTTTGTTACGATCACAATAATGAACAGGCGATTAGTTTATGAGACGATATGCTAATGAGTTGCGAGCAACATATTGCGTTACATGAAACAATTGCGAATCGAATGCCGTTCTCTAAACTTTAGTCAAGTCATAGACGAGCGTACAACGCACCGCGTGTCGTACGTCCCGCCCCGCCGTTTTTACTTGGCTGCGGCGTGCCGAGTTTTTCAGGTTATGTATGTGTGTTTGTTCGAATGTTACGCTCTAGAGCCGAAACGGATGAACCGATTTGGACAAACCAGGTATCGTTAGAGTAGTCTTGACCCTCCGAGTGCCCTGGTATATACGAATATTATAATATGACAAGCCGTTCGTTCCGGCTTCAATTCTGCAAAATGTATTTCGTTTTGCGACCCGGCGTCTGAACTGATAGTTTTGTGCAAACTCTGCCAGATTTGCTTCTGAACTAATGGCTTTGAGCGAATTCTATCAGATGTCGCTACTCGGTACTAAAACAGTTTTTTTGTTTGCTTCTGAGCTAATAGCTTTGAGTAAATTTTATGAGATGTAGCTATATGTTACTTAAACAGTTTATTTTGACAAAGTACCGCAATTTTGTACAACATTTTTAATAAAAACTGTCCTATAGCGTAAGTTGAACCAAACAAGACACATTTACAAAATTTCATTAAAATCGCTTCAGTGGTTTCAGAGATTTAACGAACATCGTGACAGTAGAATAAAATATTTTCAGTTTTCATCACTTTTTTCTGTTTATATTTTTTGTACTTATCTTCTATCTATACTAATATATAAAGCTGAAGAGTTTGTTTGTTTGGTTGAACGCCCTAATCTCAGAAACTACTGGCTTTAATCGAAAAAAAAAATTTTTATTGCGTAGTCCATTTATCGAGGAACGACCAATAGGCATCAATGAAAAATGTAAATTAAAATTTGTCCGTCTGACAAAACCTTTTGAACGGTAACTCCGATCATCTTGAAATTTGGACACAACATTCATCTCGGTAAACTAAGATGAACGTGCGTACTCATGTTCCTTCCCCCATTCGTTCTTTTGCACCCGGGTGAAACCGGGCGGGACCGCTATTAAAAATATGCTAGATGTCGAAAAAAAATAACGAATTGGAAAAATTTTATTAGCACTCAATATTTTATCGTAATAATTCTTTTCATCTATGTTTGATTCATTTTTTTGACAAGTAAATTTATTTGACTGCTTGTCGACACGCCATAGTTACATTAAAAATTTTTTTTTTAAAATTGGCACGTTGATTTAGAAAGGTTCTCCATTCCTGGCCTACACTAACGTCAACGAAACCAGCGGTAAAAGATAGTAACTGGTAAAATTGATCGGCGTATATGGTTTTAACGAACGTCTGTTTCCTATCCGAATTATATTAGTTCTGTCGATTTTGTTAACAAAACGGACGACGCTTATACGAACCGGGTTTTTCCAATTCCATTATTCAGTTATGAAATATTCACCAAGTGGAAACGTGAGACTGCATTTTGTAAATTGCTATTTAATTGAAATGGTTAATTCAAACTATACTGTCTGTCGTTTTCCTTTCGCCTTGGCCGGATCTCGCAGAAAACTTGCGGATGGAATCCGACGCAGAACTTTACTATGTCCGATAAATATTGTAACAAAACTGTTCTAATACGCGGTGGAAATTATTTATTTACAATAATATATGTTTAACAAAACAGTTAACACACAAACGAAAGCGTACTTCTTTAACTTAACAGTAATAATAACGTTAACAGAAATAAAACAGCAAATTCTGACTAATAAAATAAAAGAATAATTAACGAAAGAATACAAAGTCCTAGTTATGTACACAAAATATTTACAACACACAAACATACCAAAGTTTATCTAGTACACTTAACAACACTTGTATATTAACTATATTTACACGATTATTTACAAAAAGTTATTTATGTAAAACCAGATTTATTTAATCTCACTCAATGGTTTGCACACATAAAAGTTTACTTATCTTCACAGTATAATGATTTATGTTGCAACGCCAGACTTGTATCAACACAACTCACGAACATTAACTGACTAACTAACTGCGCCAGCAATCCGCTCGCATTTTATAAATTCGATACCGCCTGATCGAATCCTCTAGAAGAACCTTTCTTGACCTGCATTGCATTCTCCAGGAAAATTCTTAGAAGATTCTACAGAACCCATAGTGGTCCCAACAATATTATGGTCGATTCCTATTTTGCAGACAAGTCCGCACTGACGCATCGTGGGACGAATGTTGTCCGTAGTGACGCAGTCGAGTCCAATGTTGTGGTGTTCGATTAGTAATTAAATTAGCGACGACCTCAAAATTTTATTATTTTCTTCTTTTTAGTGAATTTTTTGAGAGGATCATTAAAAAAAAATTTTTTTGATGTTATACTTCTTTTAGTGCGTTGTGAAAAAATGAGTGAATTCTTAGAATTGCTGCGACGAAAGATGAAGCCGTGAACGCATTGCGCCCGCGTTCTAGTTGCTATTGGCTGTTTTGGAGATCCATGTGCGTCGAGTGTTTATTTTTATGATAATGCGTTTAACGTCCGTTTCACGACTTTATGTCATAATAGACGCCATTCGCACCATTACTATTTTCCATCTATCACACTTTCCGTTATTTTATACATTTTTCAACTTCAACAAATTAATAGCAATGGGCAAATGACGGAATTTTAGGACATTTAGGACACGGTTGAGTGGAAGAGCAGCCGTAGCTGAACTCCGCTTGTAATAAAGAGTCATTATTATTATTATTATTATTATTATTAAAGAGTCTTATTAAGAGTCTTATTAGGATAAGGTACGCAAAATTAAATATAATTTCCAGTTGAATTTTAAAATCATTATAAATAAAAGACATTTTTTTACTTCGATATATATTTCAGGCATATTTATTTTGATAAATTTTGTCCACTTTTTAACACATTGACTGCCAACTACGAGATATCTCATAAGCTGTTTACTTGTCCAGGACGCGGACTACGAGTTATCTCGCTCCTTCATTACTTGTCATATTTGTGCAGCTACTTTGAAACTCGTAGCATAAAGAGAATAAAAGGAAGGAAAGAGAATAAAAAATCAGGTTTGGTTTAAATGAACACAAAAAGAACATTTTTTAAGCTTATTGATTAGTACTATTACCTATTATTAAAGTTTTGAATAATAAAACATGATTAAATCAATTTGATTCTTTAGATCGAAATCGTGAAAAATTCCATGACAGTCAACATGTTAAGTGAAACATATACATTGTCTATTATCAGTGGTGTACCGTCACCGACACCCCCTCCTTCCAACTCTCTTCTAACAAATATGACCGTGTTACGTCCCAGAAAATGAAACTTGTATTTTAACATTAATTAAAGTTGACTGAGGCACACACAAGCACACAAACTGCTATAATACACTATACATGAATATGGGTCTGGTCCACTACGTGTCACGCTTACACTTTATCGCATGCCTCTATACAGACTGGCCCATAAATATATAAATATGTGTTATCTTTTGATTGAAGATGCGTGCGGAATTTTAATTAGGGTAATTCATTTAATTTTAATTGCATTTCTGGTTTACGAGAGTGTCGCCCGATTTATATAGATAAATAAATAACCGAGCGGGGTGGCGTAGCGATGAGAGCACTAGACTCGCATTCGGGAGGTACCGGGTTCGAATCCCGGCGGGGGCAGATGTGGCTGGGAGTTTTTTCCACTGCCTCTCTCCGAGAAACAACCATCTTGTTGAGGTTTTCCATGGTTTTCCTCAACAATTCCAGATAAATATCGAGACGACCCTTATTCAAGGCCATGGCCGAATACCTATCAAACTCCTATGCTCAAAATTTGCCTACCTTATCCTAATTTCCTAAAAATCCCTTCATTCGCCCATTGCTATTAAATAAGTTGAAGTTTAAAAATTATAGAAAATAACGGGAAGTGTGGTAGAAAAAAAATAGTAATGGTGCGAATGGCGTCTGTTATGACGCAAAGTCGAGAAACGGACGTTAAACGCATTATTATTATTATTATTTTTATTATCATTATCATTATCATTATCAATATTATTATTATTATTATTATTATTATTATTATTATTATTATTATTATTATTATTATTATTATTATTATTATTATTATTATTATTAATAATAATAATAATAATAATAATAATAAATAAATAGAACATTTCAGAGTAGCAAGTTGTTATTCTTTATTACTTTGCTATAGTTAACCGATCCGGCTTCGTCCGGATAGGTTTTCGCTTAGCAACGAAGAATCGAGAATAAGTTTGTCAAAGACAGACGACCAACTAAAAAAATGACGCATTTCCGACCCCCAAGTGATAGAGGTTAAACCATTCCAAATTAGTCATAGTTTCTTCTCCCGAGGGGAATACGTTCAATTACCGGTCACCCTATATTAAAAACGGATCTCAACATTTTATGATTTTCCCAGTTTTTAGTGACTTTTGGAAGTGCGTTCAATTTTTTTATAAAAAGTTTTTCCCCTTCTTCTTACTATGTACAGTGTAAACTTTATATAGCGATAATCAAGGGACTTGTCACTTTATGGCGCTATTGAGAGTTGTCTTTAAACGGAAAGAAGAAATAATCCATCAATATCTTTTAACTCATAATATATAAAATTTACAAACATTCTTACTATCACAAATTACAGCTGAGCTAAACATATGAAAGATAATTCCAACAAACAAAAGAACTTATTTTTTAAAATCGTCGGTACGCATGATGCCGACAACAAAGCAACAAAATAACAAACAAGTACTGTTTATTGCTTAATGATGACTTATTGTCGTTATTTAGAGTGGGAGTGTCGTTATTTAAAGTGTGTCATTGTATGAGCAACTAGAGTTGAGTAATTTCGACGTTTTAAGGAGTTTGTCGTTATATCGAGTGACGTTAAATAGAGTTTACACTATAGTTATATAAAAATAAATAAAATAATACTTGTCGCTCTAATCGCTTGGTTTAAGACATCGCTTGCTGATAATAATTAACTTAAAGTTATACTTTGTGAATGGTTATATTATAGACTTGATGTTGCCGCAGTTGCCACTGTGTGTGTGTTTGTGTGTGTGACGCAGAGCGAACTATTTCAGCTCCCCTCACCTAAACTGAATCAACTTCGCATCATTTCACTATAAATACGCAACGTAGAGCGTTCGCAAACAACTGACGGTAGCGTATTTTTTATATACAAATATTCCAACACTCGCTCTTTATTATTATTTATATCTTTGCGACAATGGCGCCGTAGTTCTACAGCTCCTAAAATTTCGTAGGTAGGTTTTTTTTACATTAACGCTTCTTCAATCGATCAATTGTTTCAAATTCGATTGTTTTTCATGATTGCAGGTTGCTTTGAAAACGAATATTTAATTTTCAAATTACATGGCAACATAAAAAACATCAAAACCAAAAATAGTCTTAAACTCTTTTTTTTTTAGTGTGAGGAACTAAGAAGGAAATTTGATAATTTCCTTCTTAGTTCCTCACACTAAAAAAAAGAGTCTGCTTTAGACCACACAACTGAAGTAAAACTTCTTCCTGCCATAATTTGTTATTATTCAGACGAAAATTCACAAAATATGAACTTTAAACTGAATTTACAATTTTATTCACTTTAAACGTAGAATATTATTACATAAAGATAAAGAAAACAAAAGTAGGTAATACATTGCAATTACTTAGCTCTCGTTGGATTTTAGTCACCCGATAGCGCCACTGGCAGTTATAAGTATGTGTCATTTTATTGTTAGTACTGCTTATATTTTCGGCCACCTGATTGCGCCACTAGCCAGTGAAGTATTTGTTGAGGAATAGAGAAAGAAAATGTGCACGCGCACCTCTCTCTCTTGCTCCTACAGTAACTTTCTCTCTTTACTAACTTATATCTCCTTCTCAACTTCCAATATACGAAACGTAACTCTCTCTCTTACTATCTTTACTAACTTATATCTCCCTCTCAACTACCGTTCGCCTCGAACGATCACGCACCGTTCGCCTCGTCCGATGATGCACTTCCGTGAACGATTTCGTCAGGCATTTAGCAGCTTACTCCCCAAGTCAAGCTTGCCTAAAGAATTTTTACTTAAAAAAAAATTGGTTGCCTGTAAAGTCGGTTTACGGACGATAGTTTTACGTGATAACGTATTCCGTAATACATAACCTAAATTTATATAATAATTATAATAATTCGAATCTATGATATTGCATCTTTTGCTTCAAATTTAGGTTAATTTTATATATTAAAATTACTCCCACCTATAATATAATTGTTTTTTTAACTTTCTTTCTTTCGTATTTATTTTAAGTCTCAAAGATTAACTGTCATAATATTTTAAAAACTATTGTTTCATTGTTCATATAAAATTCCAAAACCTACTTACAATATTTAAGTATTTTCATACGTCAAAAAATTGATTTTTATAATGATAAAATTTGTATGAAAACGATTTTTTCGAGAGATGAGACCTAGCTAAAACGATTTTTAGCCCCCTAAAATCCCTTTTCAGTAAATTTCATCCAAATCGTTAGGGCCGTTTTCGAGAAAAGCACGCACAGGGTCGGCGGAACGTTACACTTTTTCGTGCATGCAGCCGGTGTTTTATCAATTTATAAGATTGGTGATTCATCAATTTATAAGACGTTATCACGTCAAAAACCGACTATACTCTTAATGGTAAATGACGACTTTACAAAACTAGTGTTAAATAGTGCTAGAGTACGTTAAAAAAATCTGAAAATATATTTTGAAAGGCACAGCTACGAATGCCTAATTTATGCGCGTTCGACACGGGCCTGTTCTGTTTTCTTTAATCTATTCAATTCAGGGACAGCCCATAGATGCTTTTCTGATGCGTACCTAACTATAGACTTACTTCCTTCAACAATGTATTTGCTCTATGAAAAGGAAAACACACATAATATTATAATTAAATAACTTTCGTGCCAGCATGAAAGAGAGATAAAATACATTAAAACAAGTACATCTGTCTATTTCTTTCTCCCTCATGCGCCAATCAATAACCTGTAGCTTTACGACACGACAGTTTAAATATGAATGCTTAATAGATCGATTGATTTCATATGTGGACGGAAATGTAACTCATTCGATTAGCAGGAAACAATTAACTATCGTTGTGATCTACAGTATGTAAACGTGTAAGGTGCATATAGGGAAATTCGCATTGGGAAAAAATACTTGGATCAGAGTTAGCCATGACTGCATTAATTGTTATTACTATTGAATTATCGTGGTAATCTTGAGGATTTTAATTTTATTTTGATTATAAATCATTATTTTATTTTTTTTTTGTACAAAAATAAAACAAAAAAACAACTCCAACTGTTTGGAAACAATTCATTCAAAAATTGTCTGACTGGTATGACGTATGCGCGTTCGTAATTCAGTGACCCAATGTCTTTAGGTTCAACACGAATAGGCGGAGATATTTGATCTCGCACCATATTTAAGTATTTTTGGGAATTTAATGTCCCGTTAATAAAAAAAGTCCGATTATGTTGTAATCATTTGAATATTTTCTTCGGTAGTATACACATTCATTTTGCAAGAGAATATTATCTGTCAAATTGAAAAACAAGATTTCAAGGCTCACTCTGATCCAGTCATTTTTTCCCAATATTAATTTCCCTATGTGCACCTTACGTGTTTACATACTGTATACAGGATTGCATCAACTTTGTAATCATAAAACGCCATGCAGAGCTGTGTCCCACCGAAACTAGTTTTTAGAAATCGAATTTCTGTTTCAGTTTCGACCGAAACCGAAACTTACTTCTTTAACTTGAAGTAATAGTACGCTGTCTTAGTTGCCGAGCATCGATAATCGACAATTAATAAATATATTATTTTACCATTCCAACCCACATGGGAATGGTACTAGTTTAGGTCAAAAATCACTTTTCAAAAATTTTACAATATCTTTCCATTTTGAAGTTCCCCGAATCCAAAAAACATATTTTTGGAAAAACTCTGTGAGTCTGTTAATCTGTTTGTCTGCAAGTCTGTTTGTCTGTTAGTCTGTTTGTTGTTAGTCTGTTTGTCTGTGAACACGATACAGGTCAAACGGATGAGCGGATTGAAACCAAATTTTGGGAAATGTTTGGTATGCAAATACGAAGAGCTCTATTGTTTTTGGGGAAAATCGGCGCATGCGCAGAAGAGATATTATATGCTATAACGGTATAATAATGGTATACTTTTTATAACGGCTTATTGTTCTATTTATTTTTTCAAGAAAGTTTCCTTAAAATTTTTTTTTGTAAACTTTATAGTTTCGGAAATAATTTGAAAATAAAAAAAAATCATTCGGTTTTTGTTTTACGGATCTGTCAGAAATAAACTAGTTCGGCATGCGTTGATTAATTTTTACATGACGTGGAACATATTACGTAGGTAACCATGTCAACGAATAGCAAATATCATATTGAATACTGGCCATTACCCGCGTCACCTCACACTATATCAGAAATTTTATTTTCTTTATTATAATCAAATGCCAACATTTTTTAAGTTGGAATGGTCCCGTCGCCCAATTGGCTGGAATTTTTTATGTAGTTCTCTTTGTTGATACTATTTACGTCTGTATTACATATTACACAAATAGAGAAATAATATTACACAAAAGAGTGACAGTCATTTGTCAAATTGTACCACATTTGAATAATGACAGTAAATTATTACGTATAGATAAATTTAACAGAAGCGTAAAAATTTACATTTATTGTAAATAATTTTCTGGTAAACGAAGCGCAAAGTAAATATCGGTTTTAATTTATCATCGACTAACGAACTTTACTGACCGCTTTGCGGTCAACTGAAATTTCCACGCAACAGTTGTTTATTATTTTATAATAATTACAATAATATGCGCTTTGCAGACTAATTTGTGTTTCACATATTTTGCCATATTACAAATCATTAGTAAGTAAACGTATTTATTGAATCTAGGGGACGCCCAGTGGTCGAAATTCGACCGTAATTCACTAAATTTTTTATTATTATTGAGGTTTCTATTGTCATTTTATGGATTTCTCCTGAATCGATTTTACCTGTGTTAATTCGTACACAAGGTGATGAAACATATAATAATAACAATAATAATAATAATAATAATAATAATAATAATAATAATAATAATAATAATAAAGAATTTATTAAATAGATCTTCAACGAAGATATATAACAAGTCAAAATACATTAAAATAATATTAAAATATTTAAAAATTATGTAAAATTGCTGTATCTTATTACTCATGCGGGAAATCTTTACGCACGCTGTTACGGTTGAAAAGTAGCTATTTTCATTTGCGTGCGGAAACTTCATTTGTCGCACTGAAATTATTGTTTGCCGCACGCAAATTCAGAGAGAAAAACAAAATAATAACGGTGTTAATGTCAACGAAACAAACTGTCATTTGAAGCAGATTTGAGGTTAAAATTTTCGATTATGGACTTTTATTCTTGACAATTTTAACTGAATTTTCAACTTTTTAATGATTTAGTTTTAATTTTTATTAGGTACTTCTAATTTCTTTTTTTAATTCGTAATAAAATTTTAAAATTTAATTTAATTTATTCGTAATAAAAAATAGTATATGCAACTCGTGCGGCATTGTCGCACTAGTTGCGCAATATACTATTGTGCAACTTGCCCTCATTAAAACGAAGAGAGCGATGTATGTTTCATCACAATGTCTCCGTATTAACACACTCAAATCGGTACGCCACTCTTTTTTTCCCGACTGCGGCGAAGGAAGGGTTATTAGTTTAGCAGTTTATGTATATTTGTATTTACGAATGTTCCAACGTAGCGCCTAAATTATTCATCCGATTTTGATAAATAAGGTGTCAATCGATTCGTTATTATGGCCCGGGTAACATGGGCTACATTTATTTTTGTATTTTGGTCCCAGAGGGGAGCAAATTAAAAAAAAATAAAAATTAGTTCAAAAAAAAAAATTAAAAAACGCGTGTTTAATTTCTGATTACCAGCGGGGACTTGTTACACACGTTTGTGGCGGGCACTTCCATACCGGTAACGATCTTAATGGTGTAAGTACTTAATAAAGTTCTTACTTTAAAATAAATAAAACACTTAGAATTGAACTTAAAAAAATCGTAATGAATTGTTTTCTCAAGATCTATTAATTGAATTGATTTTTTCCAAATTCATAACAACATTCATTTTTCCTGCGAGGCTAAGGAAAACTAATTTTAACAATATTACAAAAGAGAGAGAGAGAGAGTTAATGTAACAATGCTTGCTACAATGGCATGACGCGTGTTTAATTTATGATTGTGAGTAAGCATTCAAACATCCCTCGTACAACTACCAGCTGGGACTTGTTACACACGTTTGCGGCGGGCACTTCCATACCGGTAATGATCTTTAATGGTATGACGCGCGTGTGTGTCCATTTCACGGACCGCACGCGTGTAAATATTACATACGTACACGCCGAGTGCGGGCGAGAGGAGCGATGTCGGGTCACGCACTCTGCAACTCTCCAACATCAATTAACCAACAACAACAACAACAACAACATCGCGCCGCCACTACTAACGCAAACTACCGTCTCTCTCACTCGCTCTCTCTCTGTCCACTTTAATAATAATTTCATATTATGAACTGACATACACTAATTTTACTATGTTATAATGATAGTTATGTGGTGTGATATACCTCAGTTAAGCGAATAGTTTACGATTTCAACCCCAAAATAATTTGCACAAACTTAAAACTTTCACAGTTATGTTCAGTGTGACTTTCTAGACCAATGGCGCTTCGTCTGTGAGTGCTGCAGAGCTGCAGAACAACCAAAGTGTTAAGCGGCCTACACACCTTGATACAAACTGCGATGCAGGCATCGACTCTTATGTTTCACTAGCGGTCCCGTCCGGTTTTACCCGGGTGTAAAATAACGAATGGGGAAGGGAGGAACATGAGTACACACATCATCTTAGTTTACCGAGATGAATGTTGTGTCCAAATTTCATGATGATCGGAGTTACCGTTCAAAAGTTTTTGTCGATAAAAAGCAGTATTTAAACTTTTTTTAACTAATATTTTTTTTTTAATTAATTATATAAAATTAAAATAAATTTAAATGTAAGCCTGAGAAGAAAGCAATGTAGAAACTAAAAAAAAAATTACATTCGCCCAACGTATACCTCGAACCCACGACCCTGATATTGACAGTCGCATGCTCTACCGATTGATCCACCTGAGGTTGTGTTCTCACAACGCTAATATGAGTGTATCTACTTAGTGCATTTCACATGAATAGAATCTTATTTTTGAGATACATTTAGCAACATTTTTCATTAAAGCTCCGCTCCTTATGGTCGTAGCCTAATATTATATAGCCTACAGTCTTCCTCGATAAATGGGCTATCCAACAAAAAATTTTTTTTTCAATTTGAACCAGTAGTTTTTGAGATTAGCGCGTTCAAGCAAACAAACTCTTCAGCTTTATATATTAGTATAGACTATAGATGATGCAAGTAGCAGTGTGTGTAGTACTGAATCACGTATTTGGCATCAGTTGCGGCTTGCAGCTATGCGGAGTCTGGAATCCCATATTTTCAGCCAGTATAGAATTGCGTCGAATCCAAGACGACATTAATTTATTTTCCCGCGCCATTTTAGAGATTACTTTGATGTTTGTGTGTGTAAATTCCATGATGGAAAGTGATCGTGTAAGTATTTTGGGAAGAGTTCATAAACATTTATCATCTGCATACGTGACTTTGGAATACAAATGTACTTTTAACTCTTCCAATAAAGCATTTGAATAACGTTTTCTTTCTATAAACCATCTTTTTGACCATTTCCTTTTACTTTTATGGAGTATAAAGAGTGCCCCAACTACTGCTAATAAAACTGGTGTTGGCAAAACTGACCTCATTTTATTCGTCAAGCACTAGGTACCTAGAAAATAACTTAACCTACTATTCTTGTGTTGCATGAACATGGAGTTGATTCAGGCATCGCAATAGGTTTAGATTTAAGTAGGCGTTTATGCAACTGATGCAAGTTTCATGAAACTTAGAGTCGATGCCTGCATCGCAGCTTGTATCAAAGTGTGTAGGCTGCTTTAGATATCACTACATATTATATAACATACGCCCCCCGCCGCAACTGTCTGCCTCTCTGAACGCCATAAACTCAAAAACTACCGAACGGATTTTCACCAATGGACGGAGTGATTCAAGAGAAAGGTTAATGTTATGTTCTGTGTAAATATGACGAATTATCTAGAAGTGTTCTACGTAAGTACTGGTAATTTTTCCACAAAACTCCTTTACTTGCAGTGGCGCAGTGGCCGAAAGCCGTGTTTTCAATTAAAATCATTCTCTTTCATCGTACAAAGCAAGACAGCGGCTATACGATTCGAGAGAGAGAGAGAGACAAAAGACAACAAATGGATCGGAGTGCAGCGTCGTTACCCTGAAGGGCAGACATTTTTTAATTAATCCTTCTAATCTATTTGAAGCTCAGACGGTGTACAGATGATTAAATCCTTAAGCGATTTGATCGCCGTTAACTCGTGTGTACATTCCACGTTTCACATAAGAATATACTCTGCGCAAACGAATGCCGATTGTATTTTGTACGATGTTCGTTTGCGTTCGTTGCATATAATGTTTCAATTAAAAAATTCCCACCAATTGGATGACGGGACCATTCCAAATGTTGGCATTTGACATAGTATAATATAGAAAATCAAATTTCTGATATCGCGTGAGGTGAAGCGGGTAATGGCTAGTATTCAATATATTAGCTATTACATGACGTGAAACATATTATGTACAGGTACATAATATGTTCCACGTCATGTAAAAATTAATAAAAGCATGCTTAGCAAATGACAAATCTACAAAACGAATGAACAGTTGATTTTTTTTTATTTTCAAAATATTTTCGAAACTATAAAGTTTAGAAAACATTTTTTTAACTTTTTCTTGAAAAAATAAATATATAAGTAAGCCGTTGTAAAAGTATACCACTATTATATATAAAAAAAAAACACCGTTATAGCATATATCTCTTTTGCGCATGCGCCGATTTTACCCAAACACAATAGGGCTCTTCATATTTGCATACCAAACATCCTCCCAAAATTTGGTTTCAATCCGTTCATTCGTTTGACCTGTATCCATAAAACAAAAGAGCGGCTGATTTGTTTTTATTTTCTAAATATTTCCAAAATTATAAAGTTTAGAAAAAAATGTTTTTAACAAAACTGTCTTGAAAAAATAAATAAAATAATAAGCCGTTATGAAAAGTATACCATTATTATATAAAAAAACACCGTTATAGCATATATCTCTTCTGCGCATGCGTCGATTTTCCCCAAAAACAATAAGACTCTTCATATTTGCATGCCAAACATCCTCCCAAAATTTGGTTTAAATCCGCTCATGCGTTTGACCTGTATCGTGCTCACAGACGCACAGAGTTTTTCCAAAAATATGTTTTTTGGATTCGGAGGACCTCGAAACGAAAAGATATTGTAAAATTTTGAAAAGTGATTTTTGACTTAAATTAGTACCATTCCCCACTCGTGGGTTGGAACTGTAAAAGCTGGAGAAAAGCGCTGTTTGTATTATTTACTTAATCCAGCATTGAATGACGCTAATACAGTGGACCCCCGGTAATCAGACAAACATTTTGCAGGGCAGTGTCGGACTATCGAATTTGTCGGATTATAGAGTAGGTACTGCCTATAGTAAAATAAATAAATATCACATTTTTCTTTAATTGTCAGTGTTTTGTACTTTCGCTTCTGAGCTTGTGACGACATTACTAGGTACGAATACGTATTACACAATGAATAAACAGTAAACAATGAACACACGCTAGACCGCACCGCTATCTTCTTCAAACTTCAAATTCAAACTAAGAAATCAGAATCAAAACAATACCCTACGCGTCGAGCACAATAGTGGCGGTGCGTACAAGTTATAACTTGTTCAAGCATGCATTAGCGAAGATTGTCAAAAAAATATTCAATAAGGCCTAGTTTATATGAGAGGCGTTCAACGCGCGTTGGCCCAATGCGCGTTTACAATTTCTATACAATTGTATATAACTGTTTACATGATAACGCGCGTTCAACGCGCCACCAACACGCGTTCAACGCGCCACCAACGCGCGTTATCATGTAAACAGTTATATACAATTGTATAGAAATTGTAAACGCGCGTTGGGCCAACGCGCGTTGAACGCTCTTCATGTGTGCTAAGCCTAATAAATAATAGACCATGTCGGATTACAGGGGGTGCCGGATTAGACAGGGGCCGGATTACCGGGGGTCCACTGTAATTAACCCAGTTGTCGAGATTCTATTAAGTATCTACGACACATGCCAAGAACAGCTCATTATCTTACACGAAACTCTGTATAATTTGTACAGTGCGTTCGAACTATGATGGCACAGTAATTGTTGGATGATTCACCGAAGGTAATTTTCTTATTTGAAACTTTGAATACGAACAATAATTAAATTTTACGATTGCGATTAGAAATAATAGCTTTTGATATTGGTACTCGATAGAACATAAAATCGCAAAATCATGTATGGCTAGTCAATAACTTGAATGTGCTTTGCACAGTGCTTTTTGTGTTGTAACTTGTAAGCTTACCGTACAGCCGTGCAGCTTTGTTGTTTTCGGTTTTGTTATATATAGAAAAGAGAGAACACCTTTGAATCGGACAAAACCTTCTCACCGCTTTGTTTCGCTCCACGCTGATTTACGAGCCGGCTGCTTCTCGAATGTTCGAACCACCTCAACGTATTGCAGTCACAAAGTGCATTTCGGTTTCGTTAATTCGAATATTTTGAACGCTTCAATTAAACTACTTACAGTTTATCATCCCTTTGTAAAAAAATCCAGCCAATTAAGCTTTAAAAATATTGACATTTGACACATATAGACAGAGTGTTTCAAAAGTCCCGAAACAGCTTAATATTTCTTATCGGGAACACCGGACTAAAAATGTTAAAATATTTTTTTTTAATAATTTTTTCCTGTCTATCGAATGGCAAAATTAGATTAAAGCCCAACTTTGAAATTTTAAATGGGAACCATACTTTTTATTTCAAGCTGCGGAAAATTTTACATACGAATACGTCTTAGTATTTTTTTAATTCTCGTATTCTATGTAGTGCTCCTAAGAAAGACCTAAAAATAGGCCCTGTACAATAAATATCTAAATCTGAAATGATTGACTTACTTTTACCTAAAATATTCATTTTGAAGAGAAATTTCACTAATCGATACTTCACACGTCCCTACAGCTCGATTTTGAACCTTAAAGCCCCTTTGTAGGGTTTCTAAAAAGGTCTAAAAGAGTTCAGAGTTGAATAAATCTGAATTTTAATTTGATTACTTAATATTGTTTTAAGTACTTTTTTTCGGGTTGAAATTTTACAAATCAGTACCATCATAGGGCCCAATTTAGAACTTTGTGATATTTCATCCCGAAAGAAAGTATTTAAAATAATATTAAGGAGGTTGAGGCGTTAAACGAAGATAATGAAAAAAATCTGAAATAAAGTTTTTTTAATATATTTTTTTATGGCAAAATTTTCTGTAAAAAATCCAAAATCATTAAGAGATTTATAAAGTTAAAAATTAAAAAAAACTTTTACATGTAGTCTTATGGAAAATATGTCAACCTAGCATGCAAACGGTACATTTTAATTTTTTGCAAATAACCAAATAATGTCAGCAGTTCCGAAAACTAACTATGTAAAGCACGGATGTCTTACGCATATTTTAATATTTTTTCCAATTTATTTGGAGACTTTTAATCAATAAAAAAAATGATTAAACCTTAGCACTTTTCGATTATGGACTTTTATTCTTGACAATTTTAACAATTTTAACTGAATTTTCAACTTTTTAATGATTAAATTTTAATTTTCATTACTTCTAATTTCTTTTTTTAATTATTTACTGCAAAAAATATGTAAAATACAGCTATTTACATAAATTTATTTTTTTTAACCTAACTTTGTGCAAAAAATTAAAAAGTTAGTCCATTAAGTAAAATACTGAAATAATTAATATTAAAAAAAAAATATTTATCTATGCCTTTAGGACAATAATTTATTGATATCATCGACTTATAACCTTTTGTAAAAATTTATTATGGAAAAGTTCCCATTTAGTTTTCGACTTACTTTTGATTGGGGCTGTAACGCATCAACCTTCTTAAGTAATCAAATTGAAATTAAAATGTATTCAGCTTTGAACTCTTTTAGAGCTTTTAATCGCTGGCTAGCAGCGTTGATTGTTGGAACCAGCCAATAAGGACGGGCCGTCGGGGCAACACAAAACAACTTCGACACTGGCACGCCGGAGTATTTCTATGGAGGATTGACTCCGGTGTGCACTTAAAAACAGACATTGCCACCACGATAGATGTGCATCTCTCGATACCGACATCAGCGGCGTATATGCAAATACCCGCGATCCTACCCGTTGCTTCCACCAGAACAGTAATCCGAAAAAAATGGTTTTACCCATTTTTAAGCAAATCGAAGCTATCGGTAGATCGCCGCGTTCGTAATAGGGATGTCCGAAGTGAAAATAAATATCGATATATCGATATTTATAAAAATATCAATATCGACGTCGATATATCGAGGAAAAAATATCGATATACCGATGTATCGATATTTATAAAAAATATCAATATCGACGTTGATATATCGAGGAAAAAATATCGATATACCGATGTATCGATATTTATAAAAAATATCAATATCGACGTCGATATATCGAGGAAAAAATATCGATATATCAATGTATCGAATATCGACGTCGATGTATCGAGGAAAAAATATCGATATACCGATGTATCGATATTTATAAAAAATATCAATATCGACGTCAATATATCGAGGAAAAAATATCGATATATCGATATTTATAAAAAATATCAATATCGACGTCGATATATCGAGGAAAAAATATCGATATATCGGTCAAATTTTCAAAAGATTTTGCGTTTTTAAAATAATAGTGTATTTAGCTTAATATTATCAATAGTAATTTTTATACAAAATGTACATTATTTTAATGTACAAAAATCTCAAAGAAATGTAGGTATTTTTACCAGTATTTCTTTTTATAAGGCAATATAATAATTACAAAAATATCAAAAACTAAAAAGCTACCTTCTAACTAATATTTTTAAACCTATTCATTATATTAGGCAAACCAGTATTCCGGTAGCGAAAGTATCACTTACGGTTTTGGATTCTAGTAACTTTAGTTACATAAATAAAAAAAATATATCTTTTTTGATACAATGTTCGATATTGGATATTTTGTATCTATATATCGGATCAAAATATATCGATGTTTTAAATTAAAAATATCGATACATCGATATAACGATACTTTTTCAACATCCCTAGTTCGTAAGACAGACGATTTACTAAAAAGTTTTGTTTACAGGAATATAATTGCATTTCGGCTTTTCATTTGTACACCGAGAGATGGTGACACCATTTTTGTCATCGCAGAACTAAGTCATTTATACCATTCAAATTCCACAAATGGGTCCAAATTCACATTTCGGAATTTTACAAATTCTTTTTGTTTTGCGGTCCCCAGAGTCTAAAAAAACAAAATTTTAGAAAAAGTCTTTGCATTTCTTCGTATGTTTGTCTGTGAGCACGATACAGGTCAAACGGATTAGCGGATTGAAACGAAATTTTAGAAGGATGTTTGATTTGTAAATATGAAGAGCTCTATTTTTTTTTTGGAGAAAATCGGCGCATGCGCAGACGTGATATATGCTATAACTTTGTTTTTTTGCCTTATAGTGGTATACTTATTACAACGGTTTATTATTCTATTTATGTTCCTAGAAAGTTTTATGAAATAGTTTTTTCTGAAATATTTTGAAAATTAATAAAAAAGAAAGCAGTTAGGTAGCTGAGAAGCATTGGTGACAATGCAATACGTAACAATGCAAACGAATAGCAAAAATAATATTTAATACTAGCCGTTACCCGTGTCACCGCACGCGTTAAAATAAATTATATTTTCTTTATTATAAAATATGTCAATATTTTTCTCTTACAAAAACTGCCAAGTATTATTAAAAAAAAAATTACCAATATTACATATTTTATCTATTAAACGAGTTTTGTAAGCCTGTTTATTTTTGTTATCACAAATAATGTTCTACGCCACTGTTAAACTCAGCCGCAACACTATATGCAAAATAGTAAAAACTAATCCTCAGCGGACAAATTGTATTTTATCGATCTGCGCAGTTTGCATAAACAAAGTTGCTTTCGCCGAAAGATAAATTAAAAATAAATTAAATTTTAAAACACCCATCGACTCCTTAGGGCTTAGATGAAGTTGTAACGCATTTGTAAAGCAATTCTCTTATTTTAAAAAAAAAAATATTTGTGCTCTCATGTTTTCATTACGGAAACACTAACGATAACATAATTTTTTCTTCATATCTCGATCGAAAATGCCTACTTTTGGCACCAATTGTAAGGCAGAAAGTCTAACATTTATTCCTTGATGGGATTACACGCCCAAATACGGAAAGTTCGTACGTTCGGGCGGTCGTAAAGCAAAAACAACTAATCAACTGTTGTTTAGATGCAACCCTATTACATTTTAGCTGTCATTTGTGTATTTACGTAAAAATTCAAAGCTTGCTTGGAATTTACCTGTGTTTTTATGTAATTAATACGTAATTATTTATGGGGAATTATAAAACGGTCGAATAAAAAAAAATTTGGTGACAGCTGATGATGAGATACTGTTTTAATAACTTGAGATATTAAAATAATAGTTGGGTGAATAAATTACTAAGTGAGCGACTAAATTACTAAGTAATTTTGAAGCAGATATCTTCTTTTGTTTTTACTTTTTATTTTTTTTTCACTTTGAGACTACAACTTAAAACTCACATTTTCATGAAGATTGAAAACCACCGCTTTTTTTGATAAAGGGGTATGCGAATTATTTCGCAGTGAAACGCGATGGGCAAAGAGGGAGTTTTTAAAAAAAATAATTCCGGGGTGAACGATAAAGGGGTATGCGAATTGTCTCGCTGTGAAACGGGAAGGGGCAAATGTGGAGTTTTTAAAAAACAATTCCGGGGTGAACGATAACGGGGTATGCGAATTAAATAGTCCATTAAATAGAACTGCGTTTTCTAAAAAATGTATATTTAATTGACAGTCAATTAAATATATATTTTTTAGAGAACGCAATTCTATTCAAACAATTAACTATTAACAACTTAGTAATTTAGTCGCTCACTTAGTAATTTAGTCGCTCACTTAGTAATTTAGTCACCCAACAGATTATTTTCTCGTCAAGCGCAGTCAGTCGCTCACTTAGTAATACAGTAACCCAAATTGGTTATTTTTGTCACTCAAAATTGTAATTTACAGTCACTCGTTTAAATACTACCCATTTATTATTTAATGTTTTTAATAAGCGTGCCTACGACTGAAGTATGAAGAAAAATAGTATACACCACACTGGCCGAAGGTGTGATAACCTTGCCCTGCGCTTCATGATGCCCTCGGTTTCGCCTCAGGCACCATGGCGCGTGCTGGGCTCCGTGCTGTGCTGGTCGTCCAGGTTCATGCCAGACAAGTGTGCGCGATATTTTACGCCAAACTTTGTATTGCAATGTGCTGTCCGATATTTACCTATGCATACGTAAAGACTTTTGAGAGGAGGGAGCCCCGTCTCACACTGTGAAGGCCTCATTCGTCATCCCGATATTGGAATATATATTTACAAGTACACGGCCATTTGGTGCGATAGTTTGTCTGTTAACATAAACCATTGTTGCGGTTATTGTTGCAATAACTTTCTCCTCTAACAATAATCTATGCAAATTGTAATATTATGCTAATGAAAATTTATACGTTCAAATCCCCATGTTTTGTATAAACAGGCAACTGTGTGTTGCTATGCGCGTCTCTCTCTGACGCACGCCGTCAAGACTGTGCGTTCGTCTCGCTCGCACCCGCCAGTATTCTGGATTCTAAATCATTTAATCGTATTAGAGTGTACAGTCTACGCGCGTATCTGTGGCGCGGCTGTTTCGAGCGACGTGACGCGACACAAATTGGCGTGCGTAGTAGATAATTCGAAACTAGACTTGAACTGCATCAGAAATCTTATCTTATCACCATTTTTATAATTTTTTATTTAACTTGCTTTGTCATAAAGCCACGGTGTAATAGTAGATAAGCTTATTGTCGGCAGGGTTTGGCACCGCGACCCGATTTTTTTTAACAATATTGTACATGAGATTAAAATTTTATATTTTATAACCACGTTTATATTGCTTTTAGTGTTTCTCGGGCCGAACTTTGTAACTAATTGTAAACTAACTTCCTGATTAGATAGAGACTTGAAATTTTTAACATAACTCAGAATTAGCTGACAATGCGAGAAAATACTAAAATAAAATAGAAAATAATACAAGAAAGAAAGACATTTTAATAAATACATATAATTCATTCCGACTTATTTACCGTTGTACAACGCTTAGCAATTGTCCGACGTAACTCAGTTGGATAGAGCGTCGTGCTACCAGCGCGAAGGTCGGGGGTTCGACCCCCCATGGGTCATATAGTATTTTCATTTTTTACGACGTATTTTTGTTTTTACCACGTTTTTATTAACTAAAAAGAAGAAAATAAAAATAATGATTAAATTTTTTTTTAATTTTTCACGTTTTTAAAATGAACTAAAAAGTATAAAATATCCTTTTAACTTGTAGGATTTGAAACGAAGAAGCGGGGCGCTATATTCGTTTTATCTCATCAATAGATTTTTTCATTGACAGCTACTCTGTACATTTCTTTATATAACTTTCGCATGCACCCCACGTTTTTCGATTCAAATCCTACAACTTAAAAAATTATTTTATACTTTTTAGTTCGTTTTAAAAACGTGGTACTTATTAAAACTTTTTTTTATTTATTTTATAATTTATCTGGACATTGTTTCGTTGATCGAATTACCTTAAGAAAAATTCGTCATAGACCACTTTGACTTTTTGACCAGGGTTATATAATAATTACACGCGGTCCGTTCACAAGCGAATCTCTCTGAGAGACTGAGCATTATTTTAGCACGGTCGAGAGCGTGTTGTGTATAAATTACACACGTTATAACATGCATCACGTTGAGCTATGCGTTTATGAAGATATTTTTTTTATTAACTGCAATAAAAAGTTTAGATTTTTTAATTTTCAAATGCCTCATTAGAACTGCGTCAAGAAATAACGCTTTAATTTTTTTAACTACAGTTTTTTTTTAAGTATTCCGTGCGAAACAGAACACTTATGGAATCACTTCGGTCCCCATCCGTCCGTCCGTCTGTTTGACGTAACAATTTGAAATTTGGTAGATAGAGAGAGTAGTGTGGTGGCTTAGATACAGACGAAAAGTATAAACAATTCAATTTTGATTCTGGGGGTAAATTTCAGGGGGTAATTTGCTAAATAGAAAAAAATGTTTAGCGTCCGTTTTTCGACTTTATGTCATAACAGACGCCATTCCATCTATCATACTTCCCGTTATTTTCTACATTTTTAAACTTCCACTTAATTAATAGCAATAGGCCAATGAAGGAATTGTTAGGAAGTTAGGATAAGATAGGCAGCTTTTGAGCATAGGAGTTTGACAGGTATTCGGCCATAGCCTTGATTAAGGAACCATCTCGATATTTATCTGGAATTATTGAGGGGAACCATGGAAAACCTCAACAAGATAGCCGGTAGGTACAGGAATTACCGTTTATCGGCGAGAGGCAGCAGAAAAAAGTCCCAGCCACATCTGCCCCCGCCGGGATTCGCACCCGGCACCTCCCGAATTCGAGTCTAGTGCTCTCCCCACTACGGATTCAACACTATATTGTTTAATAAATAAAATTATCGACCAATTTTTCAGACAAATATATTAACAAATAATATAAAAATTAATAGATTAACGTTATTATTTTTTCAATATTTGATAATTAAAAAAGCAATTTTTTTTCAAAAACTAATTAGAAACTAATTAATTATTAATTGATTTTTATATTTTTTAGATCGGTTCTGAAGAAGATCCAAACCCGGACCAAAACGTTAATGTATTAATTTTTATATTTTTTGTCAATTTGTCTGAAAAATTGGTCGATAATTTTATTTATTGAAGAGTTCTGGTCAGACATTAATCAAAGATTTGACTATATTGTTTATTTATTGACTATTTTTAAACATTTTTCGGGAAAAATGCTAAAAAATTGCTGTTCCTCATTTTTATCATCAAAAGGATCGCTCAGAAAAATCGGAAAAAAGTCACGATCATTGACAATTAGGTTTAGATTCAATGAAAATTATCAGAATTGTAAAAAATTCTACGGCGAATAATTATTATATACAGCAAAAGCCATGTTATAAACCAACGCGTCTACCCATTTTCGCGCTGCCATCTTACATAATTCTAGTAACTAAATTAAACATAAGACGTGTCAAGAGCAGTGTCGAGCATCCCAGCATTTGCACGTTTTTACTCCCATGCGAACGCGCCAGTAGATATTTCACATCAAAGTTTTGTTTTTTTTTGTCGAAAAGAAACACACTTCGCCATTCTTAAATTACTTTTGTTCATGCGCACCAAAACCGCTCCGTACATAATTTTTAAGTGTGGTGATCCACTTCAAGTATGTTGTGTTCTTTAACCCTGCAGCAACATCGCGTGCCTGTCTCTGTAGTTGTGACTGATATATCGGGAGAAGGAGGACGAAAGCCGGGGTTGTGGGCGTGTCTGAATAACGGTCGTTACGGCTTCGGCGGGAATGTTTATGGACCAACTAAGAGAGGAGAGAGAGAGAGAAAGCGTTGTATACGTATTTATGGTATGGCTTACAAGGAATGATAACGGCTCTACTTTACCGACCGGCGTGTAGAGGTGCACTATACGTACTTACTGATAAACAATACACTCACACTTTGCGAGCGTCGACAACATCGGAATGTGACTGATGGATCAGAAGCCATTGATTGCACGCGACGACTATAGATTAACCACTCTATATAAGGATAATAAAACAAAAAACGTGTCAGTCTCATCCAAAGTTAATAGACTACAGAGGTTGCCTCGTTCCATCTGACCAATCAGCGGAAGCACTGAAATGACTTCAGCTGGAGGACCGTCAATATTTTTGTCAACCTATAATCACGAAATCAAAAATGTAATTTGTATTTAACTAATGTAAATCCCTTGTCTTAAAATAGTAGGTATACCTACATCACACTGGCCGAAAGTTTGATATTCTTGCACTGCACGTTTTGATTCCCTAGGCTCGCATCGGGCACTGTGCAGTGCAAGAATATCAAACTCTCGGCCAGTGTGGTGTAGGTATATTTTTTTTCTTCATACCTCGGTCGTAAGTATGCTTATTATATACATTAATAATGTAATTACTTATTAATTGCATAAAAAGCACAGATAAATTCCAAGCAAGCAGCTTTGAGGTTATACGTAAAAACACGAATCACAGCTGGTCGCGACTATTTGCTAAAATGTAATAGGATTGTTACGAAAACGACATCTAAACAACAGTTGATAGGTTATTTTTACTTAACTTCTGCCCGAATAAATTTTGTAATCACTGCGGTTATGTAAGAACAGTAATTAGGACATAAATAGTAGAATATGACTAATTATGTCATCAAAAGCGTGGATCCTCTCAAATAATTTATGACCCACGCTATTATAATTATGTGATTTAAAGTGACTTAATGAAATAAGTGACTTGATGAACCAAAATTAAATATAATTTCTTTTGTTAGTTATACAATTTCATAAAATCGCGTTTAAAACAAAAATCAGTCGAATTCCACATATTTCATAAGTATCCTATTTTCTTTTCAAATAATACAGAATGAAAATGTTTAAATACTCAAAAGATGACAAAATTGATTTCTTTCCATCTGCTTGACTCGAATCGAAACAGAAAACTGACTTGCATCGCTTCGATTGGATAGTCTATAGTCCGCTTGTGATCAATGGAGCGGCCTGTCGAGAGATATCATCGCTCCTGCTGCAGTGATGTTGTACGAGGGTAGATCTAAAAGTTAGATAAAGGTCGCATAACATGTGTTCTCCGGATGCGGAAATGTACACACATAACGAGTACATAGCCTATACCCGGCGCCTACACCATCACGTTATACGTTACTCTGAGCGTTTCGTTTTGTTTGATTTCATTTCAGTTGCGTTTGAGTTTTTATGGTCCGATTTGTTTAGTAATGATCGGAATTATCGCCATGAAATAATCTTTCAGATAACATTTATAGGGGAATGTACAGTGGCGGCGCGTCAACTTTTCTGCAGGGTCAACCGGAGGCACTTCCTAACACGGGCTAGGTTATTAAATTATGAATCACGTCCATGTTTATGATGTTTCATTTATTAACTTTTTTTCAAACACTATTGACAAAAGCTATTATATGCGAATTTTCCTACATTATAGTGCGTATTACTAAATTTAATAACTTACAAGTGTAGCCACTGTTCGCTACATTGTTAAGAAACACCCATTGTTACATCGCTATATTAGAAAAATTTATTTCTCAAACAATGTCACCATCGTGATACGAACCCCGAATCTTTCCACTATCGCGGCGGACTATGTAATGTAATGTAATGTAACTCAGTCCGCCGCGATAGTGGAAAGATTCAGGGTTCGTATCCCGATGGTGACATTGTTTGAGAAATAAATTTTTCTAATATAGCGATGTAACAATGGGTGTTTCTTTACAATGTAGCGAGCAGTGGCTACACTTGTAAGTTATTAAAAGCTATTATATACACTGTAACACTAGTCACTACTGCCGCAAGCCGTGTGTATGACGTGCGTACAGTCGAGTCGAAGCGTCAAAGGTGTTGGCTGAATAGGCTAGATTCAGTGAACACTTCTGGCATATTATATGACAGTGATGCTTATTTGTTTTAATGTGCTGACGGTAAATGCAGCTCGAAGCCGATCTAAATAACACGCTATAACTTGTGGGTCAGGAGTTGTACGGTGTATTTAAATCGGAGGTATCTGATGTATGCTGTTTCGGAGCGCCTGAACGCGAGAAAGTCTGCCACACAGAACACACAAGAATTTTGTGGTCTGCCAGTGGCTGTTAAATTTTAGCGTTGATTGTGTAACTATTACATTATTTCATAGCGTTACATATTGATTAAAATATAATTAATTGTAAAATTATGACCGAGCGGGGTGGCTTAGTGGTGAGAGCACTAGACTCGCATTTGAGAGGTACCGGGTTCGAATCACGACGGGGGCAGATGTGGCTGCCTCTAGTCGAGAAACGGTAATTCCTGTACCGGCCATCTTGTTGAGGTTTTCTATGGTTTCCCTCAACAATTCCAGATAAATATCGAGATGGTTCCTTATTCAAGGCCATGGCCGATTACCTGTCAAACTCTTGTGCTCAAAATTTGCCTAACTTATCCTAATTTCCTAAAAATTCCTTCATTCGCCCATTTCTATTAATTAAGTTGAAGTTTAAAAATTGTAGAAAAAAATAATAATGGTGCGAATGGCGTCTGTTATGACATAAAGTCGAGAAGCGGACGTTAAGCGCATTATTATATTGTAAAATTATGAAGTGCCTAAGATTTTGGTTGTTCTGCAGCTGTGCAGCGCTCATAGATGAACCGCCACTGGGGATATCTAAAATCAATCTGATCAGACAACAGTGAACGTAAAGTGATTGATCCAGGGGCTGTCTTCTGGTATAGCTAAGATGCCTGTGCGTTACGTCAAGCAGCACATTACGTGAAATATAAGTTGGCAACAAAATAGTTTTCTTCCTCAGTTGTCGAGAGTCTGTAATTCATAAGTTCGGAACGCGTTTTTTGACAATTAAGCATACGGCACTAAGGTTCAAAAGCTCAACTTTCCAGTTTGATGAATATAGAACTGACAGCGTCCCGGCCCGGCTTCGCCCGAATTTGTAGATTGCGACTGTTTTTTCTTCGACTTACGTTGCTAAATTATTGTCCACGAAAAGCGCTTAACATTAAAATGGATATAGTAAGCTATCCTTAAAAGATAGACATATGCCATTGCGAACTTTTCTGTAGACCTATAAAAGAGGAACAATTCCACCATACATTGTTTTGTTATATCTCAAAGGGATTAGGCAGCGTTTTCGATAAAAGCTCCCAGTCGGCTTGATTTTTTCCGACATCTTCAACAATCATAGTCATATTTCAACCAATTTACACAAAACATTAATGAATTATACACATAAACCTTTCTCTTGAATCACTCCGTCCATTGGTATAAACATGAAAATCCGTTCGGTAGTTTTTGAGTTTATCGCGTTCAGACTGACAAACAGACGCGGCGGGGACACTTTGTTTTGTAAATACCGTTGTTTATATCAATTTGATTTCAATCCAGTTAAAATCAATTTTATTGGCACCCAGGTTAACTGCTACTAGAGTAAAACGTTACTCAAGAAATAAGCTATCGAATGGTATTCTGAATTCACATTGGTTCAGTATAGCAGTCTTAATTCGATTTTAACCCGGGTGAAGCCGGGTCGGACAGTTATTGTGTACATAAACCTTCATCAAGAAATTCAAATCCGTTCAGTAGTTCTCGAGATTAGCCGTTACAGACATTCAGACAAACAGATAGTTGAGTCGCGTTAACAAAAATCGAAATAACTAATAAACGCGAGTGAATACGCGGGTGAAGGCTAGTAAGAAAATTGTTTATATGAAGCTGCAGTTCACATAGGCTCTTATCATTGCCTATCCGATAACGACATATATTCGAGACGCTGAGTCCAGCGTCGCGACGTCGTATCGCGCTGTTCAACCTATCAATTAGAACTATAAAACTGTGACAAGCGCGTTTTCTATTTACAGCGCTTTTGAATATTTAACGCTATCTGTGTTTGTTTTAGGAGACTGCAGAAATCGTTCCTGTATCTGCAGTGTTGTAGCAAAACGGATTATGTCGAATTATCGCTAAAATAATGATAATAATAATGATTAGATGGAGAGTGCAGCTTATGGATCAATTAAATACCGTACTTTTAATATTTTTCTTTTTATATATATCTAACGTTTCGGATAATTTTAATAAGACGCATTTTATAATTAAATTTAAAAAAAATCAAAAATTGTAATTTTGATAGTTAAAAATTGGTTAAAACAAAGACATGAAGAAAACTGTGATTAAGAAATATATTTTTTTTATTTTTTTGACTATGTACTTCATCATCTGACCACTACATAATCTTTGAAGATGACAAAAACCTCTTTGATGAAACGTTAGATATATATAAAAAGAAAAATATCAAAAGTACGGTATTTAATTGATCCATAAGCTGCACTCTCCATCCAATCATTTCGATACAAAGGATCGCAATTTCTACTAATAGTAGTTAGAAGATAACAGATAATAATAATGATAATAATGCGAGCCGTGTGGTATATGCTGCCCCTGTGATATTTTTCTTCAAACCACGGTCGAAAGTACGCTTTATTAATTAAATTAATTAATTACGTATTAATTACATAAAAACACAGATAAATTTCAGGCAAGCAGCTTTGAGGTTTTACGTAAAAACACGAATGTCAGCTGTTCGCGACTATTGGCTATCGGCACTAGCGGCAGTCTCATGGAGCGGTGTACATGATAACTATTTTTATTTGGGGAATTATAAAACGGTCGAATAAAAAAAAAACTTGGTGACTGATGATGAGATACTGTTTTAATAACTTGAGCGGTATGAAATAGAGTAAGCGAAGAAATAACTAAACTAGCGACAAATATTGGTTAATAATAACATCCAGAACGGCTTACAAACATTGGGTTGTGAATAATCCATTTGAGATATTAAAATAATAGTTGGGTGACTAAATTACTAAGTGGGCGACTAGAATGCCTTCGGTAATTTTGAAGCAGATATCTTCTTTTGTTTTTACTTTTTATTTTTTTTCACATTGAAAACCACCGCTTTTTTTGATAAAGGGGTATGCGAATTGTCTCGCAGTGAAACGCGATGAGGTAAAGGTGGAGTTTTTAAAAAAATAATTCCGGGGTGAACGATAAACGGGTATGCGAATTGTAATTCCGGGATGAACGATAAACGGGTATGCGAATTGTAATTCCGGGATGAACGATAAACGGGTATGCGAATTGTCTCGCACTGAAACGGGAAGGGGCAAATGTGGAGTTTTTAAAAAAACGATTCCGGGGTGAACGATAACGGGGTATGCGAATTAAATAGTTAATTTTTTTAATAGAACTGCGTTTTCTAAAAAATGTATATTTAATTGACAGTCAATTAAATATATTCTTTTTAGAAAACGCGGTTCTATTCAAACAATTAACTATTAACAAAATGCCGCTCAGAATAAATAAATCATTTGCTAAACTTTGAAAAAAATGCAGGACGTAACGTTGACACTCAAACAAATATTAGGCCGCTCAAATATTATGAAGCTTCCCATTTTGTATTTTAACTAACTCAAATGGATGTTTGTAAGTTGCTGTTCTGTTGATTTCTCGTCACGCGCAGTCAGTCGCTCACTTAGTAATACAGTAACCCAAATTGATTATTTTTGTCACCCAAAATTGTAATTTACAGTCACTCGTTTAAATACTACCCTTTTTATTTTATAACCGGTCGAAAATAATAATTATCACGGCAGTATATTTCTTTAGAAATCTGTCAAGATGCAATAAATTATTGCCAGAAAATAGACTTAAGTCATTTTGTCGCCTGGTCAAAGGATTGTAGAGAACAACGTCGCTGCAGACGTTGCTTAAACGATCGCATTAAATCGTCAGCGCTGTTTAAAAGGAACGATAAAAAATGTTTGATGGGCCGCACTAATCGTAAACGTGAACGATAATTTATAAACTCTTTTCTGTGATGGAGGCGAATGGCGACAACACTGTTGTTGTCTTGTGTTGTTAACGGATTACAATAACCCTTTTGTATTTTAAACTTCACTTATAATTTGGTACACGAAAATCCCTGAAAGATGTTAAGCTGTATTAAATGTCTTACTTTATTTTTTTTTCTTGTCTAGCACCGCACCGACTCTTAAGATTGTTAGATCTAGTGGCAATTTATATTTTTAATAGCGGTCCCGCCCGGTTTAACCCGGGTGCAAAAGAACGAATAGGAAAGGAAGGGACATGAGTACGCACATTCATCTTAGTTTACCGAGATGAATGTTGTGTCCAAACTTCATAATGATCGGCGTTAGCGTTCAAAAGTTTTTGTCGTTAAAAAGCAGTATTTATACTTTTTTAAGTAATAAATTTCTTTTAATATAATAAATATTTAATTGAAAACACTGTAGGAAAATTATTTTTTCATATAGGTGCCTATAATGAGCTATTTATTAGATTTATTTAATTTTAATTAGTCGTAATAAAATATAAAAAAAATGAAATGTAAACCTTAGAAGAAAGCAATGTAGAAAATAAAAAAAAAAAATATATTTGCCGACGTGGGGCTTGAACCCTAGACCTTGGCATTAAGAGTCTTACACTCTACCGACTGAATTATCCGGGTTTGTACCTTGACGCGCTAATATTGCAGTATTTAGTTAAGGCATTTCACCTGATAATATTTGTCGAACGGACTAACTTTGAGACACATTTTGCAACATTTTTCATTTATGTTCCGCTCCAATTAGTTGTAGCGTAATATTATATAGCCTATAGCCTTCCTCGATAAATGGGCTATCCAACAAAAAAAAAATTTCAATTCGAACCAGTAGTTTCTGAGATTATCGCGTTCAAACAAACAAACTCTTCAGCTTTATATATTAGTATAGATATAGATAAAAAAATGTATTAAAAAACTTGTTCAGTCGAGCTGATGTAAAGAAATAGTCTTTTTTGCCTTGACGTAGAAAAATTTTGACCTTAGATAAAAAATAATTCGGGAATGTGTACTACATTATTAGGCGGAGGGGAGGAGACTCGATTCTTCTTAATGAAGACGACGTAAAAATAATGTGATAATAATTGGTTTTAGTTATAACAATCTTTAATGAATTAAATCTTTGATTAACGTCTGATAAGAACTCTTCAGTAAATATCGAAACGTTAATGTATTAATTATATTTTTTTATTAATATATTGGTCGATAATTTTATTTATTTAATGAATTAAACTAATCTCATTTATTTCGATAAAATTAAACATGATTACCTATTATTAAACAATTAAGGTAATTAAAAGAAAGAATTAATCGTGAAAATGGTCGATTAAATTGCATAATTTTGTATAGTTTACTGTTTCCTTTAAAGATATATAAAAATAGATCCCCAAACTATTTTACGTATTTTGTCTTTGCAAAAGTGTAAGCATTTATGTCCCGATGGTTTTTACTTCATAAAACATTTCTAACGAACAGAAACAAAAGGTAATTTAAGTGTCTACTATTTACAACATTAAACAATGTAAAGATACATTAAACAAAAACACAAATGCTCTCGTACGAAGTTCCTAAAGAAAATAAAGTCTTTCAAGTAGAAGTCAATATATCTTATTTTTACCAAGAACTGTAACCGTATCCGGATTCGCCCGGCTTTTTGTTAAAGATTGACACTTTTGTAGAAAATACTTTTCTAACGGTTTAAGCAGCGTATGTCAAGATATCTTACACTCACCTACAATGCTAATGTTACAAAATATAGACTAACACCTGGCCAGATAAGTGTTACAATTGGCGCCCAACGTTGGGTCAATTGCTACACCAACAGATTTTTCACGCATTGTATTGATATATATCTCTAACGGTTTAGGAAGCGAATTATATCCTCGGCTACAGTGCTATTTCCTTTTGTTACACAATATAGAAACCCGGCCAGACAATAAGTGTTAAGATTGGCGCCCAACGTGGGGCCAATTGTTGCACTAACACATTTTCCATACATTCTATTGATTTATCTCAAACGGTTCAGGCAGTTTATGTTAAGAAATTCTTTACTTGACTATAATGCTAATTCCCTATTTTACAAAATGACTAAAATCCGGCCAGACAAGAAGTGTTAAGATTGGCGCCCAACGTGAGGCCCAATTGTTACACCAACAAAAACGTGAAACAGTATTGTTGATTTTGTGTCTGACTGACAGACAGATAAACGTTATGAGATTTATAATATTTATAGATGTAAAAACAGTATCAGTGATCACGAAAACGTTATAATAAGGTCAAGCTTTCTTTGTTACAGAATATAGAAACCCGGCCAGACAACAAGTGTTAAGATTGGCGCCCAACGTGGGGCCCAATTGTTACACCAACAATAACGTGAAACAGTATTGTTTATTTTGTGTCTGACTGACAGGACAGATAAACGTTATGAGTTTTATAATATTTATAGATGTAAAAGCAATATCAGAAATTACGAAAACAATATAATAAGGTCAAGCTTTCTTTGTTACAAAATATAGAAACCCGGCCAGACAGCAAGTGTTAAGATTGGCGCCCAACGTGGGGCCCAATAACAAAAACGTGAAGCAGTATTGTTTATTTTGTGTCTGACTGACAGACAGATAAACGTTATGAGTTTTATAATATTTATAGATGTAAAAGCAGTATCTTGGATCACGAAAACGTTATAATAAGGTCAAGCTTTCTTTGTTACAAAATATAGAAACCCGGCCAGACAACAAGTGTTAAGATTGGCGCCCAACGTGGGGCCCAATAACAAAAACGTGAAACAGTATTGTTTATTTCGTGTCTGACCGACAGACAGATAAACGTTATGAGTTTTATAATATTTATAGATGTAAAAGAAGTATCAGAGATCACGAAAACGTTATAATAAGGTCAAGCTTTCTTTGGCAAAAAATATAGAAACCCGGCCAGACAATAAGTGTTAAGATTGGCGCCCAACGTGGGGCCCAATTGTTACACCAACAAAAACGTGAAACAGTATTGTTTATTTTGCGTCTGACCGACAGACAGATAAACGTTATGAGATTTATAATATTTATAGATGTAAAAGCAGTATCAGAGATCATGAAAACGTTATAATAAGGTCAAGCTTTTAAAATAATGAGAGATAAAACGAACGATGATATTGTAATAACTAAACAATTACGTATCTCGTAAGTTGTCAAGGTTATTATTCTTCTTTATATAGTCGTATAAAGCTCACAATACATTGCGGCGTATTTTATGTCCAACGAGCATGGTTACTGCGCCTCTCTCGCGCGCGTTGAATAAAATAAATCCACAGTTCATGATGTTGAACAGTTGTTTTAAGAGAAAAGCAATTACTAGAAAATAGGGTGTAATATTTCTTTTGGAAAAACTGTGCGAACATTTGTGAACTTGTTATGGTAATAGAAATAGAAAAAGAATAATGTGTCAAAGTTTTATAACGCCGCTTCCATGGCTGGTGTACATAAATATTGTATAAAAGTGGGCGTTCGGAATAGCCGGGCGTATAGTTCGCGTTCGTTTGTTTGTTTTATTATTATTATTATTTTATATTTTTTTGTGCTGCACTAATGGCATATTTTTGTCATCTTTTTATATGCGCTGTGCTTATTTATGAATCAGTCATAAAAAGCAATTTATTGAATGTTATATCTGAGAGGAAAAACGGGAAATGTATGGAAGAAAAGCGGAAAGAATACAGTGAAATGTCTTTTAAACGAACACGGTCCCTTCAATGAGTGGATCATGATTTTGATCTTTGAATAATTTTGATGTCAAGAAAGGATTCATTAACATTTGAATAACGTTTGAAAAGTACAGGTGCTAAAATCAAAATCACATTTCTCTAGTTTTGAAATGTTCATTGTTTTAAGGTCTGTATATTAAGAATAAAGTACAAAATAATCTATACTAATATATAAAGCTGAAGAGTTTGTTTGTATGTTTGTTTGGTTGAACGCGCTAATCTCAGGAACTACTAGTTCGATTGAAACATTTTTTTTATTGGATAGCTCATTTATCGAGGAAGGCTATAGGCTATATAATATCACGCTACGACCAATAGGAGCGGAGCATCAATGAAAATGTAAAATGTACCTATCCCAAATTTGTCCGTCCGACAAAAACTTTTGAACGGTAACTCCGATCATCATGAAATTTGGACAGAACATTCATCTCGGTAAACGAAGGACGTGCGTACTCATACCCCTCCCCCCATTCGTTCTTTTGCACCCGGGTGAAACCAGGCAGGAATGAGTCATACTTCACGAGTTTTGACATTATGTTGAAACGAACACAGCTAGTTTTTCCGAGTGATAATGTCTTTCCACCACATTTTTTCACGTACCTTCTATAAAATTGCTGATTTTCACTTAATTTTCAGATTTTCGACAGTTCACATAACACTAGACAATTTTTCCCCGTGAAGTATACTGTATTTAAGAGGTTTCACTGTACAATACACAGCACGTATATTATTATGTGAGTGAATAAAATAGCAATATTGTTTTTGATGAGCTTTCGGTAGTTATCGTAAACCATTCGTCACGACGCAACGCGACAGTTCGACGGACGATAATAAAAAAGTCGAATATGTTTGCGATATGCAAATGCCGTGTGAATTTACTGTAAGAAATTGTAATCGCTGCTTTAATATTCAGAATGCAGTTTAAAGAATTTATGGTTTAAACGGCTTTTAATGTAGTGTTCGCCGGGCATACGGCACGTGTGATGTATAATCCGCGAGGTTGGCTGGCGTAGCATTAACGGACACACTGTCACAGATAACGGCGCTCTGCTACACGTTCGGTCTCTCTAGCCCCGTCTCGTGAATATATATAAATTCGGAGGCTTGCTGCCGTCGCCGAAATTATTTCGTCTATTCGGCAAATTTGCTTTAGATATACTGCCTGTAAAGTTGCCAAAACTACAGAAAAAAATTCCAGCCAATAGGTCATATGCACGAGACTCCAAATTGGTTTAAATTTTTATGAAGATTGACTCTATTCAATAAATAGAGTAACTGTGATCCATTGAAGTTAATGATGAGTATTTGGAAAGAATTCCGTGGCATAAGGATCGAAAATGAAGTAATACTGAGATTTTTTTAAACTTGCATTTAATACTAACGTTTCGATACGTTTTGTATCATCTTCAGAGTGTTCAAATGCTGTCACATGTTATCAGTATATTGTTGTTGATGGATTGAGAACATGGTGTCACTCAACTTGTTAATTGTTTTTTTTTTATAATATATTTTTAATGTGGATACTGGTTAATGTTAATGTTTTAAAATTATTAGTTTCTTTTAAATATAAAATTATTGTCACAAATTAAAACAAATGTTTTAACCTTTCTAATACGCAGTATTATTCACAGCACAATATTAGAACACTTTGAAGATGATACAAAACGTATCGAAACATTAGTATTAAATGCAAGTTTAACAAAATCTCAGTATTGCTTCATTTTCGATCCTTATGCCAGGGAATTCTTTCCAAATACTCATCATTAAATTTTTATTTCGAAATTTATTTTAGTACCTGATCATATCGTAATGATTATTTTATTAATCTAATCACTGAAAAAAATACAAATAATAAAAAAGAAATGTAGAAAATACGCGCTATTTTCGAATTTTCAAAACGCAGCGTGACGTCAGAGTATATAAAAACAACAGTTTCCATGACGACTGTGTCGTCTCACAGTAAGATTATGTCAGTATTTAGAGAAAACAACAAATAAACTTCATTGAGAACATTGACAATTTGACATCAAGGTTGACATGCATCATATATCATGACGTCACATAAGCCCGCCAACATGGCCGATTGTTTAAACTGTCAATTTTTGAGTGTGAAATTTAATATTTTTTTTCTTATGGTAATATTACATTTTTAAATGATTATAAATTTTTTTCCGTATTGACTAAGTAATCTATTAAAAATATAAAAAAAATACATGCATATGACCTATTGGGCGACGGGACCATTCCAACTTCAAAAATATTGACATTTGATATAATATAATAAAGAGAATAAAATTTCTGATATCGCGTGAGGGAGCACGGGTAATGGCTAGTATTCAATATGATATTCGTTCCGATATATTACATATATTACATATGTTCTACGTCATGTAAAAATTAATCAAAGCAGGCTTAACTAGTTTATTTCTGACAGATGTACAAAACAAAAGAACAGTTGATTTTTTTTAATTTTCAAAATATTTCCGAAACTATAAAATTAAAAAAAAAATTTACAAATCTTTCTTAAAAAAATAAATAACATAATAAACCGTCATGAAAAATATACTATTATTATATAAAAAACAACGTTATAGCATATATCTCTTGTGCGCATGCGCAAATTTTCCCCAAAAACAATAGGGCTCTTCACATTTACGTATCAAACATCCTCCCGAAATTTGGATTCAATCCGTTCATCCGTTTGACCTGTATCGTGCTTACAGACTAACAGACGCACAGAGTTTTTTCAAAAATATGTTTTTGGATTCGGGGGACCTCAAAACAAAAGAATATTCTAAAATTTTGAATAGTGAATTTTGACCTGAACTAGTACCATTCCTCACTTGTGGGTTGGAATGGTAATATACTTCAGCAGTTTTATATAGTAAATCTCGACTTGAACAAAAAACTATTTAAACTGTTTGTATCTAATAGGAATCATTCACTGTTACAACTTTCAGTAAACACTCTGTATATTTAAAAAATAGTTTTTGAAACATAAGTGATCAATAAATAACATACTATTTTTATTTTATATAATTGCAAACTTTGTACACCCTAAAAAGAAGTTAAAAAAAACGGTCATTTCGAATGCATTCCGACGTGACCCCATCCAACTTAAAAGCTTGTATATGCAACAATGTCGCCCAGTTCGACAATTTGGTTCAGTCACGTTCCATAATGCACGTACATACTGTATATGCAAAGCTACATAGTTTTGTAACGTAGTTCTTATCGTTAGCACAGTATATATTATTGTTTAACATTCAGCTCTTGTTCAGTTTATGTCCAAATAACAAACTGCATCGCACCCGTCACTTCCACCGCGGCATTCGTATATCCGTTCGTGAATTCACCTGTGAACGGGGCACGTTGCAGTTGCATAGATGGCTTGTTAACGACGAACGGGGATGATCTATCACGTGCTGTTATTTAGTTAGTTCCATTACTGTGAGTAGTAAAGTTATGGTGGCGGTGTTTGTAGTGCACTGGCGACGGTGGTGGGAGTGACGGTACTCCGTACGCGCCGTCTCGTATCTATGTTTGTGTTGTACACTCGTGTGCATAGATCTTACAACTTAGATTAAAGTTGCCCCGCATTGTAAATACATACCTGCATACGATGTGTACACACAGGGGTGTCCCGTTACGGCGGAAATATGTCGGACACTTTCCTTTGCGATCGCATTTGTGTGTCTATACGTAGAAAAAACTTTTTAAAGATAAGCTTTAATTGCAGGAAAACATTTTTGAATAATTTTAAATAATTATAAATAACGGGAATGCGGACACATAGGTATAATTCTTTTCTTTTTATTGCTTACGTTTCATCAAAATTTTTTGTTTAATTTGACATAATATAAAAAAAAAATTTTCTAAAGTGAAAATGAATTATAATTTTTTATGTGAAACTTAATTTTCTAATTTAAAAAAATTGTTTTTTGAGCTTTGACAAAGTCAATAATTTTGATGAAACGTAAGCAATAAAAAGAAAAGAATTATACCTATGTGTCCGCATTCCCGTTATTCATAATTATTTAAAATAAATATTACGGACTTTAAATGGAAAATAATTTTTGAATAATTTAAGTACATAATTATAAAAGCGTGGGTTGTAGGCTCTACCTTTTTATAATACAGTAAAACCTTTTTTAAGTCAAACCTCGATATGTCGAAAACCTCCAAAACTCGAAAAAATATTTTGTTCCCTTCCCTTAGAGCCTCAAAACCTCCATTATTCGAAATCTCAACTCTCCATAGGTCGAAATAATCAGTGAGTCAAAATTAGTCATAAAAACGCCAAAAACTTCGAGTTACCGAGTTTTCGATTTATGAACGATTTCTACTTAGGCGGGTTTTGTAATAAAATATTCGACTTGTAGAGGTTAATCTTAACCTCTACAAGTCGAATATTTTATTACAAAATCCGCCTAAGTCGAAATCGTCCATAAGTCGAAAACATTGTAACTCGAAATTTTTGGCCATGATGTGTCAAAAAAAAAATGTAATAAGGAAAACTGATGTTAATTTGTTTACACTGACAGCGGAACGTTAAACTAAGGCGCCAATGGTCTTTATTTTACTTAAATCGCCATCAGCCCAACAGCCCGGAACACAACAAACATTTACAGATCGCTTAGTTTTCCTATGTTTTCTTTGTAATTAAAAAACTTCATAAAATTATAACTATTTACACTTTTAATAAACATTGCTCACTGACATACGGAAAATTTGAGTTTGAAGTTTCTCCTAGTGCTCACCACAAACGCTCGCATCGAAAAATTGGTAACTCCGCCTCCCTGCACATAGCTCATATACCAGTTTCATTATCTTTAATTTGAAAAACAAAACATTAATATATATATTAAATCTGAGCTATGTAAAAAAACATGTATAATTTTCAAAGTTATCTCAATTTTTAAAAACATATTTGAAAAATGCGACATTATATTTTAACTCTGACATATTCTATGATATTGACGTCAGTGATAAGTTGTGAAATTTAATCGAAAAATTCTTTTCAAATATATTCTTTAAAAATCAGGATGTACCTAGATACTTGTAGACATGGAGACGGAAAATGTTTGCATAGTTGATGCAATGCATGAATAGTTTGAAAATGTTATTAAATGTTAAACATTTAGTAATAATCTGAAAGAGCGTATTCATCGGAGCAATCGATTTACCAATTTTAATAGTTGTGTATGAATATGTATTACAGCCTTTTGTGCTGCTTGCAGATTAAGGGATGTATGTACTATGTACTACCAACTCAACAAAAAAAAAATAGTGAATTTTTTTATAAGAAAATTGAGATGGGATATTTCATGGAAATTATATCGATGCCTTGCATTAACATTTTTTAACGATCATATTTAGTTAATTTACGTTAAGATTCGTTAATAATTGTAAAATTTAGTACTAAAAAGTATTTTTAATGATTTTAATAATCTATTTATAATGATAACTTGTCAAATGAATATCAAAGCTATCGGCAGAGTGGCGAATCTGTGAGACAGTCGGTCTACTAAAAAAACCTTATTTACGGGAATACAAATAGATTTTGGCTTTTCATTTTTGCACCGAGAGATGGCGTCACTTGGCTCATTTTTATAATCATGGAACTAAACCTTATCATATTACTAAACTTTCTTTATAGGTACAAACGGACAGTTTTGCACGGAGATAGTGCGTTACTTTGCTAATTTTTGTTATCTTTATCATCATTTGCCGAATCTGTGCGACAGTCCATCCAGTAAAAAGCTTTGTTTACAGGAATACAAATTAATTTTGATTTTTCATTTTTGCGATAAGAGATGGTGTTACTCGGCTAATTTTACCATCATGGAACTAAACCTTATCATATTACTAAACCTTCTTTATACAAACGGACATTTTTGCACGGAGATATGGTGTTACTTTGCTCATTTTTGCTATCTTTATCATCATTTGCCGAATCTGTGCGACAGACGATCTAGTAAAAAGCCTTATTTACAGGAATACAAATTAATTTTGACTTTTCATTTTTGCAATGAGAGATGGCGTTACTCGGCTCATTTTTATCATCACGGAACTAAACTATATTATATTACTAAACCTTCTTTATACAAATGGGCAGTTTTGCACGGAGTAATGGCGTCACTTTGCTCATGTTTGCTATCTTTATCATCATTTGCCGAATCTGTGCGACAGTCGATCTATTAAAAAGCCTTATTTACAGGAATACAAATTAATTCTGACTTTTCATTTTTGCGATGAGAGATGGCGTTATTCGGCTAATTTTATCATCATGGAACTAAACCTTATCATATTACTAAACCTTCTTTATACAAACGGACATTTTTGCACGGAAATATGGCGGTATTTTGCTCATGTTTGCTATCTTTATCGTCATACTACTAATGAATTTTTCTTTTACTAGAGTGACCTGTGCGAATCATTCGCACTAAATAAGTATAATAATTATCACTTTGCAAAATTATTTTTTAAATATGATTGTAGGTATTCAATTCGTTTCTAATTTTGCACACTGCTTATAACGTTCTTCTTTTTGTTGTATTACAATATGAAGCTCAGATGACAGATCGAAGAAATATTTTACTAAAATTGTCATATAGAGGCGCAAGTAGCAAAAGCGTTGAGCTAAGCCGTCAGATGGCATCATGCAGCATTGCTGTGATGTTGTTCAGCTTTGCTCGCTGTTTCAAAATTAAAGCCGTCAGATGGCAGTATGCAGTATTGTGTCTGTTGTATTACAATATGAAGGTCAGACGACAGATCGAAGTGTTGACGTTGTTTCAAAATTAAAGCCGTCAGATGGCAGACGTTGTTCAGCGTTGCTGTATTTTAATTAATTTACAAAAACAAAAGCAATAATAATTTTTTTAGTTGTCGATGTCAGTAGAGCAAGCAATTATCTGTAAAATGATATATAATTTATGTGGAGAAATTGTGAGGTTTTTTCTAAAAAGAGAGGCAAACATCTTAACCTTAGCGTATTAATATATGTGATATTTTGCAAAGGCAAACAATTATTATCCAGAAAAAATATACAAATCTAGAATTTTGATTATAGTTGATAGTTGATATATATTAGAAAGAGAGCATTCATCGCATAGCGTAGATACATAGTGGCCTTAATAGTGAGCAACACGTTAGTCAAGATGCGACGCCGACAAATTAAATGCCTCTCTCGTCTGTGTTCTCTCGTCGTCGTTGTCGTCGTCGTCGTCGTAGTCAGGAAAGGTTCCCGACAGTCGGAGGATATAAGCTGCAAACACCATTTCCTCGGTCATTACCAATTCAACTTGGTTCTGATTGGTTTTGTAAATATTTGATTGGCCTGACACACAAACACACACACATACGTTCACGCACAGAGTAGCGTTGTTAAGTTTGACAATCATTGTAATTAGTTTCGACTCAACCCTTTACCGAACACGTAGACTTAAAATCGATTTTTTTAACGTCCAGTTTTTTTTATAACCTTAAGTTATATAATTAAGGTTGCAGGACGTAAGATCCGATGTTTAATTGGCAATGCCGCGTGGAATTTGTTTAATTTTGACTGAAAAAATTATGGTTTGAAAACACTGAGAAAAATACAAAATTGAGAGTTAACGTTTTAAGAATGGACTAAGTGATATTCTTAAAATTTTAGAGTATTATGGTGCCTTGCCCTGCACACTTTGTAAATTCTCTTCGCTCGTCTAAAGACAGTAGTGACGTTTTTAGGCTCTGTAGAGTCATTCTCGGTCCTTCATTTGATGTTTATCCGAACCTTTTTGCTTTAAATATAGCGTCGGGAGAGCTCTAACCGTCTGTAGGCAAGGAAAAAAATTCGAGATACAGAGTGCAAGAGATAATTTAAAAGCTGGCACGTTATAACCTACCGCATCGTTTGTTCTGATTAAAAGAAGGCCTTGGAAATTTTTGGCGCCCAACGTGGGGCCGATTGCATAGTAATAGAATACTCTAGCATCGAAATTGACCCATAACAGTTTGTTATAATAATCGGTCCAGTCGTTCTCGAGTTGATATAATTCAACAGACTAGATTGTAGATTATAGACGCTCGACAATGTTGTCAATAAAACTACAAACAAAACAAATAGACAGACAGACAAATTAACGAGAGAAGTCTCATTACAATTATCAGTATTGATTAACAAAGGTGGCCATTTTAAGACCCAGTCGACTATAGTTACTCAGAATGCTAGACAAATGAATCACGTTCATCTGACAACATAAACACACTTCCTCATAGTTACCTGCCATTAACTAACTATGCACAACGGAACTCTCTCTCTCTTTCTCTCGGTCTCTCCCTGTCTCTTTCTTTTCACGTCTCTTTCCACAATATAGACACTTACACACAGGTGTGTTTCGAATATGCACTTGTTACATAAATAGCTGCTGGAACATCGCCGAAACAAACAAACATCAACTTGAATAGTGTATCCCATCAAAAACGTAAATGTGAAAAAAGGAGCCAAGTTCAATATTCAATACAAAAAGAACTGAGATTTAAAAGGGTGCCAAGTTTTTACTTGGCGAGTTTTCGTGCTTTATATTATGATTTATACCTAAACTTCATGTTTGAATGTGTGAAAACTTGGCACCCTTTTAGATCTCAATTCTTTTTGTATTGAATATTGAACTTGGCTCCCCTTCTCACATTTATGTTTTTGATGGGATATCATTACTTTCTGTAAAGAAATTATTATTATTTATCATTCAAAAGTTATTTGTAGGTACAATTAATCTTTTTTCCTGTACCTATATAATTTTTTTTTTCGAAGGCGCTATGTGTTAATAAAAATCGATTGCTTGGAAAATATTTCAAATCTTAAAAATTCACTGTTTTCTGATTGTTTCCTTTGTATACACACAATTGCCTAGCTGGACGCCAAATTTCAACTTTCTAGGTCATCGCGAAGTGGATTAGATTTTTGACCTATATGTCAGTAAGTCAGTCAGTCAGTGATAAAAATGCCGATTTTTAGACGTTAATATCTCAATAACCGTTTGAGCTGTATTTATAAAATTTGAGGTTCTAATTAATCTAAACGCTTAGCACACATGAAGAGCGTTCAACGCGCGTTGGCCCAACGCGCGTTTACAATTTCTATACAATTGTATATAGGTAACTGTTTAATAATAATAATAATAATAATAATAATAATAATAATAATAATAATAATAATAATAATAATTTATTTGTCCTCTTTTGTACATTATAAATGCATAGGATAAGTCGATATAAGTCGATACATGATAACGCGCGTTCAACGCGCCACCAACGCGCGTTATCATGTAAACAGTTATATACAATTGTATAGAAATTGTAAACGCGCGTCAGCCCAACACGCGTTGAACGCCTCTCATATAAACTAGGCCAAACGGTTTAAATAAATAAACCAAATTTCATGTGTTTATGTTAAATAGATTTTGAGTTATTAAGGTGTCAAAAGTGGCTCCAAATGGTTCGTGTAATATAACATACGGCTGCTGCTTCCTTTTTTTTGTCGAACTTGGCTTGACACGCTGCCGCGCGTGTCTAGATACAGTTTAGCTGTGTTGTTCTATCAAAGACCCGATGGTGGTAGTGACGGGTATAACGGTGCATTCGGTGCACCGGTGCAGCAACGGGCCAACAGAAAGTAGCGGCTCTGCGATTAATTAACGTGCGACAGACAAAAGATCTCCGTTAAGACATGAATACTAATAATGTCAGTCGGGGGTGACAAATGCATAATCTTAATGTGCTTAACGATCGGCAAGGGTCGGGTCCCAACCGAGTCGAGCCGAGCTCAATGACGATGGCATCAATATCGCTTAAAGGTTGGAGCCAGTTAATCACTTTATGTTGCAATGAATAAATCATTGACCGGTGGGGGGTTGCCTTCTCTCTCGACTCAGCGTCGGACCGGCAATCCGCGTCGTACAGTGTTGCCAAATTGGCGTAACCAAAATGTGTTGGCATGTTGAAGGAATGATAAAGGCATCAAGGTCAAGATATTTTTGACGTGATAACGTCTTATAAATAGATGAAACACCGGCTGCATGCACGAAAAAGTGTAACGTTCCTAACGTTCCGCCTGACCCTGTGCGTGCTTTTCTCGAAAACGGCCCTAACGATTTGGATGAAATTTACTGAAAAGGGATTTTGGGGGGCAAAAAATCGTTTCAGCTAGGTCTCATCTCTCGAAAAAATCGTTTTCATACAAATTTTATCATTATAAAAATCAATTTTTTGACGTATGAAAATACTTAATATTGTAAGTAGGTTTTGGAATTTTATATAAACAATGAAACAATTGTTTTCAAAATATTATGACAGTTAAACTTTGAGACTTAAAATAAATACGAAAGAAAGAAAGTTAAAAAAAACAATTATTATTATAGGTGGTGAGTAATTTTAATAAATAAAATTAACCTTAGTTTGAAGCGAAAGATGCAATATCATAGATTCGAATTATAATAATTATTATATATAGAAGATAGGAGAAATAGAACATAAATTACGTATTACGGAATACGTTATCACGTAAAACTATCGTCCGTAAACCGACTTTACAGACAACCAATTTTTTGAAGATACATTTCTTTTGACAAGCTAGAGTGAATTTGATTCTTGAGATTGAAAATGGTACGGACGTGTCACAATTTTGGCCGCGTTAATCTCCGAAACCACAGAACCGATTTTAATGAAATTTTGTAAATGTGTTTTGCTTGGTCCAACTCACGCTATAGGATAGTTTTTATTAAATATTTTGTATAAAATTGCCGTGTTTTCTTAAAAAACCTTTTTTAGTAACACGTAACGACATCTGTTTGTTTGCTTCTGAACTGATAGCTCAGAAGCAAACAAACAACAGTGTTTAGTACCAAATAGCGACATCTGTTAGAACTTGCAATTTGCTCAAAACGTGAATCGGGACGAACCGCTATAATATTATAAAGAGGTAAAGTTTGTAAGTTTGGATGTAGGAGGCAATCTCCGAAACTACTCATCCGATTTCAAAATTTTTTCACCAATATTTAGAATAGACCATCAGGATGGATGCAGGCTACATATTATTGCGTTTAAATAAAAGCGCTTTTCGTGGAGATCAATTTTGCAACGCAACTCGTCGAAAAAATAGAGACATACTACAAACTCGGGCGAAGCCAAACCGGACCGCTAGTATACTATAAAAAGCCGGTTGTAGAATAGCAAGCTAAGCTACCGACGTGGTACAGCGCTCCCTTCGTAACCTATAGGTTTTGGTTCGAGACCGGCGGTTATTCCACAAATTCCTCTGATATTTGTTTATACATTTTTTTCAATTATTCTATTTTAACGCCACAAGTGCGGAATAAGAATTAATTTAAATAAAATTTAACAACATATTTTTTATAAATAACGCATTTTATATAGTTCAACACCCGATTTTTAACAACATGACACCCGTGGACAACCTAATTTATTACAATTTCAGAGTGTTTAAATATTTATACATATTTTTTTGTTGCAGGTATGTTGGATAAATCTATTTCAATCCTATTCTCTTACATAATATGGTATGTATTTTATAATAATTGTATTAAATAAGCCAGGAATAACAGATTTTTGTCCTCAATTAATTTGTGGAGAGAGAGAGAGAAACGCTTCCCCTTCTCCGACTTCAACCGGGCATTAGTGGGAGAATCGTTTCTACTCAAAGCGTCATACGAACTCTACAAACATGTGTTTTCTTAGGTCCGAGCCTAACGCAATAAAACGATTAACTATAGACCTTATGTTAACAAAACATTGAAGTATTGCAATAAAAAGATGTTGCAGAGAACGCTCTCACAAATCCAGCCGTGGGCACTTTATTATATATTTCATGCACTGGCTATGAGAGGAAGAGAGAAAGAAAATGTGCGTGCGCACTGCTCTCTCTTGCTCTTACAGTGTGATACAGACAATAGACCTGCACTGTGTCTTAAGGTGGCACTTCACATGGCTATTTGTGTTCGTTATTGGGTGTTTGTTGTATTTGGCAAAATATATGACGTTCAAGGCAAACATGCAAATAGAGGCAAATACGACCATCCACACATGCAGTCAAATAGCAAACACACAAACATTTGGCAGCAGAACGCAAGGTTCAAAATTCCAGGAATTTTAGCACTGTTTCATTGTCCCAATTCATTTTCAATAGTAATTGTTGGAGTTCTCGCTCACAGCACGGACACAAAAATACTGCACGTCCGTACAGGTTCACGGCGCGTGCGCTTCTGAATATGGCCATTGTGTGGACGGTTTATTTGCGTATTTGCCTATTTGACTCCTTTGATGTGCCTCGAAAAACCGACAAGCGCACGGTAACGCGTATTTGGTATTGGCCTTATTTGTCAAATATGCAAATAAGGCCAACACTGTCAAATAAACTGTCCACACATGGTAATTGTTTGCTAAATATGCCAAATACACAAATACAATTAATAGCCATGTGAAGTGCCGGCATTAGATATACGAAACGTAACTGGCTATGATCACACTTTTTGTAACGCTCCGAAACGTAACTGGCTATGATCACACTTTTCGTAACGCTCTCGTCACGCATTCACAAGCTTACTCTCCAAGTCAAGCGTGCGTAAAGAAGTTTTACTTCAATAACCAATCTGACAGCATTGCATCGTCCGCTTCTACACTACGCATCGCAGTGCCCCGACGTAACGCGCCGCCACTGGCTTACATAACGCCGGGTTGCTTTCCCATTTGTCTTCGCTCGCCGCACCGTTGTAGTGATTGAATGAACTCAAAGTTTGTAGTAACAGTGTGTTGGCACAACCTGTGTCCTACCCGGCTCTGCAAGCCCGGCCGCTGCCGAAAGGAATTTAACTAATTAATTTTATACGCCATACTAATTATTGTTGGACGAGAAAGAGAAAACGGACCTTTAGCGGTAATTTATTGTACAAGTATTCTTATTACAACGGCGCCCGTTCCCTTTTGAGATCAGTTAAACTATACAACTCGCCGTTTATTACTTTTGTTGAGCGTCTATAATCTACAATCTTTCTTTCTCGTTTATTATTTTGACATATTTAGGTCATAGATATATTCTGTGCGGTACGTTATAAAGTAATACTATTGTTGCGTGCCCCCTGTTGGGACGACTATGGGTTCTGTAGAATCTCTCTAGCAACAACAACAATAGAAAACAGGTAAAATAACCCGACCTTCAGAGAATCGTCTGGAGAATGCAATGCAGGTAAAGAGAGGTTCTCGGCCCTTCTAGAAGTCTCGATGCGTGGGGTTCGAAGATATAAAATGCGAGCGGGTCGCTGGCATGAGTCAGTCAGTTGTTCGTGAGTTGTTCATGTGTTCAAATGCTCTGGCGTTGCGACATAAACTATTCAGTTATACTGTAAAGATAAATAAACTTTGGTGTGTGTAAACCGTTGACTGCAATTATATAAATCTGGTTTTACATAAATGACTTTTTGTAAATAATCGTGTGAATATAGTTAATAGACAAGTGTGAATAAGTGTACTGGATAAACTTTGTTGTGTTCCCGTTGTATATATGTTGTGTACATAATTTAGTGACTCTATATTCTCTGTTACTTAGTCTTTTATTTTATTATTTAGAACTGTCGTTATTTACTTATTTTCTGTTAATATTACTGTTACGTTTGAAAAGTACGCTTTCGTTTGTGATTTGTCAAACGTGTATTATTGTAAATAAATATTGTCCACCACGGACTAAAACAGTTTTGTTACACTATATAATTTTAAGTTCCTACAATTTGGCCTAAAATTAGCAATAAGCAACACTAAAGGGGCGTTCACAAATTACGTGAGGCGTTTAGGGGGGAGGGGGTTGAATCGAACCTCACCAAGAGAGCCGGGGTCTCGGCAAATATCACTGAAACAGTGTAAAAGACACCACAGGGGCCGAAAGTGTGATATTCTTGCCCAGCGCTCTATGATGCCTGAGACGAAGCCGAGGGCATCATGAAGCGCAGGGCAAGGTTATCACACTTTCGGCCAGTGTGGTGTATACTATTTTTCTTCATATACCTCGGTCGTAAGCACGCTTATTAAATACATTAATTAATTAATTACGTATTAATTATATAAAATAATTATTCGCTGATTTTCAGACACCTTGTATTGGCTCTCAGTATAGAGATGATTTGATATCCGGTTATGCAAATTACGTAGCCCTCGTCATTTATGATCAGAAAGATATCGAACAATAGCTGGCTTTTATCAAAACCTGAAATGTCTAAATTGAATAACAAAAGTTGTGTGAAACGCATAAATTTTATGACAGCATAAATCATTGGAGAATATTGGCATTATTTCACAAAACAGACAATTAAAAATACATAAATCGATAGAGAATTGCCAGGAGATAATGTCCAGCGATAGCGAGATGTATGAGTTATATCTACCATCGGGAGAGAATTTTCTACGGGAGGATACGAACCGACGACCGTGTCACACTCGTAAATATTCAGATCGACAGATAACGCAGCCGCGCTGTGCCCCACTACTCCAATACATATGCTTACATCGAATCTCTGTACACACATTTACAGGGTGATCTTAAAAGTGCATGTTGTATGAAATTGGGCCGAGTGAATAGCTTCCGAAGTGTGTCCAGGGACCGCCATACCACTTTTTTATAGTGCATCTGATTACATACAGGATTACAGTATCTTCAACAATCTATATAAAATCACTAGCAGTCCCGCCCGGTTTCACCCGGGTGCAAAAGAGCGAATGGGGGGAGAAATATGAGTACGCACGTTTATCTTAGTTTACCGAGATGGATGTTGTGTCCAAATTTCATGACGATCGGAGTTACCGTTTAAAAGTTTTTGTTGGGCGGACAAATTTTGAGTTATATTTTATAACATTTTTCATTTATGCTCCGCTCCTATTGGTCGTAGCGTGATATTATATAGCCTATAGCCTTCCTCGATAAATGGATTATCCAACAAAAAAATTTTTTTCAATTCGAACCAGTAGTTCCTGAGTTTAGCGCGTTCAACCAAACAAACAAACTCTTCAGATTTATATATTAGTACTTATAGATAGAAAATAGATACAAAAGATATAGGTAAACAGAAAAAAGTGATAAAAACTGAAAATTCGCTCTAGAAATCTTTAAAACTGTTCAATTACAGACTAAGTTACGATTTTATGTATTTAAATTAATTGAGCTAACGTCTGTATAAGTCATTTAAAAAACGACTCTCACAGTATGTGGATTTTGTAGTCCGTTACTATATATACACACACACACACACCGAATTATATGTAAAATAACATTATAAACAAACTCTTCAGTTTTATATATTAGTATAAATTTGTCCTGACTGATTCATCAACGCCCAGGTCAAACCGCTTGAGTTATAAACTTAAAATTTGGACAGTAGGTACCTTTTATGACGTAAGCACCTGCTAGTAAGGGATTTTTTTGAAATTCGCATCCTAAGGGTGTGAAAAGGTGGTGTAAAGGTTTCTGATAAAATGGCCAGATTTCAAAAATCGTTAAATTGAGAGACATTGAATAATTTCAAAATACGCACTGTTCATGAAAAATAAACAAACCCTTGTTTCAGCGTTTTTTTAAATTCAATCCTTAAAGGAGTCAAAAGGGGGTGTAAAGGTTGTTGATTTAATTGCCATATTTCAAAAATCGTTAAAATTGGAGATCAGAGCTAGCCCTGACTGCATTAATTACATATTTCCATTGTGTTACCATGGTAATCTTGAGAATTTCTATTTTAATTCGATTTATTTTTAAATTTGGTCTGCACGAAAAACGCTTTTTCTTCAAACCTTGATCACAAGTACCTACTTTCGCCACCAATTGTAAGACAGAAAGTCTAACATTTACTCCTTGGTGGGATTACACGCCCAAATGCGAAAACTTCGTACGTTCGGGTGGTCGTAAAGCAAAAACAACCAATCAACTGTTGTTTAGATGTCGTTTCCATAGCAACCCTATTATATTTTAGCTAATAATCGCGAACGGCTCTCATTTGTGTATTTACGTATAAATTCAAAGCTTGCTTGGATTTTATCTGTGTTTTTATATAATTAATACGTGATTAATTAATTAATGTATTTGATAAGCGTGCTTACGACCGAAGTATGAAGGAAAATAGTATACATCACACTGGCCGAAGGTGTGATAACCTTGCCCTGCGCTTCATGATTCCCTCGACTTCGCCTCAGGAATCATGGCGCGCAGGGCAATATATCACACTTTTGGCCCTTGTGGTGCAATATACTATTATTTTAGCGCGATAATATATAGCCTATGTCCATCGTGAAGGTCATTTCTAAATAATGGTGACACATTTTTTTAAATCGGATGAGTAGTTTCGGAGATTACCTCCTACATCCAAACTTGCAAACCTTACCTCTTTATAATATTAGTACCTATAGATTATAAGCAAAGTTTGTCTACTGACTTAAAAATAAGCTACTGTATATAATCACTCGTTCTGTAATAAATAAAAAGCTTCACGCTTTTGTAAGAATATTGCATTACAGAACAGTGTTCGTTTGGAGGCAATAGTGCCTCTCTACTGACATATGCGTCTGGAACTGCTCGTATTTTTAGCCAAGCAGAGCAGCGACTTAAAGAAATACTGCTGTATACAAAAGCACACATGAGTGATTAACGGCTTATCGTCGTATCAATAATTAAAAGCTTCCTCTAACTGACCGATGTAGTTTCGACAGAACTGACGACGTTTCGTTACATAAATAAACAAGAAGCTGCTGTTCTTGTTCGGTCATTAATTATATCGGCAATGTGGCGTTTCGACACATCCAGCCGGCCTTGTCTTAAATGCATTCGTTAAATTAATTGGTCTCGGAATTCGCTGTGCAAAGCTAGCCGCTAATTAAAGCTAGTGAAGCTTTCTGTAGAAATGTTTGGATGAAAGCGCGCATGCGGCACGCGATTGGTACATATTTTTTGTCTTGTTACAACATGTAAATTGTACAGTCGGCCTTATAAAGTAGTCGGCTTGGTGTTTGAAGAATTATGATGTTGGTCAGTCGACTGTTGTATAGGTGTCCTGTGAAACACAAAATTAACTTTTTAATAAAAAAATTCCAGCCAATTAAGCGACGGGACAATTCCAACTTCAAAAATGTTGACATTTGATTATAATAAAGAAAATAAAATTTCTGATATCGCGTGAGGTGACGCGGGTAACGGCTAGTATTCAATGTGATATTAACTATTCGTGGCCATGGTTACCTACATAATATGTTCCACGTCATGTAAAAATTAATCAAAGCATGCCTAACTAGTTTATCTCTAACAGATTCATAAAACAAAAGAGCGGCTGATTTTTTTGTATTGTCAACATAATATTTCCGAAACTATAAAGTTTAGAAAAACATTTTTTAACGAAACTTTCTTGAAAAAATGAATAGAATAATAAGCCGTTATGAAAAGTATACCATTATTATATAAAAACACCGTTATAGCATACATCTCTTCTGCGCATGCGCCGATTTTCCCCAAAAACAATAGGGGTCTTCATATTTGCACACCAAACATCCTTCCAAAATTTGGTTTTAATCCGCTCATCCGTTTGACCTGTATCGTGTTCACAGACAAACAAACAGACCAACAGACTAACAGACTAACAGACAAACAGACAAACAAACAAACAGACTAACAGACGCACAGAGTTTTTCCAAAAATATGTTTTTTGGATTCGGGGGACCTCAAAACGGAAAGATATTGTAAAATTTTTGAAAAGTGATCTTTGACCTAAACTAGTACTTACCATTCCCCACTTGTGGGTTGGAATGGTAAAAGAGGTGTGTCGATTCTCAGCTTTGTATTAAGAATAACAAAAATATTATTTTTTAAAATAATATCCAAAATTAAAAAAAAAAAACTTGTAAAAATGCTAAATAAAAAAAATTATCTGTATTTTACACCTCAATGTCTCCAAAACTATTGAGGGCACGATAAACATTTCTGAGGCTATTTTATGGAAAATTCAACTAGCTTTAATTTTGTATAGGGTAATGTAAGCTCTATGTTGGATTGTTTCCCAGATTTTTGCGAAAAACTGAGAAAACAGTGATTTGACAAAGGTGTCAAATCCCTGTTTTCTCAGTTTTAGCGAAGGAGGAAGGCCTCCTTCGCTATTCCTAAATCTGGCCATTCTTTGGAAGACTATGTTACTGTGCGATTTCCTAAAACACTGTTTATTTTAATATAGTGTAGGGTTAAACTTTGAAGCATTGAAATCGATTAGTTTTCTTATCAAGATTACCTAATTTTACAAGAAAAATGTATGTAAATTCTAACGTTTACAACTAATATTGAATCAGCTAATTTATTTCCAACAAAGATAATTGTTTTACAGCGATCCATTAAACGGTTTGAATTCTCCTTTCCTCTTTCGATGTGAATTATTTAAATTGTGGAAAGCGGCGGCCATTTTACAAATAGAGACAAGAGCGATTAATTTTTCATTTGTTTAAATCCATTAACTGAACATCGTAATTATTATCTGTTAGCAATGATCGAACCTTCTTGATGTCCCTGTAAAGTTACTTAGTATAATTGGAATTCTTTATACAAGGTGTCTACGAAACAACCACCTGACATATTGTTTTATATTTACAAATGTTTGGGTCATACAGAATAAGATAGCGTAGTAAGCAGATCTAAGAATTCAAAAGTTGAATGCTTATTTAAAATAAGAAATATATTTTCATTTCTATTTCCATATTTAAAAACAGCCAGTTTTTAAGGATTTATTTTAACGTTGAATAAACATTTGCGTGAGAATTTTTGTTTCAATTCAGTTGCCTCATTAAAAAGTTGATCAACTAAATTGACACAATTTTTTCAAAATTTGAAAAAATGATAGCATAAAAACCCTTATTTGAATAAACATTTGTGTGAAAATCTTTGTTTCAATTTAGTTGCTTCGTTGAATAGTTGATCAACTGAATTGACACAATTTTTTCAAAATTTGAAAAATGTGTAAGCGTTAAAACCCTTATTTAAATAAACATTTGTGTCAGAATCTTTGTTCCAATTTAGTTGCCTCATTGAAAAGTTGATCAACTGAATTGACACAATTTTTTCTAAAATTTGAAAAAATGTTGGCATAAAAACTCTTATTTAAATAAACAAATGTGTGAGAATTTTTGTTTCAATTTAGTTGCGTCATTGAAAAGTTGATCAACTGAATTGACATTTCAAAATTTTAAAAAATGTAAGCGTAAAAATCTTTAATTAAATTTAGTTGTTCAATTATTTAACGAAGCAACTGAATTGAAATAAAGTTTCTCTTACCAATTGTCAATCAGTTTTAGTTGAACAACTGCAATCAATTCGTGAGAACCCGTCTTAAGAAAACGGAAGCACGACGATAAAATTTAAGATCAGGTTCTGATTGTATTATCCTCAAAATATAATTAAACGTGATTTGTATGACTGTGCGGACCACAGTTTGGGAAGCACTGTCCTAAAAAAGATATTCCGTCCTCGCGTGAACGTTTCCAAGTGTTTTAAAACACCGAAACGAAACACCCTGTAAAGCTTTTTATTTATTATAAATCAATAAGTCATTTTAGTTTTTCCGTGTTATTTTTAAAGTATTACAGCACTTTAGAAGTATTAAACAAGTAGTAATATAGCTTTAAAAGTTAACCAATAAATTCCACTATTATGATTTATATAAACTAATAACTTTTTACTTTTAATGTTTCCCATTTCCGGTCCCGATCAACTAACCACAAACCAACAATAATAATATATTACCGGTTGTACGTAAGTTATATTATAAAGTTTTAAATTTTTTTTTAAAGCGGGGTTATAACCTTTTTCATCAATATTCGATTGTCATTTCTTGAACTATCTATTCTTCGATGGCAAACAACATTTGCATTGAAGGCCTCCTCGGCATAGGCTCTATAGTAGAGAGTAGAATCGCGCTTGTGTTGGCTCGACTGGTTGGTTAAAGCTTGCCAGAGCGAATACACCTTGATGTGGCGACGACGGTGGTGGGAGTGACGGGTCTACTAGGTTCGCTGCAACAACGTTTACACAGTCAGACGAAGTGCTTTCGCACTGAACGCGACCTTAGCTCAGCCACTATAAGGAGATGCATTCAATTTACAGCGCTAAATAAATATATTTATTCAACACGCGTGAGTAATATATAATTTCGGGGCCCTGCTAAACTCGGGAGAAATAATAAATTACTTCATGTTGACGCGTAGAGTGTAATAATGAATTTTCTGGACCAATAGAAACTCCGTAGCAAGCTCAAGCGCGAAATAATGAAAAAAAAACTGCACGCAGCTTCTGGACCAATAGGAACGTGGTAGGCGGTATTGTATACCTATATGAAAACAGCATCGCAATTCAGCGAAAGTCATGGCAATCTTATTGTGGGTACGTCAATCAATGAAGTGATTTATTATTTTTCCCTCTTTTATCAGGGCCCCGATTACATATTACTCCTGCTAGTTGAATAAAGTATTATGTGCGACCATTGATCGAAGGAGAATATCCCACTCGCGTGCGTTTTACGCTCATGGAATCTTCTCCTTCTCTCACTAGTCGCACAATATACTATTATTCAACACGCGTGAGTAATATATAATTTCGGGGCCCTGCTAAATTCGGGAGAAATAATAAATGACTTCAATGTACTGCATAGTTTCTGGACCAATAGGAACGCGGTAGCGAGCCGAAACTGTACGGTAATGAATTATTACTGCATAGTTTCTGGACCAACAGGAACGCGGTAGCGATTTGTATATATAAAAACAGCATCGCAATTCAGCGAAAGTCAGGGCCATCTTGTGTGCATCGAGGGCGGTGGGTACGTCAATCAATGAAGTGATTTATTTTTTTCCCTCTTTTATCAGGGCCCCGATTACATATTACTTATGCTAGTTGAATAAAGTTTTATGTGCGACCATTGATCGAAGGAGAATATTCCACTCACGTGTTACCGCACGAGCGGCAAATTTCACGCTCATGGAATCTTCTCCTTCTCTCACTAGTCGCACAATATACTATTAATGCTCAAGTGACCGATCCTACGACTTTTTACCCGACCGCGGCGAAGCCAAAAGGAAGGGTTATATGGGTTTAGCAATCTATATATTGTACGTATGTTGTTTATCATCCAATTTTGATAAATAAGCTTTCAATCGATTCTTTATTAAGGCTTGGGTAACATAAGCTACATTTATTTCTGAATTTTGGCCCCAGAGGGGACCAAATTGAAAACAAATAAAAAGTTCAAAAAAAAATTAAATAAAAAATAAGTTCAAAAATTAAAACTCGAATACTGAAAAGTATGAAACAAGAAAATATTCTCATCTGGGGATAGCCGCGGTCGTATGCCATCTCATATATAGCACTTTGCCCTGGAGTTTATGCGACATGGACAAACAAACATGGCGTTATAGTGTGTGTTCTGTTCAGAGACAATAAACGTTCACTTCTGTTAACATTCGAACTGTCACTGTGCGCGCACCAAACTCATCTACAAAGCCAGCTTTCGTGTGAAGCGAAAACATAAAACCCGTCACGAAACCCAGCGACGCAGCACGCTTGAAACCTAGCAGTCAAATCAAGCAAGGAATCTAACGACAAAACCAGACTCGTGTGAAGCAACCTTTAGTATAAATGAAGTCGCAAGTGTTTTCAAATCCAACCGCCAGTTAGCGCCACGCGGACGGTAGCGCACAGAGCTCACAGGGGAATTATTTTACATCACCTAGTATGTATGTATGTTTGTGATATGAGGCTTCTTACATGGGCATACATTTAAATTTCAAAGCAGAAACTTCGACTCTCTCTCTAGCTCTTCCCACCCACACGAGTACCTAACCATACCTAGCTCTAGTATAGCTCCGCTGAGAACTATGAGCTACTGTAGCCAGTCACGGATCTCTATCATAACTAATATCGTACTGCGTCTATATATTGAATTTATATTACGAATTTGTTCCGCAGGTTTCGTTTTTTGAATTACCATTCCGACCGACAAGTGGGGAATGGTACTAGTTTACGTCAAAAATCACTTTTCAAAAATTTTACAATATCTTTCCCTTTTGAGGTCCCCCGAATGCAAAAAACATATTTTTGAAAAAACTCTGTGCGGTGACGCGGGTATGTGTTAGTATTAAATATTCGTTTTCGTGCTTTTCTGTATAATATGTTATCACGCCATGTAAAAATTAATCGAAGCATGCTTATCAACTGCTAAACTCACAGATGTACAGAATAAAAGAACAATAGATTGGTTTTTATTTTCAAAATATTTACGTAACTATAAAACTTAGAAAAACATTCTTTTACTAAACTTTCTTGCAAAGATAGATAGAATAATAAACCATTATGAAAACTATATCATTATTAAATACAAAACAACGTTATATCTTTAACATATTTACATATGAAAAATTAATTCTAACCGATTTTATAACGATTTCTTTAGCGATACCAATTTTAGACAAACGTATAAAACCATATAACTTTTCCAATATTCAATCGTTATAAAATCGGTTAGAATTATTTTTTTCCAAAAATTCCAACGGGATACTAAAGTGGAATGGATTTGTGATTTTTCTGGCTTGGTCCGACCAGCGAAACCCGTTTGTGAAAAAAATGGTGCAATTTGCAATTAAGGAAACAAAAAACAAGTGATCGTTAATTACTCGAGAAGTAACAGGCGCGGTCCGAGGGGGGGGGTCACAAGGGACATGACATGATTAGTATTAAATTATTAATTATTATCTAATTACACGAATGATGTTAATTATAAAATCAAGCACACCCAAAATTTGTAAGCAAACTTAGGGGGTTGAACTACACCCTACAACGAAGCGATTCCAACAATAATCTCGCCTGTGCCCGCAAAATACACCCAAAACTCCTCGCCGTCTTGCCTATATACAGACAAACAGATGCACAGACCTTTTACAAAAATATGTTTTTTTTTTGGATTCGGGTATCCTCAAAATGAAAAAATATTGTAAACTTTTGAAAAATTAATTTTAACATATTGGTACCACACTTATAGTTTTGGAGTGGTAAAATCCAATCGAATGCCTATATATTGATTATTTGCGCAAAGCTAATCCTGAGTGTACGTGTACATATTATAGCACGGCAGTGGAAGGATTTCTGGTAACGTAGGTCCATTCCCACCTGTGAATAAATAAAAGAAAAAAGACGGACAGATTTCTCAAAACGGTGGATTGTTTGGGCTGTACCGGTGTTATTTTGGGCCCATAGTGATCAGAGAGGGTACAGCTCCACTTCTTCCACTGTCCTGAGAAATTTGTGCAGAAATGTAACAAAGAAAAGAATATGCTGTTGGTCGATAACAATTATATTTCATAATCACTTCAAAAAAAACGTGTCGGTGATAAGGTACAAATAAATCTGATTTACAAGTACATTCTTAATATTAACAATATCATTTGATCATGATTGACAATTAGGAACTGGGGGTAGAACCCTGACGAGGTGATCACTTAATTATCTAGGGAAGTACATTTAATAAGGTTGCTTAAATTAAAAAAAAAATAATAAAACGTGAAAGAGGAAAAGAAAACTAGGCGTGAGCGTCATACCTTTTTCTGAAGAGTACTTACTTACACTTGAACAATACTTATTCTAGGAATACTTTACATAATTCGTGAGTGACTACGGGTATTTAGGCGCTTCATGGTAGTACAATGAAGTCTAAATTCGGTTTGGAGAAGAAGCTTGAAGATGATTCTGTGGTTTATTCCATGAGCGTCCTTTTCATGCGACAACACCGAATCCCGGAAAACAACTTAATGTTTGTTATTTTTCCCGTAACTAATCAATATTGATTTTAATTATTTCAAACCTAACAACTATTGTTTGTCACTTTTTCACTTTGAAAATCACAGATACCGCGTATTTAGAGTCAGACGACTGGATCACACGATAGACACACTTATGTTTATATGTCCAAGCCACGCGATCCAAATCGTACCGCGCATGCTAATACCCGCGAATTTAGTGATTTGATTTCCTTATTTATTTATTTTATTATAATAATTTTTATGCTAATATTAAAAAATTGTCGCGGTGCTATGGCACCACGTGACAGGCTCCCCCTCTTTAGTGATTAGGAGGTACTCCGCTATACTACTAACTGTACATACAACAAGAAATTCACAACAATGAATTTATCTTTGTTGTAACTACGTCAACAATCACTTGACAATCTACCATATCCCATACTATGGCAGTTGAAGTGTGCTCTTCATAAATAAGCTCTAATTAAATTTAACTAATCTAAATTGATCTAACGAGATGAAACAACCACCGATAATACGGAAATTATGGGGTCGTAACCTGACTGGCTGAAGGAGACAGCTTAAACGTTAGACGAAATTGGGCCTTAGGAAAGCGCCGGAATGTAAACAAGGACAAGCTTATAATCTAAAACAAAGGACGAGAATAACGAAATAACACAGGGAGAATTCTTTATTTAGGAAAATAAAGCATAACTCAGGTACGAAAAATAACTTAAACTTTTATTGTTAGTAATAACCTAACCTAACAACACTTGACGTTTGACAGATGTCAGCTGTCTGACATTGAACTTGAAATTAAACTAGAGGGCAATGACCTCGGGTGAATTTTTCAATTGTTAACAGACGGAATTTTCTTCAGATGTTCAATATGAGATTTAAACATCTTTTTGGAGGATGGATCTTGAAGGATGCAGCTAACAGGACTCGTAAATTCTAAAATTACACGGGGATTACTGTAACGAGGACAAAGTTTGAGGTGAAAATTCGGTTTCATTTTGTTATAATGTAACCTTTGTACAACAAAATCGCCGACTTGAAACTTCGACTGCAACGAACGGTTTTTATTGAAATATTTCGCTTGTAGATCATGTGATTTTGACAGAGCTAGACGAACTTGATTTTCGGAAGGCAAAGCGTCTTGTTCCCACACAGATGACAAATTCCATTGTAAATCGAGTGGAAATTTGATTTCTCTTGACAAAAATATCTTACAAGGTAAATTTTTAATACTTTCATGATATGAAGAATTATTGGCGAAGGTTATGTGATTTAATAACAAGTCCCAACTGAGATGATCGTCAAACTTTTGTTGAAGTAAAATTGACAGAGCAGCTCTAACGTTTCGTATTACTCTTTCTACAGCATTGGACGAAGGATGATAAGGCGAACTGTGAATGACACGTGAACCCCAGGAAGTACAGAATTCATTAAACTTGTTTGACGTAAACGAAGTCGCGTTATCGGAAACTATTTTAGTTGGTGGACCATACGTGGTAAAGACTTGATGCAGACATTTTATTATCGACGTGGAACTGGAATCAGGAATCGCGTAAGTTATTAACCACTTGCTGTAACTATCCAGAATTAGAAGAACATATTTATTCCCGGAATGTGATTTGACAAGTGGTCCCATGAGGTCAATGTAAATTTTGTCCCACACAGATTGTGGAGGATTAGACGACATAACTACTTTATCAGGATGTTGATCTGATTTATGCGTTGCACAGAGCATACAATCTTTAATAAATTGACGAACCTCAACAAACATGCGCGGCCACCAAAATCTTCGTGATATTGAACGATACGTCTTCGTGACCCCGGGATGACTGGCGATTTGTGAATTATGAAACTGTTCCAATATTTCTTTCTTGGAGGCGGACGGAACAACAATGCGTCGACGACGGTTGCGGCCTACGAGTCGAACCAGGAAATTCTTGTGAATAGCGAAATTTTTCTGAGGTAAACCTTGATTAATTTGACTTTTAAGGCGGTTTAACTCAGGATCTTGATCTTGCAGGATATTAAGTTCGGTAAACGGATTTTTAATTTCCGTAATGGGATTGAGAAAATTTGATTGTATTGCATTTTTCTCAGAAGTTTCGGATTCAGCTACCAAACGGGATAAACAATCGGCAGTACAATTTACTTTACCGCGAATATGTTCGACTTTGAAACTGAAACGACTGATGCGAAGTAACCACCTACCTACACGACCTAAGTTGCGGGGGTGCTGAATTAACCATTTGAGACAGGAACTATCTGTCTGAAGAATAAAAGTTTGATGCGAGAGGTAAGATTTCATTTTTTCCATAGCCCAAATACATGCTAAAGCTTCTTGTTCGTACGTACTGTATTTCTTCTCGGCGGATGTCAAACGTCGGCTTGCGTACTGGATCGGGTGTAGACCATCTTCAAAGGATTGTAAAAGAACACAACCAACATGATTTTGACTGGCGTCGGTTTGCAGAATGAATTCACGTTGAAAATCGGGAAAACGTAGAACTGGTGAACTTGACAGAGCTTCACGAAGTTTGCGAAAAGACTGAATATGCGTTTCCGTTAAATTATATTTGACATTTTTCTTCCGTAGATCATTGAGTGGCGACATTATCTGAGCGTATTCGGGGATAAACTTAGCGTAATAACCAACCATTCCAATAAACGTTTGAAGCTGTTTCAAATTCTTCGGAATTGGCAAATTCTTTATCGCTTCCACTTTGTCGGGATCCATGGAAAGACCGTTGCTTGAGACACGATGACCCAGGAAGTTGAGTTCGCTTTGGGCGAATTTTATTTTATCCGGATTCACGGTAAGATTAGCTTCTTTTAGACGTCTTAACGTTTCTCGAACGTGTACCATATGAGATTCCATATCGGGACTGTATATTAATAAGTCGTCGAAAAATACAATCACAAACTTGTATCTTAAATCGGCAAAAATGTCAAACATCAGACGGTTTAGAGCACTAGGTGAAATAGATAGCCCGAACGGAGCCTTATGAAATTTCCACTGGCCTTCAGGAGTGACGAACGACGTTAGACTCTTCGATTTGTCAGATAATTCAACTTGGTAAAAGGCGCTGTTTAGATCCAACGTGGTGAAAACTTTGGCGTTTTTTAAGCACTGGAAAATGTGCTCAATCGACGGAACAGGAAAACTATCCATGACAACCTTTTTGTTTAACTGGCGATAATCAATACAAAGTCTATAACCTCCACTTGATTTCTTGACAAGAAAAGCCGGTGAAGCGTAAGGGGATTTACTAGGTGAAATAACGCCTTTATTCAAAAGATCACTAATATGTTCCCTCATTATTTTAGCTTGAGGTGGGGAAAGTGGATACGGGGCCTTTCGGACTGGAATATCGTCAGACAAATGAATTGAATATTTGTAATTTTTAGCTTGACCTAGTTCTTCGGTAAGAACTTCTGGAAATTCAGCAAGCAAACTACTAAAGTTGGCCGCATTTGAATCTATACTGGTAACGTGATCCAGGGAGAAGGTTTTGGACGAAGCGGGTAACGGTACAAAGGGAATGACGTGAGAGGAATCGAATTTGAAAGAAAGATTATTCTCGGTACAATTAACGTTCGCACCCATTTTGCATAAAGAATCATAACCTATTATGACGGGATACGACAGAGCGTCGAGAACTAGGAAACCAATCTTCCAGGTAAATTTACTAATAGTAATGACTACTGTTAACGTGAAATTAGATCTCGCGATAGAACTGTTGGCTACTTGGGCATAAGAAATCGAATTTGTGATCGTACCTATTTTTAACGATGACAAATAATTAGCAAGTTCGGAATTGATGTAGTTCTTGGTAGAACCGGTATCAAGCAGTGCCGAAGCTCGAATATGTTGAAAGTAGAGATAAACTAGGGGGATCGTAGAGCTACTTGATTGACTTGGGGAATTATAGGAATAATTCGGGACGGGAGAAGTCAATCGAATAGACGTATTTACAGGAGAGGACAAGTTAGCTGGAGGGGGGTGGTTTGAAAGAGGTGACTTATTAACTAATGTGGTTAACCGGGGAAAGACATTAATTTGTTCTACATCTTTCGGTTTACTAAAAATTTTGACAACGCTATCTCACCCTTGAGAGGGCAGGATAGCCTTAGGTTCAGAAGGAGAAGGACGTGGGGGACGAACCGGACACTGGGCTATAAAGTGACCTGGTTGTTTACAATATCGGCAACAAAGGGAAAAATTAGGAGCGACAAGTCCGGTCGAATTGGGGTGAGTGTACGTTTTACGTTGACGTTCAACTACTCTCAAATGTTTTATAAGCTGGTGAAGCTCAGCTAAACAAGTTGGGGTATCTCTGAATTGTAGATAATTAAATGTGAATTCGTTTTGGTTAAGCCAAATGCGCGCAATTATCTCCGATTCAGACAGGCCAGGACCCAATAATTCGACGTATTTCAAGACGTCTTCAGCATATTCGGGAAAATTCTCAGAGAGGTTCTGACGCCTACTGATATAGCGTTCTATTAGCATAGCCCGATCTATAGAAGTGGTGAAATGGTCTAGAATAAGATTTTTGAGCTGTGTCCATTCGAGTTCAGAATAGACATTAAGTCTCCACCACTGTCGGAGGGGTCCGTCAGTCTTAGTGCCTAAACTCTTTAACAAAATATGAAATGGAACTAAAGCGAATTGACTCACGTTCTCGATTTCTAACAGGAATTGTATCAAAATGTCAAGATCTGTACCTGTAGCGGTAGGTACGTTACGCAACAAGTCCCGGATATCGCCCATATTTGCATGCGAAGCGGTATGATTTGGAACGGAAATAAGAATTGGCTCGGACTTACTCGGTGAGTGCACTGGAGGATCGTCCATCGCCGGCGGAGAGTCTGGAAGTTCAGCGGTGGTCGGAGGCGGACCTGGAGATTTGCTTTGGCCGGGTGTCGGCGGAGACTTTGGGCTGCGGCAGGACTTATGGCGCGGCATGGTCGACTGGAAGACGTGGAATCGGACAGGAACAGGACTCAGGAATTAACTACGCTCCTTGCTACCAATTATAGCACGGCAGTGGAAGGATTTCTGGTAACGTAGGTCCATTCCCACCTGTGAATAAATAAAAGAAAAAAGACGGACAGATTTCTCAAAACGGTGGATTGTTTGGGCTGTACCGGTGTTATTTTGGGCCCATAGTGATCAGAGAGGGTACAGCTCCACTTCTTCCACTGTCCTGAGAAATTTGTGCAGAAATGTAACAAAGAAAAGAATATGCTGTTGGTCGATAACAATTATATTTCATAATCACTTCAAAAAAAACGTGTCGGTGATAAGGTACAAATAAATCTGATTTACAAGTACATTCTTAATATTAACAATATCATTTGATCATGATTGACAATTAGGAACTGGGGGTAGAACCCTGACGAGGTGATCACTTAATTATCTAGGGAAGTACATTTAATAAGGTTGCTTAAATTAAAAAAAAAATAATAAAACGTGAAAGAGGAAAAGAAAACTAGGCGTGAGCGTCATACCTTTTTCTGAAGAGTACTTACTTACACTTGAACAATACTTATTCTAGGAATACTTTACATAATTCGTGAGTGACTACGGGTATTTAGGCGCTTCATGGTAGTACAATGAAGTCTAAATTCGGTTTGGAGAAGAAGCTTGAAGATGATTCTGTGGTTTATTCCATGAGCGTCCTTTTCATGCGACAACACCGAATCCCGGAAAACAACTTAATGTTTGTTATTTTTCCCGTAACTAATCAATATTGATTTTAATTATTTCAAACCTAACAACTATTGTTTGTCACTTTTTCACTTTGAAAATCACAGATACCGCGTATTTAGAGTCAGACGACTGGATCACACGATAGACACACTTATGTTTATATGTCCAAGCCACGCGATCCAAATCGTACCGCGCATGCTAATACCCGCGAATTTAGTGATTTGATTTCCTTATTTATTTATTTTATTATAATAATTTTTATGCTAATATTAAAAAATTGTCGCGGTGCTATGGCACCACGTGACAATATATATGTAATCTGAAAATGTGTAAACTGGCAGCTTTGGCGTGTAATAAATGTTTTTCAATTGTTTACGATCTGTTTTGACCTTGCAAATATTTAATTCAGTGCGGACAGAATGAAAGACAGCAGCAATCAAGGCGGCCGTTCTCCCTTTGTACCGTCGCCGAATTTGTAAAACAAGTGTTGAACGCAACCGACCGCTTTGCTTTTGTTTCTGCCAATGTCTCTCACACTTTCACACATGTGGGTGCGTCTCTTTCTATCCGAGGCTCTGTAAAATGGAAGTAAACGACACACTTTAAAATAAAGGAGTATCGACAGCTTATGTATTGCAGATTTGGTTATTTGAAGTTGGCACAACTGATGAACCTTCGTTTTATTTAAATGATTTGCGAAAATAATTATACAGAATGATTTTTATGTTGATTCTTTTTTATAACAGCGTGTAGAAATCAAATAGACGAACAAATATTTCAAGTAACTATTTTAACAAAACTCAAAAATGAAAGAGAAACGCGCTTTCAAAGTTTTATTAAATCTTATCAAATTTTGAGGTCGCTACTAGCGTTATATTATATGCTATGAAAATATATTGTCATTATCAAGTATTCACAGAAATTGTTCGAAGTTGTCCCCGTTTTGTTGGACAATTTTGTTGGATAATTTTCTTAATAATATTTCTTGCAGTTGATGTCAACACTGTATGCGGCCATATTGTATTTCATTTGGATTGTTTACAGAAACTACGCATGCTTTGTGCTGCTTTGCTTTCTGTTCATTTTATGGTATTAAACGGTGTCTGACAGGCTGCTTTTCGAAATTACTGTTAGTATGATTAAATTACATTCATCTGTTTTATTTTACGCACTAGTGCTTCATATCTCATTTTACTACCGCTGTACAAATATTAAAAGCAGCTATTTTATAGAGAGGTGTGTAAAAAATATTTTCTACAGTAAAGTACCGTAAACAAGGTTTCCAATATATGTAACAGTTGTAACAGTTGCGTTCGCTGTAAATTTAGTGCCATCTTTCTATAAACGCATTTCTGCGCATGCATAATATAGCAGTATTTATTATTAAATAGAGAAATGTAAATATAAACATATATATAATATGTACAGTATGGTCAAAAACAATTCACATACAATTTTTACAATTCCAACTCCACAAGTGGGGAATGGTACTAATTATAAGGTCAAAATTTATTTTTCAAAACTTTATAATATTTTTTTCGTTTTGAAGTCCCCCGAAACCCAAAAAAACATATTTTTGGCAAAAGTCTGTGCGTCTGTTTGTCTGTGAACACGATACAGGTCAAACGGATGAACGGATTGAAACCAAATTTTGAGAGGATGTTTGATATGCAAATATGAAGAGTCCTATTATTTTTTCAGAAAATTGGCGCATTGCAGAAGAGATATATGCTATATAACGTTATTTCTTATATAATAATGATATAGTTTTCATAACGGTTTATTATTCTATTTATTTTTACCAGAAAGTTTTGTAACTAGATTGTTTTTCTAAACTTTATAGTTTCTGAAATATTTCAAAAATAATAAAATCGGTTATTTGTTCTGTAGATCTGTCTAAAAGAAATTAGCTGACAATCATGCTTTGGTTAATTTTCACATAATAATACCAGAAAACAGTATATTGTCACGTGGACGACATGGACAGACGCCCACAAACAAACACGGCGTCATAGCGTGTGTTCTGTTCAGAGACAATAAACGCTCACTTTTATTAACATTCGAACTGTCACGGTGCGCGCACCAAACCCATCTACAAAACCAGTATCAATACACGCATCGTGTGAAGCGAATACATCACAAAACCCAGCGCCACAGCAAGCTTGAAATCTAGCGGTAAAACTAGCTTCGTGTGCAGCGGCCTTTAGACACTTATCGTTCATGCTGTAACCGTCTTCTGTATGAATATGCGTTCGTGTGTGTTATGAAACAAACTTGAACCACTGCCGAACTTGTTGAAAGCTTATAGCTTTTAAGTGCTTTATTAGACAGAAAATGTGTCGTCACACAGCGAAACAGAAACATAGAACAACAGCCCTAGAGTGAGTGATAAGGCCCACCCCCCCCCTAAAATAGCTTATGAAACAGATGATTCTTAAACATTTATTTTGTACAATTTGCAATTTTTAGGATTCCGTACCTCAAAAAGAAAAAAAGGACCCTTATAGCCTTATAGGATCACTTTGTTATCCGTCTGTCTGTCAAGGCTCGTGAGAATCGAAACCTTTAGGGTACTTTCCGTTGACCTAGAATCATGAAATTTGGCAAGAAGCAATGTCTTATAGCACAAGTAAAGGGAAAAATCCGAAAACCGTAAATTTGTAGTTACATCATAAAAAAATAATGTTTTTAAACCGCAACAACATGCTACGCACGTACACAGTAACAGTTCTAATACAAAACCCGGTGCGTTTATACAGCACAATATGAGAACTCTCGCATACAACACGGTACGATAATTAGGCTATCATATATAGCTACGAGGTACAATACAGTTCAGTAGTCTATCTGAACTCATTGCAATTACACGGTTAGTTGGCAAACTGACCGCGACGTTTGTCGATGTATCAGGTGGCAACAGTTTTCCAACGGCGAAGTTGGAAAAATCGTCGAGACTCGATTCTCGTGATGGACGAACTATTTACATACCTACAACACGGTACGACAGTTAGGCTTTCATATATAGCTACGAGGTACAATACAGGTCAGTAGTCCATCTGAACTCATTACAATTACACGATTAGTTTTCCAACGGCAAAGCGGGAAAAATCTTCAAGACTCGATTCCCGTGGAAGACTATTTACATACGTGCAAGCTTGTACGGAACCCTCGGTGCACGGTTCCATACAGCAAAAGCCTATGTCAGTTTTGTTCTGATCATTGATGTATACAGCATAAATTTATTACGTTTTAACCTAAATGGTTAAGAAAACGGAGAAAGGGAGTGAAAGAAAGATGTTGGAAAGTAGTAAAAATGTAACCGGCCAACGCATGACGTAAAACTGACGGAGTGCGAGTTTTGTAACGCGGTACAGTGTATCGGTTATGTTACATATAATACTCATTAATATTGTACTGGTGTAGGTAATGCCTGTAAAACCGTACCGAATGCTTCAGTGGTAGTGGTGGTTGTTAAGGTGGTAAGGGTGATGTGGCATGGTGTGGTTGGATGGCAGGACACAGCCGGAGTCGATCTCTTACTGTACGCCAAGTTGCTGATTCAACGAAACCCACAGTACAAGTTTGTTCTAAATAACCGAGCGGGGTGGTGTAGTGGTGAGAGCACTAGACTCGCATTCGGGAGGTATTGGGTTCGAATCCCGGCGGGGGCAGATTTGGCTGGTACTTTTTTTCTACTGCCTCTCGCCGAGAAACGGTAATTCCTCAATAATTCCAGATAAATATCGAGATTGTTCCTTATTCAAGACCATGGCCGACTACCTTGCAAAATCCTGTGTTCAAAATTTGCCTACCTTATCCTAATGTCCTAAAATTCCTTCATTCGCCCATTGCTTTTGCAAGTTGAAATTGTAAAATAATGTAGAAATAACAGAAAGTGTGATTGATGGAAAATAGCAATGGTGCGAATGGTGTATGAGATAAAGTCGAGAAACGGACGCTAAACGCATTATTATTATTATTTATATTATAATTCCATTCTAAATCCAATATGGCGGAGGCGTCAAAATGGCGGATTACCTTTTTCCTCACAACTCCCTTGATATGAGTTTCAATAATGAAAGGGTTTGACGAGTAGAATATGATTCTCAACTGTTAATCCAATATGGCTGATACCGCAAGATGGCGGATTACGTTTTTTTCTATTAACAAAAATGCGTAGGTTCAGACGCAACTAAAAATTTGAAAATGAAATAATTGAAAAAAATTCATACAGACAAGTTTTTATTTAAATATACTAAAAAGCGAAAAATAGTTTTTAATACCTAATATAAATTTATAATTATAAAAACGTGAGTTGTAAGCTTAATGATACTTTATTAGTCACAGTCCATGCTTTTATAATTATGAACCCAAATTAATCACAATTATTTTTTTCTTTCCGCCTTCCCATAAAAGTAAAATATTTTTCTAATAAATTTTATTAGCAATCAAACTAATAAATTATTTTAGCAATCAAACTAATAAATTATTGTGCTTCTACGATTCATTCAATGTTTCTCAGATTTTAGAGGTATTGCTCAAATTGACGTGTATTTTCGTATTGTGTGATGAAAAAAGCGATTGAAAATGTCGATAAGTAGGGCGACAAGAAGTTAGGTTAGGTGCGTTATCAGACGTTTGGCAAACAGTAGATTGATGTTTGGTTCACGAAACGAACGTTTCCTTCATTACCGGCAGAGCAGAGCAGTGCAGAGTGGAGCGCAGCCCCTTTTCGGTTAATTTACAGTGAAATTGAGTAAATCAAGGGGGGTCTCTACTACTGAAAGCGCACTGCTGCCTGCTTGCCACCTCCTTCACTACAACCCGCTGTCTCCACATTATCCTTTCGTCTTCATTTACTTTTAGTACAACATAACACAAAATACAGGTCCCTTGTAAATATTATACTTACTGGAAATTCAATCTAAAACGTTTATATGTTTTTTAACCTACAATTTTACTGAATTTTAAGGCTTGATTCATAGCTGTAGTACAATACTGCGAGAGTATAAGGGTAACGTGATAACAATTGAGAGGTAAGAGCAGGTAAGAGTCTTACCGTAAGACCGTTGCTGCTCTCGAGTTTATGCTATAGCTTTGTAAATATTTAATATTTCGGTCTAAAATTTTTACAGTATTTTCTCAATATTATATTATACTTACTATAAATGTAAAAAAATTTTCCGGAACCCGAACACCAGACTACGTCCTTAAATGGGAACCCGTGTTCTTTTCTTAGATTATAGTTATTATTTAGATGAGTTTAGTTACAGTTAGTAATTATTATAATATATTGTTTATAGAGTAGCTACTGTTTGCTACAATTGTTAAGAAACACCCATTGTTACAATGCCATCAACATAGAAAAATTAGTTTATTATTTTCAACAATGTCACCGTCGGGATACGAACCCCGAATCTTTCCACTCTCGCGGCGGACTGTGTTACATTACACCAAAGTGACACAACTATCAAACTATCATTCTAATATTTATAGCATTGGTAACCGATTTTTTCACATCATGCGAGAGCCAATTATATTAGTTAACGCTAGATATGAACCAATACAGTAGTTCATATCTAGCGTTAATTAAAATAATTGGCTCTCGCATGATGTGAAAAAATCGGTTACCAATGCTATAAATATTAGAATGATAGTTTGATAGTTGTGTCACTTTGGTGTAATGTAACACAGTCCGCCGCGAGAGTGGAAAGATTCGGGGTTCGTATCCCGACGGTGACATTGTTGAAAATAATAAACTAATTTTTCTATGTTGATGGCATTGTAACAATGGGTGTTTCTTAACAATTGTAGCAAACAGTAGCTACTCTATAAAAAAAATTATAGTTATTATTATTATAAAGTGAATAAAATTTCTGATATCGCGTGAGGTGACGCGGGTAATGATTAGTATTCAATATGATATTTGCTATTCGTTGCTATGGTTACTTACATAATATGTTCCACGTCATGTAAAAATTAATCAAAACATGCTATAAACAGCTGATTTTTTTTTATTTGCAAAATATTTTTGAAACTATAAAGCTTAGAAAAACATTTTTTTATAAAACTTTCTTGAGAAAATAAATTAAATAATAAGCCGTTATGAAAAGTATACCATTATTATATAAAAACCACCGTTATAGCATAATCTCTTCTGCGCATGTAGGGCTCTTCATATTTGCATACTAAACATCCTTCCAAAATTTGGTTTCAATCCGTTCATCCGTTTGACCTGTATCGTGGCCACAGACAAACAGACGCACAGAGTTTCTCCAATAATATGTTTTTTGGATTCAGGGTACCTCAAAACGAAAACATATTGTAAAATTTTGAAAAGTGATTTATGACCTCCCCGCTTGTGAAAATAGAATGTAAAAAAAACGTGCTAAAAATTATCAAAAAATCTACATGAGCGATTTTGTCCCGCGATCGCAGATATAAAGGTACTAGAGATAAAAAATAACAAGCCCAGCTAATGACACCTTCAACTCGTGACGTGTTTATCAGCGAAGCGTTGCGTTGGCCGCATTAATACGGTCGCTAATTGCAGATAAACATAAATAAATAGCGTCGAATTAAATATAAACTCTAAAATGTGTTTATAATTACATGTTAGTGGATATTATATTTATAGTAGTCCGCGTTTACACAGAGTAATTGCTAACCAAATTAAACACACAAACTGAAAACTAACGAACGTTCTATTTGAGGCGCCAAACATGTCTGCAGTCACATTGCAAACTAACTTATGTCGTATTGTTTGGCTTCATTTAGTACTGACGATGACAGTTTGTTGTCACACGAGCGATCTCTCAAGAAATAGCAAAGCAATACTTTTGGTATCAATAGTCGCAACGCCTGCACATAATGGATCGAGTATAATTAAAGGATAGTATTTAAACGAGTGACAGTAAATTACAATTTTGGGTGACAAAAATAATCAATTTGGGTTACTGTATTACTAAGTGAGCGACTGACTGCGCGTGACGAGAAATCAACAGAACAGCAACTTACAAACATCCATTTGAGTTACTTACAATACAAAATGGGAAATAATATTTGAGCGACCTAATATTTGTTTGAGCGGCATTTTGTTAATAGTTTTCTAAAAAATATATATTTAATTGACTGTCAATTAAATATATATTTTTTAGAAAACGCAGTTCTATTCAAACAAATAACTATTTAATTCGCATACCCCGTTATCGTTCACCCCGAAATTGTTTTTTTAAAAACTCCACATTTGCCCCTTCTCGTTTCACTGCGAGACAATTCGCATACCTCTTTATCAAAAAAAGCGGTGGTTTTCAATCTTCATGAAAATGTGAGTTTTAAGACGTAAGTGAAAAAAGAAAAATAAAAAGTAAAAAGAAGATATCTGCTTCAAAATTACCGAAGGCATTCTAGTCGCTCACTTAGTAATTTAGTCGCTCAAGTTATTAAAACAGTATCTCATCATCAGTCACCAAGTTTTTTTTTATTCGACCGTTTTATAATTCCCCATAATTAAATGATTTATGCAATAAGTGAGGTATGCAGTCGCTGTCGCTCTTCGTTGGCTACACTTCCACTTTCCACTTACGGGAACTAGCAATATTGGAGTATTAAGTATATGTAAATTGCCAATGATTACTCTTGCGCATAACGGATCGAGCATAATTAAATATGCAATAAGTGAGATAGAAATATGCAGTTGCTGTCTCTCTGGGTGGGCAACACTTCTATACTTACGGGAACTAGCAATATAGGAGTGTAAATCAGTCATAAATAATTTTAAATTGTAACAATTATTATTAGTTCCAGTAACGGTAATTCAGTCTAGAGAGATGACTACGTCAGAGCTGAGCAACCTCGACTTTTGGGCTCCCAGAAGCTCTCCAAGTAGCTCCCATAAGTTAGAATGACTAAGAGAATATTTTTGTTATACCCGAAAACTATAGTTGTCTCACTTGGGGTCGTAAATTTGTCTGTCTTGCGGCCATATTCACCGAACGTAAGTAAGTACTAAGTAGTTATTTATTCGGTTAATTTGTTCTTCAAGCAACTATTCCTCCGAATAAGTTGCGATAATTCAATTCACCAACCTTAATTATGTTTACTGCATGTAGAAATCTATTCTGTCTTACTTTGAGAGTATAAATATTTATTCGCCTGATAAAATAATAATGGCCGCCACAGATCATAATAACCTATAAACGTGGAGTATTATATCTACAGCTGGCTCTTGTGAATTTATTTATGTGTTGTTTATTAACCTTTGTGAAGTGCATAGCTGTAAAACATTACAGTTAGTGGAAGTTTTGTGTGCAATCGGGTTAGAATAAAACTTAATTATCTTGTGAAACTTTTTAATGTTTACACTAATGCCATCGGTCGTATTTGTTGGTGAACGTCTAAATATTCAACAAAAAGAGCAAGGAATATAGTGCAATGTATATTTTTTCTTTAATTAACTTTTATTTTGCTTAGTGAATTGAAAAATTGTATTCTAATGAATACATTTGCTGCAAGATTAGTAACTTTTCTATCTTTAATAGTGCGTCCGATGAATATGGGGCTGGTGGCTCTTCAGACGTCCTAGGTTACCCAGCGCTGGTTTATGTGATGTGTTGGCATCAATATTAAGCATGGGAAAAGTCGTTACTATGAGATCACAGTGACGGTTACACAAAAATCACAGTGAAAAATCATCGTGACTTTGTCACGTCGATCACTCACATCACAAGCCCGCACGGTCTGACGTCACAACGGCGTTGTTTGCCTACTCCGTTTTTTTTTTTTTTAAAGGTATATCCAATTGTATATATCCATTATCCACATATATAGAGCATATGCACATATACAAGAGAATATCACTTGGGGGGGTGGCACTACCTCTTAGTATCTGGCCAGTATGTTTGAGTATGTAAAGCTGAGTCTAAACGACAATCACAAAATATCCATGAGCAGAGGTGGGATTCGAACCCACGACAGTGCGATCCAAAGGCCAGCACGCTGACCATTACACCACTCCGTTCATGTTTGACTTTGAGCGACAGTGAGTACTCAGTAGTGACTGCGGTGACATGAAACGACATACGTTACTTTGGAACGGAGATCTATTGGAACTTGAAGCGACCGTCGTGACTGCGGTGACATGAAACGACATACGTTACTTTGGAACGTAAATATCTCGTCAGATCATAGTGTCATGTTTGAGCGACAGTGACTGCGGTGACATGGAACGACATACGTTACTTTGGAACGTAGATATCTCTTGTCAGATCACAGTGATTATTTTAGACGGCTTGTCACAGTGATTTTTTCATCGTGAAGTTATTTTTTCCCCAACTCTAATGGTAATGTAAAGTTGTAATTGTAATTGTAGGATTATAGGATTAATCTAGACACCCGCTAGAATCGCGGTCGGATGCAACATGTAATCAAGCTACATTGTATACCAGTAATTTTCACAAATTTAACCCGGTTTTCAACTTAATTACAACGTCGGTAAACTTTTAATGACACGTCGAGAGAAAGACGGCCCCGTGTTATGTTGTGCTTCGTGATATTTATATTACGTTTGATGCCTCAGGTAGTGCTGCCCGTTTGACACTTGAAAGAACCAAAAACGCTAGAATTTACGCACGTCTAGATGCATTTCAATAAAAAATTTCCAGCCAATTGGGCGACGGGACCATTCCAACTTTAAAAAATGTCGACATTTGATTATAATAAAGAAAATAAAATTCTGATATCTCGTGAGGTGACGCGGGTAATGGCTAGTATTCAATATGATATTATTTACTTGAAGAGTTCTATTCAGACGTTAAGGAAGTACCCTCGGTACGCAGTAAGTCAAAGAATTTCAGTCTTCTACTTGAGTAACGTAGTATATAATTTGGTAACCCGCACGCCTTGCCATAGTTACAAGTGCTTATGTACGCAGCATAAGTCAGCACGCGGTGTCAAATTCGCATGAATTTATGAAAATGCTTTTCTTTATTCCTGTCATTTCGGAAATAATAATATACTATCATTTTTTTGGAATACTATGCTTTTAGCATTTACTCAATTTACGTATGTTTTTACGATATCAAAACTGTTGCAGTTTCGTAACTTACCTTTGAATGACGCGCCACAAACTATAATATTGCGGTGTTGTCAAGTTTATGAATTGCTAAAAAGCTCGGCTTTGTTTTAGTTATTTCTATTAACATAAGCATGCTTTATACGTTTTGGAAAAAGAAAAATGTTCATAGAATATTCGTTTTTATTTCCTGAAAATTTTATCAAAATCTGTTTGTCAATTCCAACGTAATAAATGATGGAGTGCGTCAAAATCACAGATTTCCATAAGACTCCATGTTAAGTGCAGCGAAATAAAATTATCAATATCTTTTTTTAAAGTCAACCAAAAATCACAAAAATTTAACTGAGTCATTTTTGAAAAGGTTTTGACATATTTGCAAATTTTCGTAATTTTCTGTTTGTTAATTCATTTATCGAGGGTACTTCCTTAATCAAAGATTTCAATATGATATTAACTGTTCGTTACCATGATTACTTACATAATATGTTCCACGTCATGTACAAAATTAATCAAAGCATGCCTAACTAGTTTATTTCTGACAGATCCATAAAACAAAAGAGCGGCTGATTTTTTTATTTTCAAAATATTTCCAAAACTGTAAAGTTTAGAAAAAAATGCTTTTAACGAAATTTTCTTGAAAAAATAAATAGAATAATAAGCCATTATTAAAAGTATACAATTTTTATATAATAACACCGTTATAGCATATATCTCTTCTGCGCATGCGCCGATTTTCCCCAAAAACAATAAGGCTCTTCATATTTGCATACCAATCATCTTCCCAAAATTTGGTTTCAATCCGCTCATCCGTTTGACCTGTATCGTGTTCACAGACTAACAGAGAAACAGATTAACAGACACACAGAGTTTTTCCAAAAATATGTTTTTTAGATTCGGGGGACATCAAAACGGAAAGATACTGTAAAATTTTTGAAAAGTGATTTTTGACCTAAACTAGTACCATTCCCCACTTGTGCTTTGGAGTGGTAATACAATACTGAGTTTGACAACAAAAAACTAACCTCCTTCAAAACGTGTCACTAAAAACGTAAATTAACAAAAGTTTGAAGTCGGCGCCTATTTAATCACAATCACGTTTTATGTAGTTATATCACAGATATATAAGCAACTAGAGTACGCTAGTGCATATGTATACCATTAAAAACCCAGCATGATGTTTCTAAGTAGCGAAATTGACTTTCAAAGTAGATTTATGGTATCTACCAGAAACCAAACACAGAATCACTGTCAAAGAATTTATGTAAATTTGTAACAATTATTATTATTTTATTCAACATATTTATTAATGTAAGTTTGTAACATGAATATTATTTAATTCAACATATTTATTGACGTAAGTTTGTTACATGAATATTATTTAATTCAATACATTTATTAATTTAAGTTTTTTAACATGAACACTACTTCCTAGTTCATACGCTCCGCTGCCATCTTGCCTCTGTTTCTCCACATGACCACCAGAGTACACCAGTGGTGGCGTGGCTTTTTAAGACGTGATTTTACAAATTTTATTTCTTTTCTATATTGATAATTTTGCATGTTATTAGAGTGTCCAAATCAGAGAAATATCTCTATCTATCTATTATGAAACAAACGAGTGTTAGTACCTCTACCTAGATGTTGTTTTTAGAGCACTTTGGTATTACAAATTCAGTTCCCCTGAGTGCATCTGTAATGATTGTTAGAGAGGGTAAATTGGAGTGTGGTCAACACACTGTCGATCGCAGATTGATTGCCGCCATTTTAAATAACTTCCGGCATTTACCAAAAATTTGTGCTCGCTCTCATGGTTACGCCATAGTTTTGTATTATGTATGTCAGCGTTTCCAAAACGCTTTCCACGGAAATTTTGAATGTCCAGGGAAAAATTATGTAAATTAATACTATGATTTTGAATGCTGCGTCAAGTTGAGAAATGTATGGAACTTACCCTATAAAATTATCAAGGAATCTGCTAAAGTTTGTGAAGTGTTACGCCATGGAAGAAATTCGGGAAATACTGGTGCATTGTAAAATTGTATTTGACAATAATTCTTATTGTGACTGGGACTTTTTCCTGCTACCTCTCGTCAAGAAACGGTAATTCCTGTACCTGCCATCTTGTTGAGGTTTTCCATGCTTTCCCTCAATAATTCCAGATAAATATTGAGATTGTTCCTTTTTCAAGGCAATGGCCGACTACCTGTCAAACTCCTATGCTCAAAATTTGCCTACCTTATCCTGATGTCCAAAAATTCCTTCATCCGCGCATTGCTATTAATTGGTTGAAGTTGGAAAAATGTAGAAAATAACGGGACGTGTATGGTATATGGGAAATAGTAATGGTGCGAATGGCATCTGTTATGACATAAAGTCGAGTTACGGATATTAAAACGCATTATTACGTTAAAAATCTTAATAACCTATGAGAGAAAACTATAGCTGGTTTTTAATTTTATAAAGCTTTTTAACCTTATTCCTCTATAAAATTAGTAAGTTTGTTTAGTTTTAGTAATTATAATTGTATGATCAGAATAATTGATCAAAATTACCGCTTTGTATTTATTATTTAAAATGGCAGCTTTCGGTTAATTGGCCTCACTCTCACTGTATACCCACTCTTAGTGATTGTCGTCTTTGTCTGCCATCTCTTGGGGATAATTGAATGATTGCACTGCATATCGATGCATAATTCATTTAAGATGAGTGATTGAATTCCAGTGCTATGAGACAACTTTAACGTGACCTCTGACACAATAACCTCTTCAAAGCTGACGTCAAACGGATCGACTATAATTAAAAATGATATTTAAATATATGTAGCGGTTTTTTTAGCGTAGACGAGAAATTTAAAAGTTTTAAACCGCGAGATTTTTTTACATTGATACTATTAAACGATTTAAAAATCCGTACTTCAAAAGAAAAAAAGGAATCCCCTATAGGATCACTTCGTTGTCCGTCTGTCTGCCAAGACCCTTTGTCTCAGATACGCGTGGAGGTATCAAGATGAAATTAATATCAAATACTCAGGTCTGCAATCGTTTGGAGCTGTGAAAAAATCAAACGTCTAAGTTGACAAAAGATACGGCCGTTTATGCCGCAAATTTTGACACTCGCAATGGAATCAAAATCTAGAGGGTACTTCCCGTTGACCTAGAATCATGAAATTTGGCAAGAAGCAATGTCTTATAGCACAGGTAAAGGGAAAAATCCGAAAACCGTAAATTTGTAGTTACATCACAAAAAAAAATATTTTTTTTGCGATTATAAACTTATTTGCAACTTTTTTCAGTCATCACTTACCTATCTATAATAATATATAAAGCTGAAGAGTTTGTTTGTTTGTTTGAACGCGCTAATCTCAGGAACTACTGGTTCAAATTGAGAATTTTTTTTTGTTGGTTAGCCCATTTATCGAGGAAGGCTATAGGCTATATAATATTACGCTACGACCATTAGGAGCGGAGCTTTAATGAAAAATGTTGCAAAATGTATCTCAAAAATAAGCTTCTATTCATGTGAAATGCAGTAACTAGATATACTCATGTTAGCGTTGTGAGAACACAACCTCAGATGGCTCAATCGGTAGAGCGTGCGACTGTCAATATCAGGGTCGTGGGTTCGAGCCCCACGTTGGGCGAATATATTTTTATTTTTTTTTTATTTTCTACATTGTTTTCTTCTAAGGCTTACATTTAAATTTATTTTAATTTTATTTAATTAATTAAAAACAATATTAGTTAAAAAAGTTTCAATACTGCTTTTTATCGACAAAAACTTTTGAACGGTAACTCTGATAATCATGAAATTTAGACACAACATTCATCTCGGTAAACTAAGATGAATGTGTGTACTCATGTTCCTCCCTTCCACATTCGTTCTTTTACACCCGGGTGAAACCGGACGGGACCGCTAGTAAATATATAAATATTACTTATTAATTAAGTGAATCTCAGCGATTTTATAGCAGATTTATGCAAAAAAAAGTATGTATGTCGAACGTAATATTATTATGACTTGTATGGGAATGTCACATTGCATACATAAAAAATGCATTTACATTCAAAATACATAAACTACTATTTTTATGCAAAGGTGGGCGTGTGAATTTATATTTAAATGAGAAAGTTTGACATTGTTTTAAAAGGGGTAATTCAAACGATGTTTTAATGGTCACAACAAACGTAAAAACCCTCAGACTGTCCAGACAGCTTTTTTTAGTTGTCGTGTTTTTTGTGAGTTCAACTTCGTTGATAGCCACGCTTTATACATAATAAAAACTCGGGTCGCAGTGCGACACCTTTCCAACAAAATAGTGAATTTGCTATAATAATAATAATAATAATGCATTTAAAATTCCGACTTTATGTTATAACAGACGCAGTCACACTTCTCTTTGTTTTCTACATTTAAACTTCAACTTAATTAATATCATTCGCACTTGTCTAATAACTATATATTCACACGATTATTTACAACACAGAAGCTATTTATGTAAAACCAGATTTATATAATTGCACTAAACGGTTTACACAGCTCATTTATCTTCTATCTTAGCAGCTACCTCGGTCTTGCTGTACCGACACTGGACAATTTATTTCACACAGCCATTTGGCTGTAATCCACTTGACGCACGCTGTAACTAGTGATGTGCCGGATCGTTTAAAATGTATATCTGCGGATACGGATCTGAATACGGATATTTGGTTTCAAGATCCGCGGATACGGATACGGATCTTAACTTTCTTAATAATAATAAATAATAATAAGTTTATTAATGCTAAGACTTAAATAAGTATGCACAAGTCAAATACATAGAGTACGCGGCGGTAAATATTGCACATCGACCTTTGGAAAGAGACTATCTGTTATGGGAAAAACTTATTGACCTCTTTAAGAGTTAACTCTCATAACAGATTGTCTCTTTCCAAAGATTGATGTGCAATATCTCATTATAAAGATAGTTGATTTAGTACCTTTGAGTTATGTACTATTAGTATGGTACTCACTACGTTAAATGTTTGCAATATAAAGGTGCCAAATACATTTTAAAAAATAAAAAAATAATCTGAATGGAATTTATTCATTATTACCTTATCACTTATATATATAAAATTTCATCTATGAATTGAAAATTAATAAGGTAAAAGATCCGTAAAAAATCCGTCAAAAACTAACCGCTGATACGGATACGGATATCCGGCACATCACTAGCTGTAACTAACTAACTGACTGACTGACTCGCATTTTATAGCTTCGTCCCCCGCCTGTAGAATATTCTAGAAGCATCTCAACCTTTTTTACATACATTGTCTTCTCCAGGCAATTCTATGAAGGTCGGGTTTTTACCTGCTTCCCATTGTTGTTGTCGTGTTTCTGGAACATTCTATAGAACACATTATCGTCCCAACAGGAAGCACGCAACAATATCACAAACTATAGGTAAACATGGGAAAGAATACAAAATAAAAAACCCAAACATAAAGTTAAAAATTCACATTATAACCTTCAGCCAGGTCTTCGATTTTGTGTTCAGACATTCGATCATAACGCCAATAGTGTAGGCGCCATTATACTTTGAATATGGTAAACAAACTAATGAATATAATAATTGGTGAACGGTTTTGTATATGTCAGGGGTTAATATTTAAATATTGAAATACGAATTTGTAATAATATGTTTGCTTTATGCGATTACGTTAATTAATGCAGATATTATATATGTATACTAGCGGCCCGGCCCGGTTTCACCCGAGCGCGATAGATATAATTCTGCAAAATGTATTTCGTTTGCGGCCCGGCGTCTGAACTGATAGCTTTGAGCAAATTCTACCAGATTTGCTTCTGAACTAATAGCTTTGAGCGAATTCTATCAGATGTCGCTACTAAAACAATTTTTGGTTTGCTTCTGAACTAATAGCTTTGAGTAAATTCTATCAGATGTCGTTACATGTTACTAAAACAGTTTTTTTGAGAAAACATTGTGATTTTGTACAAAATATTTAATAAAGTAAGTGGCACCAAGCAAGACACATTTACAAATTTTCATTAAAATCGGTGTAGTGGTTTCGGAGATTTTATAAATATATAGATTATCACAATCCTGTCAACCGAAGATACTAAAGAAATTCTATCAACTAAATATCGCCCTTTAACTAAATTTTGCCTTTAACAAAAGCCAAGTTATAATCCAACGCATACACGAAGCAAGCGTCACGTGCTGTCATCTAACGAAATACTTGCAACTTAACTTCGCCCTGTTGTCTAGATGTCGCCTTCAACTGTTTATTCCAACGCACATAAACGTAACAGGACGAAATTTAGTTGCTAGTACCTCGTTAGATGTCAGCGCGTGACGCTTGCTTTGTGTATGCGTTCGTTCATAACTTGACTTTTGTTAAAGGCGGCGACTAAAATAACAGGGTCAAATTTAGTTACAGGGCGATATTTAGTTATTAGAACTTTGTTAATTCACAAAACAAAGTTTAATTACTAGAATTTCGCTTAAAATTATGCTTTGCATCTGCCAGGCGTCTCTGTTTTAAGAGAGACCATGCGAAAAAAAAGTCGTCACATGAAAGTGTCGTGCCAATTGCGCGGTTTTACGCCCAACCAAACGCGCCATTAGATGTTTCACATCAAAAATCTCGCTCGTTTCATGAAAGCTCTCTACGTGGGTATATTATCTGCTTGATATAGAACGCAAAGATGTCAGAAGTGACGTCCGTCGTACATCGACTTAACGGCCGTTATTTGAATGTATTTACGGCAATCGTTATTCCTCCGCATAGATGTGCACGGCTTCCAATCGTTACTCTTCGCGGATTCCCACAACATAAATTATTTAAAAACGAGCCAGCGACTATCCTCCGACATATTTTTCTTCTCGAATGGCGCAAATACATAAGGCAAAACGATGAAATTGGTGCATTCGCTTCTTTTTTAGCTTTTCGAAGTCAGCGGAAAGGTTACAGATATGATGGGAGCTTTCGTTAGTTTGCTTTGAACGCACTGTTAAATAGAGATTATTACAAGCTTTTATTAACTTTGTGAGTCAGTCTGTCAGCATAAATCAAATCTTGCAATCAAAATTTAAACTATATGTAATATTAAAGTCGAGTACCTATTGAAATCTTGCACACGTGTGTAAGTCCGCTGACAATGCATTCTAACATCGTTCTAAATCCAATATGGCGCACGTCCCAAGATGGCGGAATACCTTTTCTTTCACAACGCTTTTGACATGGGTATCAAATGAAAGAGTTTGACGAGTGGAATACGATAAGCAATGATGCGTCATTGTAAATCCAATATGGCGGACGCCGCATATCCGATCGATTTGAAATTTTGTACACATATTATGTATTCTCGATGACAATACATTCGATTGTTTTTAGAATTATATAATCAATGTTTTAAAAGTAAACGTTTTGAGAGACTAAAAAGAACAACATAAAATATTAGTAAATAAATTTCTAACGGCAATTTTTTTTGGTATATGCTATAAATATTTACATTCATAAGTATACAAGCGTGGGAAATCATAAATGTAAACGATCATAGAGTTTACAGCCCACGCTTTCATTATGAACCTAAACTATATAAAGTATGTTTTTACTTTTTAGTGCATCCTAAGAAAAGCTTGTATTTAAAAAGTTTTACTATTCCAACCCACAAGTGGGAATGGTACTAGTTTAGTTCAAAAATCACTTTTCAAAATTTTACAATATCTTTTCGTTTTGAGGTTCCCCGAATCCAAAAAAAACATATTTTCTGTTTGTCTGTTAGTCTGTGAGCACGATACAGGTCAAACGGATGAGCGGATTGAAACCAAATTTTGAGAGGATGTTCTCAAAACACCATTTTTCAATATAGCGGGACTCTCCAGACCGTAAAAAAAAGATATTTTTATGCGGTTTTTGCAAACGACAAAAGAACTTTGTTCTCGTGTGAACGACTAAAATTCAGCATTTAATTCTCAGAAATATTTTTTAAGACATTGTAAAGGTGGAAAAAATTCAATTTTTCCAAATTTCAGTCTTCTAAAATTTTCACAAAAAAATTTGGAACCCTTATACTGTGTTCACACGAGTAAAAATATTCTTCATTTTTTTGTATAAGAACCGTTGGAGAGCAGCTAGAGTGGCCGCCATCCGACCTCTTTTTTTCACTTAAGTTACAAGTTTGTCGGTACCGGGCCACTCAATGGAGCAAATTGATTTTTTCAAAAAAGGAATTGTACCTGATACATAGCTTAATAATAATCCCTAATATAAAAATGCTCAGTTTTATATTTAAGTCACAATTAATTTTCAAATACATCCTTCATTTTGACTCCTCTACACTACTCCCCCTTAAGTGCAAATAAATTAAAACGCGACACATTTGAGAACTACTCACAAGGGACGTTTGAGAAACACTGCTCTGGCAACAACAAAAAAAGTAATAATAATGCGTCGATGGTTGAAATGTCGGGCCTGACCCAATGTTGAACTTGACCACGCCGACGGCGGCAGTCAGGTGAGCTTTCCGAAAGCTCCTATATTTGCGCCGGGACACTCGGGAGCGTTATAAAGCTGTAAAGCTACACTAACAAGCACGCAGTAGACATAAAATGTGATTTATTTTTATACTTGAAATACACGCGAAATTTAATCCTATTAAATTCACTTCTTTTCCTCGGAGTCGTAGCTACGTACGCGCCGTATCTCACTGCCGGTCGATAACTTGTTATTCTGTCTTACCGGCTGTAAGTTTGACATTGTCTCCGTGACGTCACCGAACCAGAGCACGCTACCGACATCTTGAAGATTGTTTTGCTGTTAGTCCTGCAGAACTCACAAGATATAAGAAGAATAGAATTAGAGTTGGAATTAAAAACGTCGAGAATTACCTAGATTGTGTGAACGTCTTTTTTAATATGACGGTACTATTAGGCTGAGAGCCAACCGTCAGATTTCATATCTATTGAATATACAAAGTGTAAAGTTAGATTTAGAACAGACAAATAGGAGTGTCACCAGTGCCCGATTAACCTATACCTAAGCAAATTAAGCAATTGCTTAGGGCATCACGTCTCAGGGGGCACCAAGAAGCATAACTCAGAAATGAAAAGTACCTACCTTATTAAACCGTCTCAACAATTTTTTTTTTATTAGTGTATTTGCCATAAGGCACTTACACTATTGGCGTCGGTCGGATGGCGGGACCTAGGGGTCGGACCAAAATTTCTCGACGTTTCATAGCCTCCTAAACACTTTGGCACCATTTTTGGAAAAGTATGTTTATATATGTATATATATATATATTTATATATATATATATATATATATATATATATATATATATATATATATATATATAAGGGTGTTAATTTTTCTCCAACAACAATAAACAAATTTGTTTCTCTGTAAAATATAAAGATTAGTTTATTACTAATTACAAGGGCTATTTACAATATTTACAAAGTTACCTGTAAAATATAAAGAAACGACAATTAAGTTTATTATTATTAATTCTCCTTTAATTCACTCAACGAAATCTATCTTTTAATTACTTCTATTATCTCTTGAAAATTATTTGTCTGTATCTCCAATTGTTTTTTAATATGTCAATTAATTCCATTTAGTGAGAGTTAATTGAAGTAGGCATATGTAGTGTGTGAAGCGCGGCAGATTCAAATGAAGAAAGCCTACTTTCTTTACATCTCCCCTTCCCACCGTGAAAATTATATCAAGAATTTTCATCCTCTATTGTTTCTTCTACTGGTATTAATTTTGTTTTATGGAATAATCCTTTTTCTTCATTTCTTCTTCCAGTTTTAATTTTGTATATTGAATTCGATATTTTTTAATATTATTTCGAATAGGCCAATCCTAAGTTCGTCTAGTTTTTCTCTGTTTAATTTATTGCCATTTTCCACATATACTTAGGTCTCCTGTGTTGAATTCGTATTCTTTTCTGTTTTTATCAAAGAGTTTTTTATTGTATTCGTGTGATTTTATGGCCCTTTGTACTGCTACTTTTCTATCTTTCTTCCAATCTTCTGAATTTTTATTTTGTATTAATTCTTCGGGTAACATACTTGTATCTGTACCGTCATTATCAACTATCTTTCTTTTTATTTTTTGTAACATATTGTTTTCTTGTTGATCCTTTTTTATTTCATTTATCTTTATCAAATTTACTATTTTTAGCATATCTTGTGTTTTGACTGATTCTAATACCGGATTTCGACTAAGACAATCCGCTTCGAGGTTACATTTTACTGGTAAATACTTTATTTTGAAATCGAATTGTGATAGGTAGTATATCAACTCACCTAGTTCTGCGTCCGTTTTTACCTTAATATTAAGATGTTCTAAAGGTTTGTGTTCTGAATATACTTCAAAATATCTTCCAATCAACCAATGTTCCCAATAATTTATTGCCTCTTTAATTGCCAGACATTCTAAATATATACCTTTTTTTCTCTTTTGTGTTTCTTTCAGTTTTTTTGAAAAATAGGCTACTGCTTTTTCTTCTCCATTTTGTTGAACTTGTTTCAATATTGCACCCATGCTTTCTGGTGAAGTATCTGTATATATTTTTATGGGCAAATCTTTATCAAATATCTCTAGCACTGGTTGGGAGCATAATAATTTTTTTCCTTCATCTTTTTTAAAAGTCAGAGTCACTGGTGCCGCAAAAGGGCTATATGATTCTTCGATTAAGTTTTTCTCTAATAATTTTGTTACTTGCTGTTCTATTTCTTTTTTGTCTTTTCTAAAAATCATTTTGTATTTATCTATTAGTTTTTCTATTTTATATTTGTCTTTTTCACATAAGTGGTCCAATTTCATTTCAAATTCTTTTTCTTGGACATGTTCATTAAAGTTCACTCTAACTTCTATTGGGCTTATTTTTTTTGTGTTTGTTTTTATTTTGTTCTCTATTGATTTTTGAGAAATGTTTAAGTTCTCATCTTGAGTTAATCGAAATAGTTTTACCATATCCAGCCCAATCAAGAAATCTGCAAAATCATCATTTTTCACTATAAATACATCTACTTCTTTTTCTATTTCAAATATTCTAATTTTTATTGTTACTAGTCCATTTGTTTGTGTCACACCATTGACTGTTTTTAATGATATTTTATTCATACCTTCTTTGTTTTCTTTTATTGTAATAAATTTTGAATTTATTATTGATATTTGTGATCCTGGATCATAAATTCCATCTATATTCAGTCTGTCCTCTAGTAACATTTTTACTTTTATCAATGGTGTGATGATTAGTTTTTTGATTCATCTTGTAAATTTACTTCTATGACTGCATTATTACCTATTATTTTTGGTTGTTCTTTAGTTCCATTTGGTTTGGTTTTAAACCAACATGTATCTTCTGGGTGGTATCTTGCACCTTTATTTAAGCTTTCACATGTCTTACATGGTTTCTTTTCTTCAGTCTTGTACTTCCAATCTTGATTAGTTTCTGTTGTTTTAAAATTACTCTTTTTACCTATTTTTCCTTCATGTTTTTTTAATTCATTAAATAAGTCTGTTATATTTTCTAAATTTTCTCTATCTATGTTTTCCCTAATATTTTCTGGTAGACCAAATCCGATTCTATCTATAACTGTGTCTATGTCCATATCTTTGTTAATTTCTAATAATAAGTTTTCTTTTTTTATTGCATAATCTAATAATGAGCCTTCTTTATATTTATAATAGTGAGCATATGCTCTACTATTCCATCCTTTATTTCCAAAAGTCTCTATGAATTTTTCTTTCCATGTATCCCATTGACTTTCTCTCTCTCTCAACATCATTGAACTATACCAAGTTTGACTTGTGTCATCCAAAAAAAATCTTAATATTTCAATTTTATGTTCTTCTGTATCTACCTGCAATCTTGTACATTCTTTTTCATATGTAATTATCCATTGATGGGCATTAGATCTTTTGCTATTAAACTTTTCTACAATCAATTTATCTGCAATATGTTTTAAATTTTTTTCTTCTCCCTTTTTCTGAGAAGCTTCTACTAATTTTTCTAATATTTTGATTAAACTTGTATTTTCTATATCACTGTTTTTTTCATTATCTATCTCTTGCAAAATCCTATCTTCAAATTGTAAATTTTCTGCTTCATCTATGTATATTTTCTTAAGATCATCTGTTAATATAAACCATGCACTAATTTTGTCATATCTTCTCTTCAAATTTGCTTTTACTTTGGTATATGTCTTTTCTTTTAGCAGCTCTTTATGTGCACCAACATACATAACATCCTCTGGTAATACATACATTTTTCCATCCTCTGTTTTGATTGATATTATGGCTATCACATTTGACTTAGCATCATTCGGAGAAGCTACTACTTTAAAGGTAAATTGCAGCTTCATGTTTTACCAAAATTGTCGTTTTATAAGGGTGTTAATTTTTCTCCAACAACAATAAACAAATTTGTTTCTCTGTAAAATATAAAGATTAGTTTATTACTAATTACAAGGGCTATTTACAATATTTACAAAGTTACCTGTAAAATATAAAGAAACGACAATTAAGTTTATTATTATTAATTCTCCTTTAATTCACTCAACGAAATCTATCTTTTAATTACTTCTATTATCTCTTGAAAATTATTTGTCTGTATCTCCAATTGTTTTTTAATATGTCAATTAATTCCATTTAGTGAGAGTTAATTGAAGTAGGCATATGTAGTGTGTGAAGCGCGGCAGATTCAAATGAAGAAAGCCTACTTTCTTTACATATATATATATATATATATATAGGTGCGGGCAATAACTTTCGAAGGAGTTAATTGATTTTAACGAAATTTGGACCACATGTTAAAATCCATCACCGCACGAAGCCTATTTAAAATGGGCCCAATCGGGCCACTTTAAGGGTGAGATTTAGGGGTTGAAAAATATTTTTGGGCCCAAAAATACCGAAAAATTTCTCCGAATCGTTTCAAAATTGAAATTTAACCCTTTAGTAATGATTAAAATGTGCTACCAAAATTTTATTAAAATCGGCTCGACACGACCGGACTTAAAAATTTTATGAAAACATTAATTTGTAGATATGGATTTACATAGTGCAGGGTGAATTTAAATTGGTAAATTGATAGTACCTAACATTGAAATTAAGAAAAAAAATAATATTTTAAGGGATGTATTAAGTTAAAATTTTATTTTGTTCAAAACCAAAAGGGTTAAGCTTACATAATAAAGCCACACTGCCAGTGTAAGCAAATACACTATATTGTCGGCAGGGTTTGGCACTGCGACCCGAGTTTTTTTTGTCATGTTCTCAAAAATTTGATGTATACTGGTATGTCTTTAGAAGTATAAAAGTTAAAAATAAATAATAATTTATTTTTGAAAATGAAAACGAAAAAAACATCATTTCTTAAGGATTCAATTTTTTTAATTTTAAAATTTTGAAACTTTTTTCTAATAATTGTACAAAAATGCCTAAGGTCCGATTTTATAGACAGGCAAATTTTCAATGAGAGCATTGATTGTAAAATTCAATTTTTTTCCTAAAAATTTATGCTTTTCAACTTTTTTCTATCAATTTGAGTTATTTTATAAACTGAACATATTATTAGAGATGGGGCTCATAAGCAAGAAATGCTTAGGGCATCAAGGAGTCTTAATCCGGCACTGAATTTCACAAATATCATTATTTTTTTGTGAATTTGTATTATGAAAAACGCGGTTTACTAAGTCCGTTTATACACAACCAAATTTGTTTTTATATAGCAACTTATAAAATCCGCATACTGCGAGAATAATTAATTTTTTTTAAGTGTTATACAAAAGTTAGTTCAGCCCCGGATTAATCATAATATAATATGGTTGAAAACCACACCTAATCTGTCCTTTTTCCGATTTACTCAATATCTGCTTGTTTTTTGACGGTTTCCCGTTCACAAAACGTTCTTGTTGAGAAATATCCATGGTTTTCATCAATAATTCCAGATAAATATCGAGATGGTTCCTTATTCAAGCCCATGGCCGATTACCTGTAAAACTACTGTGCTCAAAATTTGCCTACCTTATCCTAATGTCCAAAAATTCCTTCATTCGCCCATTGTTATTAATTACTTGAAGTTGAAAAAATGTAGAAAATAACGGGCAGTGTGACAGATGGAAAATAGTAATGGTGTGAATGGCGTCTATTGTGACATAAAATCGAGAAACGGACGTTAAACGCATTATTATTATTGGCTCCAGTGCTATCTCGCACAGATAAAGTCAGTTTATTCGATAGATAAGAAATGCGACGATTGGCTCTAAGACTATTTACTGGATCGTTGAAAAAACAACCTATAACTACTCCTATTCTTTTTCCTAGGATTATCTAAAACCAAATGCATTATGGATCCTGTCACCATACAAGGATTGTTTAATTTTACCAAATACAGTACATTTTCCGTTTGAAATAATGCATGACTGTGCTGCCGATGTGTGGCGGTTTTCGAAACCAGCGATTCTCAAGGATTGATAAGGGAGCTCCCAGTGCTATTTATTTATATTTTATTGCGGCGAATTGTTTACCATTATTATTGATTCGACACCGGCTTATATATGTTTATGGAACACGACTTTTATATACATCCCTTGCTGCTTACAATTTTTTCCCAGTTTATTTTTTTTCTGGATTTATGGCCGGTGTGTTTGTCAAAAAATATAGTATATACGAATTTGACCAGCGCTTTTTGTTTTATTATATTTGCCTTTATTATTACATGCTTCATATCGTTTTCTGTTGGTGTTTTTCTGTGTAAATACAACCTTTGTAAAATAGTAAAACAATATTTTATTTCTCTGTGAACTTTTTCATCGTAAACCTATTCAAATTTTACATACTCTACGATAGGATCGTCTCACAAGTCACAATTTGATTTTTTTGAATAATGTACATTATTCAATAAATAAAATTATCGACCAATTTTTAGATAACTATATTAGCAAAAATATAAAAATATAACTCAGTACGTTAACATTTCAGTCCGGATTTGAAATTTCTTCAGAATTGATCTATAAAATATAAAAATTAATTAATAATGAATTTCTAATAATACTTCGATATTATAAAAAAAAACGTGCTGCTAATTTTATTAGAAATTAATTATTAATTAATTTTTATATTTTATAGATCAATTCTGAAGAAGATTCAAATACGGATCGAATGTTATTATTATATCATGTTTGAATTTTCAGTATACCCTTATAACTATACAGCGTGTCCCATTTTAATGTCCCACCCTGGATAACTTTTGTCAGTGACCTTAAATGAAAAATTGTTTGGTACAAAAGTTGTACAACTTGGAGGGGGACATTCGATGGCACTAATACTTTTGACCTTGGGTATAAGGTTCAAGGTCATTCAAGGTCAACTTTGGTTTTTTTTAATGGAACGTCCTATTTTTGACATCGGCAATCGATTGCGCGTGAAAAAATATGAGACTTTTGTCTGAAACTTTTTTCGAGAACGGGCAAAACTCTGTGCGTCTGTTAGTCCGTTAGTCGGTTATTCGGTTAGTCTGTGAACACTATACAGGTCAAACGGATGAACGGATTGAAATAAAATTTTGGGAGGATGACGATGTTTGGTATGCAAATATGAAAAGCCCTGTTGTTTTTGAAGAAAATGTCACCATTCTCGAGTTGAAAATTCAAAAATTTTCAATTTTAAAGGCTAAATTAATTGAGAAAATTTGCCCATTCTCGAAAAAAGTTTCAGACAAAAGTCTCATATTTTTTCACGCGCAATCGATTGCCGATGTCAAAAATAGGACGTTCCATTAAAAAAAACAAAGTTGACCTTGAATGACCTTGAACCTTGTACCCAAGGTCAAAAGTATTAGTGCCATCGAATGTCCCCCTCCAAGTTGTACAACTTTTGTACCAAACAATTTTTCATTCAAGGTCACTGACAAAAGTTATCCGGGGTGGGACATTAAAATGGGACACGCTGTATAATGTATAAACTACATATATAATGTATAATATAATATATAATATATAATCTAGTTTTGAATTACAGAATAAGTATAGAAATTGCCAGAAGTGCACTGATTTTTCGCAATATTAGCGCCTTCTGGCGGCTCTTTATCTTCCGCCTAGCCTTCTGGCAATTTTTTCCCTACTTACTTGTACTATCTCCTATTATTCTGCAAATTTTCAGCCCTGAACCGAGTCACCCATTTTCTCCGTAGCCAGGTCTTTGCCTATTATTGAAATGTTAACGTGATCGGTTATTGTAATAAATAATGTAATTGTTTGATTTGAGAATTGTGTTAATCATTTTACCTGATTTTGAAATTTTCTACAGTACCTATAACTTATTGCTATATATTTTAATATACCTAGTATATATAAATAGAACCAATTAATCATCTTTTTGTCGCTAATTAGAGGCAACGTGAAAAGTTTTGCATATCGGGGGCAATTAAATCATCACACAACAATAGTGCGTGCACCAAGTCTAATCCATCGATCTGGTCAGTTTAATTATGTAGATATATTCATAGCTTTAATTACGTCATTACATCACACCTGTAGATAGATGCATCATCGTATTACCTATTGTAATAGATATAATAATATATATAACAATATGACTGGCAGCTTATGTAATGTCATTAACATAATAGATGTAGTTAAAATTTAATTTCAATAAATAAAATTATCGACCAATTTTTCAGACAATATATATTAACAAAATATATAATTAATACAATAACGTTTCGATCCGGATATGGACCTTCTTCAGAACTGATCTAAAAAATATAAAAATAATTAATATTTAATTTCTAATTCGCTTTTTATAAAATTATTTCAAAATTATTAATCAGACGTTAATCAAAGATTTAAAATTTGATTTGATTTTTATAGGGCATCACACCAAGGATTGCTCCCGGGAATTCCCGGTACTGAAATTCCCGGGAACTCCCAGAAAATTGCATCGCCTTCAGTACCGGGAAATGAAATCCATTTCCTGGGAATTCTGGTACTACAAAAAATTATACTAATTTAAATGTTTTAATTATTTTTTTTTTCAAGCTGTAAATGCTGTAATCATCGACGGTGATTTGAAACATAACGTTTTAAGTAAATGACCCATGTGACCTTACCTCAATTTCTTTCTGCTTTACTGTCTATTACGACTCTATACCTACGAGTTTCTATTAAGTTACGAATACAAGTTAGAATTTTGGTGAATTTTTCAAAACCAGACTGAATAGGTACAATTTATATTAAATTTAAATTTAAGGTTCCTTTTTCATTGTAAAAGGTAAACTTTTAAATGTAAAGAAAAACCATTAAAATTGTAAAATGTTTTTATTATATTATAAGCGCTTTCGACCTAAGTCATCATCAGATAAAATTATTTCTCACACAATGAATGTATAATTTGCTACATCTTAATGGAATTGTTAGACATTTTTTTTCAAAAATTATGAAAAATATAAATACTAGCTATTTTTGAAGGGTAAGGGAAAGTCAAGTATAGATTAGTGACATAAATTATAGAACTGTATAATTTGTTTATATAAGTTGTTATTTTCAATGTTACTAAAAATTAAATTTAAATTATTTTCTGTATTTAAAGAAATATTATTTTTAATTATTTCAAATTTTTCTATTTCATTCAGAATTAGACCTTTTTGTGTTTTATGTAAAATTTTGAAGAAATTACTACAATCATACGAATGTTCTCTCTCAGTTATATGAGAAGCAAAACTTGATTTATGATTATTGAAATTTTTAATGTCATTAATATGTTCATTAATTCTAATTTTAAACTTCCTTCCCGTTTGACCAACATATTTTGCTCCACACGAGCATTGTAGGCAATATACTCCACTGCATTCTAAATCAATAAATGGATCCTTTGTATTAATTAGCAAACCTCTAAGGGACAATTTACTATGAAAAACAATATTTGTAGAATGTTTCCTAAACTCATTCACAAATGTTTGTATCGTACTATTGATATATGGTAAAGAAAAATAGTTAACGTCGGTGTTATGTATTAAAGTTTTAGAGTCGTATAATGTACTCTGTTCTTTTACCGAAAACTTATGAATATGTTTAAGAAACAATTTATTAATTAATTCTATTGGATATCCGTTTTTAGAACCAATGAAAACAATAACAGAAAGTTCTCTTATTGTTTTCATTGGTTCGCACATCCGATGAGAGAAAACGGAACCCCCTATATTTTATAGGATCACTCTGTGCGTCTGTCATAGCTTATCTATATACAGGTGACCGGTAATTGCTCGTATTCCTCTCGGGAATGGATATGGCTCTATTTCTGCTACGACATTAAATACACACAGAACTTGACCCGAGCAAAACCAAGGTCGCGGTATTTCATAATAAATTAAAAAATCATGCATTGTTACTTTCATCAGCTTCGTACCTCGGAACTGGGGGTTTGTAATAAACAAACTATAGTTTGCGCTGTATAAACAGCGCTTCCGACAAACTCGATTAAGTTCAAGTCTATGATAGTCTATTAATATCTAATCTTGTTTTAAACTCCTTGGCGTTCGCATGCGATGCCATGTGTTGCTCCACAGGTCCCCAGAAAGAAGCGAGCAGTTGTAAAGAAGTATGATATTTATTTTAATTTAATCCCCACTGGTCCTCTGGGACTTGGCCTATGTAAGTGTGACGCCGAATCTCGCAGCTCGACGAAACACCTTCTCCAGTTCGCTAACAAAAAGTGGCCGCGCTGGAAAACTTTTAATGATTTCCCTTCCCTTTTTTTACATCGTCGGTTTTCTTTTTACTGCGTAGAGCCACTTTTATGTTAGACAGAAATAATTAAATTTGTTGCTCTCTTTTTTAATATAGGTAGCCCTATAGTTTATTTTAAAGTGATTTATTTAATTGTAAGTTTTAAATTTAAATATAATAATAACTAGCCGTCCTGTTGCTCTAAAATCTATTTGAAGTAAATTTATTTAGGCAACTTCTTTTAAAATACGACAGTTTCAATAGCTGAAGCCTTCTTTTCTGATAACATAAAATAAATGCAGAGCCTGACCCCTTCAATTTAAAGTGAACCGTAATTTAAATCTTCTTGGTTTCCGGGCTTGTATGCTGTGGTCCATTGGTATTCCTACCTGACGTTTCGTCTACAACTGCGGTAGACATTATCAAAGGCGAAATGTCCTTCTAGGCTGCTCACAGGTAAGTGTGTCGACAAGTGTGGTACTTCCGTCTTTAATGATCAGCGTGCTCGTGTTCTCTACTCGGTCGTAGTATGCTCTTCTGTGATTGGTCGTTCCAGATTTAAATTTAAAGATAGGAAAATCCATAATATAAAGCATTAACATTGCTTTCAAATACAGCGTTTTTGTGTTATTAATTAATAACCTCAAAATTATTACTAAAATAGACTACATTTCCAACTTAAGTTCTAAGCTAGCTAGATCTTTATTTGCTCTGCGGAAAATACATCATAGTTGCTATGATCTTAATTTAGGCCTGACTACTTATTATGCATATTTCTTTCAACACGTCAAATATGGAATCATGTTTTGGGACTGTAGCGCCTCCGCAATCAATAGAATTTTTTTTGCAGAAAAAAGCCATTAGAACCATATTTAATCTTGGATTGAGAGATAGTTGTAAGGAGTATTTTGTGAAACATCACATCTTAACTATTCCTTCAATATACATTTATTTTTCTCTGTGCTATATACAAAAGCATAAAAACAGATTTTCTCTTTCTTGTAGGTACTAAGCATAATTATCAAACACGTCACAATATGAAAATCATTTTACCTAAGTGTAACTTATCACTACTTTTCACTAGTTCTGAGTGTGCGGCGCTACGAATACACAACACACTACCGGCATATTTAACTGCACTGCCATATTCTAAATTTAAGTCTGAATTAAAGAAAAGATTGCAATCATGTTGTTTATACTCAGTTAACGATTTTAAATATTAATATAAATTTTTTATCACATTTTCTTTGTGTTATTTTAATGTTAATGACGCTATAACATTCCATTGGAATTTTAGATAAAGATATATTTCTATTCTATTCTATTCTATTCTATTCTATTCTATTTTATTCTATTCTAAGAACTAGCCTAATAGGGTAGGACGGGGGAATGGCGTTCACTTAAGGAAAACATGGTGTATTTTTTAAATTATTTATTATGAATCAAAATTAACAAGAGTAACAAAGTCTTTAATTATCGAGTAATTAACAATCTAACAACAAAAGCATATATCTTTCACCTACTAGTAGTAGGAAAACATTATTAAAAAAACATGTTTGAGCGGCATTGCCCCTGACTTTGGGTAATGCCGCTCAGGGTCTCATAAAGAAGTGTACCCAATCCAATCTGGCTGTTTTGCTGCTTTGATCAAAATTGTTTTTGATATTGTTGCGCTCAGCAAATTTATAAACAAGTTTACGCAAATCTGCAACATTGAGTCCATAATATAGCGAGCCCAGCAGCTTAACTTGTTCAGCAATTTCAGTTTCTTGCTGTTGGGTGGAAAACGGGCTTCTTCGGTCTAAGCCGCTTTAGCGGTGGTCCTTTGACGATTTCTTGGCTATCTATCTAAAACAATAAAAAAATAAGTCACTAAGGGGTAATGGCGCTCAGGTGAGCGGTATAACCCCAACCGGTCGTTTTGAAATTAATTTGAAATTTTAAAAAAATCATACACGATTGTTGAAAATTGACTGCATTATCACAAAATAGAATAGTTTATTGGCAGAAAAGTAAAATTAATAATTAAATAAGCATTAAAGTTTTGGACTTACCGACAAAAACACCTAATTAAAAATTAGATCAGTGCGGCCGCAAACGAAGAAACGCTCTTCACGGTCACATGACGCGAGCTGACTGTCCGTTTGCAACGCTGTCTATTATAGAGGCCCCCTTCCCTCGCACTTCACGCGACGTGACGTGTCGCTACGTTTCTTTTTGACAGAGTTACAGAGGTGAGCGCCATTACCCAGTGAGCGCCATTCCCCCCTCCCTCCCCTATATGTATTTTTCTGAAAAAATAATTGTCATTCATTCAATAAACTATTATCAATGAAAAACAGTTACGCCAATCACAGCCCGTCTCGTTGATGCGATTCAAATAATAACAAAGATAAATGATACGCCGATAGTATTAAAGACGATTAAACAGCTTGTTGTCATGTTATAAGTCTCTCGCTATTGGTTCGACGACCTCAACTTGAGCGTCTGCTCGCAACCGATAAGTGATTTACATTGTGAATCAGTGTCGTGCGAGTGACTCGTTGACTCTCTCGCGCCGCTCGCTGTGTGAGTAACCGAGTTCACGAATGCATCCGGACGGCACGCTTCGATTTAAATCTGACAACAGATTATCAAAGGCATTCCATTAATCAACAAAAACACGCCATACAGCTTTTATATATATATATATATATGTATATATGTTACGATCTATACCCGAATTCGGTCAATGGCCGAGATAAATGCGCAAAACTAGTTTTGACCAACGAATATTTGCCAAACCCGAAATCTTACATTTAAACGTGTATTGAGTGTTATAAAATGAGTAAAACTAGTTTTGCGCATTTTCAATTGGACAAAACTAGTTCTGTCCATTTTTGAACGGACAGTACTAGTATGGCATCGGAATCTTCTTTGCGGTTATAATTAACTTTTCCACATCGATGATGCTTATTATATCAAAGCGATTTATTCTTCTGTATTGTTTATAGCAGACTGCAGAGGTTTTAATTCAGCTTTCAATAAATTTGCTTTCTTAACCTCACTTAGTGTAGTAAGGTATTTATGTTTCGTCATAAAAATATGTTTCAGAAGCCTCAAATAGACGAACTTGTTGAGACTCGAGTTCATCTTGCATTTTTACTTAATTATTACACTGAATATCCCACAATTATATTAATTATAACATTCAAGAGAACAATTCAATAGATATGTACATAAACAAGAACATAACCCTACTTTTGTTCGGGTTCGGACGTTGATTGAACGAAACAGCCAGAACTATTACTGTCCGTTCAAAAATGGACAGACATAGTTTTGACCAATTGAAAATGCGCAAACCTAGTTTTGCTCATTTTATAACACTCAATACCCGTTTATATGTAAGATTTCGGGTTTAGGCAATATTCGCTGGTTAAAACTAGTTCTTATTTCGGTCATTGACCGAATTCGGGTATAGACCGTAACATATATATGACGAAATAAATGTATAGTAGTGTAGCTTCTGCATCTGTGACTACAAAACAAAATTGTGTATGTCACATTTTTCGTGATAAGTGTCTTACATTTCGGTAGACACTGATTCCTATTTCAGAAGCTGATTTGCAGAACGCATTGTCAAAAAGGACCCCCCGAAAAAAACCTTATGGGATTTGGTTGTCGGTTAAATTGATCAAAAATGGTTTTAATTCATAGTTTAAAGGTCACTAAGAAAAAGTGTTACAAGGGCGCATAGCCTAAAAACCAATAGATCTTTAGCTACAGATATGTTTAGCGAGATTTTAGATATTAGGATCTAGTAGGATAAAAAATTATTCAATGTTACCACTATTGGTGAACACACTGTATACATAGTTTAAAATTATCATTCAATCTATTTATTAATTATTTTATAAAATTCTACAATGTTTTTTTATAGAAACGTGTATGATCACAACCGATAAATGATTAAATCTTCTTTAATCTGAGTTTATCAAAAAGATGACATAAGTAATTTTGCCCCGATAACAGATATTATATAAATATCTATACGTCTACTTACAGTTATTCCCCCTTTAATGCTCCTTTGTGCGAGATTGATTTATTATGACGCTATTTGCTTTGAAAACATTTTTCGAAATATTTCTATCAATCAACACTTGATGCTTTCAGAAAAAAGAATGTATCATATCTTCGTCTCCGTCTTCATGTCAATAACGTTAACTTGGTGTTCGGGAAAGTCCGGTTTGCGAATGCGCTAATAGCTCGATTGGTGATCTTAATCACATCTTCTTCGCGTGTAAAAAAATAATTGTGACGAACTGCATTATTGCATAAGCAGTTAATCGGAAAAGGTTTGGTATCTCCTTTCAGCATTTGCTATGTTCTACAATCGGGAAGCTTTGTTTATGATTTGCTAAATGAATTTTGTGCTTTCAATAATTTGTCTGTGTAAGCGTATGAGCTTACAATAGGTATAGGAATTAGTGCTGGTACATGAGGCTATGGCCTCTGAAACCATTGGTGTTGATATTAAAAAAAAAAACTTTAATTTTCATTTTTCTGGTAAATTTACTTAAGTTAACAGAACAGTGTACATTTTTGATAAGCTCTACTTATTTTCAAGGAGTCTTTTTAACTAAAAAATCCGGAATAAAATCAGACTATACGTAAAAACTGAGTATTGTGAGAGCACTCGAAACCACCGTCTTTTAAAAAAAGAGGAGCCGTCGTATAGAACGCCTGGCAGATGTGAAACATAAGCTTGCCAGATGCAACTTTAAGTTACAAGCAGCGCCACTTAAATGGCTATTGTGGTAACTAATAAATGTAAGTTAGGTGCCGTCAACAAACGCCATGTTCGCCGTATGCAACTTTAAGTTACAAACCAAAATGAGTACATTAGTAACTAATGAATGTAAGTTAGATGTCGCCATCAACAGACGCCATGCAATAATCCAACGCATACACACAGCAAGCGCTAACCAAATTCTAGTAACTAAATTAAACGTAACACGCGCCATAAAAAACGTCGAACGTTACGGCATTTGCACTTTTTTACGCCCAGTAGATGTTTCATGTAAAAAATCGAGTGTGCTTTAGACCACACGACTGAAGTAAAACTTCTTCCTGCCATAATTATTTTAAATATCGTCGTTGGTTCTGTAACAGCTCTTATGTGCATAATTAGCAGATTTTACGTTTTTTAAATGAAAAGATTCAGGAAACGGAGCTCTATACACTAGTAATACCTCCAAATTAATTTTACAGTAACCAACAAGGGCAAGTAACTCTTATGTGAAAAGTTGTATCAAATAATTCCTCCCATGTGCCAATAAATCCGAAATTAACGTTAAATATTTTTTAAGAGAATACTTCGTCTTAATTAAACACGTAGGTATAGTAAAGATAAGTATGAATTAGTAATATATCTCTGAAATTGCTAGTTTTTACCATCCATTGCTGAAATAACCACTTTTTGGCTTTTCCTGCAAACTTTACTTTTTGCACATAAGAGGTATTACAGAATCAACGACGATATATTTATTAAGAATAATGCGTAAATACCTCAAATTTGTTCATGTTAAATTCATAAACGAACAATAATATTCAGTCGGTTCGTCTTAAAGTTTATCGAACACAATATAACCTCACTCTGTAGCATATATCTATATTTATTATTATTATTATAGTAATCAACAGGTATAAAACCCAATAACAGATTACACTATACCAAATATAAAGAAATACAAAGACGAAATGTTTAAAATATAATTTTTGTTTAATTAATAGGCAAAATATGTATATATACAATATTAGCATAATTTATAATACATTTAAAAGGATTTATTAACTAACCTACATTATTTCCCGTTACAAAATGCAGCAAAATTCGATGAAATGTATTTTTTGATAAAAAAAACAGTTGTTTTAAGTTTAAACGTCAAATAGTTGTATTAATGCTCCGTCTTTGTCGCACTCACTAACTTATATCTCCCTCTCAACTCCGTTCGCCTTAGAGAAAGAAAGATTATTACTATATCTATGGTCGCGATGATGCACTTCCGTAAACGATTTCGTCAGGCATCGCGATGATGCACTTCCGTAAACGATTTCGTCAGGCATCGTGATATGATGCACTTCCGTAAACGATTTCGTCAGGCATCGCGATGATGCACTTCCGTAAACGATTTCGTCAGGCATCGCGATATGATGCACTTCCGTAAACGATTTCGTCAGGCATCGCGATGATGCACTTCCGTAAACGATTTCGTCAGGCATCGCGATGATGCACTTCCGTAAACGATTTCGTCAGGCATCGCGATGATGCACTTCCGTAAACGATTTCGTCAGGCATCGCGATGATGCACTTCCGTAAACGATTTCGTCAGACATTTACCAGCTTACTCCGCAAGTCAAGCGCGCCTAAAGAAGTTTTACTTAAAAAATCGACCACAATGGCTCCAATTCGTAGGGCGTCTGTTTCCAGGGAGCGGCGTCCTCACCGTTAAACGGGGCATGCCTGTGTTATGCTATGCAGATGTAGAAGTGAAGCAACTCATCAGAGAGCTTCGAGTGTACACAGAGAAAACGAGCAGCCAGGCAGCCAACGGACCGTTTGATAAATTTACATGCTAATGTCAGATTTAGTCACTGCCATTGGTGCTGCTGCTGCTGCTCTTGGCCTTTGTACGGCCAAGGATAGAACTAAACAACTTCGCACCGAAACGTACAGAGTGGGCGCTAATTATAACGTGTTCTTATTTTATTTTAAGGAAGCCAAGTTCAATGTTAAGAATGTTATTTTCATACTGTGAAAAATGGGCCCATATCTCAATATAGAAAGAATTGACATCTAAAAGGGTGCCAAGTTTTCACTTGGCGAGTTTTCGTGTTTTATATTATGACTAGCGGTCCCGCCCGGTTTCACCCGGGTGCAAAAGAACGAATGGGGAAATTAAAATCTAGAATCTAAAATAAATAATAGAGCAGTAATAAAATAGATTAAAATAATATATACAATAGAACAGATATAGGAAAAAAGAGTGTAACATACTTATGACACTATACTAGCGGTCCCGTCCGGTTTCACCCGGGTGTAAAAGAACGAATGGGGAAGGGAGGAACATTAGTACACACATTCATCTAAGTTTACCGAGATGAATGTTGTGTCCATACTTCATAATGATCGGAGTTACCGTTCAAAAGTTTTTGTCGTTAAAAGGCAGTATTTATACTTTTTTTAAGTAATATATTTCTTTTAATATAATAAATATTTCATTGAAAACACTGTAGGAAAATTATTTTTATATAGGTACCTATAGTTGTAACAGTTTTCAAATGAGCTGTTAATTAGATTTATTTAATTTTAATTAGTCGTAATAAACTTAGAAAAAAATTGAAATGTAAGCCTTATAAGATAGCAATGTAGAAAATAAAAATATATTCACCGACGTTGGGCTTGAACCCAAGACCCTGGCATTAAGCTCTACCGACTGAGCTATCCGGGCTTGTGAACGTGACGCGCTAATATTGCGATATTTAGTTAAGGCATTTCACCTGATAATATTTGTCGGACGGACTAATTTTGAGATACATCTTGCAACATTTTTCATTGATGTTCCGCTCCAATTGGTAGTAGCGTGATATTGTATAGCCTGTAGCCTTCCTCGATAAATGGGCTATCCAACAAAGAAAAAATTTCAATTCGAACCAGTAGTATCTGAGATTAGCGCGTTCAACCAAACAAACAAACTATTCAGCTTTATATATTAGTATAGATTTAGGAGCCATTCAAGTATTACGTAAGCACCAAAAGGGGGAAGGGGGTCTCTGCTTAGCTTATTTTTGATCACATGAGGGACATGGGGGTCTAAATGGTGATTACGTCAGCAATATGTATTTATTTACTTTTTCTGATTTTTCTGCAAAATTTAATGGATTATATGCTCGAAAGGGAAAAGCATGTTTAGTGATTCCCTAATAAAATCTTTAAAAAAAATATAACCTCCTTCAAAGAAGAGTTACTAAAAAAGGACCAATGTTTACGTAACCTTAGGAGTAGAGGAGGGTTGGGGTTAAAAATTACTAAAATTCTGTTTACGTAATACTTGAATGGCCCCTTATACCTAAACTTCATGTTCATATGTGTGAAAACTTGGCACCCTTTTAGATCTCAATTCTTTTTGTATTGAGGCATGGCACTGTTTTTAACAGTATGAAAATAATATTCTCAATATTGAACTTGGCTCTCTTTTTCACATTTATGTTTTTGATGGGATATAATATACAGTTGTTGCTCAGATCTCACTTTTACTGCAGCGGACACGACGTGTCTACGACATAGTCTATTATAGAGCGAAATTACAGTACAAACATCACCTTTTTGTTGTTTAGTGCTTATTTTGACCGCGTCCGTACATAGCGGTGTCCAATGAGCGTGCTGATTGTAACATCGTTTTGTTTAATTCTGTTTGTATTTTTGTATTTGTTTGATTCTGACAGCTAAAATAACTGTATGTATTTTATTTGCGGTATATTTTGTGAGTTTTTTTCACGTCCTGCCTACATATTTATGAAGCTTTGACATAATTTTATTATATCTTTGACCTCTCGTAAGATATTGTTAAATTTCTGTTTTCAACGCACCCCCTACTTTTGTGGGTATATTATTATCGAGTCAGTATTAATTTTCGAAATCACTTTTTTTTAGAAGCTCACCAACAGTTAATGTTATTTGAACCTATTGGGATCTTTTATTTTGTATGGACTACTGGCAGCGAAGCTTATAACTATCGAAGAATCTCGTTAGAGATTCTTTTCTGTGCTAAATGCCGACGTATCTCTAACGTATTCTTATACATTGATTTTGCCTAGCTCCCATATAACGCCGTGTATATGAGACCAGTTTCCAAGTTTTATAGTTCTGTGACCACGTGACTTTCATAGGACCGATTTTTCGTATCACCCATATATACTTCTGTACCACAATAACAGCTTATACTTCGTGTGTGCCCGTGGACTAACGGTTACGACGTTAAGGTACGTCCAAGATGCAAGCTGGTAGTCAGATTCAGATTTTCGGCGTCTGACTGTCTGACTCCGAGCGGCGTTGGGTGTGGCCAATATGAAAGCTGGTTATCGGCGCAGACAGAGCATTCATATTAAATAATTACAGAGCTAACAGTACAGATTGATAATAATAATAATATTTCACCTAGCTATACTAAGTATACATGTGAATAGTCAAATTAAAATCAAATTAAAAGCTAAGAATTTAAATATTCTTTAAATATTGCAGCTTTGTTGCTGCTTGGTGACAATGTTACATCTAAATTAAAACCTTTTAAAAGTGAAATACATCCAATTAATAAATTAAGGTCGATTTACGGGGAGTACAAACACCTTTTTCCGCAATTACTTGCCGACTAAAACCAATTTTTTTAATATTTCCGAATGAGTCCGGATACTTTTTACTTTATTTTGTCAAAAATTGAACACAGGCTTACGAAGAACTGGGCCAAATTCCACAAAACCCTTTTTTGAAATAAAATCCTCGATATCCATATTTTATAGCACCTAAAAACAACACTGTCAGACGCAGGTTGTCTGAAACCAGAATGTACAATTCATACCGGTAAATGTCTGAGTCAGAGAGCCGGTGCGCCGGAAAACTGCGCGCTGGTGCATTATGGCCATTCCGATTTAGCAATAAAGGATTTTATGCACGCCGACTGTCTGACTCAGAAAACCAGCGTCTGACTACCTGACTACCAGCTTGCATCTTGGACGTACCTTTAGACTTGTAATAACACTAATAACAGGGTCTCGGGTTCGATTCCCGCTGGCATCATTGGAAAATTTTATTTTTCTACTCCATTTTATTTCCACTTGATATTTATATATAATCATATTTTTTATTTTTATTTTTTTTTTTTATTTTAAATTATTTTTTATATTTTTAATTGTTTTTTTTATTTTTAATTTATTTTCTCAATTTTTTTCTCATATACATATTTTTATTTCTATTTTAATTTTTAATTTTTTTTTCTTGTTTTTTGAAAAATACACTCGTCAAATTTTTTATTAAAAAATAACAAAATATATGATTGAAGTTAGATTTAAATAATTTAATTTATTAAAAAACATATTCATCATAAAAAGTGCAACAAAAATTAAAAAGAGGAAAGTTTGCAAAGTGAAACTTCTTTTTTAATGCAAAATAAGTATTTTACAAATGATATGAAAAAATTTTTGTATTTTTAATGGTTGGCCTTGTTCATTGATTTTTTTTCATGCCTTCAAAATTGGCCTTCATGGAATCTGTGGCCTCTTAATTCTAAAAATGCACATATGTTTATTTTTTGGAGAAAAAATAAAAATAATGTCTCACACTTTGGAAAAAGACGTGAAATCTTAAAAAAAAAACTTCGGAGAAGTAAAAACTTCGTTCTGTGCTAAATTCAAAAACTTTAGGCGACTGAATCTCAGAATTATAACTTAAAAAAAAAGAATTTCGAGGCAGACAAGAAATTGAAATCAAGCTCGAAATTCTGTGCCTAAGACGTCGAAAAAAAAAAGAATTTTGAGGCAGACAAGGAATTGAAATCCAACTTCGAAATTCTGTGCTTATAAAAGCTACAAGAGCAACAGCAAAAAAATGCAAAGACGGTGTTCGCATAACTCCTTTAGTTACCACTAAAAAAACGCCGTCTGTGCACTTTTTTTTGCTGTTGCTCTTGTAGCTTTTATAAGCACAGAATTTCGAAGTTGGATTTCAATTCCTTGTCTGCCTCAAAATTCTTTTTTTTTTCGACGTCTTAGGCACAGAATTTCGAGCTTGATTTCAATTTCTTGTCTGCCTCGAAATTCTTTTTTTTTAAGTTATAATTCTGAGATTCAGTCGCCTAAAGTTTTTGAATTTAGCACAGAACGAAGTTTTTACTTCTCCGAAGTTTTTTTTTTAAGATAATAATTATATGTTTCTCTAATTATTAGAGAAACAAAATTATGAATTGTACTGTGAATAGGTACTGTTTATCGTGAAGTTTTTTATTGCAATAATAAAAAGCATTGAATAAATTAATAAATGACTTATTATGGAACCTGCGAAGTTTTCACCTCGTGCAAACACAAATAAAAAGTTAGTAAAAAGTTGTAATAGTACCACGTCATTTCAATGCAGATGATTAGTTAATTTACTAACTAAGTAGATATTATAATTTGTCTTAATATTAAAAACCTAATTTATTAATTGAATAGTTATTATTAAATAACAGTAAGAATTTTGATAGAAAAAAAAATAAAGTTGAAAATACATTTGCCAGATGACTATTTTTAGGTTGGGCACTTACCTGTTGCAATAAAGTAATGTTTCAATAATATGTTTGCAACGTTCATCAACACTGCATTGATATAATATCTCTACTACTTTTATTTCACGTGGATTACTCTTTAAATCGGAAGTTTGTAATCAGAAAGCATTAAAATTCAGCTTACTTGAAGGTTCTGTTTCAGCAACAATGTGCGTATTGTTGCGGTTTCGACAAGAATGTGCGTAACACCAAAAGGGCACATAAACGTTTTTTTAAATAGTCCTCATATTTTTGCTATCCGAACTTATAATAAATTGCCGTCGGAATATAAAAACCTAGCTTCTCTTGCAACCTTCAAAAATAAAATAAAAGAATTTTTAATTAAGAACGAATTTTACACTATAACAGAATTTTTAAACTGATAGCTTTAAGCTTCTTTTTTTGACATGTCAAATAAATGTACTCATTTCTATTGACAAAATATATTCTATTCTATTCTATTCTAATGTTGTCGCCTCCAGTGGTGTGTCGTTACAATACTAAGCATATAGATAAAATTAGCAGTTTGCAAAAAGAACTTTCCCAGTTACCTGTCGCATTTATCCACGCTCGTTAATAAATCAACCTGTATATTATATAGCAGTTTGAGGATGAACATAAATAATACAGACAGACAGATGAACACGGGTTTGTCATTTGTAGAACCGTACCTCGACATGCGACACACGCACTGCATGTAGGTATGAAGTGGACACCTAATGAGAACACTCTTGTAGCTTCATGAACTTCATATTATGAAGTCATTATCACGTATGAAAAGGGCGCCCAACGTCCTGCAACTACAGCAGTACAGGAAAAAAAAACTATTGTTTAATATTTCCGTAATGTTTGGTTTGGTATATTGAAAAGTGTTAGACGAAAATTATATATATATATACTAGCGGTGCGTTCCGGTTTCACCCGTGTGCGATAGGTATAATTCTGCAAAATGTATTTCGTTTGCGGCCCGGCATCTGAACTAAAAGCTTTGAGCAAATTCTATCAGATTTGCTTATGAACTAATAGCTTTGAGCGAATTCCAACAGGTGTCGCTACTTGGTACTAAAACAGTTTTTTTTTGTTTGGACCTGAATTAATAGCTTTGAGTAAATTGTATATCAGATGTCGTTACGTGTTACTAAAACAGCTTTCTTTGAGAAAACACCGTAATTTTGTACAAAATATTTAATAAAAACTATTCTACAGATTGTATCAAATCAAAACGGTCCATAGGACATTCTGTGTGTAAGACAAAGACGATATATAAAGATCTAAAGCAGTAAGTAAGAGTGAGATAAATGATCGCTAATATAGTTACTGTGGTTACGTAAATAAATAATTATGTACACTGTAAATCTTTTTACCAATTAATCAATTAAAACAACTACAAATAAATTTATTATGTTGCAGGCGGTTGAATTACCACCATAAACCCATTTAATTATTTGGATTTTTTCCCGAACAGTATAAATAGCGATTTTATCAATAATTTCACTAGTGAATACTGACATTTGATAAAATTGTGATTTTTACTGTAGAAAACAAAGACGATACTATCAGATTGTATAATCACAGTAACTAGTTATTAGCGATCATTTATCTCATTCTTACTTACTGCTTTATATAATATCGTCTCAGTCTTACACAGAGAATGTTCTATGGACTGTTTTGATTTGATACAATCTGTATAGTGTAAGTTGCACCAAGCAAGACACATTTCCACAATTTCATTAAAATCTATTTAATGATTTCGGAGATTAGCGTGGCCAAAATTGTGACACGGGAATTTTATATCTATAGATATATCAAACAAAGTCCCTCCGCCACGTCTGTCTGTCTGTCTAAACGCGATAAACTCAAAAACTACTGAACGGATTTTCATACGGTTTTCACTAATAGAAAGAGCGATAAACGAAGAAGGTTTCTGCACAAAATTTGTAAATACATATTTTGTAGAAAACGGCTGAACTGTGACGGTGTTTTGTCAAAAAATAAAATCATTTTTGTACGCTTACGTGGCTAAAGCTGGCCAAATCTTTCAAGATATATCAAAACAATGTACTTTGATAGTTCTGCTGTGTAGATTGGAAGGTCAATATAATATTTCCAGAATCGTTTTGCACCCGGGTGAAACCGGGACGATTTGCTAGTCTGGTATAAATACGAGAAGGAAAAATAGTGTGGTACCGATTTGATTTTATTAATTCGCACACATTTATTAATTTTTTGATGAGGGGAAGTGCATAATATATGTTTCATCACGATGTGTACGAATTAACACAGGTAAAATTCATATAATGGGCATATACGTTTGTTATAATATGTATTCATATTGTAAAGGGAGATTATATAGCAGTTTTAGTCAAAGACAAAACTTTTTGTCCGTTTTGAAGTACATTGCGCGCATGGAGGAGTGTGATATTTGGCATAGTTAAAGTTTATATGAAGAAGGAGTGGAGAAAGATAAAACTTATGTAGGTATAATAGGTGTTACAAATAACATTAAATTAACTAAAAAATACATTCATTGTTTACGTTCATATACTGTAAAAAATTTGCAGAGTAAATACGGAATAAATTACGGTCGAATTTCGATCACAGAGCGACCGCAGTAGTACCTAATATTAAGTAACAAATCAGGATTCATAAAAATAAAATAAAAACCGGATATATTTATTTGATCTACTCTAAAAGAAAAATGCTCTACTCTCACACCCCTAAATATAATCTACTATATAACACACACACACACACATACAAAAGAGAGAAAGAGAGAGGGAGGGAGCGTTTGAGCGAGTATTTTTTTAAGTAGCATCGTTATAATTTTCACTATTTGTTCTGTCTTGTCCGTTTTTATGTTTAACTGCAATGTTAAACGACTGTCCCAGTTCAGATTTAGAATTATTTTTGTTCGTGATGTTGGCAACACTTTTCTTTCACTTTAGATACAACTTTTATAAATAATACCTAGTACACACTTCGCTTAAACCCATTAAGTGATAATATGAGATCCGCCAGCTGACTATCGCGAGATAGAAACTTGCAAACAAGGACGGAAAGAGACAATCACGTACACACATTCATACATATAGAGAGTGTTCGGCAAACGACGACGTTTAATTTACGCCCAAACGTTGTACATAATGCAAAAATGAGATTTTCTTATGCAACAAAATTCTAGGAGCATTAGAATATCGCTTCATTTGATATTAAAACAAGAGTGGGAATTCGAAGATTTTCTTATGCACCAAAGTTCTAGAAGAATTGGAATATCACTTCATTTAATAATAAAAAAAGAGACTTTGTATTATAAAAAAAATATAAAATTAATTATTTCTCTGCTTATGACCTTTTATTAATAGTCTTTAATTTACGAGCTACAGTTCGAAAGTAAACAGAAATGAACCTTTATTTGTCTCTTAACAGAACACACACTATAACGCCGAGTTTTTGCGGGAGCTAGTCCGCATGTCGCCCACGTGACAAGGTACTGTTTTTTTTTTTTTTTGATTGGTTCTTGGTCAAAACAAGGAGAGAAACAAATACGAAAAAATAGCCCTGATTTTAATTTTGAAATCCGTCTTTTGACCACGCACTCGAGTTCAATCTTCACAATTAGCAACGATTCCAGCGGAAAAACCAGCCTCGTGTGCATCGGCCTTTACTCTTTTCCCTTCTTTATGATGCATTCAATATAATATATGGACGGGTGATAAAAAAGTTAAAATATTTGTTCGTCTATTTGATTTCTACACGTTATTAAAAAAGAAGAATCAACTTAAAAATCATTCTGTATACGGCAGATAATATATTATTTATGGTCGGTTGAAAGCGCACTCTTAGCGTACATAAGTTCCACCCTAAGACTTTTAAAATATTTAAGCGGTTTGAGCAGCACTAACAATCAAGAGATCTGGGCGAAGTTGGAATTGAAATACTAGCTCTGGAGCTATATCTATATATATGTATTGTCTTTGCTCGTCTTGCGAAATCTTGACTTAGTCGACCTGTATATAAACAGAAGATTTCTGTTATCGTGACGGTGCTGTAGTCGGAACGAAATTACCGCTTGGAATCGTTGCTCAGCACGGTGGGCCAAGTGTAGAAAAAATATGATCAAATTTACAGCGTCGTAATGGGACCAAAACAATAATAAAGAATTCCATCTATGGACCCCTCAGGGGAAACATTTGAATGTAGTTTGCATCCAACGTTTTTAAATAGCGCTTTTAGGAACCCGAGCTCGTACCGGTGACGACTCCAGCTGTAGAACGTCTATAATATAATATATTTATCCATATATAAAATAGTTGCGTAGCTCAGTGAACCACATATTGAAAAACGTTACCGTTTGGGTATTGTGTCTACGTTTCCTAGGTCAGTATTTAATTTAATAAAATATGATAGTATTTACAGGTATTTAAGGTAGTTTGGGAGCCCCAATCCCAAGTCAAATAAATGACTTTTTTTTCCTCAAATAATTATCCAAATCATGCTATAGGTAATAATTAATACAAATTCACATAAAAATTTATTTGATTTAATTTAATGCGAATTATAATTAAATAATTATAGTAATGTAATTAATAAAATATTATTTGATTAGTACTCAGCTGTCACTAGCCACTGTCACTACAACAACAGAGTCAGTATTAAAAAATTAATAAAATCAAAAGTACATGGTAAATTATTCTGAAATTTTTGCAGTTTGTATTTCAGACATCGTTCTATCCATTAAAAAGTTTTTTTTGTGGTGTCAAGTTTGTCAATTTTTTGCAAACCCTCAATTTCCGGAGTTATTGAACATGGATACTCATAATGACTCGTGTATTTTTGCATAACTTTAATTAGTTATATCTTTTAAACGGTGTGGTAAAAAAAATCTGATTATTTTTCAGTAGGTGTCTTTAATTATAATCTTTTGAATAAATATAAAAAAATGTAGGGTCAAGTTTAAATCATTTGGCTACCAAACTACTATTAAATGCCAAAAGTCGCTATGTTAATGTTAATGTTTTTCAATTTTCGGCCCACTGTGCACCGCTCTAATCAAACTACGTTTCCTTGGTCAGTATTTAATTTAATTTAATGACAGTACTTACAGGTATTTACACTATTAAATGTCAAAAATCGCTATGTTAATGTTAATTTTTTTTCGACCTCCGGCCCACTGTGCGTCGCTCCAATCAAACTACGTTCCCCAGTTTAGTACTCTTTCGTACTTGTACATATAAAATGCAGCGCATAGACCCCAGCACACCGGGGACCAGTTTATCGTAATGTAATAATGGCACTTGAGATTTGCTTAATACGATTTTTTAAAACTCTCTTAAACACCCTCTTGCAGATATATCTTGACTCGCTGTTGGGATTATTTTAGCAATGCGCCTGTTTTTATACCCCGCGGGACCAATAGGACCACTGTATACATTAATAGGACGCCTGTAAGTCATAACTCGTTATATTGTTATTGTTTGCTTTTAACGGCCTTAAATCATTCCGAAAATATCGTTTTTTAAATGAATTGGTACACAGATTTTACCATTCCAACCCACAGGTGGGGAATGGTACTAGTTTAGGTCAAAAATCACTTTTCAAAAATTTTACAATATCAAATAAAATAAGACACCTTGGTATTATGGTATAATGAAATTAACGGGATACAAGGCTAAATTTTAAAACAATTTTTATTTAATAGAACTTCATTTAATAGTCAACGTTTCGGCAAGCAATTATTGCCTTCTTCAGGACCTTAAAAATGTCTTTAAAAGTCACAAATTAAAAACATAAATTAATTTAAAAACAATATTGTCCATCATTTAAATTTTTTTTTTTTAAACTAAACTTTATAAAAATAATAAAAACTTTAAAATCAATTTTAAAAATTTATAAAAATATATCCTTACTTTGTAAAATTTTAATATTTACAATATCTTTCCGTATTAAGGTTCCCCAAATCCAAAAAACATATTTTTGGAAAAACTCTGTGCGTCTGTTAGTCTGTTTGTTTGTTAGTCTATGAACACGATACAGGTCAAACGGATAAGCAGATTGAAACCAAATTTTGGGAGGATATTTGGTATGCAAATATGAAGAGCCCTATTGATTTGGGGAAAATCGGCTCATGCGCAGAAGAGATATATGCTAAAACGGTGTTTTTTATATAATAATGGTAGACTTTTCATAACGGCTTCTTATTCTATTTATTTTTTCAAGAAATTTTTGTTAAAAATTTTTTTTCTAAACTTTATAGTTTCGAAAATATTTTGAAAATAAAAAAAAAATCAGCCGCTCTTTTGTTTTATGGAACTGTCAGAAATAAACTAGTTCGGCATGCTTTAAATAATTTTTACATGACGTGGAACATTTATATTATGTATAGGTAACCATGGCAATGAATAGCAAATATCATATTGAATACTAGTCATTACCGCGGAGATTTTTGGGTAGTATGCGAAGATTTTTGGGATGTTGTATTTTACGGATAATCAGTGATAAAAATTTTGATTTTGAGACGTTAATATCCCAATAATCGTTTGAGCTGTTATTATGAAATTTGAGTTTCTTGTTAACCTAAAGAATTTTAATAAATAAACCAAATTTCATGTGTTTCTGTTGAATAGATTTTGACTTATTAAGAGGTCAAAATAATAACATAATTTTTTTGACATATTTGTGTTATATTAATTAGCACCTTAGATTCATTAAATAAAGTGACTAATCAGATAAAGTGATGACACACTTGTTAAGTAAGCACGCACATGTGTTCGCTTCCATCACACATATGCGCTCAAGTCTACATCCACCTTTAAATGTGTCCACGATAAACATCTGTGTTACAATTCCTATGGGGGTAATTAGGACGGGGAAATCCCGTGTCACAATATTGCGCGTTTATTTATCTAACTCTCTAGGTTCTCTAATTGTAGCCAGATATCAATTACGGCATGTGCCAGAAATTTTTTATTTCGATTGTGATTAAAATATGGCGTAGGTGCCGGGTTTTAAAATTAAAATATGGCGTGGGTGCCGAATTTTAAAATTAAAATATGGCGTAGGTGCCGAGTTTTAAAATTAAAATATGGCGTGTGTGCCGAATTTTAAAATTGAAATATGGCGTAGGTACCGGGTTTAAAAATAAAACTGTGGTGTAGGCGCCGTGTCACACTTTATAATAATCCGGGTCTCCGGACTGTAAACTATGCGAAAATTTAAGTCGTGCGAACTTCTCACATAAATTTTTATTTCGATTAAAATATGGTGCTAGTAAAGGACTTTAGAATGACCGATATTAATAATAATGTTTAACATCCGTTTCTCGATTTTGTCATAACAGAGGCCATTCGCACCATTACTATTTTCCATTTATCACACTCTTCGTTATTTTCTACATTTTTCAGCTTCCACTTAATTAATAGCAATGGGCGAATGAAGGAATTTTAGGACGTTAGGATAACATAGACAAACTAGTGTGACCTGTGCGAATTATTCGCACTAAATAAGTATAATAATTATCACTTTACAAAATTATTTTTTAAATATGAATGCAGGTATTCAATTCGTTTCTAATTTTGCACACTGCTATAACGTTCTTCTTTTTGTTGTATTACAATATGAAGCTCAGATGACAGATCGAAAAAATATATTACTAAAATTGTCATATAGAGGCGCAAGTAGCAAAAGCGTTGAGCTAAGCCGTCAGATGGCATCATGCAGCATTGCTGTGACGTTTTTCAGCGTTGCTCGCTGTTTCAAAATTAAAGCCGTCACCTTCTCAGATGGCAGACGTTCAGCGTTGCTGTATTTTAATAGAAAGCAATTATCTGTAAAATGATATATAATTTATGTGGAGAAATTGTGAGGTTATTTCTAAAAAGGGAGGCAAACATCTTTAACCTTAGCGTATTAATATATATGATTTTGAGCACAGGAGTTTGATAGGTAATCGGCCATATCCTTGAATAAGGAACCATCTCGAAATTTATCTGGAATTATATTGAGAGAAATCATTGAAAACCTCAACAAGATGGCCAATACAGGAATTACCGTTTCTCGGCGAGAGACAGCAGGAAAAATTCCCTGCCGGGATTCGAATCCAGTACCTCCCGAATGCGAATCGAGTGCTCTCACCACTACGCCACCTTGGTAATGTAACCGATATTAAACGAAGTTTAATAGAACTTGTGGATCAATCAATGTAGCCAAATATCAGTTAAGGCATGTGCCGGAAAATAAAAATATTGTAAAATGTGATGTATGCGCGGGGGGCACTAAAATGGCCGTCGTTACGCGAAGTTTAACCGACCGCAAAATAACAAACGAACGTCACATTCGCTAGCAGCGGTTATAACAGTTAAACAGCGTGCATATGCAGACATAACCCGACTAATTTAACCTATAAATAATCCTTTGTATGTATCACAGCGCCTCTATCGGATGTTTCTAAACATACTGTACTCGGATGTGTATTAGCATGAAGGTACTATGGAGAGTAGAGGTAAGGAGAACCATCTTATATGGGAGTATAGAAAAAAACCGTTGTGCCCGACTAATTGAAAAGATATTTAATCTTTTTAATTAAATATCTTTTTAATTAGTCGGGCACAAAGTTTTTTCTTTTGTTTTCAATAATTTATTAAGGTTTTAACTTTAATTTAAATAGTTTTTTTTATTTCCACCGACTAGTTTTGGAGAAATCAATGAAAACATATCATCCATCTACCGTTTTACCATAAAGCCAATGTTAAATATGTCTACTTTTGAAGTCATTTATTTATTTAAATAATCGGGCAACCCCCCCTAAAATTTTCAGAATTGGTTTAGACTTAGTCCAACTTCATATAAAAAAAATCAAGCCTTTTATTTAAAATTGCCTTGGTGCTCGTACTACCTTAAATTAGCGTCGACCTCAAAACTGTATTGTTTTTCACTTTATAGTGGCAATTATTTTTAAGTTTTTATTTATATTTTATCGATCAATAAACCACACAAGATTTGTTAAAAAAAGGTTCCAAATCCACGTTTTGGGGGCTCTCCAAATGTCTAGTCCAGCACTGCATCCAGCTAGGTACAATATCTATCGATGAATATTAGCAAAACAAAGTATAGCTAACAGCTTATACAGAGTTTTACGATGGTATAAAAACAATGTACATCAAAATCAGCTAAGTGGAAATCGCTGAAAGTTCTTGAACAAAAAAAAAACACACCTAGACGCTCGACAACAAAGTTTATAAGCGTCACGCCACGACACATGTATACAATCATACCGAGGCGAGTTTGCTAACTTTGCAGAGCTTGTAGCGGGTGGCAAACTTTAATTTATGACTCAACCTGTGCGCGCTAAACGTCATAAAAGACGAGCTGTGCAGCTGCATTTATGGCTAAACAAGATCGTTCATGCATAAATAACATGTTAAACTGTACATTTTTGTTTGAACAAATATATGCACACACCGACATATCCTGTTGACCATAGACGACGCGTTATATCGGGGGATGGCATTCTTAAGGGAGACACCCCATGTGATAGATTGAAAAAAAAGAGTGTGCTTTAAACCACACGACTGAAGTAAAACTTCTTCCTGCCATATATAATATATAATAATGATACAATAATATTGTATAATATAATAATGGTTGTGGAGTTCCTCAAGGATCGATCTTGGGTCCGTTATTTTTTTTAATATTTAATAATGACCTACCACAAAATGTTTCGAATTCCGACATTACGCTTTATGCTGACGATACCAGTCAACTTTTTACAGCTGAACATACATGTGATATTTCTAAATCGATTAGTATTGGTGTTAATGAAATTAATGAGTGGTGTAGACAAAATGGACTTGTTTTGAATACTATTAAAACTGTTCTATTAAATTTTCATACGACCCAGAATGTACCTGATTCGTCCTTTTTCATACCTTTAAATGGCAAATCTATAAAAACAGTTTCCAATACAAAGCTCTTAGGCTTAAATATTTCAGATACCTTGAGTTGGGATGTTCATATCAATACCATATGTCCGAAATAAATTGAATAGTATTTGCTACTTACTAAAAAATGCCAATCTATCGTTAATAATGACATTTTAATTAATATATACTACGCGTACTTTCAGTCCATTTGCCTTATGGTATTATTTTTTGGGGTGATTCGTCATTCTCTCAAAGGGTATTTATTATTCAGAAAAGAGCGATCCGAACAATATCAAAATCTGCTATGAGAACTTCTTGTAAACCTCTGTTCAATCAGCTTAAGATTTTAACTGTGCCAAGTTTGTTCCTTTATGAATGCATTGTATTTGTGGCACAACACAAGGAACTTTTCATAATGAACAGCGATGTTCATAATTGTAACACCAGATCAAAAATGCAGTTGAGACTACCATCTCACATATTATCTCGGTATAGCAAAAATATGTATTGCAACTGTATTCGCTTGTATAATAAGTTGCCTTTAAATCTGAAAAAGGAAAACAATATTTCTAGATTGAAAAAACAATTAAAGTCATTTCTTATTGAAAACGCCTTTTATACTGTAAATGAAAAAAATCCTCCTGCTGTATGCATGATCAAAAAAGGATAATAAATTTATTATTATTATTATTATTCGATAATCTATCACCATATTTGATTAGACATCCTGATTTAACGACACAATATAACCTCACTCTGTAGCACATATCGACAAAGACGAAATGTTTAAAATATAATTTTTAATTAATAGGCAAAATATGTATATAGATAGATAGATATTTATTTGGTCATTTGAGACATACACGTCAACGAAATACAAGATAAAATTATAAAGCTATCAGCCATATAAAAATTCATTAACACTATAAAAAGCCCGTTCTATTAAAAAATGTTTAATATTTATCTTAAAAAGTGAAAAGGTATTGTTTTTCAAATGTAGTAAAGAAAGGTGTTAAATTAGAAACTATTGAACCCAGAATTCACCGTCCCCAACTACACCTGTGGCCATCACCGCCCCCAACTGCACCTGTGGCTGTCACCGCTCCCTGGATCCCCGCAGTATCTACCAGGGGGCGATAGCGGCCAATTTGGGAATCACTGATTTAATAGAATAATTACAATCTACAAATCCGGGCGAAGTCGAACCGGATCGCTAGCTGCTACTAAATGGTATTCCAACCGTCGCTATACGCCACAAAGTCCTTCAACTTCAACTCGAGTCGAATCTTGTGCAGCTTTAAAAATCTAATCGACCGCGTCCTGTTCACGAGTCGTCCTTGTCGGAAGGTGCATTTCAAGAATATTGTATTCCGCGACGTTGGATCGCAATACGTTCTGCACATGCACCGTATATGAATGCGGTGTAACAATTGACAATGAGCATACAAAACTGCACGGCACAACAATTGTCCATTGGTGGTCAATCGTTCGGATGTAATGTCGCGTGTGCACTCTGCTCTGTTCTATTCTGACGTTTATATTGCTGCGCAAGACGCGCGGGCTTCTTGCGCTGCATTATATTTGTCTTTCTATTCATGATGATGCCGCTTTGTGCCAAGGCTCGGTCATATATCGCGTGTCACTTTGAATGCTTGCATATTTTCTAATCGATACTAAAGTATCCAAACCTTCTTGGTTTCCGGGATTGTATGCCGTGGTCCATTGGTATTACTACCTGACGTTTCGTCTACAACTACGGTAGACATTATTAAAGGTGATGTGGTAGCGGGCGAAGTTTCCTTCTAGGCTGCTCACAGGTAAGTGTGTCGACAAGTGTGGTACTTCCATCTTTTATAGTCAACGTGCTCGTGTTCTCTACTCGGTCGTAGTATGCTCTTCTGTGATTGGTCGTTCCATTCAGTGGGTTGGTATTGCACAGTGCTGGTGTCCAGGTTTTACTTAGAGTCAAACTTTCATCTTTCCGGTTGAAATTATTTGCATATTTGTGTATTTCTATGGCCTCTCTGTATATGCGTGGGTAGTGAGATGTTCTGTCTATAACTGGTTTCTTCAAAAAGTATCTTATGGTTGTCTAGAGGCAATAGCCAAGCATACGTTGACTCTAGACAACCATAAGATCGTTTTTGAAGAAACCAAAGTTATAGACAGAACATCGAGTTACTACCCACGCATATACAGAGAGGCCATATAAATACACATTAACACAAATAATTTCAACCGGAAAGGTGAAGCTTTGAATCTAAGTAAAACCTGGACACCAGCACTGTGCAATACCAACCCACTGAATGGAACGACCAATCACAGAAGAGCATACTACGACCGAGTAGAGAACACGAGCACGTTGACTATAAAAGATGGAAGTACCACACTTGTCGACACACTTACCTGTGAGCAGCCTAGAAGGAAACTTCGCCCGCTACCACATCGCCTTCGATAATGTCTACCGTAGTTGTAGACGAAACGTCAGGTAGTAATACCAATGGACCACGACGTACAAGCCCAGAAACCAAGAAGATTTGGATCAACGCCGGTCCTGAAAGCTTACATACCTCGATACTAAAGTATTTTTTGCATACTCGCCTTTGAAAGATACGGTGAGGAGTTTTAGAATAACTTATTGAATGTGTGGAGAAGACCAATTGCAAAAATATGAAAAATATGTTAAAAAACACCTTTTATGAGAATTCTCTCGATATTACTCGAACCGTGTTGATTCACAGGAAGGAAAATTCGCGTTACTCGCTGACCCCAAGTCTTATGTTACTGTTGAGCAATTATACGAACCGCCGCTGTTGTGGAACGGTTGGAAAGGACCGGGAGCCCTCGGGCCGTGGTCGTTGAAGCAAAGTGTCTGCCTCGAGTGATTGAGGATGCACAAACGGTAGATACGGCTACGGTTAACGCCCGTTCTATTAGACACTTGCATGCGTCTGCATTGTTATTGCCCTTAATGCTAATATCTCAGGCAGTCTGTTGCCGACGATAAACGGATCACGGCAGAAAACACATTTCCAACTTAGAATTTAATACACTTAGCGGCTTCTGTTTTTTTTGTGTATTTGCCGTAAGGCACTTACACTATTGGCGTCGGTCGGATGGCGGGACCTAGAGATCGGACCAAAATAACCCGACGTTTCATAGCCTCCTAAGAAATTTGGCACCATTTTTGGAAAAGTCTATTTATATATTATGTGTGTGGACTTCATCGATTTAAACGAGATTTGGCCCACATGTTGGAATTTGACATCGCAAGAAGCTTATTTAAAATGGGTTTCAATCCACTCATCCGTTTGACCTGTTACGTGTTCACAGACTAACAGACCAACAGACAGACGCACTGAATTTTTCCAAAAATATGTTTTTTGGATTCAATTGACCTCAAAACGAAAAAATATTGTAAAATTTTGGAAAAGTGAATTTTGACCTAAACTAGTACCATTCCCCACTAGTGGGTTGGATTGGTAATATTTAATACTGTAACAAAACTGTTCTAAGTAGTGGTGGAAAATATTTATTTACAGTAATAATAAAACGTTAACAAAACAGATAAACAAACAAAAAGCACTTCTTTATAGCGTAACAGAAACAAAACGACAGTTCTAACTAATAAAATAATAGAATAAGTAATGAAGAACACAAAGTCACTTTTATGTATACAAAAACACATACAGCTATATAAACAAGATTATTTACAAGACAGGAACACACCAAAATTTATTTAACACACTTAGTATTTCATTTATTTATATTCGTAGTTACCTCAGTATTGTTCACTGACTGTTAATTTATTTGTCACAACTGTTTGTCGATGAAGCACAATGTATCACTGTCGTATCATGACTGCCCCCCGTACGATTCTGTATGTTGACTGCCTCCGTGGACTGTCGTATGATGACTGTTTGTCCGTGAGACTGAGCTATCCCGTCGTTTGTATAGTAGTTGAATCGTTCTTTTGTTTCTTGCATTCATTGTTGTCTGGAATTTGGCAACAAAGCCCTTTTTACCTACGCATATTGTTTGAACATCAATCAAGCCGACTGTTGTCTCCCACAACAATATGTGTCATTGTTTGAATGACAAACTGATTGTCGTCTCACGAAACTCTTTGTTGGCCCAACGGGGAGATTGTAACAATATCCACCATGATGATAAAAATTACCCCGGTATTCGACACGTCATCATTGTTTTGAGACTTAGCATAGTTCGTAATGCGCCTGTCTGCCATGCAAACATGCATTATTTCTCAGGTTGTTAAATTTGCTTCAGTATTATTGTTCCCTAATGGCGTCCGCATAGACAAACGAGCATCTATGTGCAATAGACAATCGAGCATCATCATGTGAACAGACAGTTGAGTGAGTTGAGCTTCTGTCGATTAAGTTCAGACATTAAATCTGTGCATTCATTGCAGTTGGTGGCTGCCTCTTTATATTATAAGCTTCTTTTTTTAACCCTTCAGTGATTGCGTAGATCATCCACTAGTCTGTTTATGACGCAACAAGTCAAACAGATAGCTTCTAGCAATACGAACTCGGCGATCTATACCGGTAGGCTTGATTGTCATTATCTATAATCTAAATATATTAATCTATATTAATACATACTAGTGAACCTGGTAGCCAGACTTTGTCCTGCCACACACCTAAATTTATGATTATACTTTTTATGTGAGAAATAAAAAAAAAATTAATGTGGTCAGAAAATTAAAAAAAAATTCTGGATCTCGACGACAGAGCCACCTACAGGCTCAGAACAATCCAGGTGACTTCATAAGACAAGAAAGATGTCATCAAAATCGGTCAAGCCGTGTAGGAGGAGAAGAATTATGAACACACGGGCACCGAAATATTATATCTAAAGATTTATAAAGAGAGAGTGCGAATTTTGTGTTTGTGTGTATGCGGAACAAAGCTGCACCTATTAGAAAAATTATTTCATTACTATTTTTTAGAATGAATTTTCAGTATGGACATAGGCTATATATTATCGTGTTATGTTCGTCGAGATCAATTTTGCAACGAAGTCGACGAAAAAACGGTGGCAATCTAGAAAATTCGGCCGAAGCAAACCGGGCCCCTAGTTATTGAATAAAGTGGATAAAAGTTTGTGTACAAAATTATATTAGTTTTTATGCGTTTATTTACAGATAATTAAGCAGAATTTAAAGTTATTGATTTTAAACTTTTATTAGTATTCTTTACATTTTTCGTTACTTGCACAGAGTCTAGTTTTTTTAAGTATCTATCTTAATTATACAAAAATAAATATTATTATAAAAAAAAACTTTTTAAAAAATTCAATCTCCTTCAAAACGGGTAAAAAAAGCGTAAAATAACAAAGTTTGCTAAAGAACTGACCTTGTTTCTATATTCTGATCAGAATTACGAATGTGTTCCGTTCAATTTAATGCGACAGTGGCTTATTTTGTACAATGCCCCATTAAATTGAAACGACTGTTACGTAATGATTGATATGTATATATGCAGATTGGTCTGGGGAAAATGGAATAATTAATATCGGACGCTAAAGGTAGGCGCGATAAAAAAAACAAACGAAACAATATTTACATTTTTTTTTTGTTTGTTTGTGTTGTTATACTATAACAGACGATTTCAGTGGTTTGTTTTAAACGAAAACATTTTTTCTTTTTAATGAGTGCAATATTGAAAATATTTCAAACAAATAAAAAAACAGTCGATTTTTAATTGATGTTCGTTTCGCTGACAAATTGACATCTTCACAAAATAACTTACGAATTCGTAAAACAATGTAAAAAACGCTGCACGCTAACATTGCATGAAGTGTATGAAGACATGTAGTTGACACCATATATTTAATACCCTCTATATTGCTAGCAAAGATCGGGAGAAAGACTTAAACACTATGGTGCAGGCATTTATACGTCTGTTTCACCTATTATATACTCTGAGTCTTATGCGCATGTCCGTGAATGGATGCGCGTCAGTTGCAGCGTCAGTTTGCACATAGATCTAAACTGAGAAAAGGAGGTGGCTTGCTCTATTCCACTTACTAATTGCCCCACTACAGACGCGACACTTGCACACAACGGGTCGAGTAAAAAGAAAGAGATAAGAAAACAATCACTTGCTGTCTCACTTCATGGGCCACGCTTCCACTTACGGCCACTAGCAATATAGAAGTTATTAAATTTTTTCGTCGATGTTTTCTTATTACAGATTATGGGTAATCGGTTGGATCAATTAAAAATCGTCACCTGCTGCTTCATTTCCTGTTTGAGAAATTCTAGTCAACATGAACTGCACCCCAAAAACAAATTCAGTGCATTGCGCGAGGGCGCAGCGCCGTCAATCTGTCCCCTCTACTCGTTAGAAAACAGTAATTTGCTGTCTCACTTCATGGGTCACGCTTCCATTTACGGGAACTAGCGATATAGAAGCTAAACGAGCCTCGTGTAAACCAGGGGTGTCAGACTGATTTTTCTGAAGAGCCGTTTTTAAGACTAAGAGTGTGTTAGCGAGCCTGACTCTAAATTAAAAACTAAAACACGTACTAAATTAAAAACGTTTGTTATTTAGTTTAAATAAATTTTCATATAGAGGTAATAAAAATGGTAAATTATCTTGAGCTTGAGGATCCAGCAATTTTAAAAATACGTAGTGGCATCGAATGCCGTTTAAAATCCTCACTGGACAGATTCTGGTCGCGGGCCGCATCTTTGACATCACTGATGTAAACGATAGCTTGTTATTATACTACAATTGTGACGTCACAATAGGTAAACATTGCGGTTCGTGTTTTAAAAATTTAAGTAGGATATTATCCTATGAAACGATTGCATTTAAGCGAAATAAAAAACCCTGTGGACTAATACTGCGATATATGAACATACTAGCGGTCCCGCTCGGTTTCACCCGGGTGCAAAAGAACGAATGGGGAAGAAAGGGACATGAGTACGCACATTCATCTTAGTTTACCGAGATGAATGTTGTGTCCAAACTTCATAATGATCGGCGTTACCGTTCCAAGTTTTTGTCGTTAAAAAGCAGTATTTATATACTTTTTTTAAGTAATAAAATTTCTTTCAATACATATAATAAATATTTAATTTTAATTAGTCGTAATAAAATTTTAAAAAATTTAAATGTAAGCCTTAGAAGAAAGCAATGTAGAAATTAAAAAAAAAAAAAACTGTATATTCGCCGACGTGGGGCTTGAACCCCATTAAGAATCTTACACTCTACCGACTGAGCTATCCAATCTGTAACCGTCGTGCGCTAATATTGCAATAGGTTAAGGGATTTCACCTGATGATATTTGTCAGACGGACTAATTTTAAGATACATCTTGCAACATTTTTCATTGATGTTCCACTCCAATTGGTCATAGCGTAATATTATGTAGCCTATAGCCTTCCTCGATAAATGGGCTATCCAACAAAAAAAATTCTTTCAATTCGAACCAGTAGTTTCTGAGATTAGCGCGTTCAAACAAACAAACAAGCAAACTCTTCAGCTTTATATATTAGTATATAGATTAAGACAATTTAAAGATGAGAGTGAAATAGCCTATTGTAAGACTTAATAGAGCTGAGTTAATTTAAAGCACTGTCGTTATTTTTTAACTGCAGTCGTAAGCCCTATATACAGGTAGATAATTATTAACGGCCATAAATATACGTGCGCACCGTAATTGTAATATTCCAGGCCGTAAAACTTGAAGACAGCTTTAAATGAATTATCAGCCCTAATATGCTTGACATTATCCTAGTATGTAACGAGCGCTTTTTCCGATACTAAACTATCGTTGGCTCGTGCTGAATCAAACCAACCTACGAGTATAACAAAAAAATTTAAAAAAATTGCGACTTTTTATATACAGAGTGATTTTTAAGTTGGTTCTTCTTTTTTAACAGCGTGTAAAAATCAAATAGATGAACAAATACTTTATAAGCAACTTTTTTATCAAAACTCAAAAATAAGAGAGAAATTGCTTTTTAAAGTTTAATTAATTTTTTTAAATTTTATTTAATTAAATCAAAAGCCCGGTTAACACACGCGAAGAAATGATATCATGAATCGGAAATGCATCCCAAATAATTCGCAGAAGACCCTTATCGCTACTATAAGCATGGCTACGACGCACGCATCTTTGTGTCCAACAAAACGGGGACAACTTCGAACTATTTCTGTGAATACTTGATATTGACATAACATATTTCCATAGTGACATAACATAACGCCACGACCAACCTCAAAATTTGATAAAATGTAATAAAACTTTGAAAGCCCGTTTATTTTTCATTTTTAAGTTTTGATAAAAAAGTTACTGGAAATATTTGTTTGTATATTTGATATTTACACGCTGGCAAAAAAACATCAACTTAAAAATCATTCTGTATAGACTGAAAAGTTCAGTGGCGTTTCCTCTGTAAGCGCTGCAGAGCTGCAGAACAACCAATATGTTAGAAAATAGTGCAATAGTTACAAAATCAACGCTAAAGTATAACAGTAACTGGCAGACCACAAAACTCGTTTCTTGCAGTCAGGTGCTGTTCTGCGCTCCCAAGCAGCACATCATTAAATACCCCCGGTATACACCGTGCAACTCCTGACCCACAACTTATAACGTGCTACTTAGATTGACTTTGAGCTGCATTTAACATCAGCACATTAGTACAAATAAGCATCTATCACTGTCACATGCTAGAAGTGTTTACTGAATCTATCTCATTCAGTCAACACCTTCGACGGTTATGACTCGACGGTACATACGGCTTAGGACGCAGAAGTGACTGGTGTTACAGTGTAGATTGTTGTTAGCAGTGTTTGAAAATAGTTAATAATTCAAACATCATAAACATGGATGTGATTCATAATTTAATTACCCCCCCACCCTCATTTTCAGCCCGTGTTATAAGACACCTTCGCTTGACCCTGCGGATAACCCATTTAAAAAGTTCACGAGGCGCCACTGGAAAGCAGTGGAATTATTTCTTAATTTTCAATTAGTTAGTTGTAAATAAGTTTGTGCAAATACAGTGAGCGGTTTTGTTTTTACTTGTTATACTATCATATATTGTAATCAACTAGAAGACCAATAATAGTATCGTGTTCAAAGCAAATAAAGAAAATATCAGTTAAAATGGCAAATCTATCTGCGGATAAATGGCAAAATCGCTTATATTCAATTTATCCTAATTTTTTATCTATACTAATATACAAAAGCTGAAGAGTTCGTTTGTTTGTTTGGTTGAACGCGCTAATCTCAGGAACTACTGGATCGAATTGAAAAAAATTATTTGTTGGATAGCCTATTTATCGAGGAAGGCTATAGGCTATATAATATCACGCTACGATCAATAGGAGCGGAGCATCAATGAAAAATGTTGCAAAGTGTAACTCAAAATTTGTCCGTTTGAGAAAAACTTTTGAACGGTAACTCCGATCATCATGAAATTTGGACACAACATTCATCTCGGTAAACTAAGATGAATGTGCGTACTCAAATCCCTCCCCATCTTTTTTGCACCCGGGTGAAACCGGGCGGGACCGCTAATAATATATGTACACGATGTCTCAGACCACCAGTATCACCCTAAAACCTATGAAAGTTCATCGATAAAGAGGAAAAGAAAAAAATACCTGTCTAATAATTTGTGAAAAGCTTTTGAATCCAAATTTGGCATTCCCACTCCAGCACCTGGGGAGAAGAGGGTAAAGTAGGAACTCTTATATTTTATGACAGATTCGGATTCCTTGGCATCAAAATTTGTGTGAAACAGCTTTGGAAGTTAAAAATACAAAAGATTTGACTTAAGTGATTTTGTCTTTCGTCCACAAAAATAAACAAGCTGTCCGATTTTGAGATCCGTCGACTGCGTCACGTACTCCGGTTCACCGTTTAAGGTGTGCGTCACTGTCTTGTCTGTACATTGAAGTGTCGCGATCGATCGTACGCATCGTCTAAATGGAGAAACGCACTGCTTGACGCGAGGCGAGGCGACGCCGGGCACAGAGAGAACCGCTCCGTGTTGGTTTATATGCACATTCTAAAATTTAATTAACGTGACGCCATTTCGTATAGCAGAATCTGATTTAATTATTCATTAAAGCGATACAGAACAATCTCTGTGCGAGCTCAGAATTCAACCATACATATATGTCTCTCTCTCTCTCTCTCTCTCTTCCTAGTCACTCTCTATTTCTCTCTCTCGTTCTGTGCTTGCTATAAAACTTAATTAATTTTCCAAGTGAAAGCTCCCACCTCAGATGTAGCCGCCCCTCTTTCCATATTCACGATATGTGCAAGGTATATTATAATATATTACGCAAGTTTGTTTGGGAGTTTTGTGTAGACGCACCACGTTGACCGGTTTCCCGATGACCAGATATCTATTCGTTATCGGCAAGCATATAGTATACTAGCGGTTCCGTCTGGTTTCACACGGGTGCAAAAGAACGAATGGGGAAGCGAGGAACATGAGTACGCACATTCATCTTACTTTACCGAGATGAATGTTGTCTCCAAATTTCATGATGATCGGAGTTACCGTTCAAAAGTTTTTGTCGATAAAAAGCAGTATTTATACTTTTTTTAAGTAATAAATTTCTTTTAAATCAATAATTAATGTAATTAATAAAATATAATAAATATTTATTTGAAAACACTGTAGGGAAGTCGGTTTTTCTACCACGAGTCAAAGGAACCGAGCGGCGAGTACGTGCACAGTCAGTAAACTCGTCGCCTCGTGCGAATTTAAAATGTATTTAAGTTGTCATTTTTGTTGGTTAAACTGTAACTTTCAATGATAAAAAAATTACGGCGGACTGGACTAATGATACAGTAATTGAAATATTCGCGAATTCAAAAGCGAATATTCGTTACATTATTATTATTATTATTAAATTTAGGTAAAAGCCGCAAAGCCATACAATAATAAATGACAAATAGTTACAAAAATTAAAATTTAGAATCTAAAATAAATAATAGAGCAGTAATAAAAATGATTTAAATAATATATACAATAGAACAGATATAGGAAAATAGAGTGTAACATACTTATGACACTATACTAGCGGTCCCGTCCGGTTTTACCCGAGTGTAAAAGAACGAATGGGGAAGGGAGGAACATTAGTACACACTACACACATTCATCTTAGTTTACCGAGATGAATGTTGTGTCCAAATTTCATGATGTTCGGAGTTACCGTTCAAAAGCTTTTGTCGATGAAAAGCAGTATTTATACTGTTTTTAACTAATAATTTTTTTTAATTAATTAAATAAAATTAAAAGAAATTTAAATGTAAGCCTTAGAAGAAAGCAATGTAGAAAATAAAAAAAAATAAAAATATTTTCGCCCAACAAAAGGGCGACCCTGATATTGACAGTCGCATGCTCTACCGATTGAGCCATACGACGTTGTGTACTCACAACGCTAATATGAGTATATTTAGTTAGTGCATTTCACCTGAATAAAAGCTTATTTTTGAGATACATTTTGCAACATTTTTCATTAATGCTCCGCGCCTAATGGTCGTAGCGTGATATTATATAGCCTATAGCCTTCCTCGATAAATGGGATATCCGCTATGCAACAAAATTTTTTTTTTCAATTTGAAACAGTAGTTCCTGAGATTAGCGCGTTTAAAGAAACAAACAAACAAACTCTTCAGCTGTATATATTAGTATAGATAACATGTTCGTCATACATTTATTGAAGCAAGAATATTTTACATTTTTTTTTTTAAATTTGTAAGAGATGATGAATTACGAATGTTGGAATGCCACCTCATTAGTTAGCAAATTATAACAATTGACTTTCCTGATGATGTTGTGGAGACTAAACAATCACTTTTCTAAATTGATAATCTGTTTCCCTCGTGAAGAAAGGAAGAATGAAAAGTATAATCATATTTAAAGTGTATAAGTGAAGGTATAAGTTAGAGAAAGAAAAAGGGGGAGAGAAATTCAGCTCTGTTCAGCGTCAGGTGGAACACAACACCTCCGAAATATTTAATGTAAACACGTACGACTTTATACAATATGCACAGTTTCGTGACATACAATGCGATCGGAAAAAACTACTACAAAAAAAAATAATATAAGCAGTTTTGCCATAAAACATGTATGTGATCTTTCAATTTATGTAAAAAAAATATTTCATTCAAAAAACCTAATTGTTGGATGTTTTTTTGTTACAGATTTATTACGACGGCCTGCCGATTCGAGAACGTTTAAGGTAAGCTAGAACATTTTTCGCTACAAGTTAAACATTTTGATAACCGCGGGTAAACTAACAATAAGTTATTAATGCAATATTATTACGAAGGTATGTTTCCCTTGTGTTGCGGCCCGCCGAATTAAAATCAAAGTATTCTCGGCCCCTGCCTTCAAAAAGTTTGAGGACCCCTGAGCTAAATGAAATGTTTTATAAACACAATGTATCTACTTATGTCTTACTAGCGGTCCCGTCCGGTTTCACTCGGGTGTAAAAGAACGAATGGGGAAGGGAGAAACATGCGTACACACATTCCATCTTAGTTTACCGAGATGAATGTTGTGTCCAAATTTCATGATGATCGGAGTTACCGTTCAAAAGTTTTTGTCGATAAAAAGCAGTATTTAAACTTTTTTTAATTAATATTTTTTTAAAAATTATTAAATAAAATTAAAATAAATTTAAATGTAAGCCTTAGAAGAAAGCAATGTAGAAAATAAAAAAAAAATAAAAATATATTCGCCCAACGTGGGGCTCGAGTCCACGACCCTGATTTTGACAGTCGCATTTTTGACAGTTAGTGCATTTCACATGAAAAGAAGCTTATTTTTGAGATACATTTTGCAACATTTTTCATTAAAGCTCCGCTCGTAATGGTCGTAGCGTAATATTATATAGCCTATAGCCTTCCTCGATAAATGGGCTATCCAACAAAAATTTTTTTTCAATTTGAACCACTAGTTCTTGAGATTAGCGCGTTGAAACAAACAAACAAACTCTTCAGCTTTATATATTAGTATAGATTTATCTTTTCTATTGTATTCTTTCAATGAATGTTTTTAAGTTGAATATTTTTTCAGGACAGTAGACCTGATGCTTTTTACACTCCCGTATTTCTTGCATTGTTGACATACAACTTTTTATTGGACACACTGTATTATTCCGGCCGCGTATGTTGTGGGTGGGCTAGAGAAGCCAATTTGCCTTTAGCATCGTCTTGTAAATAAGAATTTAAATTTATGTCAGCCGTAACCGTTATTTCTCAGTGCCATTTTAGAATTTCGATAACCTTATAATTTTTTAAGGGCCTTCCACGTGTTACATTATTAATTTCGTTAGGCGACGTTCCTTTACAGTATACTAGCGGCCCGGTCCGGCTTTGCTCAAATTTGTAGATTGCCGCCGTTTTTTAAGTTAACTTACGTTGCAATATTGATATCCACGAAAAGCGCTTAACATTAAAATGGCTATAGTAATTAATAAATATGTTGAATTAAATAATATTCAGGTTACATACTTACGTTAATAAATATGTTGAATTAAATAATATTCAGGTTACAAACTTACGTTAATAAATATGTTGAATTAAATAATATTCATGTTACAAACTTACGTTAATAAATATGTTGAATAAAATAATAATAATTGTTACAAATATAATTTATAAGTTTTGTTTTTGAATTGAACCTTCTTTGAAAACGGTCACTAAAGAGCGTAAAATAATAAAGTTTTAACCCTTAACTGGTGACCCTGGGTCTATGAGACCCATTGATATAATCAAAACCTTCTAACTCTTAAACTGTTGCTCGTGTCGGTCCGCCTAGTCAGATACCCTCCTACTATTCAGTTGTTAGTTAGATGCCGTAAAGCATGTGTTATTATTTGTAACCATAGATTTATAGCGAATAGTTAAAAACTCTACAGGGTCTGTGAGACCCATTGTCACCGTATACGTAACATTTGTACAATGGTTTCTGGAAGTAAAACAGTACGATCTACGGATCCAGATTATGAAAAAGTAGTGCTACAGTGGAATGATGAATTAGAGAGTGACTATACAACATTTTAATGCGAGACTAGCTAACAATAGACTTCCAAGAGAACTTCGTACAGGTATATCTAAATTTTTAGATAAACCTGTACCTTCTCCTGAAACTGAAGAAGTTGAACCTTATAAAAGAAAAAGGTGTCTTATATGCAGCTACAAAAATGACAGAAAAACGAATCTGCGCTGCGTTAGATGCAAAAAACCAGTCAGTTTACCATGCGTAGAAAAAATATGCATTCATTGTGCTAGAGAGTGATATTTTGGAATTACGATTTTTCATTGACTTCAGGCATTGCAGTTTTTCATAATATATATTTTTCTTGTTTTTCCGTTGATTTTATTTTGTACTTTAATCATTAAAGTTTCAGTTTCCAAAACCATAATGTGTTACAAAAGATTGGTTAATGATAAAAAAATTATAATAAATGCTACATACAAACTACTAGGATTTTCTCTCTCATTTTATATTTTTTCATGTATAATTACCTATTTTCTAATTAATGCCATATACCTCTATTTTAACTATTGAAAAATACCTTAAACAATGATAATATAGCCAGTTGCATTTGGTTGTGTGTTGAAAAAGCACTTAAAAAACTGTTTTTTTTTACTGGGTCTGACAGACCCAAGGTCACCAGTTGTGTGGCACAAATACCACGTCACCGGTTAAGGGTTAAAGTCGGTGCCAATTTAGAACTATTGTATATAGCTCTTTATGTACCCACTAGCGGTCGGGTTTGGCTTCGCTCGAATTTGTAGATTGCCACCGTTTTTACGTCGACTTACGTTGCAAAATTATTGTCCACGAAAAGCGCTTAATATTAAAATGGATATAGTAAGCTATCCTTAAAAGATAGACATATGCCATCGCGGACTTTTCTGTAGACCTATAAGAGAGGAACAATTCCACCATACATTGTTTTCTTATATCTGAAAGGGATTAGGCAGCGTTTTCGACGAAAGCTCCCAGTCGGCTTGATTTTTTCCTACATCTTCAACAATCGAAGTCAAATTTCAACTAATTTATAAAAAACATTAATGAATCATACACAAACTTTTCTCTTGAATCACTCCGTCCATTGGTGAAAATCCGTTTGGTAGTTTTTGAGTTTATCGCGTTTATCTGACGTCACGTAGCATTGCATAGCACAATACACACACTTAGCTCTGAGCTCATTTTCATATGATTCTCATCTTATATTATTAAAATCTTAAAAAAAAAACTTCGGAGAAGTAAAAACTTCGTTCAGTGCTAAATTCAAAAACTTGAGGCGACTGAATCTTAAGATTATAACTTAAAAAAAAAAGAATTTCAAGGCAGACAAGAAATTGAAATCAAGCTCGAAATTCTGTGCGTAAGACGTCGAAAAAAAATGTATTTCGAGGCAGACAAGGAATTGAAATCCAACCTTGAAATTCTGTGTTTATAAAAGCTACAAGAGCAACAGCAAAAAAAAATGCAAAGACGGTGTTCGCATAACTCCTTTAGTTACCACTAAAAAAACGCCGTCTGTGCACTTTTTTTTGCTGTTGCTCTTGTAGCTTTTATAAACACAGAATTTCAAGGTTGGATTTCAATTCCTTGTCTGCCTCGAAATACATTTTTTTTCGACGTCTTACGCACAGAATTTCGAGCTTGATTTCAATTTCTTGTCTGCCTTGAAATTCTTTTTTTTTTTAAGTTATAATCTTAAGATTCAGTCGCCTCAAGTTTTTGAATTTAGCACAGAACGAAGTTTTTACTTCTCCGAAGTTTTTTTTTTTTAAGATTTCGTGTCTTTTTCCAAAGTGTGAGACATTATTTTTATTTTTCCTCCAAAATAAACATATGTGCATTTTTTATATTGTTGTATTTAAAATGCAATAAAAGTGTTCATAATGTTGTATTTAAATGCAATGAATCTCCGAAATTAGAATATGTACTGTAAAAAACAACACACGATCCTTACTCCATGCAACTGTGGTTTCGAGAGCGTCTCTCATGTATTTTGTTAAATAAGAAGTAACAATCAAAAGTCGGTTATAGAAATTGCAATAATCGACTTTTGATTTTTACTTCTCATTTAACAAACAGTACTACAAAAGTGCATTTATATTTTGCCGCGTAGTCCAGTGCTGCCGCGGTGCAACACCTAGTGGTGCAATCGGCTCATCACACCTCCATGTGAATACCATGACATTCAATTTGTAAACAATCCATGTGAAGTCTATTAAAAATAAAAATGAGCTATAACAAGTCTATGCTCTGTGATATGTACATGATTCTTTTTTATTAACCGATTAAAAACAAAAACGGAGGAGGTTCTCAAGTCGACGCGTATATTTTTTTTTTTAGTTTTTTTTTTTTTATTTATATTCATTCAATATGGATATTCTTGAAGATTCCATGAAGGCACATTTTGAAGGCATGAAAAAAAATCAATGAACAAGGCCCACCATTAAAAATACAAATTTTTTTTCATATCATTTGTAAAATACTTATTTTGCATTAAAAAAAGAAGTTTCACTTCGTAATCTTTTCACTTTTTAATTTTTGTTGCACTTTTTATGATAAATATGTTTTTTAATAAATTAATTTATTTAAATCTAACTTCAATCATATATTTTGTTATTTTTTAATAAAAGATTTGACGAAAGTGAATTTTTCAAAAAACAAGAAAATAATAAAAATTAAAAAAGAAATAAAAATATAATGAGAAAAAAATTGAGAAAATAATTTAAAAATAAAAAAACAATTAAAAACATAAAAAAAAATTAAAAATTGAAAAATAATTTTTCCAATGATGCTGGCGGGAATCGAACTCAAGACTCTGTTATTAGTTATTACTAGCCTAACGTCGTAACCGCTTGTCCACGGGCACCCTCGCAGTATAAGCTGTTATTGTGGTACAGAAGTATATATGGGTGATACGAAAAATCGGTCCTATGAAAGTCACGTGGTCACAGAACTATAAAACTTGGAAACTGGCTTCATATACACGGCGTTATATGGGACAAAGGCAAAATCAATGTATAAGAATACGCTAGAGATTCGTTGGCATTTAGCACAGAAAAGAATCTCTAGCGAGATTCTTCGATTCGCATTTCGGATAAACTATCAAGTATAATAAAAGCTTAACAATAATAATGTTTATTGTTACAATATTATATCTTTGTCAACGACGTCAATGTGAATGGTTTAAGTCACTGTAAGCTTAGTATTATTGCATATACAGTGTGTCATTCACCATTGAATGACAGCAAAGATAATTATAATAATAATAAAAATAATAATAATAATAATAATACAACCTTTATTTATAAAATTCCAAAGAATGTAAATTGCGTCATATAAAAAAATTTAACTCCGTACGTGCAAAATTCACTAGTGCCTTTGTGGCCTGTGCTGTGTGCGCCCTGTCAATGTGCGAATGCAACAGAACAGCTCAGCACAGAGAAATGGCGCTCGGAGTGAGTCATAGAGCGACTCGCTCCGCTCCGAGAAAGGAGTCGTTCACTATGAACGATACGCTCAGGAGCGACACATCACTAGTATCTAATTAATAAATTGATTGCATTTTTCTCGAATATTTTCTAATGTAACCTTATGACAATATTTTATCTGAATGTATAGAAAAAAAAATGGGAATTTCTAAAATGTAAAAAAGTGCCATTTGAAAACATAAATGCCTGTTTTAAGCACAAAATAAAAATGCCGCATCATTTTCTGATAATAAATTTCGAGTTGAATAAAAAACCATTCGAACTTTTTTGTAACTGGTAGGATACCCGAATTAGTCACTGTTACCACTATCGGTGATCGCACTTCATACTATAAAATATATTTTTGACACTGGTCGTAGTGCGAAACTATCAAAGCAATAGTGTATTTTTAGTGCGACCGATGATGTTATATTCTGATGTTATTTTTACTACCGTATCAAGTTGTTTTATTTTCTTGCTTCAAAACATACAAAGAATCTGTTTAAAATAATTTATTTACTTTTAATTCTATTTTTAGTAGCGTGTAAGAAAACTCGTTAATAAAGTTAAGCCGCGGGGTGCAGGGGTGAAGACAGACAGAAAGACAGCCACCTGCAGAAAACTAAATTCTAAAATTGTGTTTTGTAGTTAATCTTTATTTAGAATAGAATTTATTGGATCAGTCAGCGAGTCTTAAACTGATTTCGAATTGATTTAATGTTAAACGAAGCGATGTATCGAGAAATCCGTTTAAAAAATTTAAGTCTCGCGTCCCATCTGAGAATATTTAGTCAGCCTGGAAATGGAATCATTTAATAGGTTTGTTCCAAGCAGTCGCGAACTGTAACAGAACCGTACACATTCTTGTCACCGAGCAAGACTGTCTTGCGCGCTGACTTAAAAATGGCATGGTAGTCTTGCGCAGTAACAAAGAATCCACATACTCCGAGGGTTGTTCCTTTAATGAATTATACAGACGTTAGCCCAATTAATACAAATAAATAAAATCGTAACTTGGTCTGTAATTGAACAGTTTTAAAAATTCCTAGAGCGAATTTTCAGTTTTCATCACTTTTTTCTGTTTATGTTTTTGTACCCATCTATTATGCATATAAATAAAATGTCTGTTTGTTTGTTCCGGCTATTCTTCGAAACGACTGGACCTATTTTGACGGGACTTTCACTGGCAGATAGCTGATGTTGTAAGGAGTAACGTAGGCTACTTTTATTTTAGAAAAAAATTAGAGTTCTGCGCAAGAAAATAAATTCCACTCGGACGAAGTCGCGGGTTACAGCTATTGTTAATTTTTTTAAAATAGGCCGCCTGATTAGCATGCGCGTGTCCCCGACAGGTCCCTCAGTTAGAGATATCAACGGTACGTGAAGCATCCTATCGGTTCGTTTAGAGTCAGACTCACGCTGTGAACCGTGCTTTAGAGCAATCATTCGATACCTCCTTTTACTTGCTGAGTCACTGTTTACACTAGTCAAAAATCGCGACATACTTATTACTTATTTTGAAAAAAATAAAAGTGACAATTATCCTTTGGTATATTTTTATGTTCTAAAATTAAAATTTAAAAAAAGTAATTTTCTTCATAAGTACATACTTTCGGCATTAAAATTGTAAGGCAGAAAGTCTAACATTTACGCATTGGTGGGATTACACACACTGATGCGAGAAGTACGTACGTTCGGGCGGCAGTAAAGAGAAATCACCGATCAACTGTTGTTTAGATGTCGTTTCCATAGCAACCCTATATTACATTTTAGCTAATAGTCGCGAACAGCTGTCGTTCGTGTTTTTACGTATAACCGAAAAACTGCTAGCTTGGAATTTATCTGTGTTTTTATGTAATTAATAATTTAATGTATTTAATAACCGTACTTACGACCGAGTTATGAATAAAAAAATTGTATACACCACGCTGGCCGAAAGTTTGATATCCTTACACTGCGCGTCATGATGCCCCCGGCTCGCCTCGGGTATCATGGCGCGCAGAATATCAAACTTTCGGCCCTTGTGACGTAATATACTATTTTTGCTCGACGGGCAGAAAGCGTCCACTTTCGTCCCGCCTCTTCCTGCCTACGTCGAGCAAAAAAATAGTATACACACTACGAGAAGTGAAGTAAGAACGCCTAAGATCACATATTTGCTGACCTCGGCTTCGCCTCGGCCAACTTAGTTTACTTCCTTAGGTGTGTAATATATTTACTATTTTTATTCTCATTTTTAAGCTTATTCAAAAAGATTGAAATTGCATCGTGCTAGCGGCCTACCTATTGCTGTTGAACAAAATCTTTATATTTAAAAATTATTTTTCAGTTTGTGGTTCACATTGCGTGTTTTTGTAGTTTTTTTGTTAAAACGTCCAAAACACACTTTTCACGTCAGTTGGTGGTGGGGTGTAAACAGGAACTGCCGAAAGTGGAACGGCGATATTGTCTTCGTCTTGAGTTGTCAGTCTGTTCGAAGGAAACGACTGTCAAGTAACGACGTTATAGTCAATGCATACAATTGCATTCAGCGCGCGTTAACGCCGCTCGAATAAGTATACCCGTTGCTTCCACCGTCAAACAGCTTCTCGACCCGTTGCTCCCACCGTCAACAGACAAATGCACCGACTTGCACATTTTTGCAGTCTTGTTATTTGGACACTTTAAAATTCGCGCTACCAATTTTTGTTGTTTTGTACAATAAAAGAATGTCGAGCGATAATGACAATGCGATCTTTTTCCGCTGAGAATGCTGTTGTTCTCTTTTTCTTTCATCTGTCATTGACAGTCCGTAAAAGTAGCGTGAATGGAATGTCCTTCATTTACGTACGTTTAAGATCGACTTTTTAAGCAGCAGTTCTCAATCTTTACCGCTTCGCGAACCTGTTCTGTACGCTATAAATTTAAAGAGTTAGACATCATTATAGTACGGTTTGAGATAAAGCCATGAATACGCGCACCATTCATACAGGTTGTCAAAAAAGTGTGGACACGGTCAAAAATCTCGAAAAAAATGTAAAAACACGTGTAAAATATTTTCAAAAAAACTATTTACTGATAATACAAATAACTTGGCAGCGATTAAATATTTTGGAAATAATTATATTAGATGAGCTTTAGATGAGCTTCAAAGGTTATAACAACTAAATAATGGCTGCTACTTTAAGGTAGCGAACATATTAAACAAGTCAATTGAAATCATAAATCATGGCATGGCGACTAATATTAACAGTAGGATGATTTCGAGGGAGTTCTTGAAAAAACAATAATAATAAGTCTTTATTTTTTTGGACATTAACATGTATAAATAGCGTCATTTTAAAAATAATTTTTAAACTAAGTAATTTGCATGCTGGATTAAGAATCTTTTTAAACTTGTTTTTATTTTGGGTAGTTTTTTTCGTGGGGTGTTTTATTGTATATCCGAATCATGGCATTTCTAAGCCCCTTTTGCACAACTGTAAGTGAAGAGGCCTCTGGTTTTAGCTTTTCTTTTTTACGGGTGGTATATTTGTGATTGTAGTCGTCAAATATATTGATGTTATTATGAACAAAGACTGCACATTCTACGGGGTCGTATCGATACGATGGCGTTTTTTTTTTTGCGTAGTGAAAAGGGGAGAGAAATTGGGGAGAGAAATTGGGGAGAGTTCTTAAAAACAATTACGGGGTCGTGTCGATGCGATGGCGTTTTTTGCGCAGTGAGAAGAGAAGGGCGTTTGGAGGAAGTTTTTTAAAAAACAATTACGGGGTCGTGTCGATACGATGGCTTTTTCTTTTGCACAGTGAATAGGGGAGAGCGTTTGGGGGGAGTTCTTTAAAAAAAATTACGGGTTTGTGTCGATGCGATGGCGTTTTTTAATGCTGTTTCTTTGTTTATTATTTAATTATAACTTTAAAGATATGTCAGCATTTAGGAATGCCCATTTTCTATTTTTCATCCGCTTAACAATAAATTCAGTTACCAAAACAAAAACACGATGCCAGTTTAAATTAAAACAAAGCTTACAACTGATTATTAAGCTGCTATTTTTTACATAATACTATCTTCCTCAGTAGCTGCCAACCTACTATTTTTGCTACCCACTATATTTTTTTTTATTCCTAGTTCAGATTTAATTGTCGCAGCATTAAATACTAGCCAAAACAAAGTCATGATTTTAAAGACTATATAATATAATTGGAAGCGTCAACTTAAAAAATATTTTTAACAAAAAAATTGAACAGACTTCAAAAACAATGCACTAAAAAGTAAAAAATAATAATTATTGTTATTTTTGGAGTCGGTGTTACATCGGAATTCGAAAGTAGCAATTTAAATCTTACATGTCTCTAGTTCTCGGAATAGATTTCATTTTGGCTGACATCGACTCCAAAAATAACAATAGATATTATTTTTTACTTTTTAGTGCATATTTTTTGAAGTCGGTTCAATTTTTTTGTTAAAAATATTTTATTTTTCTCTTTTTAGTATGCTAGATAAAGTATTGCAATGGGTAGGCCAAGTATGCGTGCCTTTGAAATTTGAGAGTTTCCCTCGATTTCCCCGGATTCCACCAACAGATCCTGACTTGGTTCCGATGGGACCACCTCGGAAGTGCACTCTTTCGAATAAAAAAAAAATTTGAAAATCGGTCCATAATTGACGGAGAAATCGGTGAACATACATAAAAAATACTATATAAAAAAAAAAATATATACAGTCGAACATAGAACCTCCTCCTTTTTTGAAGTCGGTTAATAAAAAGAAGTCAAAATTGTTGTGAAGAAAAAAAAACAGTTGAAAATGTTGACTTCATAAAAAACAACCTGTCTATATAGCGATGTGATCTAAGGTTTTCTTCAGTGTTCTTGTCGCGATTTATTCATTCATCTGTTTGCGTCTTGTTTTACTGAAATTTAGCTCTCGGTTTAGCGTTCACAGAAACTCACTGTAACTCACTTAATTATGATTTAATTATTGTATCTTAATAATTTCATCATGCATAGTGGTGTATGTCTGCAGCCGCAAGGCGAAATTGGTTATGTCGCATTAACAAAAAAAAAACTGGGGTCGCAGTGCCAAAATCCCGCCGACAATATAGTGTATTTGCTATTACAGACAGTACGGCTTTATTATGTGAAGTTAACTTTGTTTTTGGACAAAATTAAACTCTTTAATACCTTCCTTAAAATACTAACTTTTTTATTGCAATATTATTATCAATCCAGTATCTGCACTAAATTAAATAGTAACTAAATCGGTAATTTCGGTTGGGTCCATTTTATTTTATTAATTCAAATTTTACTTTCGGTATTTTTGGAGCAAAAACATTTTAAAACCAAAAAAAACTACCCTTAATAGTCCAATTGAGAACATTTTAAGGAAGCTTCGTGCGGTGAGGGATTCCGAGATGTGGTTTAAATCAAACATATCTCATTTGCCAATTTACCCCCTGAAATCAACTCCCAAAACGGAAAAGGAGAACCGCTTAATTTTTCATCTGACCTTCCTAGCAAAGTATTTCTGGGACTCTTTTTTTTCAACTGCCGGTTGAAGTCAAATAAGGGAAAGCGTGTCACATTTCGTCCTTTCCAGGCCAATTACCTCCCTAGCGAAACGATTCTCCCACTCTTTTATAACGACTTTGGAGGTTCGGAACGTGTATTAAAATCGCAGGTTGAATTTGATAAAATGTTGTATTTAGACAGTGATTCGAAATATACAATAAACAAATATACGATATACAATAAAACTATTTTTACGCGAAAATCCAATAGTTATTTCTTATAAATTTTTAGAAAATAACTAGATTTCGGTCAATTATAATATTCGTTTTTTAATCGTTTTAAATACAGTGGAGAATTGAATTTTTTAAATTTTGAATTGGAATTTATAGATTTTTTGAATATGCTAAATTATTAAGCAACTTACAAATTATGTGACTACAATAAATTTTTAATAAAGGAATATAGTTGAACTAATTCAACTTGTTTAATATTTAAAGTAAATAATTGTAATTATGTTACACTTTCCTCTCAACTGCCGGTTGAAATCGAAGAAGGAGAAGCTTTCCACTTTTCTTCCGATCCAGACCAATTATACCACCGTAGCAAAAGCGTTTCTGCCACTGTTTCCTCTCAACTGCCGGTTGAAATCAAAGAAGGAGAAGCGTTCCACTTTTTGTCCGATCCAGGCCACTTACTTCCCGAGCGAAACGATTCTCCCACTCTTTCCTCTCAACTGCCGGTTGAAATCAAAGAAGGAGCAGCGTGTCACATTTCGTCTGATCCCGGCCAATTACCTCCCTGGTGAAATGATTCTCCCATTGTTTCCTCTTAACTGCCGGTTGAAATCAAAGAAGGAGTAGCGTTCCACTTTTCGTCCGATCCAGGCCACTTACCTCCCTAGCAAAACGATTCTCCCACTCTTTCCTCTCCACTGCCAATTGAAGTCAAATAAAGGGAAGCGTGTCATATTTCGTCCGATCCAGGCCAATTACCTTCCTAGCGAAACGATTATCCCACTCTTTCCTCTCAACTACTGGTTGAAATCGAAGAAAGAGAAGCGCTTCACTTTTCGTCCGTTCCAGGCCAATTACTTACCAACGAATCGATTCTCCCATTATTTCCTCTCAACTGCCGGTTGAAATCAAAGAAGGAGCAGCGTGTCATATTTCGTCCAATCCAGGCCAATTACCTCCTTAGCGAAACGATTACCCTACTCTTTCTTCTCAACTGTCGGTTGAAATTGGAGAAGGGAAGCGTTTCAGCTCTGGCCAATTTGCCGTACCGCGATAAAAGAAGTTTCACTTAAAAATTTTTTTTAAACAAGTCACTTCGCCATGCGACCCCAAATTCGTCTGCGCTATTGTGCTGGTAGTAATTTTGTACTGTGTGTATGTGTTACAGACTTTGTTTTAAGTGAATTTCTTGAATACACAATTTGGTGTGTGCTCATTGAATTTGTTTATAAACTCTACTTGCCAACGTTTGTATAAGCATTAAGCGTCTATTTTAGCCAAACGGATTCATACACAAGCCGGAGAATTGTACGCGGAGTTTATCGTATTAACATTGAATTCGTTTCATTTAACCCTCTATTGGTTACGTAAATGCTTTTTAAAAGAGCAGAATCGCGATTGTGTCGGGAACGCTGCACGAAAAAACTGAGCTGCGGTGTCCATATACTCAATACTCCTATTCGCTCTGTGCAGCTGATTGGAAGGGAGACGCTGAACGATCGTGCGCGCTTAGCGGCGAAAGCTGGCATTTTTACGGCACATCATAAAATCAAAGGTAAAAAATGACAATTCGTAAATGCTGGATTATTAATTGTAATAATACATAAAAAATAGTGATGCTAGCTAATATTATTGAACTTTTTGATCACAGTTTTTTTAAACGTTTACTTTCTTTTTTTTCATATTTCATTTCACTTTTTAATCGTAATAAACTTTTTACTAGTTGTCCCATTTGACATCTATACTAATATACAAAGCTGAAGAGATTGTTTGTTTGTTTGGTTGAACGCGCTAATCTCAGGAACTACCGGCTCACATTAAAAATTTTTTTTTTTGTTGGATAGCCCATTTATCGTGGAAAGCTATAGGCTAAATAATATTACGCTACGACCAATAGGAGCGGAGCATCGATGAAAAATTTTACAAAGTGTAACTGAAAATTTGTAACTCCAATCATCATGAAATTTGGACACAACATTCATCTCGGTAAACTAAGATGAATGTGTGTACTCACATACACATTTTTTTTTGCACCCGGGTGAAACCGGGCGGAACCGCTAGTAATGAATAACAGTGGCAGTGGGTTCGACGGTTAACTTATGTCGAGTATTTTGAGTTACTGATCTTTGAGTTATCACGACTCTCTTTGATACCATTGAATTTTTTTTTTAAGTGATTTTGGAACACGACATACATAATATTCTATACTGATTTTTTGTTGGCACTGTTTTTCATGAACTATTTCTGCGTCTAAAAGACTTTGTCTAATCGGATATATAAAGAAGAAGCTACGAAACTGTCCGAGCGGAACGTTTGTTGCTTTGTGCGATGTAACCAATGCCCACAAAATCACTGTTTCGTATGAATGTCAGTGAAAATAACTGGCGTCAAAACTCCTTCCCAATTCCTGTTTTTTTCGTCCTTCCGGCATTGTTCCATCACTATTCCCTACAACCAGTCCAACGCATCTTTCCACTTGCTTATGCAGTGGCGTGCCTTTCCTTTAACTCTAAAGTCGAACTGTTTTGTAACCTTTAATTTCTCAAATTGCGTTTATATCATTTTTTCTATTCTATTGTTAATAAACAGTCTGTTGATTCGATTATCAATACAATCGGCCTTATAGTTAGCAAGATGGCGACAGAAATGGTCAAGGAACATTTGTAGCAGAAACGTTATCTTACGTGTAGTCTGATTCCCCCCCCTACAAAGCTTAAAAAAAATTCAAAAGTCGTCTACGAAATGGCAGAAAATGACTGAACACATCATCTAGGAGACCTCCTAGTTGCAGAAAAAAGATTTTCTGCCAATTTACCTCCTGCAGAAACTTTCAAAATACTTTCAAACATTCAAACAAGAAAAAAAATTGAAGTTGAAGTTAAAACTTGACGGAATGGTTGATTTAGTGGCCCGGAATGCAAGAAAAAATTTTTTATGACTCCAAGTGACCTCACTTCCTTTCTATGATTCTTCAAAATTTGCACAGTTAGAAATTTGCAAACCTCGCGCGTTGGCAGAAACTCTTACCAGGCTTTCTGTTAGTATACCCAAAAAGTTTGTAAAAAATATTATCTGCCAATTTTGTCACTGCCAGATCACAACCAAGTTAATGTACTTGTCATTAATGCTTTACCTGAATACCATGTTAAACTTTCCGCGTTTTTGCAAGGTCGATTTTGGCAGAAAACTGTACCTCGGGATTCTCTACAGGAAGACGAACCGTTTGAGCTCGGTTTCACTCACCTAGCTTTGTTGTTTCAAATTTATTTATTTTGTATTTATTTATTATACCTACTGGCAGAAAATATTTTTCCTGCAATTATGAGGTCCCCCAGAAGCTGTTCACTCATTTTCTGCCATTTCGTAGAGGACTTTTGAATTTAGCCGTTTTTATATGCGCCTCGGCGGCGTATCACAGCGCGCTAGACCCCTACTCCACGAGAGGGGGCTCAAACTACCCGAAAGAGAACGTTTCTGCCACCCAGTGTTCTTTAACCATTTCTGTCGCCGTCCTCCCAACTATTTGTTCCGTCAGCGAAAATAGTACATTTGTTTTTACAACAACGCGAACATTCAAAAACTCAATACGTTTGCACGCCAATGCTTTAGGCATCGAAAGTTTATTTTTACTCGATACATTTCGTTTTTTTTTGATAATAAACTCGTTACGCTCGGTTATACACGCGTCGAACTCCCCACCTCGTTCGTGTTGATAATGATTATATATAATGTTTCACTGTTGAACGTTGCATTGACACGAGTGACGTCACAACGGTCACTACCCTCACGCTACCTGTTAGTACGGCAAGAGAACTGAAACAAAAGCCATCCAGTCGTATCGCTTCGAGGGTAGAACCTTGATCATTATACTTCTCTAGACCGCTTATTTCTTATTTCTCCATCCGTTTCTCTCACACCACCGCGTCGAAGCGCCCGTTTCACGATGTCGTTCTCTCTTATTACTCCTCTTTCTCTTTTTAACGAGCTACGAGTGCGATCTCTTAAATCGATGACTTATGTAATCACGCGTGTTTCGACCGTTATACATGTGTTCTTTGTCAACGATTCTCTAATTAACGTCCAGTGCTGTATTTATTCTATTTAATTACGTTATCAATTAAAATTTAGTATTTGTAGTGTCTCCTATTTCGTTTATGTTTGGTTTATTTATAATTAACTGGTGGTCCCGCCCGGTTTCACCCGAGTGCAAAAGAACGAATACACGAGTACTCACATTCATCTTCGTTTAGTGAGATGAATGTTATGTCCAAATTTCAGGATGATCGGAGTTACCGTTCAAAAGTTTTTGTCGGACGGACAAATTTTGAGCTACATTTTGCAACATTTTTCATTGATGCTCCGCTCCTATTGGTCGTAGCGTGATATTATATAGCCTATAGCTTTCCTCGATAAATGGGCTATTCAACAAAAAAAAATTTCAATTTGAACCACTAGTTCCTGAGATTAGCGCGTTCAACCAACCAAACAAACAAACTCTTCAGCTTTATATATTAGTATAGATTTTAAATGTTCACTGTTGAGAGAGTGTTTTAACACCACTGCACACGAGGCTTATTTTGTCTTATGATTCCTTGCTAGATTTGGCTGCTAGGTTTCAAGCATGCTGTGGCGCTGGGTTTCGTGATGGCTCTTATGTTGTTTTTTTTCCTTTTAAGCTAGTTTTGAGGATGGATTTGGTGCACACGCAGTGACCATTAGCGTAGCAAGAGGGGGGGAGATGCAGGTAGGCCTGACACTATATTTTTTTTTAAACAAAACCTTTTAGACTTTAAGCTTTGAAAAAGGTTTTCGTCGAACTTTAGACTTGAAAATGGAAAAACAAAAGAACACCAAGCAAAAAAATGTTTTTTTATTGTGTAGGAAACAGGTACAATAAAACAGAATAATTTTTTGGAATTAATTGCTGTCAATCAATAGTTAAATATTTCCTTAGACAGAACCGCACCGACATCTACAGTTAATTATTTGATTGTGTACAGCCCTGGATGCGCGTGCGTGATCAACGTGAACGTGCGTGACTTCGTTGGTCGTCGCAAATGTCACTACAAAAGAAACAATATTTTTCTGTAAATTAATTGTGCTTCCTGAACATAATTTAAACATCAAAAGCTTTATAGTTATTATATTCATACTTTGTATAATGTCCCGTTTGTGCAACGTTGTCACTTGATCCAAGCGTCCTGTGAAATAAAACAAAACAACTCTGCTCGCCTGCATTTGTTTCACTTTTTTTGTCGAGATTAAAAATATCGTTGACGTTTTGTTTATTAAAATGACTAATAAACATGGTTTTCAGATTTGTATTTTATTAATAACTTTGGAATTATGAGATTTGAAAGCATTTTGTCTGCAAAATTTTTGTGTATTTCCAACAACGCTCTCATTTATAAATAATTATTTAACAAAACTGTTGTAGTCCGTGGTGGAAATTATTTATTTACAAAAATAAATGTTTAACAAAACAGTGAAACACACAAACGAAAGCGCACTTCTTTAACTTAACAGCAATAATAACGTTAACAGAAATAAAATAACGGCAGTTCCAAATAATAAAATAAAAAACTTAAGTAACAGAGAATGTATTCACTAAATTATGTACACAAAATATTTACAACACACAAACACAACAAAGTTTATCTAGTACAGTAACTTATTCACACTTGCATTTACACTACAGAAGCTATTTATGTAGAACCAGATTTATTTAATTGTACTCAATGGTTTACACACACCAAAGTATAACTGATTTATGCTGCAACGCCAGGCTTGTATCAACACAACTCACGAAGAAGTAACAACAGACTCCGCCAGCGATCCGCTCGCATTTTATAGCTTCTTCCCCCACCTATCGAAGGTTCTAGAAGCATCTCGATATCCTTTCATTTACATGTATTGGTTTCTCCAAGCGATTCTTTGAAAAGGTCTGGTCTTTACCTGCTTTCGATTGTTATTGTCGTCGTTACTAGAAGATTCCTACAGAATCCATACTCGTCCCAACAAGGGGCACGCAACAATTATATTAAAAAACTAGACGTCCAAAATTTAAAAAAAAAAATCCTTCATTCGCCCATTGCTATTAATTAGTTGAAATTGAAAAAATGTAGAAAAATAACGGGATAGATGGAAAATAGTAATGGTGCGAATGGCGTCTGTTATGACATAAAGTCGAGGAACGGACGTTAAACGCATTACTATCTTCAGATTATCTTCATCGAATAACGTTAAGACTACTCTATAAGTAGTTTTGGGAATCCCAGCTCGTTCTAACAGTTTGCAAGTAACATAGTTGTGTATTTTTAAATAGAACTGAATTAATATAACACGATAATATAGTAGAGTTGTACCGCCTCAGACGATATGAAAGCTAAAGCGTGTATATGTGATGATGTCGGTCGGGTGGGCCGCCGCCGCGGCGGCAGTGGAAGAAAAGGGGGCGGGGTGGAACATAGTGCTGCCACACTGAGATTAGAGGAGCGAGCAGAGATGTATCTGTTTCGGAAGTTAATTTCAAGATTGGATTTAAACTTTGGTTCTATCACAGAGTAATTTCTTAGTTAGTCATTACATGTGACTATGTATTTGTAAGTTTCCCGATGTATGTTAAATAATATAGAGCAGTGCTTGTCAAACTACCCTTTATTAATGTAGACAGTTATAAAATTATGTATTAATAATAATGATGTGTTTAACGTCCGTTTCTCGACGCCATTCGCACCATTACTATTTTCCATTTATCAACATTTCCCGTTATTTTCTACATTTTTCAACTTCCACTTAATTAATGGCAATGGGAGAATGAAGGACTTTTAGGACGTTAGGATAAGGTAGGCAAATTTTGTGCATAGGAAGTATTGAATAAGGAACCATCTCGATATTTATCTAGAATTATTGAGGGAAACCATGAAAAAAACCCGAACAAGATGGCCAGTACAGGAATTACCGTTTCTCGGTGAGAGGCAGCAGGGGAAAAAGTCCCAGCCACATCTATATATTTTTCATATCGGTTTATTAGTGTATGTATTTTTTCCAAGAACAAAAGACATAATAATTGTACATTTATATGTAAAATATTATTTATGTATATTATGTAAAAATTGAAGATGGTTAAGCAGAACAGCCATTGGCTGGACTTCGTCAAAATATAGTATATTACACATCTAGGGAAGTAAAGTAAGAAATGTCTGAGATCACATATAATTGTTGGCCGAGGTGAAGCCGAGGTCAACAAAGATGTGATCTTAGGCTTTCTTACTTTACTTCCCGTGGTGTGTATACTATTTTTTTGCTCGACGTAGGCAGGAAGAGGCAACTTCGTTTAGCGCAGCGGGACGAAAGTGGACGCTTTCTACCCGTCGAGCAAAAAAAGAATTTTTCTATTCTATTCTATTCTATCTGTCCCCGCCGGGATTCGAATGCGAGGCTAGTTCTCTCACCACTACGCCACCCCGCTCGATAAAATTTTGTAATAAACCAATTGAAATACGAAAGGAAATTCTGCTGTTTTTTGTTATTGGAAGTTGTCCTATTTTTCACTGATTATTGAAAAAGGTAAATGGGGAAAAATGTTTTTCGTTTTTAAAAGCACCAAGCAAGTTTTGGCTAAGTACTTAATTAAAAATGAATCACTTACCGAACAAGGCGTGACTTCAATTGTCTGCAGTCTACGTACAAGCAAAAGCAGTTTCAAGGTCGGTAAATTACCGATGTTACCACGGTCTGTTGGATAGTAGTGATGTCATACGGAGTACATGTCAATTGATATGGACAATTTTTCAGTAACACTTGAAAGTTATTTTTTAAAAATTGAAGCAAGGGGCGAAGGTGTAAAGAAAGTCGAATATTTCGGTCCCAATTTTTTGAGCCAAATTAATACGTCCAAAACAATAAGAGACACAGTAAAATGAGAATTAATGTGTTGTTTTCTTGACCATTTAGTTGCCAAACCAAAATTTGCCCGGGCAATAAAGTAACTGTATTTTTTGTTAAACAACTTAGAACTAATGTAAATATTGTAAATGAAACTATTAATTTCATGTCAGCAGTATTAAATATGTTCCGTAACTTTGAGCCTGCCAGCTGTTTGCCAGTTAAATGGAATCCAAATAAGGCGCTGAACGGAAACTTGAATATAAAAAAAATGTTTACTTAAATAACAGCTCTAACAAGTTTTGATTCAGGTCATAGTAAAGCAAACTCAATTCTACCATAACGAATATATTTAACAAACTTCCGTACTACCTAAAAAACTTGCTGTTAAATAAATTTAAATTAAAGGCTTAACTCATAAATGAATTCCATTTTAACTAGTATTTTAAAATTGTTTTAATGACACATTTTTCACAGCTCTGTACTATTTATTTAAACAAAGGCTTTTTGTATATAAAAAAATCGTCCTCTCATCATTCACTATACAGGGTGTTTTCTAAACAGACGACGAAAATTTCCAGGCTCATTCTTTAGGTTATTTGAAGAATATTTTGTCATTTGATGATTTTCGAAAAGCCACTTTGTTTCGAAGATATTTTATTAAATAAATATTAAGGTCGCTGAGCCTTGGCTAGAATTGTCGCTAGGTTTCAAGGGTGCTGTGGCGCTAGAATTCGTGATGTCTTTTATGTGCTCACTTCACACGATGCTAATATCGAAGCTGGGTTCGGTGCGCTGCAGAGGACAGTTCAAATGTTAACAAAAGTGAACGTTTATTGTCTCTGAACAGAACACAATGCTATGTTTGTTTGTGGGCATTTGACAATGTCGCTCACGTGACAAGATACTGTTTCCTGAAATTTTTATTGGTCAAAAACTTTTATCGTCCTGTATCTTCGAAACAAAGTGACGTTCCAAAAATCAGCAAAAGACAAAATGTTTTTAAAATAATCCAGGGAATAATCCGTTGACTTTTTGGCGTATGCTTAGCAAAGACCCTGTATAATTAAAAGCATTCGATATTTAGGTAACATAATATTGTTAGTGTTGAAAAACTTTTATCGTCCTGTAACTTCGAAACAAAGCGTCATTTCGAAAATCAGCAAAGGACAAAATCCTTTTTAAATAATCCACGGAATAAGAGTTGAATTTTTGGCATATGTTTAGCAAACATATCCTGTATAATTAAAATTAGGTACTGAAGTTATTTATTTTAAGAAAAGTTGAAATTCTCAAACTTATTAATAATAATAATGCGTTTAACTTCCGTTTCTGGACTTTATGTCATAACAGACGCCATTCGCACCATTACTATGTTTTTTTTTCTACCACACTTCCCGTTATTTTCTACAATTTTTGACCTTCAACTGAATTAATAGTAAATGAAGGAATTTTAGGACATTAGAATAAGGTAGACAAATTTTGAGCATAGGAGTTTGACCGGTAATTGACCATGGTCTTGAATAAGGAACCATCTCGATATTTATCTGGAATTATTGAGGGAAACTCAACAAGATGGCCGGTACCGTACCGTTTCTCGGAGAGAGGCATCAGAAAAAAGTCGCAGCAACATCTGCCCCCGCCGAGATTCGAACCCGGTACCTCCCGAATGCGAGTCTAGTGCTCTACGCTACCCCGCTCGGTCTCAAACTTATTACATAAAGACATTTATAATAGCGGATTATTTGTATTTAGGAATTAATTCTTAATAATAGTCTGCGTTGCCTTCGTCTCAGAAAGTAAGGATTAAGTATATTAATTAGCATTTTTTAATTACGAAATCTTAAAGCGAGGATTAAAAATTAATTAATATATAGAATAATACAATTTAAATGTTGCAACGCAAGTGAATCTCACAGCTTCGTCTTACCTAGGAGGTAATTAGCTCTGTACATAGGAGGTTTGAAATGCATTTGTCTGACTTTATTAATAACATCAAGAGTAGAGCTGTAAAAGTACCCGTATGTATTCGTTATTTAAAGAACCAGTACCCGTTACTTTCGTATCGTTACGTTACTCGTTACTTTTCATACGACATACAATCGTGTACTAACAGCATCAGGCATGTACCATCGCATCGAGGCGCGTCGCATACGTGATACGGTATGACTTTGTTCGTATAACGTATAACTGCATCAAACGAGTCGAACTGACATGGATACGACAAATGAAAGGTACACGGGAAAAAGGCGATTTGTCAAAAAAATGTAAATTGTGCAGGAGAGCATTTTGAAGGTTTTAAGTTCGTGCCATTTACTTGCTGATGCATTTCTTTCAACGCTCATAACTTTTGATCTAGCGTATTCTTGTCTAAAATGAATACACCAACAGAAAGGTACGACTTTTGGCTACAAGATGGCATAAAAAATTAATTTCGAATTTTTACTGACAAATCGCCTTCTTCCCGTGTACCCTTCAAATGCGTGTAACTAAATGAATTTGTAAGTAACGATTCGTTACTTCGAGTCAGACGATGTACCCGTTACTCAGTAACGAATACATACGGTTTGTTACAGCTCTAACCAAGAGTATTGGACGTTGGCTGTGTGATGCTTGCAGAAGTTATCAGAGTTTGTTTACGTGAAAAACCCAGCCCAACTTTTTCATAATGCGATATAAAACCTTATAATTCATGCAGACGAACGGTAATCTTCTCTCGTTTGAACTCTAAAAAGTCCGCCAGGTGACGGGCTTATATCTGCGGTCACACGGCTAATTGGGTTATGCCAGCTTTTCGGTAAAATAATATGATATTCCGGTTGGCATATAATATACTAGCGGTCCCGTCCGGTTTCACCCGGGTGCAAAAGAACGAATGGAGAAGGGGGGGACATGAGTACGCACATTCATCTTAGTTCATTTCATAATGATCGGAGTTACCGTTCAAATAAAATATAATAAATATATATTTGAAAACACCGTAGGAAAATTATTTTTATATAGGTACCTATACAGTTGTAACAGTTTTCAAATGAGCTATTAATTAGATTTATTTAATTTTAATTAGTCGCAATAAAATTTTAAAAAATTGAAATGCAAGCCTTAGAAGAAAGCAATGTAGAAAATAAAAAAAATAAAAATATATTCGCCGACGTGGGGCTTGAACTCACAACCCTGGCATTAAGAGTCTCATGCTCTACCGACTGAGCTAGCCGGGCTTGTGAATGTGAGGCGCTAATATTGCAATATTTAGTTATGGCATTTCACCTGATAATATTTGTATGACGGACAAATTTTAAGATACATCATGCAACATTTTTCATTGATGCTCCGGTCCAATTGGTCGTAGCGTGATATTATATAGCCTATAGCCTTCCTCGATAAATGCGCTATCCAACAAAAAAAAATTTTTCAATTCGAACCAGTAGTTTCTGAGATTAGCGCGTTCTACCAAACAAACAAACAAACTTTTCAGCTTTATATATTAGTATAGATATACTCAAATAAAGGCACTAGCGACCGGGCCCAATTTCATCCGGGCGCAATAGAAAAAATTCTGCGAAATGTATTTCGTTTGCGGCCCGGCATCTGAACTAATAGCTTTTAGCAAATTCGACCTTTGCTTCTGAACAAATAGCTTTGAACGATTTCTGACAGATGTCGCTACTTGATACTAAAACAGATTTTTTTGTTTGCTTTTGAACTAGTAGCTAATAGGAGTCAGTTTGGTTTTACTTTACCGCACTTTCGTAATGTATACACGCATTAAAACAGCTATTTTATAGAGAATAGTGCAAAAAAAATATACGCAAGTTTTTTGTTGCAATAAATGACGCTCAGCTTAACAAATATATTTGAAAATTTTATGTTTTTTGTGAATTATAATTGTGAGTTGAATTGACCGTAAATATTTATAAATTTGCCATGAATTTTATACAAAAATAATCTGTTTTTCGAGAAAAGGCTGATTGTTTAAACTTAATAGAGTCGTTCCACATATTATTAACTAGTGGTCCCGTCCGGTTTCACCCGGGTGTAAAAGAACGAATGGGGAAGGAAGGAACATGAGTACACACATTCACCTTAGTTTACCGAGATGAATGTTGTGTCCAAATTTCATGATGATCGGAGTTACCATTCAAAAGCTTTTGTCAATAAAAATCAGTATTTATACTTTTTTAAAGTAATAATTTTTTTTAATAAATTAAATAAAATTAAAAGAAATTTAAATGTAACTTAGAAGAAAGCAATGTAGAAAATAAAAAAAAAAATAAAAATATATTCGCCCAACGTGGGGCTCGAACCCACGACCCTGATATTGACAGTCGCATGCTCTACCGATTGAGCCATCCGACGTTGTGTCCTCACAACGCTAATATGAATATATCTATTTAGTTAGTGCATTTCACCTGAATAGATGCTTATTTTTGAGATACATTTTGCAACATTTTTCATTAATGCTCCGCTTCTAATGGTCGTAGCGTGATATTATATAGCCTAGAGCCTTTCTTGATAAATGGGCTATCCAACAAAAAAAATCTTTTTAATTTGAACCAGTAGTTTCTGAGATTAGCGCGTTCAAACAAACAAACAAACAAACTCTTTAGCTTTATATATTAGTATAGATAAACAGTATTATTAGATAGATAAGATAGCTTTATTGGTTTTAGTTATACAAAAAATGTTAAAAACAGGTCAAAAAATACAATGTTAGGGTGCGTTGTTCATCTCATCCATAAGTAAATCATGTATCTAAGTATTTTCGTTCTTATATTCTACGTCATAATTGTATTATTTTTTGACAGTTGGTAGCAATAAAAATTTGAAAAGAAGTTTGACCCTGCAGGCCATTCCTGTAACTTCCCGCTATTTTCGAGTTCAAAACGCTCAAAAATATATAAAATATGGCAAGAAGTTTATTTTTTAGCTCTTCGAGCTCAAAAAAAAAACAATTTGTTACGAAATTTTCGTTCACTATATCTCATGAACAAATGAACCGATTTTGATGCGATTTGCGGCAGTCGACTCAATTTTTTATCCTTAAAAAGTAATTTATTACAGAAAAATCGATCTCATAGGAATTTTACGAGCAATTTAAAAAAAACTCTTTTTTACAAATTTTTCGTTCACGATATCTCATGAACAAATGAACCAATTTTGATCTGGTTTGCGGCGATCGACGCAGTTTTTTTAACTTAAAAAAGTAAATTATTACAAAAAAATCGATTTGATAAGAATTTTACGAGTAATTATAAAAAATTACTTTTTTCCTAATTTTTCGTTCACGTTATCTCATGAACAAATGAACCAATTTTGATCTGGTTTGCGGCGATCGACGCAGTTTTTTTAACCTAAGAAAGTAAATTATTACAAAAAAATCGATTTGATAAGAATTTTACGAGTAATTATAAAAAATTACTTTTCTCCTAATTTTTCGTTCACGTCATCTCATGAACAAATGAACCAATTTTGATCTGGTTTGCGGCGATCGACGCAGTTTTTTTAGCCTAAGAAAGTAATTTATTACAAAAAAATCGATCTGATAACAATTTTAAGAATCATTTTAAAAAAACACTTTTTTACGATTTTTTCGTTCACGGTATCTCGTGAACAAATGAACCGATTTTGATGCGGTTTGCGGAAATCGACGCAGTTTGTTAAGGAGAAGAGCTGATTAGATTTTGGAATTATTCGGCTTAGTAGTTTAGAAAATATTTTACAAAAACAAATTTTTAAAAATTTTTGAAACTTGTTTTTTTAAGATTTCTCAAAATTTTTTGGGCCGAATCGTTTCAAATTTTCAGGAAGTCTAAGTTCACCAAGATCACGTCAGATGCCGCAAACCGCGTTTCAGTCGGACACTCCGTTCAAAAGATATAAAAGGTTTACATACATACATACACACACACCCCTGTTTGGCAATAGGTATTTGTCGGGACTATGTTTGGTATACGACATGTGATGACTCACTTTTCTAGACTATTTAGAACATTAATAGCTAAGTACCACCTATAAGGAGTCCTCTGTCGACACATAGGTTTACTCGGAATTAACCAATTTTTACCAGAAGAGTCAAAAAGTTATCGGTTCAAAACCCGCATTACAAGGACTCTCAAAAGTGTAAAAAACTGAGAACTTTTAAAAGTCCTCTAAATTTAATACACACGAGTCCTGTAATTTTTACACATATGTCCTCATTTTTTATACACAGTCCTCATTTTTTATACACAGTCCTCATTTTTTTATACACAGTCCTCATGTTTTTCACACACGTCTTGTATTTTTTTTACATATAAAATCTATTTTTATACATCGAACTGTTTTCGCTAATATAAGAAATAATAAGCTGAAAATAAAATTTTATCATTGTTTATGGCTTAATAATGAGATAATACAACTCAATAAGGACAGTTGGTCAATTTTTTTGTTATTAAAAACTCACCGTCTAATGTAGTTCAAAATATTACATTTAACCTTTAAATACATCAGACTGTGAGTTTACAAAATTAAAAAAATGACCCAAAAAATCATCAATTGAGTTTAATTAGCCCAAACATAATCCAAAAAAAATTATATAAATTTTATTGAACTTCCGATTTGCTTATAATAGCGTAAACAATTTTTTTAAACAAATCTTCTACGCATCATATTTTGTTGCTATTATAAGAAAATAATAGCTGAAAATAGAATTTTATCATTTTTTATGGCTTAATAATGAGATAATACAACTCAATAAGGACAGTTGGTCAATTTTTTTGTTATTAAAAACTCACCGTCTAATGTAGTTCAAAATATTACATTTAACCTTTGAATACATCAGACTGTGAGTTTACAAAATTAAAAAACGACCCAAAAAATCATCAATTGAGTTTAATTAGCCCAAACATAATCCAAAAAAAATTATATAAATTTTGTTGAACTTTCGATTTGCTTAAAATAGCGTAAACAGTTTTTTTTAAAACAAATCTCCTACTCATCATATTTTGTTACTATTATAAGAAAATAATAGCTGAAAATAGAATTTTTTCATTTTTAATGGCTTAAAAATAAGATAATACAGCTCGTAAAGAACATTTGGTTAATTTTTTTATTACTTCACATTCTAATGTCAACATCGGTTAGAATTAATATCATAGACGGTACTTAGATGGTGAATTCTTTGTCACCGTCGTGTATCAACGCATTCGTCCATAAGAACATAATATAATGTTATACAAGCGGGAAATTTGAACACAAAAGTTAGGCAATTTTATAGTCTTGTAATTATGTTAATTGCTAATCAATTAACACGATATTTATATAGGTTGGCATCAAATATTGCGGCAGAACAGTTAATTATGTCATAAACATGTATTTTGAATAATTTTCATGTTAATTCTGGATGAATTTTATGAAAACGAAAATTATACAATATCTAACAAAATGTGTAGCAACATAATGATGTTTATATGGATTATTTTTAGAAATTCGTGAATTTTGTAATAATTTTAATACATTATTGTTTACTGTTAGGAAAATGAACAGGGGAGGACCAACATAAGCAGTTGCCAAAGGTGGCAAATTTTAGGGGCGACCATTTTTTATGAATGATTTTTTCTCTTGTTTTTTACCTTTTTTTTACTGATTTTGAAAAAAAGATGTTCAAAAAAAATTAAGCTACTTCAAAAAAAGTCGCCAAATTTTTTGGGAAACCTACCCCAAAATTTTTAAAGTATTTTATCACAAATTATAAATAATGTAGACGCTGCTCAACAACTGATGTACATAAATGTCTACAATTTTATTACTAAGTTTGATAATAGCTCGCTTCCTGCAACTTCTATAATATGGCAGCAATCGAAAAAGGGAGGGGGGGGTTAAAAAAAGGTCATTTTTACGGGTTCACGAGATATTTGAGTTTAAAGTAATCGTAAAGATGACGGCTAACGTCATTTCATAACGCCTTTTCACTCGGGCGAAGCCGGGCCGGACAATTGTATAATTCAGAAACCTTCGCGAGCGTGTGCACAACAACTCGCCAAAGTTTCATCGTAATCGGATGAGTAGTTTCTGAGAACACTTTTTTCACTCGGGCTAAGCCGGACCGGTCATTTATTATAATTCAGAAACCTTCGCGGGCGAGCGCTCAACATTGCGATGAAATTTTTGTGACTTGTTGTGCATTGATATTATGATATATAAACATTTTTAAAAATGGTGCCAAGTGTTTCAGAAAGATGTGAAACGTCGAGAAATTTTGGTCCGACCCCTAGGTCCCGCCATCAGACCGACGTCAATAGTGTATGTGCCATATGGCAAATACACTAAAAATAATTGGAACTTACCGGGATGTTGAAGCAGTGTTGCCACTAGCGTCAGGAGACATTTTACAAAAAATGAAGTAAATTTAGATAAAAGCGGAGTAGCCCGCTGCCATGGGTAAGAAGAGGTTAGAATAAGAGTTCGGACTTCGGGTTCGGAACTGTTCGGAACCCGTTCCCAACAAATCAAATAAAGAAAAAGTGAAAGATTTAATAAATATGACTATTAAAAAAATAAAAAGTAGAAATAAAGGTTTTTTATAAATCAAGAAAACAAAAACAATATTCTAAAATTAATCATTGCACATAGGTAAAAAAAGTATAACCTCCTTCACAAAAGCCACTAAAGTAAGAGGAAAATAATAACATTTTGAGGTCGACGCCAATTTAATTGCTAAAACTTTTATATATCTACTAGGTACTTCCATGTCTTTGTCTTCTGTATTTTTTTTGTACAGGTACACTTATTATTTGTGACTAATTTTTTTTTAGCACAACTATTTTAATAACGAAAATTCTATTGTGGAGTAGAATTCGAATCATTTGGAGCAAAGTAGTAAATTTTTATCTAATGGAGTAGATCTACTCCGAATGGAGTAACTTCGGCAACACTGTGTTGAAGTGATTGCAGTTAGCAATAAACTTATAAAACTCATAATATGCATTTAAAATAGTTTACAGATGTAAGACAAGATAAGCATTATTATAAAGATAGATAGGTATAGAGATTTGTTTGTCCTTGACTTAGCAGTGCGAGAAAGTCCTAATTTGTGCGGTAGATTTCTTTTGGCGTGTGTAAGTGTGTAAAAACCGATTAAAGCGCCGCCCTGGTGGGATACACAATCATACACGCCATAGGTTCTGAGAGCGAAATATGAGGCCACATGTGTTTTTGATGTTATATATACGAAAATGATCAGGGGGGAGAGGAGATTACGAATCTGCAAAAAACGAAGTGAGGACCGTATTTTAAGTCCTCACTTTGAAAATAGGTCCTCACAGTACGGTGTGTATTCCATTGTAAGTCCTAAGAAGTACCTATAAACAAACACACCCCCCCACACACACACACACACACACATACATACAGCCCTACGGACATCATCGCCAAAATAGTTTTAATAGCTTCCTAGGACCTCAAAACGTCGAGATCTGGCGAAAACTCGATTTTCGAAAATCGGGGTGAAACCAATAACTTCCCGATTTTTGAAAAAAAAAAAAAAAAATTTTTATTTTTTTTAAAGCGGGAAGTTAAAAAAAACTTTAATGTCACAATTTGAAGAAATAAAAAAAACAAGCATAAGCTGTTAATTCTTGTACGCGCAGATTTAAAGATGTTTTTTTGTCGAAATAAAAATTTTATTATTTTTATATCATTTTATAATTTAAAATCACCGCCGCGCTGCGCTGTAAAATGGATCCCGGAGTTGATGTGCGAATAATTCGAATGAAATTAATGTTTAAAATAACAGAGGGATCGTATTGAAGTGAGACGGACGTATTTAAATCGTATCCGTGTGACAGAGAGAGAGATAGAGATTGTCTCTCTAGTCACCGCCGTGTGCCGAGAGATTTGGGAGATTAGTATAATCAGGTTTTGAAGAATTATTTGCATAATTCCCTTCTTTTAAAATATGCTAATTTTTGCATAGCCCAAGATATGATGGGGTGAAGGATGATGGAAAGCGACGGTGAAAATAATATATTTCTCTTTAGTGGTCGTCTTCTGCAGTCAGTTGACATCCCGGATACAGGGTGTTCGAAAATTGGGAGCCGTCGAGAGACACCTGTCAGATGTGAAACATAAAGGACCCCGCACAAACCTTATGGGATTTGGTTCTCGGTTAAATTGATCGAAAATAGTTTTATTTTATAGTTTAAAAGTCGCCAAGAAAAAATGTCTAAGGGTGCATAGCCTAAAAGCCAATAGATTTTTAGCTACAGATATGTTCAGCGAGATTTTAGATATAGGGATAGGGATATCCATTGAAATCACAAACATGTTTTAGAAGTAGAAAATAGAAAAAAAATAGTTGGAAACTAAGTAATGTTGGAAGGAGTTGTGTTGTATAAAATAATAATGTCATATTCGGATTCAGCGCACTCGAAACAAATTTCTAGAGCTTAGGATTTTTTTAGATTGTGAATTCAATAATAATAATAATAATACTAATAATAATAATAATAATTTGTTTTATCCTGTGGATCTGGTACGATATAGGACATGCCATCGTTAATGGATATCCCTATATCTAAAATCTCGCTAAACATATCTGTACTTAAAAATGTATTGGTTTTTAGGCTACGCGCCCATGGACAATTTTTCTTAGCGACCTTCTTAACTATAAAATAAAACCATTTTCGATCAATTTAACCGAGAACCAAATCCCACAAGGTTTGCACCGGGTTCTTTAATCTTGCCAAATGCGACTTTAAGTTACAAAGTTCATGGTCATTCTAACAACAAACGGCTCTCTTTCTGACAATGAGACACATATTGTTATGGGGGACAACAATCGACGTGATTGTTGCTCTAACAATATGCTTAGGTAAAAAGGGCTTTGTTGCCAAATTCCAGACAACAATAAAAGCAACAAAGGAAAGAACGATCCAGCGCCTATATAAACCAGGAGATAGCTCACGATCGGGACAGTCATCAACAGGCAGTCAAGATACGATAGTCACACAGGGGCTGTCATATAGGGACAGTCATACAGTGTCCCTCATCGAGTGAACAATCGACATAAATTAACAGTCAGCTAACAGTGCTGAGGTAACTGCTGAAATAAATAGTTTAACATAAATAATCTCCTGTAGATAAATAAATAAATAAATGAACTGTGTAAATAATAGTGTACGAAATAAATAGAACTGTATATAGTTAATAGACAAGTGTGCTAATAAATTTTGGTGTGTTCCTGTGTATATAGTTATATAGCGACTTTGTACTATTCTATTATCTTATTAGTTAGAACTGTAGTTTTGTTTCTGTTACACTATAAAGAAATGTTTTCTGTTCAAGTTTTACTATTGTAAATAAATATTTTCCACCACGAACGAGAACAGTTTTGTTACAATATTATGGCACTGTATTGTAAAATAATAATTCACGTACTTGATACATAATCTACTGTTGCATATTATAAAACGTTTTACATTACTGTGAGAGACATATCCATCCCTGGTGGGATGTTTTGACTATTTCAAGGATGAAAAATACAAATAAATTTGAGCAAGAAATAAAAAAATCAGAAAGCAGTTTTCATACAAAACGATCCATGATGAAATGAGAGTTCCCTGCTTCACCACAGTCTAGCGGTGGCGTAATATATTTTCAATTACGTTTACAGTCATGTATCTCTTTCTAACATATTACAGCGCACGTCAAAACAATCTTCTTGTCTTTATCTATTGAACAGCTAAAATATACCTTTACAAACGCAAAAATTTTATGACAATTCATTTGAAAGATTTTTGACGCGTAAGATATCTTTACTGCGTCCTTCCATATTTCTGCTGAACGGACTCTCTGAAAGGTCATGGAAATCCGTCGCCAAGCTTCACTGTTAGCTATATTCAACCCTTCTTGGTCACCTCTCAACTTTGTGTGAGGCTTTATGTAGCATTATATTCGAATTGAAACCGTTTTATATTACGTAATTTTCTAACCACAATAAAAAAAAAAACACGTAAGTGAAAACTGCAAAAATATCGTCGATAATGTCTACCGCAGTTGTAGACGAAACGTCAGGTAGAAATACCAATGGATCACGGCATACAAGCCCGGAAACCAAGAAGATTTGGATATGAAAGATAATCCTAACAAACAAAAGAACGAATTTCTTAGAATCTTCGGTACGCATGCTGCCGACAAGAAAGCAACAAAATAACAAACAAGTGCTGTTTATTGCTTTATGATGACGTATTGTTGTCGTTATTTAGAGTGTGTGTGTCGTTATTTAGAGTGTATCATTGTATGAGCAACAAGGTAAACCAATTAGGAGTTAAGTAATTTTCGACGATTACGGAGTTTGTCGTTATATCGAATGAGGTTAAATGGAGTTTACACTGTTTTTTGATGAAAGATAGTTTTGACGCGCACTGTACAACAGAAAGCACTAAAGTATTAGCCCAGTGCTATTTTCAATTTCCAAGTTGCAGCGCTGCAGAACTGATTTCTCTAGAATTTCTCGTTAATAGTATTTTCAGTTGGCAATGATTGCATTGCTAGTAATAACTACAATCGTTTAAATTAAAAATAAAGGAAATTAAATCCTTCAAGCTTCTTCGCCAAGTCCTATCTACCTTGACTCGATGCCGTCGTTGAGGATTCCGCAAAGCGGTTTAATGTCTGGAAGAATCTTTAAATTATAAATCTTTAACGCGATTGAAAAGAAATTTATCGGTTAAGGCAAAAAATTGCTAGGTAATTATTTCACAGTCAATAACAATTGTAAGATTATCGACCAATTTTTCAGACAATATATTAACAAAAAATATAATTAATACATTAACGTTTCGATCCGGATTTGGATCTTCTTCAGAACGGATCTAAAAAATATAAAAAATAATTAATAATTAATTTCTAATTCGCTTTATATAAAATACTTTCAAAATAATTAATTTATTGAAGAGTTCTAACCAGACGTTTATCAAAGATTTGAACAATTGTAAGATTTAAGGATGAATCTTGGTGGCATAGGATCGATGAACTAAGCAAATACTGAAGGTTTATTTATTGCATTTTATTGTCCCTGAAGATGACATAAAGTTGCCGAAACGTCAGACAATAAAATGCAATAAATAAACCTTTAGTATTTTCTTAGTTCATCGATCCTATGCCACCAGGATTCATCTTTTAATCCTTCAACATTTAAACAGGATCATCATCACTCTAAATTATTAGAGTTATTTTTCACAGTCAATAACAATATCTAGTGTTCTTAAAATGCTTTCAAAAATAGCGTCAAAAATATTCATTTCATATTTAAATATCGCTAGGGACTTCGTAGATTCATGTGGTGGAAGCAACGGGTCATTGATCGCTATGACATAAGAGGACTTAATATGGTTATTTTATGCCAAAAATTGGTTAAAAAATAAAAAATAATCAGTCTGGGAACAGTAGAAATGATGCTTTTAAAAATAACACGTGGACAAAATGTTCATTTCATGTTAATATTGTTAGGAACTGTGTCGATGAATGTGGTGGAAGCAACGGGTCATTAATCGCCACGACGTAAGATGACTTAATTTGGTTATTTTATGCAAAAAATTGGTTAAAAAATAAAAAATAACCGGTCTGGGAACAGCAGAAATAAAATAATGCTTTCAAAAATAACACGTGAACAAAATGTTCATTTCATGTTAATATTGTTAGGAACTGTGTCGATGAATGTGGTGGAAGCAACGGGCCATTGATCGGCTCAAAGATCACATGTGCGTGAAGAACAACGCGTCTCCGATAACCGACGAATACATAAATAAGTTTAAATGCGGGTTAGCGCGTCTGCAATTGACTGCCGACAGAGACAGACAACTTGTATTGTTGTCTTTGTTGCACGTGTGTACCTATGTAAGCTGTTTTTTTTTTAGTTAGGCGCCGGAGAAAAGTCATCAAATACTTCAACGAGCCGAAAAGAGACGCGCTTATTTCATATTTTTCAGCATGATTCACATTATATTTTCGTACTTTGAGTTCAACTGACGGTGTTACATATTCTGTCATTACAGGTTGGAATGTTGTGCAGTGTGTCATTTGTTTTTGCGAAGTTGCTTCTTCGTAAAGAAAACGCTTTTCCTGACAATAAAGTTTTATATTATCTCATTCCGGTGCAGTGTTCCAGTTTTATAGTTCTACAAGGTGTTTGTAGATGGAACTATTACTCACGATAATGTTTTTATTTATTAACGGAACATGAAATTTATTAACTTTACATATAAAGACAGAAAAATAACAAAAAAAAAACGTTCCAAATGACCTGCTGTCTAAGAATTGGAAAAATATATAAAACTATCAATAAAAGATATTTTTTTTCATACCTCGATCAAAAGTACGTACTTTCGTCCCTTATAGCAGGGACGAAAGTTTGACATTTACTCCCTGTTATTTATTATATTAAATGACAGCGGTAACCCTAGTTACGAGTGTAAATACGCATGAGAAATTTTTACCTCCCGCCGTTCTCACTAGGAGTAAATGTCAATCTTTCGTCCCTGCTGACGAAAGTACGTACTTTCGAGCGGATACGAAGAAAAATCGTATACACCACACGGGCCTTAAAAGTTGAAATCTCGGCCCTGCGCGTCATGAGCCCGAGGCAAAGCGCCGGGCCGAAAATTCAACTTTCGGCCCTTGTGAGGTAATATACTATTTTTCAAAATTGGAAAAAATTAAAAAAAAAAAAAAAACAAAGTAAAGGATGGGGCTGAATAGAAATTTTTGCTTTTCATTTTGCCACCGAGAGATGGCGTTACTGTACCTACCCTTTTTTCTTTGTAGTACTAAATAAATGAATTTTTTTTATATTTTACAAAAACTGGCAATATTATTTAAAAAATAACATATTATTATACCAACCAAACAAAAAAAATGAGTGATATCCTCAAAAAATAAAAGATTTACAATATCAGCTTGAAGTTCGTGAGCGGGATTATTTTCAAGTTTTGAGAGTGTAGTCAGAATAAAATTAATGGAACGAGCTCAACGATCGACGACATAAAACAATAAATTCATTATAAACAGCTGACAACTTTCTATGTACATATTGTACAAAGCAGAATTAAAATAAATGTTCTATTCTTTTCTATTCTATTCTATACTAAGTTTTAAATAAGTAGGTGTTTGTATTTCAATATTCTTAACAAATTTATGAAAAATAAGTTTGAAATAATATAGTAAATTTATATATAAGCAAATTTTTATAGTATTACTAGTGGTCGAAATTCGACCGTAATTCATTAATTTTTTAACTGTGAACGTTATTGAGGTTCTTTTGTCATTATATAGATATCTTCTGAATCGATTTTACCTGTGTTAATTCGTACACATCGTAATGAAACATATATTGTGCACTTCCCCTCGTTAAAACGAAGAATATGTGTGCGTATTAACACACTTAAATCGTTACCACACTCTTTTTCTCGTTCCTGTACGAATGATAGTTCGGTACAAATAGTGACAAGTACCAAGTCTATTTACATCATGACACTATATATATATATATATTATATTATATTAATATTAATAATATTATAAATGCGAATGTAAGTTTGTTTGTTACGCTTTCACGCAAAAACTACTTAACCGATCATCATGAAACTTTGCACATACACTCTTGAAGGTATTAGAAGTAACATAGGATACTTTTTATTAAAAAAAAATAAAAATTTTTTACGAAAAATAAGAAAGGGTTGAAAACATTTTTTGGGCCCAAAAATACCGAAAAATTTCTCCGAATCGTTTCAAAATTGAAATTTAACCCTTTAGTAATGATTAAAATGTGCTATTAAAATTTCATTAAAATCGGCCCGACAGGACCGGACTTACAAATTTTATGAAAACGAAATATTATAAATGCGAATGTAAGTTTGTTTGTTACGCTTTCACGCAAAAACTACTTAACCGATCATCATGAAACTTTGCACATACACTCTTGAAGGTATTAGAAGTAACATAGGATACTTTTTATTACAAAAAAAAAAAAAATTTTTTACGAAAAATAAGAAAATTGTTTGTCAAAATATGTGCAATACCTCAACCCCTGATATGCATGTCAAAAGTCGATTTCCATCTCAATCGCGGGCGTAGCCGCGGGTAGCGGCTAGTAATATATATAATCCTCTTTTACAATACGAATACATATATAACAAACTTCTGAATCGATTTTACCTGTATTAATTCGTACACATCGTGATGTAACATATATTATGCACTTCTTCTCATTAAAACGACAATAACGATGTGTATTTCATCACAATGTGTGCGAATTAACACACACAAATCGGTACCACAACTTTTTTTATTTACCCATGATGATAAATATGTCAGTTTAAATATTAAACAGGGTATAATTTAATTTTTCCCTACAATAATTTCGTAGTCAACAATCCGCCGATTCGCGTTTGATATAGCAAGTCGCTTTGATGCTTTTATTTGAGCTTTCCAAAGCATTCTTGGATGCTAATGCATCACGTCAAAGTCTGGTAGAACGAAAACGCCTGGGGGGATAATTTATATTTGTCTGCGATTGGTTGTTAAAATCTCGTTAAAAAACTTGTTAAGGAAAGCACACTGATTCCTGCAGGACACTCGTCATCCTGCTAGTCCTGCAGGACTATGCAATCAAATACCGAAGACTTTACCGAAACGACATTGCGGCAACGAAAACTATCACAATTTATTCACTGAGTTGAGAATTTATACAAAAATTCCAGCCAATCGGACGACGGGGCCATTCCAACTTCAAAAATATTGACATTTTATATATTTAGTAGGTACTAGCGGTCCCGCCCGGTTTCACCCGGGTGCAAAGAACGAATGGGGGGGAGGGACATGAGTATGCACGTTCCTTTTAGTTTACCGAGATGAATATTGTGTCCAAATTTCATGATGATTAGAGTTACCGTTCAAAAGTTTTTGTCGGATGGACAAATTTTGAGTTACATTTTGCAACATTTTTCATTGATGTTCTACTTCGTCGTAGCGTAATATTATAGAGCCTACAGACTTTCTCGATAAATTTAACAAAAAAAAATTCAATTCGAACCGATAGTTTTTGATATTAGCGCGTTCAACCAAACAAACAAACAAACTCTTTAGCTTTATACATTAGTATGGATAATAAAGAAAATAAAATTTCTGGTATTTCGTGAGGTACTGCATATGGTACTCAGAAATTTCTAAACGTTTTATATACAAGTGATTTTTAAGTTGGTTCTTTGTTTTAACAGTGTTTGGACATCAAGTAGACGCACAAATATTTCAAGTAACTTTTTTATCAAAACTCAAAACTGAAAGAGAAACGGGCATTCAAAAGTTTTATTAAATTTTATCAAAAGTTGAGGTCGGTCGTGTTATGTCACTATGGAAATATGTTATGTCATTATCAAGTATTCGCAGAAATTGTACGAAGTTGTCCCCCCGTTTTCTTGGACGCAAAGGTGCATCGTGTCGTAGCCATGCTTCTGTACATGCTTAAGGGCCTTCCACTAATTATTTGGGATGCATTTCGGGATTCGTGCTATTATTTCTTCGCGTGTGTTAACCGGGATTTAGAATTAATTGAATAAAATTTAATTAAACTTTGAACGGCTATTTCTCCTCCTCGTTTTTGAGTTTTGATAAAAAAGTTACTTGAAATATTCGTTTGTCTATTTGATTTCTACACGCTGTTAAAAAAGAGTCAACTTAAAAATCAGTCTGTATTGGCCGGCTCGACTGTCTGTGGGTCTTGTTTGAGATTTGTCACTTGCAGTGACCGTTCAGTAGGTCGAATCCCAGAATCGCTTGCATTTAAATCAGTTTTGGCCGCTTACTGTCCGTTCTCTTTCGCGGCTCTTCCTTTGTTATCGTCTTTTTTCTTGCAGCTCTATTGCGTTTGCCGGCTCTTTAACCTTTTATATCAAACGGTTATCGCAAAAAGATGCATGTCGCGTGTGCATCTATATCAACATAAATAGCCGTCTTTTTCTATATCAATATTTACAATAATAAGGAAGACTAGTGTGACCTGTGCGAATTATTCGCACTAAATAAGTATAATAATTATCACTTTACAAAATTATTTTTTACATATGATTGCAGGTATTCAATTCGTTTCTAATTTTGCACACTGCTTATAACGTTCTTCTTTTTGTTGTATTACAATATGAAGTTCAGATGACAGATCGAAGAAATATTTTACTAAAATTGTTATATAGAGGCGCAAGTAGCAAAAGCGTTGAGCTAAGCCGTCAGATGGCATTATGCAGCATTGCTGTGACGTTGTTCAGCGTTGCTCGCTGTTTCAAAATTAAAGCCGTCAGATGGAAGTATGCAGTATTGTGTCTGTTGTATTACAATATGAAGGTCAGATGACAGATCGAAGAAATATTTTACTAAAATTGTCATATAGAGGCGCAAGTAGCAAAAGCGTTGAGCTAAGCCGTCAGATGGCATTATTCAGCATTGCTGTGACGTTGTGCAGCGTTGCTCGCTGTTTCAAAATTAAAGCCGTCAGATGGCAGTATGCAGTATTGTGTCTGTTGTATTACAATATGAAGGTCAGATGACAGATCGAAGTGTTGACGTTGTTTCAAAATTAAAGCCGTCAGATGGCAGACGTTGTTCATCGTTGCTGTATTTTAATTAATTTACAAAAACAAAAGCAATAATAAATTTTTTAGTTGTCGATGTCAGTAGAGCAAGCAATTATCTGTGAAATGATATATAATTTATGTGGAGAAATTGTGAGATTTTTTCAAAAAAGGGAGGCAAACATCTTTAACCTTAGCGTATTAATATATATGATGTGAGCCATCGTGGGACGCCTGGCAGATAATTCAAGCGAAATTCTAGTAACTAAAATAAATAAATTTTTTTGACCAATTTGTCACACAATATATTACAGATGGATAAATAAAAAACTCGCATCAGTCTAATTAATATTGTAGTTGAAAATCGACTAAGTTAGGCAATACTAAATGCAATAGGTCGACGTTCTTCAGATATCGACTGCATATTATGTATACGCGAAATCGAATCCGATTACAATATCTCGTTAACCAGGTCGCATCGTGATCGAACTTATACTGATAGCAAAACGTGTCACTATTAACAGGCGACAAGTTTTTCGATTAAATAAGTTTCCATTTGCCTGTCTGTTTAGTTAGTTCTAACTATTTCGAGACAATTTTAATATTGCAGCTCGTTATTAAAACACTATATCATATATTCTTATGTCATACGATTAATGAATAAAGTCGGGTTTTAATCAAGTTGTTTATGTCAAAAATATTATAATGATAATTAATAGTTTGAGGATAAGGCCGTATCCAGAAATTCACTTCGGGGGGAGTCGAGCTCTGGACCAGAGACAATAAGTAATAACTTTATTTGAAAATAAGAACGGGTGATCCTGAACTAAAAACACGTTCGAGAATTCGAAAATGTAAGGATATAAATGAAGATTTTTTTAGGGCTCCTAATTTTACAAGGAATAATTGGAAAACCGGCTTTGGAACTTTTGTTTTCAAAGAAGAAGTATAATAATTATTATTTTACATAAATACAAATTTAATTAATTTCTTAACAATGCATTACATTTCGATTTTACTCGTTCCGAGAAACGTGGAATCCAATTATCGTATCACAGATCCGAAAAAGAGTCAAACATATTTTAGTGAGCGTGTATAAAATGGTGGGTTGACTAAGGCATTTCGGGGGCGGGGGACCGCCAAAACACCCCCTCTGTCTATGGCCTTGTTTGAGGACAAAGGACCCCGCACAAACCTTGCAGGATTAGGTTCTCAGTTAAATTGATCGAAAATGGTTTTATTTTATAAGTTAAAGGTCACTAAGAGAAAGTGTCCATGGGCGCATAGCCTAAAAACCAATAGATTTTTAGCTACAGATATGTTTAGCGAGATTTTAGATATAGGGATATCCATTGAATTCACAATCTTAAAAAATCATAGCTCTAGAAATATGTTTTCGAGTGTGCTGAATCCGAATATGACATTATTATTTTATACAGGGTGGTACCTTCCAACATTACCTAGTTTTCGACTATTTTTTTATTTCTAAAAAAAAGCAAAAAGTTGAACATGGAACATGTTTGTTAATTCAATGGATATATCTAAGTATATATCTAAAATCTCGCTAAACATATCTGTAGCAAAAAAATATATTGGCTTTTAGGCTATGCGCCCTGTTAACCGAGCGGGACGTATAAATACGTCAAACGTAAACAATAGTGTGTACGGGTAGGACATATGAAAACGTCCTTGAAATATATGTTGCGCCCTGGAACGGATGATCCTGAACTGAAACCACGTTTGAGAATTCGAAAATGGAAGGATATAAATGAATATTTTTTAGGGCTCCTAATTTTACAAGGAATAATTGTAAAACCGGGTTTGGAACTTTTGTTTTTCAAGAAGAAGAATAATTGAGATTTTAAGCATAATAATATGAAATTACTTTCTCCGGGCGTGACGTACTGACACGTCCTAGTGAAAGAGCTCGCGCCCGGTATATGCTGCGTAATTAAAAAGGGAATTCCCCGGTTAACAAGTTAAACTATAAAACCAAACCATTTTCGATCAATTTAGCCGAGAACCAAATCCCACAAGGTTTGTGCGGGATCCTTTCTAAGAAAAGTGTTTCATGGACGAACTAGCTTTAGTAATTTCTTGTCTGTTTGGGATGACCAGCAAGATAGTGTTGCATTGTTATTGTTACGGGTGGTTATGATTATGTGGTTGTGAACACTCCTCTCCCTGCCCCCCCTGCCTAATGTCGAAGCAGCGAGAGCTCACATATACTTAGCCTTTTCCTGTGAGGCGGCTGATAATAGAATGAAAAACTTTCTTATACGAGAAAAGTTTTTGTTGTGTGAGAAAAGCGAGCATCGAGTTCGCCGTGTTGTAACAACTATGTATGTAACACGGTAACTACGTAACCAAAATACAGATCGACCAGTTTAAGAAGGCGATTTTGTTCTACGTATGATGTATCTATGCAATGCGAGCAGGAGCCCCATTTCGGGAATTTTTAAATGGTGGTTTAAAGTTTATTTTTAATGACATTAAAACCAGGCCTGACCAAACAAATAATACGGTAAATTCACCCGAAAAATAATATCAAAATTCACCAAAAAATTTGTCAATTTTCACCTGGAAAAAATGTCAAAATTCAGCCAAAAAATTGGTCAAATTTCACCTTAAAAAAATGTCAAAATTCAGCCAAAAAGTTTGTCAAATTTCACCTGAAAAAAATGTCAAAATTCAGCCAAAAAATTTGTCAAATTTCACCGAAGAATATGTTAAAAACCACCCAAAAAATTATCAACTTACACCCAATGTAATAATCATTAATTTTAATATTTTTTACTATATAACCAATTAGAGTATTGCTCGTGGCAGCGCCAAGTTAAAATGGAAGTTGTATAGAGCGTTCAGCAAAACGACGTATAAAGACCGACGGACAAACAGACGCGGCCCGACGGCAGCACTGCAAATAATGATTTTGAATTTTGATGCCCTCACGGCGTGGCGCGATATGATGATAACGCTAAAACCGACTACATGGCATTCACGAGTAGTGAAAGTGTATTTTTGGTAAATAATTAACTAAAGTTTGCTTTATAGCATATGAAATAAGATATCAATTACTTGCTGGAATAACTCTTGGCGCTCCCATCACCCAACCAGCGCTCGAAGACTCGGTTCCAATTAACACGAAAATCGATAGGCCTAAAGCAGAGGTCCCAAAACTTTTTTGTCTCGTAGACCACTTGCCATGTTTTTCGGTTTTGGGTAGACCCCCTGCTTATCTGATATTGATTTTTTGCAAATTCATTAATTCCAAATGTATTTTTGACAACCGGTATAGTGCTACTCACTTTGGACTTTTTAAATTTATAACGGTAGTGAAATGTTTAGTGTGTAGTTTATTAATTAGATTCAAATTAAACGAATCAAATTAAAATTTAATTTCTGTTACATAAAATAACTAAGCAAAAAATAAATGCTTTTAGTGTGAGGGATGAACCTGATGCTTTAATAATAAATTTTCAACATTTGGCATCAATTTAGTTAGATTTAATCTTAAATCTCTTCGGTTAACGATGTCCAGTTTGTTTCTTTTTTTGTTAGGAGATTCACTATTGTTGACTCCTATTTTCATTTCATGGACCCCCAATTTTTTTTCCCGCTGACATAGACCCCTTGCAAGTTGTCGTCGACCCCTGGGGGTCGATATAGACCACTTTGGGAATCACTGGCCTAAAGTTTCTGCTGTGACTTTAAAGAATTCAAAGAGTCGGTGCATTTTTGAAAAAAAATTAATTTTTAACAAATGAAAATTCCATAAACAGATTCCTAATACATTGGAAAGTTTTTATAATGATAATTAGAGTGACCTGTGCGAATTATTCGCACTAAATAAGTATAATAATTATCACTTTACAAAATTATTTTTTAAATATGATTGCAGGTATTCAATTCGTTTCTAATTTTGCACACTGCTTATAACGTTCTTCTTTTTGTTGTATTACAATATGAAGCTCAGATGACAGATCGAAGAAATATTTTACTAAAATTGTCATCTTTCAAAATTAATATGGGGCTAACCCACAAGAGATTTTTTGATATATTAATTTTGACTAAATATTTTGAATTTTGTGCATTTTATAAAAATTCTTCAAATTCATTATAACCATATAAGAAAAAATTGAATTCATGTTGAGTTGAAAAACTAAAATAATGTAAAATAATATTGAGATATATTATTTTAATTAAAAACTAAAATAATTGCAAATAAATAATTATAAAATAAATAAATATAGAGGCGCAAGTAGCAAAAGCGTTGAGCTAAGCCGTCAGATGGCAGCATGCAGCATTGCTGTGTTCAGCGTTGCCCGTCAGATGTCAGTATGCAGTATTTACAATATCAAGGTCATATGACAGATCGAAGTGTTGACGTTGTTTCAAAATTAAAGCTGTCAGATGGCAGACGTTGTTCAGCGTTGCTGTATTTTAATTAATTTACAAAAACAAAGGCAATAATACATTTTTTAGTTGTCGATGTCAGTAAAGCAAGCAATTATCTGTAAAATGATATACATTTATGTGGAGAAATTGTGTGGTTTTTTCTGAAAAGGGAGGCAAACATCTTAACCTTAACGTATTAATATATATGATATAATCAATTATGCATAATCATCCTGTATATAGTTCTGACAAACAGCTTTGCCAGTTTCAGCACAACATCTCGCATGAATTCATATCGGTGAATATGTTTCTGTTCGCATAGATCCGATGCTCAACAATTCCACTATCGTAACTTCACAACGTTACAATGTTACAACACACTAGCTCTTTCATCTATTGTAACCGTTCGACCAACCGACTAAATAACAAACAGTACAACTTACTAACGGCCGGATTGTTTATCTGTCAGCAAGCTGACTCATATTTAAGATGAAAGGAGATAAAAGACGTGTGAAATTCAGCTTTAGATCGTTCCGTTGGGGAGATTAAGATTAATCTGTTGAAATCGCTGGTCTTTAATGGATGAACCGTAAATAAATCGGATGATTTTTTTAACTACCGAAGACCCAACCGGTTGTAACAATTGAGAATAATTTAATATTATTTTTTAATAACAATTAAGGAGGTTGAGGCGTTAAACGAAGATAATGAAAAAATCTGAAATAAAGTTTTTTTAATAGATTTTTTTATGACAAAATTTTCTGTAAAAATTCCAAAATCATTAGGAGATTTATAAAGTTAAAAATTAAAAAAAAATTACATGTATAGTCTTATGGAAAATATGTCAACTTAGCATGCAAACGGTACCTACATATTAATTTTTTGCAAATAACCAAATAATGTCAGCAGTTCCGAAAACTATGTAAAGCATCGATGTCTTGCGCATATTTTAATATTTTTTCCAATTTAATTAGGAGACTTTTAATCAATAAAAAAAATATTAAACCTTAGCACTTTTCGATTATTGACTTTTATTCATGACAATTTTAACTGAATTTTCAACTTTTTAATGATTTAATTTTAATTTCTGTTACTTATTTCTTTTTTTAATTATTTACTGCAAAAAATATGTAAAATACAGATATTTACATAAATTTATTTTTTCTAACCTAACTTTGTACAAAAAAATCAAAAGTTAGTCCACTAAGTAAAATACTGAAATAATTAATTAATATTAAAAAAAAATATTTATTTATGCCTTTATGACAATAATTTATTGGTATCGACTTATAACCTTTTGTAAAAATTATTATGGAAAAGTTCCCATTTAGATTCGACTTACTTTTGATTGGGACTGTAACGCATCAACCTCCTTAAACACCAAATTTTTGCACAAAATAACGTAACTCTCATTAAAAAAATAGATCCAGAATAATATTTTTGAGTTTTTGAAATTCTTCATTATTTTGTACAGTTATCATATGGGCACCGTAGCGCTAATTTTATTTTAACGCGTTAATATAGAGCCGATGTCCATCCTGAAGGCTAATTCTAAATAGTGGTGAAAGAATTTTTCAAATAGGTGCAGTGGTTCCGGAGATTACCCTCCGCATACACACAAACTCACAAAATTCGCACTTTCTCTCTCTCTTTATAATATTAGTATAGATAAGATATAATTAGATAATAAAATATGAATTTCCATTTTCATTGCTAAAGGCCGCTGCATACGAGGCTGGAAACACTGCTGGGATTCCTGCTGGCCGGTAGGCTGGCTAAAAAGCTGGAAATGACGTCACTGCGGAGTCGCCTGCTAGCTCACAAGATGAGTTTTAAAATTTGCTATTTTTTTAAACAAGGTCTTGCTCTGACCAAGAACCAATCAGGAAGCATTATCTTGTCACGCGAGCGACATGATCAATACTCCCACAAACCAACACGGCGTCATTCTGCTCAGACAACACACACGTTTTGCTCTGTGTTTATATTTGAACTGTCACTGCGCGCGCACCAGATCCCAGGGCCGGCAGAACAGACTCAGCCCGAGTGGGCAACAATAAATGAAAAATAGGAAACAAGTAAATGAACATAGGAATTCGTAAAATGAATTCATTTTTATAGCTAAGACACCGGAATTGTGTCTATCAATTCAGCGCGCGATTTTCAAAAATCTATTTCTTCGTGCTAAATACTTGAAGTAAAAACAAGACCAACTTTACATTAGAACATGGGATTCTCGTTTTTGCTTTCAGGCGATATACACAGGTATAAATATCAAAATTGCTTAAAATTTCTGAGTGGGTAATTACCCACTCGGGATTTTTCTGAATGGGGAGTCCTCTCTATACCCTCTTAGAGTGATGCCGGCCCTGCCAGATCCATCTACAAAACAAGCTTAAAAAGATGTCTCGTAGCACAAAAAGCAATCAAGCAAACCAGCGCTAGAAAAAAGTTTTTAATTTCAAAGTCTTTTTATAAAATTTGCGAATTTTTCTAAAACCGATTTTTGTATGACAATCTAAGCATCTTGTAGATCTTTTGGAAATAAAATATTATTATTATTATAGTCAAATCTAGCAAGGAATCTAGCGGCAAATCCAGCCGCATACACTCTAAAAAAATCCTAAAAACAACTTTCATTCCGAATGCATCCAGGTAGGTGTCAGTGCAAATGTCAAATAACATGGCATATTGGTGAAACCAGTTTAGCCTTAAGGGCAAAACTGCACTGCATTTTGATAATTAATTATGCGACCGGTTAATTGAGTGAGAGAGGACCTTTGTGTTGGTGTTTTTATTTGTTTGTTTAACACCGACGCTCCCCGCCATAAGGGTGACGCCTGCCTGTCTATATTTGTCTGTATTCTCGATGACTGAATGATTATATTATGATTATTATTGTAGAGCGGAGCGTCACCGCCGTCATAAACAGCGAGCTATGTCGACATCATTATTCTGGCGTGGAGTCGCTTTGAGATTATCGGACTATTTGGCGCCGATTTGCTTACATTTGTGTGTACGAATACTTTTATGATTATTTTGTAAGCAGAAAACTTTACTTCAAACAACCAGTGACGACTCGTCATTGTTGGCTGTCCAAAACGATACCCGTTACTCCCACCATCATGTACCTACTGGATATTTCGAGTGAAAATAATCGAATAATCACTCGGATGATTTTTATACCTGTGAATAGGCATGATGACAGTACAAAAAATCAAGGAATGACCTACTGTTAATATAAACCTTGAGATTAATAAGATGTTTAATATAATAAAAGCATAAAATACAGCAATCGGCCATGTTGACTGACACCGAATGACGTCACGCCTATGTAAAACAAAGAGAATACAAACACTTGAAGTAAATAATCACCGTGTCGCTTGATTTTTTGTTGTGATCGTTCACGTCTGCATCATTTAATTAATTGATTTGTTGTTTATTTGTTTGTTGTGACATAATATTATAACATTTATGTCATAGGTTATTTTTAAGATTTGTGAACTTGCAACTAAAGAAAGCCAACTATTTTTACTACTAAGTACCTACTTTTAAAAAAATATTTAATATAAATCATATCATTAAGTAAATTTACAAACCTTTCTACGAAATGCCTCTGCACGACAACTCAACACCCATAAATACAGCATCTAATGCCAGGTGTCACTAAGGCGTGACGTCACAAGCGTTTTCGTGATTACTTCAAAACAGAAAGATAAAAATGCAATAATTTGCGTTAAAATTTAATTTATTGCTGAAATGTGTTTTTTTCGGAAATGGTAGACGTGTACCTACATTATATAATTGGATTTAAAAATTTGTCATCATGCCTATTGTATGTTCACTCGCCTAATATTTAACCTTTCGAAGATATTATTGCATTGCACAGTATTGAATACGATTACATACGTCTTTTATCTGCGTCTGTCCTATGAATCATTGCATGCATGCGACTCTCTCAAGTCTCATAATCGACAACGAGAGCTAAATTCATTAATTATATTAATATATCGAATGCATGGGCAGATTGAATGAATTGTGTGTTTATCGCATAGTACCTAACCTCTCTAGGATATGAATGTATTGTACAATATTGAATACGATTACCTACATCCTTTATCTGCGTCTATTCTATGGATCATTGCATGCATATGACTCGCTCAAGTCTCATAATCGACAACGAAAGCTAAATTCATTCATTATAATTATCATATCGAAAGCATAGACAGATCGAATGAATTGTGTGTTCACAGGTGTAGTACCTAGCCACTCGAAAGAGTTGAAACAATCATTTATTCACGCAGTTCGATTATAAAAATAGCAATCTTTCAATTATTAATATCATTCGACTATTCCCAAATCCACTCTTGAAGTAGAAGAGAATACAGTTCCAAAAATTTAATTACCCGTCATAAGTCGTTACTGTTTACTGTTTAAAGAATATTAATTTCTTGAATCGGTTTGCGAAGTGAGGTTTAAAAAACACCCGTCACTGCCACCACCGTATATGGAGGAACTTGTATTAAATTGTTACCCGTCACTTCCACTCCGCGCTGACAATACACCGCCGCCACTGAAGTTCTCGTGAAGAACTTTGTTGTGTTTATTTCATAATTCACACATAAATAATTCCACACTGTTGTAGTAAAAGCGATAGAGAGAAAATAATATATAACAAAAGTTTATTTTTATGCAAAAATAACAAGTTTTCAAGAATAATAATATTGATAAAGTTGGATAAGTTTTCAAAGCGTTGTGCGAAAATGTAAAGTCGGTTATACTTTTTTTTATATTTTTTATTTTAGAATATAAATGGTCGCTGATGATTCGAACCGGTCTGTAATGCGCTGACGCGAACGTCTTTTGGTTGACAATGTTGCGTTGTCCAAATGAAATTTAAAATCGTTCAAATGTTTTTTTTTTATTTCTACTGATCTTAAGCGTCAGAAAATTTGTCTTGAAATTATTTGTGGAGTTACGCTCGTCCGCTTCAAAAGAAACAAACATATATCTGTAGGATTTAACGTGGAATAGATTACACAGCGTATCTAAGGAGTCAAGTCCAGTCATGCGTCGGAGCTGACACACTGCACACACTTTTTTTAATAATAATAATAATAATTTATTTGTGGTTACATAGTGAATGGCTACAAATTGTCAATTGTGAGTCCATCAAGAACGTTAGTAGGTCATTTATGATTCAACAGAAATTCGTCTAGTTCAGGGGTCGGCGACCTTTTGAAACGGAAGAGCCAAAAGTTACAATTTACAAATATTTCCCAGTTTTTAAAAGCCACTAAACATTTTCGTTTCAGTATTATAGTATTTGCTTATGTAGGTATAATATATGCTAGAGTGACCTGTGCGAATTATTCGCACTAAATAAGTATAATAATTATCACTTTAGAAAAATTATTTTTTAAATATGATTGCAGGTATTCAATTCTTTTCTAATTTTGCACACAGCTTATAACGTTCTTCTTTTTGTTGTATTACAATATAAAGGTCAGATGACAGATCGAAGAAATATTTTACTAAAATTGTCATATAAATAGGCGCAAGTAGCAAAAGCGTTGAGCTAAGCCGTCAGATGGCATCATGCAGCATTGCTGTGACGTTATTCAGCGTTGCTCACTGTTTCAAAATTAAAGCCGTCAGATGGCAGTATGCAGTATTGTGTCTGTTGTATTACAATATGAAAGTCAGATGACAGATCGAAGTGTTGACGTTGTTTCAAAATTAAAGCCGTCAGATGGCAGACGTTGTTCAGCGTTGCTGTATTTTAATTAATTTACAAAAACAAAAGCAATAATAAATTTTTTAGTTGCCGATGTCAGTAGAGCAAGCAATTATCTGTAAAATGATATATAATTTATGTGGAGAAATTGTGAGGTTTTTTTCTAAAAAGGGAGGTAAAAATTTTAAACCTTAGCGTATTAATTATATATGATGATATCCGAGGACGACACGTCGCGACGGGGGCGGTGCGGGTGAGACGCAAGTAGAAATCGCTGAGAGATAGACATGGTTCTCAATCATGGGTCGACTGGACGATTTTTAAGGGTTTATATAATAATTTTTTTGTGTATGGAACTGGAGAGCCGCAATTTTACATCTGCGGCTCGCAAGTCGGAGGTTGCCGACCCCTAGTCTAGTTTATAGAAAGAGCTTGTGAGCAAAAATTCTTTCAATCCACGCAGTCAATGGCAAAACGAGCATGTCTACATGCATTATAGATCGCAGTGACAAGTATAGAAGGACAAAACAAAAACCACGCGAGCAGTTCAAGCTTAAGGACGTAGTCCTATGTTCAAGCTCGTTTTCAACCCTTTTTTCAGAATTTTTTTTTAATAACAAAATAATGTATAATCATTTCAATTTTGTTACATGTTTTTACTGACATCGTAAACAAATAAAAAAATATTTTTTTCTTAATTTTACGCCATTTTATTATTGTTTTTTTAACTTAAAGTAGACAACTTTAAATGAAGGTAGGTGGGTAGCGCGGGTGATAACGTCACTTGGAGCCATCTGAATTATAAAAATTAAATTGGTTATTGTTTCGTAGGCTTGCGGCTCTATCCCGTACTAGAAAAAAAACATTTTTATTGATAAATAACAAAATGGGTGGTGTTTTTAAAAAAAACAACGAGAAAATCGTGATTTTGTCGTTGAAAAGCGGTTAAAAAAAATAGAAATAATTTTTATAATTAAGTAATTCTAGAACCGGACGGAGCTATTGCTGTTTAGAATACCCTACGAAAAATTGAAAGCAATCGGTTGTATACAATTGTTTCAATCACCCGCGCCGCTTTAAAAAACGTAGTTTAAAGTTTTGATTTCAGATTTCTTACAAAAAAATAAAAATGAATATTTACACTAATCTGCTATGCCTGGTGTATAGTAAACCTTCCATTTCTTCAAAGGCATCGTTTTCTGCTAATTTTTTGCTCTACTCTGCGAGAGTATAAAGGTAACGTATTAACAATTGAGAGGTAAGAGTCTTACTGTAAGACCGTTGCTGCTCTCGACTATATGCTATAGCTTTGTAAATATTTAATATTTCGGTCTAAAATTTTTACAGTATTTTCTCAATATATTATACTTACTATAAAAATGTTAAAAAAATAAGTTCGATTTTCCGAAACCCGAACACGAGACTACGTCCTTAAGTCCTGATGCAAATATATCGTAAACTTCTAAGGTGTGTACCGTTCCTTGCGATCGGCCGGTACAGGTCAACCTTGCGTTAATAAAGTCATCTTCGCGTATTGTTTTACTTGAATTCGGTTGGTTAATAACGTTCAGTTATCACAATAAACACATTCGCTGTATATGCCGTTTGAATGTTTGCAGCGTCGCGGCGCACTTATAAAACAGCTTCCATGCGGCGATAATAGCTTCTTCTCTTCTTCTTCATCTTCTTCTGTTCCCCGTACACAATTATTATATTATTATTACTGTGTTACTATGTATGAGGAGAGCGAGATGGAATAAGTTTTCATTAAAGTTTAAAGTAAATAATCGTCATTATTTATACACCAATACACTGGATTGCTTGCGTTTTATAACTGAATGTACAGCCGATCACAAACTTATTCAGAGTGTACAAGCCATTCAAGAGGACAGTTTTTAAAGGGTAAACTTTTGAAATAATTACACCAGAAGGGCAGAAAGTTTGAGATTAAATTAATATTGAGGAGGTTGAGCCGTTTTACGAAGATAATGAAAAAAATCTGAAATAAAGTTTTTTTAAACGATTTTTTTATGACAAAATTTTCTGTAAAAAATCTAAAATCATTAGGAGATTTATAAAGTTAAAAATTAAAAAAAAACTTTGACATGTAGTCTTATGGAAAATATGTCAACCTAGCATACAAACTGTTCATTTTAATTTTTTGCAAATAACCAAATAATGTCAGCAGTTCCGAAAACTAACTATGTAAAGCATCGATGTCTTACACATATGTATTTTAATATTTTTTCCAATTTAATTAGGAGACTTTTAATCAATAAAAAAATTATTAAACATTGGCACTTTTCGATTATGGACTTTTATTCTTGTCAGTTTTAACAATTTTAACTGAATTTTCAACTTTTTAATGATTTAATTTTAATTTTTATTACTTCTAATTTCTTTTTTTTTTATTATTTACTGCAAAAAATATGTAAAATACAGATTTTTTCATAAATTTATTTTTTTTAACCTAGCTTTGTACAAAAAATTCAAAAGTTAGTCCATTAAGTAATATACTGAAATAATTAATTAATATTAAAAAAAATATTTATTTATGCCTTTATGACAATAATTTATTGGTATCAACGACTTATAACCTTTTGTAAAAATTTATTATGGAAAAGTTCCCATTTAGAATTCGACTTACTTTTGATTGAGACTGTAACGGATCAACCTCCTTAACATTTACAGAACTGGAAAATCTTATGTCCATGGAAATGGATAACAGGTCAAAAAAAATATTTTTTTACGGTAACCACAAGCATTGAATGTTTAATTATTTTTTAAGTACCTATAATTAGTAAAGTTAACATCATACAATCAAAATAAATATACGCACAAAAAAATAGATTACATCATAACAATGCGTAAGTTATACTAATCAGAATGTACACTTTTACCAGCTTTGCGTAAATCCAAGACTGCGGTCAATACTTGACTCGATATGTCGACCTACAGTATTTATACAGTATTTATTTGTTTTGTTTGGCATGCCTACATCTCAGATAAGCCTCAAACACAATGACACGTTTATATTTGACTAGCGGTCCCGCCCAGTTTCACCCGGGTGCAAAAGAACGAATGGAGAAGGAAGGGACATGAGTACGCACATTCATCTTAGTTTACCGAGATGAATGTTATGTCCAAACTTCATAATGATCGGCGTTACCGTTCAAAAGTTTTTGTCGTTAAAAAGCAATATTTATACTTTTTTTAAGTAATAAATTTCTTTTAATATATCTAATAAATATTTAATTGAAAACATTGTAGGAAAATTATTTTTGTATACAGGTGCATATAGTTGTAACAGTTTTTAAATGAGCTATTAATTAGATTTATTTAATTTTAATTAGTTGTAATAGAATTTTAAAAAATTAAAATCTAAATCTTAAAAGAAAGCAATGTAGAAAATAAAAATAAAATAAAAATATATTCGCCGACGTGGGGCTTGAACCCTAGACCCTGGCATTAAGAGTCTTACACTCTACCGACTGAGCTATCCGGGCTTGTACTCTTGAACGCTAATATTGCAGTATTTAGTTAAGGCATTTCACCTGATAATATTTGTCGGACGAACTAATTTTGAGACATATTTTGCAACATTTTTCATTTATGTTCCGCCCCAATTAGTCGTAGCGTAATATTATATAGCCTATAGCCTTCCTCGATAAATGGGCTATCCAACAAAAAATTTTTTTTCAATTCGAACCAGTAGTTTCTGAGATTAGCGCGTTCAAACAAACAAACAAACTCTTCAGCTTTATATATTATTATAGATATATTTAATTACGCTGACTTAAATTACACGCGTTGGAATAGTATGTCTATTGAAATGATCGCCAGGACCGAAGGGGTTAAAACATAAAAAAAAATAAAATCCTTGAAAGTGTGCAAAAGCGATCACCTATAAACAATGGGTTTTCAAGCCACCGCAGTCCATCTTTCAGAGACTGCAAAGCTGTACGTCTCTCTCGCGAATAGAATAGAGTAGACAGAGTGAGACATAGCTCACGAGAGCTATAGCGAGTGAACACGAGGAGGTACTGTACGTACTTATGTGTGTAGGTATGAATGTACTGCGGAGCTTCTACTCGAGCCGCTATAAACTTCACTGAATAGAGTTAATGAGTTTTAAATGAAGAATAAATCAAAATTCAACTTGAAATTTATCTTAGCCGAACAGATGTACGATACTGGTGTATAGCAAAGACGTACGTCCCATTGTTTGATTGACTAAACATTTCGTTTTCCCCAACCAATTTTGAATTTATATTATTGTATTGTTTTGATTTCTTGAAAGTTTCATTCCATTTGAATTAGATTCTTGTTTTTATTTCAAAAGAGTCGACAATTTCTTCCTGTTTTGCTTTCAATATTAAAAGACATTTATTCAATACGCGTGAGTATAATATAATTTCGGGGCTCTGCTAAATTCGGGAGAAATAATAAATTACTTCATGTTGACGCGTAGAGTGCTAATAATGAGCCGAATTTGTACGATAATGTATTACTGCATAGTTTCTGGACAAATAGGAACGCGGTAGCGAGCCGAAACTGTATGGTAATGAATTATTACTGCATAGTTTCTGGACCAATAGGAACGCGGTAGCGATTTGTATATATGAAAACAGCATCGCAATTCAGCGCAAGTCAGAGCCATCTTGTGTGCATCGAGGGCGGTGGGTACGTCAATCAATGAAGTGATTTATTATTTTTCCCTCTTTTATTAGGGCCCCAATTACATACTACTTGTGCTAGTTGAATAAAGTATTATGTGCGACCATTGATCGAAGGAGAATATTCCACTCGCCTGCAAATTTCACGCTCATGGAATCTTCTTCTCTCACTAGTCGCACAATATACTATTATTTATTTTTTTAATAGATTTTTGACGACAAAATATTTTGGGAATTTTGTTACAAAATGTCAAAAGAATGAATGGAAAAAACTTAGGTAGAAAACGTAGACTGTGAATAATAATAATAATGCGTTTGACGTCCGTTTCTCGACTTTATGTCATAACAGACGCCATTCGCACCATTACTACTTTCCATCTATCACACACCCCGTTATTTTCTACATTTAAACTTCAACTTAATTAAAAGCAATGGGCGAATGAAGGAATTTTAGGGAAATCAGGATAAGGTAGGCAAATTTTGAGCATACTAGTTTGACAAGTAATCGGCCATGGCCTTGAATAAGGACCATCTCGATATTTATCTGGAATTATTGTGGGAAATCATGGATAACCGCAACAAGATGGCCGGTACAGGAATTGCCGAGAGGTAGTATAGCACAAAGTCCGCAGCCATATTTTCCCTTATCGGAATTCTAGCCCGGTACCTCCAGAATGCGAATATTGTGCTCTCACCACTACGCTACACCGCTCGGTACTGTATATATAAAATGTTGACTTCTAAACAAAAGTGCGTATGTATAGGAATAAAAATATATGAGGCACAAATATCAAAAAAACATTGTTATGTAGTGATTTAAACCTTTTTTGCTTCCAGTGCTTTAATAAACAAAATCTGGCTATATAAGAAGAGTTTATTTTTAAATATAGCTCTATTGGATAAAAAAGCTTTAGAATTATTATTACAAAAACCAAAATTGTTGATTAATTGTCAGCATTATTATTCAAACACTTCATAAAACTGAATGATATTAATTTAAAGACAAAAACATATAAAAATCCAACTTTACATAAACAAAGCGTTTTTGTATAGACTTTGATATTACTATATCAAAAAGCTTTGAGTAAATTTAATTAAAATTGAGTAAATAAATAATAACATCAAAGATATATTTTATATTTTTATCAAAACGAATTTCACTGAAATGAACACAAATAAATAAATCCACGGTGTTTTTTTCTAGTGTAACTTCTTATGCGAGATCGGGCCGTTTAACGCGTTAAATGTTTAACGGTGTAAAATATATATTTTTGAAGTGAAAACTTCTTTAGCGGCGTTGTACACTTTTTTTGTAATGGGTAAAAAATGTTAAACTCGCGTCAGGACACGTGACCTGATCGAAAATTCGTTAGACGGATGGAGAGTAGAGGTATGGGTAAACTGATCGAAAATTCGTAAGACGGATGGAGAGTAGAGGTAATATTCAAGTTTTCACTTCTCCCGGCGCTCCCGGAGTGCAACCCGTCTTTTTTTTATTGGCAAAAGCGTAAGCAATCAACCAAGCATGCTAAAAAGTATTTCGAAGCGATCCGTTTTAAAAAATGTCCAATATAGAAAGCTAAAATTTAAATATAAAATTATTTTTATTGTAGTACTTGCTGTGGCTCAGTCTGGTTTTCGCGTGTTGCTGTTACGATCAACAGATGGCGTTCCAATTGCGATAAAATATTTAGTATAGCGCGTGTTGCTTTAACGTCCAACAAATGACGCCGCACGACGCTGTTTAAAAAAAAAACATGTTTTCACACTGTCACAGGTGTGACATCTATATAACAGGAAAAAAATTACACAAGTATTCGAATGCAACATTGTGTCAAAATTTCAAAGCAATCGGTGAACTTTCGGAGATTCAAGATTTTTTGAACAAACGAATATTTACCTTTTTATTTATATAGATGCAACTTTAAAATTCGCGCACACTTGTCCAACATAAACCTGCACAGCATAAAACCTGCAAAATTATGTACGATGCCGCACACTAGACCAGCATAAACCAGCACGAACCTGCACAAACAAGCAAATTGTAGTGCTAGTTTCGTAATGTGAGGCAGACATTTTGCAGCTTTCAAGTAGTTTTATCAATTAATTAATGAACACACTAGATCGGTCCAGCACGGCTGGACAGAAATGGCAGGCGACCGATTGACGATCGTTGCTAGTTGCTGGTTGCAGGTGCTGGTCTAATTTGCGCGACATGGTTAAATAACATGGGTACCCTTCACGAACAGGATTTTTTGCTCGGTGCTGTGCTGGTCGTGCAGGTTTATGTTTGACAAGTGCGCGCGGTTTTTTAGACGTAAATTATCTGTAACGTGTAGACGTGTAAACAACACAATATCACTGTTTCTAAGCAGCGTACAAACAGTTCGACCATCGCGGACCGAACTGTACAACTATGCGCACTAAAGCTCTGTTTTTTTAAAGATAGCGATACCGTTATATAGCGGCCGTAATGTTACGAGCACTGACGTTACAAAAAACGTGTGCGTAGAAGAGAATGCACGACCGTAACGTAAGAAAGCGGCATTCATTTATTTCTGGGCACACGTATTTTGTTACGTCTTTCAACGTTATATTACGACCGCTATATTACGGTATCTTTGGAAATTAGGGATTTACAAACACTTCTTGAGTGTGTAGTGTAAACTAGCCAGTTTTACTAACTAAACTAAATTTTACTGTGTAAGCTTTGTGCTTTGTATAAGAAGTTATACTTCCTCCGAATATCGTGGTTTACACAATTTTTTTCCGTTCGTTTTGATAAGCCAGGAATATCTTTGTAATTAATTTTTAATCATAAATCAATTGCGATGGTTTTATAAACAATGTATCATGTGTATTTTTATAAACTTACCTTCAGGCTAAATAGTTTTTCGAAAATCGAGTTTTCATCAGATCTCGACATTTTGAACTCCTAAGAGAAGAAGCGATATGTAACCTTAACTCAAATTTATAAAAAAAATTCCTCGACAATAGCTCAACATTGTTGGTTTTAATAAGTTTGTTAAAAAACAAAAAAACTCTACTGTCCAAAATATTGATCTAAATTAGATATTCCGATGACTTTCACCATTCCAACCCACAAGTGAGGAATGGTACTAGTTTAGGTCAAAAATCACTTTTCAAAAATTTTACAATATCTTTCCGTTTTGAGGTCCTCTGAATCCAAAAAACATATTTTTGGAAAATCTCTGTGCGTCTGTTAGTCTGTTTGTCTGTGAACACGATACAGGTCAAACGGATAAGCGGATCGAAACCAAATTTTGTGAGGATATTTGGTATGCAAATATGAAGAGCCCTATTGTTTTTGGGGAAAATCGGCGCATGCGCAGAATAAATATTTGCTATAACGTTGTTTTTAATATAATAATGGTGTACTTTTCATAACGGCTTATTATTTTATTTATTTTTTCAAGAAAGTTTCGTTACAAAATTTTTTTCTAAACTTTACATACTCCATTCAACTTTAGTATCCCGTTGGAATTTTTGGAAAAACTTAATTCTAACCGATTTTATAACGATTGAATATTGGAAAAGTTATATGGTTTTATACGTTTGTCTAAAATTGGTATCGCTAAAGAAATCGTTATAAAATCGGTTAGAATTATTTTTTCCAAAAATTCTAACGGGATACTAAAGTTGAATGGATTTGTGATTTTTCTGGCTTGGTCCGACCAGCGAAACCCGTTTGTGAAAAAAATGGCGCAATTTGCAATTAAGGAACCAAAAAAAAAATGATCGTTAATTACTCGAGAAGTAATTGACCGATGACGCTAAAATTATTCATGCATGTTTGGGTCAACATAGACATCATTTTTGAGAATTTTCAGCCATCTATGTGCGGTCATTTTTTAGTAAAAAAATAATGAAAAAAACAGTTTTTTTAACTTTCGGGGCTATTTGCAAGTTAACAATTGCACTTAGCGACCTCTGTCAGTGCTCATTTTTTAGGAAATTTCATAAGGAACAACTTTCTCAATGCATATGCTATACTAAAAGTCAAGAGGGACGGAGATATTAAATGAAATAGAGAAAAAAGCACTATTTTCGTCACTAATTGTCAATTATAAAATCAAGCATACCAAAAATTTGTAAACAAACTTAGGGGGTTGAACTACACCCTAAAACGAAGCGATTCCAACAATAATCTCACCTGTGCACGAATAATGCACTTTTTAATGTTTTTACCTCCTCGCCGTCTAGGCTATTAATATTTACATGACGTGGAACATATTATGTAGGTAACCATGGCAACGATTAGCAAATATCATATTGAATACTAGCCATTACCCGCGTCACCTCACACGATATAATATATTGTATTTTCTTTATTTGAATCAAATGTCAACAATTTTGAAGTTGGAATGGTCCCGTCGCCCAATTGGCTGGAATTTTTTAGGAAGATTATCGTTCTACGATGCGGCGCAGACTGCACCGTGCAGTGCTGCCCGCCATACGATTGGCCGCCCTAGGCCCGGGCCTACTGGGCCTTAGGGCAAATCCGCCACTGGCCCACAGGTCAATCTCACATTCTGTATGTAAATTAAAAAAAGTTTAGTTTAGACGGAATTGTTGATAACTACAGCATAGAATGAAATGATTCGACATCACTGCGGTACGGTAAATGGTGAGAAAATGGGGGTGGGGGATGGAGGACGAGGTGGATGTATGATGTCGCAACTCGGAACACGCCAGTTGAAGGAAGAAACATTGTAGCACTATCAATGCTGGCGGCGGCGGCGGCGGCGGCTCATGTGGGAAATGCATTTCCCGACAACCGACTGCTGTTCTACTCTAAAAACATTCTCTTCAATACGAGACACGGTTAAAGCAAAATATCATTTTTAAAGAAGCCTAAGACTATTATGACCTCTGTTGTTGAGCGTCTAATATATTTTAGATTTGCTAATCAAATTTAACTGATAAAAACTTAGTCAAAAACATCATATATATTAATACGCTAAGGTTAAAGATGTTTGCCTCCCTTTTTAGAAAAAACCTCACAATTTCTCCACATAAATTATATATCATTTTACAGATAATTGTTTGCTCTACTGACATCGACAACTAAAAAATTTATTATTGCTTTTGTTTTTGTAAATCAATTAAAATACAGCAACGCTGAACAACGTCTGCCATCTAACGGCTTTAATTTTGAAACAGCGAGCAACGCTGAACAACGTCACAGCAATGCTGCATGATGCCATCGACTTAGCTCAACGTTTTTGCTACTTGGGCCTCTATATGACAATTTTAGTAAAATATTTCTTCGAATTGTCATCTGAGCTTCATATTGTAATACAACAAAAAGAAAAACGTTATAAGCAGTGTGCAAAATTAGAAACGAATTGAATACCTGCAATCATATTTAAAAAAATAATTTTGTAAAGTGATAATTATTATACTTATTTAGTGCGAATAATTCGCACAGGTCACACTAGTATTCTATATTCATATAGTAAAATTGATTGTTATGAAGGCAAGATCAAGTACTGCCGTATCATCCTTTTCTCGAAGCAACTCAAGGCGCTTTTGACCCCCGTGTAACTTCGTTGTGGATAAGGCAAGAAGTTTGAATTTTTAGTGATCAAGAAGAGATACTATAACTAGCTATATTGCCAATATACTTAATAATTACGGTGGGTACGTCAATCAATGAAGTGATTTATTATTTTTCCCTCTTTTATCAGGGCCTCGATTACATATTACTCGTGCTAGTTGAATAAAATATTATATGCGACCATTGATCGAAGGAGAATATTCCACTCGCATGTTACCGCACTCGCTAAGCTCGTGCGGCAAATTTCACGCTCATGGCATCTTCTCCTTCTCTCACTAGTCGCACAATATGTACTATTATTTATCTGACGATTTAACATTGCTTTGAGCCGGTTTCGTAGAAGCGGCAGCCACACGCATGTTATATATCCGCGCTCCATATCAGTTCTCGGGAGAAATCAGCCGGCGCAACACATTATTATAAACGTGAACAGTTAAAGCTACCTGCCTCGTTTTATATTAGTTGTCCGTCGCGTCGACTCGTTCCAATTCCACTTCTTCAGTCTCCTGCGCGCCTGGTGTAATGTTGTCGCTCGAAGCCGATTGCAGCTCACACGGCGTGTCATTATTGTTTATGGTTCGTCTCGTTCACCATGTCTTTGATTTATTGAAGGACTAGTTGCAGTGTCGGATGTACGAGGAAGGTTCTAGGGGCTGAAGCCCCCACAAATAATGTAATGCGTTTACCGTCCGTTTCGTGACTATATGTCAAAACAGATACCATTCATTGTGGATCATTATTAAACTTCCACTTAATTAATAGCAATGGGCGAATGAAGGAATTTTTAGGACATTAGGATAAGGTAGGAAAATTTTGTGCATAGGAGTTTGACAGGTAATTGGCCATGGTCATGAATAAGGAACCATCTCGATATTTATCTGGAATTGTTGAGGGAAACCATAGAAAACCGCAACAAGATGGCCGGTACAGGAATTACCGTTTCTCGGCGAAAGGCAGCAGGAAAAAGTCCCAGATTCGAATCCGGTACCTCCCGAATGCGAGTCTAGTGCTCTCACCGCTACGCCACCCTGCTCGGTGTTTCTCGACTGTATGTCATAACAGACGCCATCCGCACCGTTACTATTTTCCATCTATCACAGTTCCCGTTATTTTCTACAATTTTTAAACTTCAACTTAATTAATAGCAATGGGGCGAATGAAGGAATTTAAAGATAAGGTAGGCAAATTTTGTGCATAGTAGTTTAACAGGTATTCGGCCATGGCCTTCAATAAGAAACCATGTCTTTATTAATTTGGAATAACTGAGGGAAGCCATGGAAAATGGCCGGTACAGGAATTACCGTTTCTCGGCAAAAGGCAGCAGGAAAAAGTCCCAGATTTGAATCCGGTACCTCCCGAATGCGAGTCTAGTGCTCTCAAACTACGCCACCCCACAAATTATTTTTCTAATGATGCACTTTTCCGATGATGCACTTCTGTAAACGCTTTCGTCAGCTTACTCCCCAAGTCAAGCGTTCCTAAAGAAGTTTTACTTCAAAAAAATCACTTGCACCTCCGGGTTTGGCGCTCCGAACGATCGCCCAACTTTTCACTTTAATACCAACTGGTTTACTTTGATGAATCACGGGTCCACTAGAAAGTTAAGTAGATATTGTCATAAATAGAATAATCAAACCGATCGCGGCTTTGTATTTTCTTTATAGTCCTTTGTTACATCTTCAATAAATAAAGAGGGGGTTGTTCAACCGTATTTCTACATGTTTCCTCTTCTATTTGATTATAGTTGAGCATAAAGCGAACGAATAAACGAACGACTTGTCTTCTTTCTTTTTCAATAAATGCATTCATATTTCAACAACTTGCAGTATGGACTTCGTATTACCGAAGCGTTTTAAACTGACGACGTGACCCATAGACATAGAGAACTTTTTTTTTTGTACGAAGGGGGAAATCCAGTTACGGACACCTCTCTGGGTAGTGTGGGACTCGAAGCATTGCTCCATACCCACTAAAACCCCCTCCCTCGCGCTCTATGTGTCCCCCCACGGTACCGACCTCCAGTCATTCCTTCGTGGGGGGAAAAGTTACGGCTCAAAGCCGTTTCCTTCTTAATTCTTCTGTCTTTAGGTCTTCCATAATTCTCACAGCAAGGTCACATCCGGCATTCCAGTCCTCCTGTGAGCGCAACATATTTGTGACAAAGTTTTCAACCGTCACCGATGTTCCAGTTGTCCTCTCCAGCGTCTCCCTGTGTTGAGTGAATCGGATACACTGTACAAGAACTTGTTCCGCAGTCTCCTCTTCTTCTAGACATACCGGGCATTCTGCTCTCACCTCTATTCCAAATCTGTTCAGATATTGCTTAAAAAGATATAGAGAACTGAACAGTGCACATCGACAAAAGTAAAGAGATGGCTCTTTTCTACAGGCTCTATCTCTCTTTAATTTTTGATGACCACGTGAAACCGTCTATTTCGTACCGCTGTATCGATGAAGCATTCATCGTTCTCTTCGTTTTAATGAGGGGAAGTGCACAATGTATGTTTCATCACGATGTGTACGAATTAACACAGGTAAAATCGATTCAGGAGAAATCCATATGAAGACAAAAAAATGTCAATAACGTTCAAACTTAACAAAATGGATTACGGTCGAATTTCGACCACTAGTCGAAACAAAACTTGATAAAGGAGCTTGAACTTATTTTTGAAGTAAGACTTCTTTAGGCACCCTTGACTTGAGGAGTAAGCTGGTGAATGCCTGACGAGAGCGTTTACGGAAAATGCGTGATCGAGCGAGGCGAACGGAAGATGAGAGGGAGATATAAGTTAGTGAAGATAGAAAGAGAGGGAGTTACGTTTTGTATATTACTGTAGGGGCACATTTACTTTCTCTCTTCCTCAACAAATACTTCACTGGCTAGTGGCGCCATCAGGTGACTGAAAATATAAGCAGTACTAACAATAGAATGACACATACTTGGCGCCATCAGGTGGCCTTTACTTGCCAGTGGCGCTATCGGATGACTAAAATCCAACGAGAGCTAAGTAATTGCAATGTTTTACTTTTGTTTTTATTATCTTTATGTTTATATTTCTTTCTTCTTACATTAGACTGTCCATTTCGTTCTTGAACAATTTTATAAATTAATATTTTGTTCAATACATTAAATATTCTACGTTTAAAGTGAATAAAATTGTAAATTCATTTTATATTTCATATTTTGTGAATTTTCGGGTGAATAATAAGAAATTATGGCAGGAAGAAGTTTTACTTCAGTCGTGTGGTCTAAAGCACACTCGTTTTTTTTGTGGTTAATTAAACGTATTACGCCAATTGAAATCGACAGAGCTGTAGCTATAAATATCGCTTTGCGTTTTTTACAAAGCATGTTTCACCCGCATAACACCGTAAACTACGTAAATAAATAAACAAATACACATCAAACATGCGCAGGATAATGTGAGTTGCGATTATATATTCAAGTGTTTTTGCTTCTGTTGAAGTTTTATTTAGTTTGAGATATTAAATGCATTTTGTCTTTGATGCACGTGAAATTAATAACTACTTAAACATTGTGTTTTAATGTTCCGGGTAATATTATTGTGTTCAAATACAATTGCTTTTATTAGCAAACGATTATTAATTCATTGTTATTGTTGAAGTACGGAATAATGGGAGTTCGGAAGCACTTTGAGGACTGGATTCACAACCGACGTTCAACAACCTGATAGTAATTTAGCTAGACACGCGGCAGCGTTAAGCCAAAAAAAAGGTTCTGGCGACACAGTAGCCGTGTGTTATATTACGCGAACCATTTGGTGCCACTAATTTTGACTCCTTAATAACTCAAAATCTATTTAACATTAACACATGAAATTTGGTTTATTTATTAAAACCACTTAGATTAACTAGAACCCCAAATTTCATAAATACAGCTCAAACGGTTATTGGGATATTAACGTCTAAAAATCGGCATTTTTATCATTGACATATAGATCAAAAACCTAACCAACTTCCAGATGACCTAGAAAGTAGAAATTAGGCGTCCAGTCCAGATAGGGTATATAAAGGAAAAAATCAGAAAAAAGTGAATTTTTAAGATTTGAATAAATAAAATTGTCAACCAATTTTTTTCAGACCATATATTGACAAAAATTATATAAAAATATAAATCAAAATAACAAAGGATGACGTTTCGATCCGGATTTGGATCTTCTTCAAAAAAATCTAAAAAAATATAAAAAATATTAGTATTAGTTATCTTGATTTATATTTTTATATAATATTTGTCAATACAGTATAATCTCACTAATCCGGCACTTCGATAGATCGGCACGTCCAATAATCCGGCACGTCCAATAATCCGGCACCCTCCGCCCACGCCTACATGTTAATTTAATACATTACATACATTTATTCCCTCTATGAAATGCTTTATTTTATTCATTACCTATGACTTTTTCGCTATAATCCAGTAATCCGAACATTCCAATAATTCGGCACCCTCTGGTTTTTAATAGTGCCGGATTAGTGAGATTACACTTATATGGTCTGAAAAAAATTGGTCGACAATTTTATTTATTTGATGAGTTCTTTTCAGACGTTAATCAAGATTTGAATTTTAAGATTTGAAATATTTTCCAAGCAATCGATTTTTATTGACACCTAGCACCTTTCGAAGTAGAAAATTATAGGTACTGAAAACAAGATTAATTCTACAAATCAGTTTTGAATGATAAATTATAATAATTTCATTACAAAAAGTAATGATATCCCATCGAAAACATAAATATGAATATAAGTGAGCCAAGTTTAATATTCAATACAAAAAGAATTGAGACTTTTACTTGGCAAGTTTTCACACAATATATAAAGATGAAGTTTAGGTATAAATCATAATATAAAACACGAAAACTTGTCAAGTGAAAACCTTTTTAGATCTCAATTCTTTGAATATTGAACTTGGTTCACGTTTTCACATTTATGTTTTTGATGTTATATTATTCTACAAAAAAATTGAAATATCATCAAAAACAGTTCATGGCTCTTAACTGGAACGATTCGTCGACCTGGTTTCATGAAACCGGGCACAGCAATTACGTCATTCGTAATATAGTTATGAATATTAAAACAATTCAATATTCTGTATCTGACAAAGGATATATCGTAGTGTATTTCTCTCGGTTACAATATTCGTAGCCAAAAAGAAAAGAATTCTTGCGACCGGTAGTGAAGTCTGGATATATAAAAATGCGCATAACATTTGCATTTAATGAACACCTTTATGAGAACGAGAAAGAGACGAATCGAGACGAGGTGAAATACGGAACAATCCGACCGGGCGTACGGGAATAATTGCATAGTCACAAAACAAAATGCTCATGTAGAATTTTTGGTAAGTTTGATGTGAAACATATAAAAGCGCGTTTGAATGGGAGTAAAAACGCGTAATCGGCGTGACGTTTTGAAGGCGCGACACTGTTATGAGGTGACGCTGCGTTTTTTATATCACTAGTATTTCGTTAGACAACAAAGTGATCATATAAGATAGAGGTCGGCAACCCGAGGCCCGCAAGCCTATACCTTGCGGCCCGTGACAGTTTTATAATTAAAAGTCTTATATACCTACATAAATAAATAATTAAATTAATTTTCTCAAATCCTTTTTCTTGTGATATTGAAGATGTAGGTACCTATAGTCATTTACAAATGAACGTGATTGATCTCCAATCTAATGATACTCTCAAAAACTCTTTCTTTGAAATCAAAGATCTTGTTAAATTTTATGTCAGTTTGCCATCTAATTTTGACGAATTGAAAAGGTTTGCTCTGCCATTAATTACAATTTTTGGTAGTACTTACTTGTGCGAACAAATCTTTTCGATTCTCAATTACAGAAAAAATAAATATGCTTCTCGTCTCACAGATGAGAATTTGAGAGCTATTCTACGAATTGCAACTACAAACCTGGAAGCTAACATACAACAAATAGCCACTCAAATACAACCTCAAACGTCACACTAATTTTTGTAAAAGAACAGTTCTGTTTTGAAGTTCTCAGTTAAATTTTTAAAAAAATTCAAATGAAATGTTTTCGAATTTTCAATACCTATCACAAATACTTATTATTAAAATTATGAACAACTGCGGCCCACCTTTATTTCAATTTGCCACTATGTGGCCCTTGCCTGCCAAAAGGTTGCCGACCGCTGATATAAGAGATCCATTTTTTCTTTTTGAGGTACGGATCCCTAAAAACGAGCACGGTAGAGCCATCTCTCGGTGCAAAAATGAAACGCCAGAATACATTTGCGTTCCTGTAAACGTTGTAGTAGGTAGATCGTCTGTTATCACGAATGTGACGATCTACCGATCGTCTTATTTGTGCCAGGGCAGTGTTATTTTACCGAAATTAGTGCGTGAATGATTCTGTCTTGTGACCAGAAAACCGCGTTCCATTCTTCCGTGCATTCGGTACTCTTTTCTGGTACTATATCTATATCTATGTATGGATGTGATTATTAAAAGAAACGCATTTTCTCTCTGCGTCGGTATAGTGACAACGGACAGAGATAGCTGTATATCGTTCTTATGTTACATATTGTGTTTTATATAAGCCGAGTTTAAAAAATAACGATGTATTCACGCGGAGCTTAGTTGCGGTAGCTGAAGTGTAACTGTTTCACTTATATGAATGGACCACTTTCACTTCTTTGCGTCTGTAAGTCATTTATTCTGACGCCATTCGCACCATTACTATTTTTTTTCTACCACACTTCCCGTTATTTTCTACAATTTTTAAACTTCAACTTAATTAATAGTAATGAGCGAATGAAGGAATTTTTAGGAAATTAGGATAAGGTAGGCAAGTTTTGAGCATAGGATTTTGACAGGTAATCGGCCATGGCCTTGAATAAGGAACCATGTCGATATTTATCTGGAATTGTTGAGGGAAACCATGGAAAACATCAACAAGATGGCCGGTACAGGAATTACCGTTTCTCGGCGAGAGGCAGTGGGAAAAATTCCCAGTCACATCTGCCCCCGCCGGGATTCGAACCTGGCACCAAATTAATATACCAAAGTACATAAAACGTGACATCTCAAAACTTTGTTATTTACGGTTTTTTATGACACTTTTTGAATTGGAGATTTTTTTTCTAGTTTATTATTGGGAAGAAGAATGTAACAACACACAAGTTGGCTTACATTATTTGTTTGTGTGTGAAAAATAATGTGTACCGTTCTAAAATTATCAAAGTTTGATAGGTGGGACGACCCCATTACCGATTCTCGACGAAATCCAATAAAAAAAGTTCAGTATCACATTTAGTTCCGCCATTCAAACTCACCAGTATTCGAATGCGAGTCTGTCACTTTTATCAGTACCCTTTGGCTTGGTCAAAAGTCACGACCTTCGTAAACAATAAATAACCGAGGTGCCAACCTGTTAACAACATTCAGCCGCAGTGACAGAGAGAGAGAGATGCGGTCGGGGAATCACAAACTAAGTTCCGTGCGTTTATACAAAAGAAGCGTCAGCGTTACTTTTAATTCCGAGTATTTAATTAGAGCCAAAAATTTCATACTTTGAAGGTAGCGGTTAAAACAGTCGGTTGTTATTGTGAACGTACAGCAGCGTGCAAATGAAACGACCGGCTTAACTTTTATTTTTTTTTTTGTGAACAATATTACTTAATAAAAAATCACAAATATTATAATAACATGTAACAATTATTATTATTTTATTCAACATATTTATTAACATGAATATTATTTAATTCAACATATTTATTAACATGAATATTATTTAATTCAACATGTTTATTAACGTAAGTTTGCAACATGAATATTATATCTATTTCAATATGTTTATTAACGTACGTTTGTAACATGAATGTTATTTAATTCAACACATTTATTAATTTAAGATTTTTTAACATGAACACTACTTCCTAGTTCATACGCTCCGCTGCCAACTTGCCTCTGTTTCTCCACATGACCATCAGAGTACACCAGTGGCGGCGTGGCTTTTTAAGACGTGGTGTTACAAATATAATATAATAAATCTGGTGCGCGCGCAGTGACAATTCAAATATAAACCCAGAGCAAAACGTGTTTGTTGTCTGACTGAGCAGAATGACGCCATGTTGATTTGTGGGCGTTTGTTCAAGTCGCCCATGTGACAAGATACTGCTTCCTGATTGGTTCTTGCTCATATCTAGCAGCGGACCTAGCATGAAAAATAGTCCCTGTTCTAATTTTAAAACCAATCTTGTGAGCTTGCAGGCGAGCTCGCAGTGACAGATGGAAGAACATTCCTAGGATTGAATCTGGTCCTATTGCTTTGGCAATAAATATCTACTGTGACCTGTGCGAATTATTCGCACTAAATAAGTATAATAATTATCACTTTACAAAATTATTTTTTAAATATGATTGCAGGTATTCAATTCGTTTCTAATTTTGCACACTGCTTATAACGTTCTTCTTTTTGTTGTATTACATGACAGATCGAAGAAATATTTTACGAAAATTGTCATATAGAGGCGCAAGTAGCAAAAGCGTTGAGCTAAGCCGTCAGATGGCATCATGCAGCATTACTGTGACGTTGTTCAGCGTTGCTCGCTGTTTCAAAATTAAACGTCAGATGGCAGTATACAGTATTGTGTCTGTTGTATTACAATATGAAGGTCAGATGACAGATTGAAGTGTTGACGTTGTTTCAAAATTAAGGCCGTAAGATGGCAGACATTGTTCAGCGTTGCTGTATTTTAATTAATTTACAAAAACAAAAGTAATAATATGTTAGATATCGTGTCCATCGAGATAATAATTAATAAAAAATCGCAGGATTGTGGAAAAATTTGTCCTCAATCCTGCGATTTTTTATTAAAAGCAATAATAAATTTTTTAGTTGTCGATGTCAGTAGAGCAAGCAATTATCTGTAAAATGATATATAATTTATGTGGAGAAATTGTCAGGTTTTTTCTAAAAAGGGAGGCAAACATCTTTAACCTTAGCGTATTAATATATATGATTATTGTTATCAATAGCACAATATCAGAAAAGTTACTTCATTTGTTTTAATTTTGTGACAATAATTTTACATTTAAAAGAAACTAACAATTTTAAAATATTAACATTAACCAGTATCTACTATTAAAAATATAAAACATAACAATAACAATTAACAAGTTGAGTGACACCATGTTCACAATCAATCAACAACACTATACTGATAACATGTGACAGCATTTGAAAACTCTGAAGATGATACAAAACTTATCGAATCGTCAGTATTAAATGCAAATTTAAAAATTTCAGTAAGTATTGCTTCTTTTTCGATCCTTATGCCACGGAATTTTTTCCAAATACCTATCATTATCAATAATAATCACACGCCTTATGAATAAGAATCATTAAAATCCGCTCACAACCACTAATTGTTGCACATTGCCGTATCGTATACTCGTGTATATATGGTACTGGTATAGCTCCGGGAGCTACATGTATAACCCTGTGTAGAGAGCATGCATATTACAGTTGTCAGTTTTAATTGCGTTTTTTGTTAAAACTTTTCCGTTAAAGTTATATCTATATAATAAGCATAATGTGACACTTTTATTATTAAATTTGTATATATTTAAATCCTTAAACAGGAAAAGTAAAGTTTAAATATCTCTCAAATTGTTGACGTTGCAACATTATTATTTAATGTTGTGCTTTCGAAATTTGTCATTTAAAAAAGGACGAGCTATACCGTGTTTGTAAATTTATAGTTATAAGGAAAAACGGTTTAAGTCAGGCTTTGGAAAAATAAAATTAACGTACCGCAGTAAAATGTTGAATATTTGATCAGTTTAGATTGGGTTGTGTTAGTCTAAAATCCGGAATTACAAAAATATACCCTCATCTGTTAAGTGAATAAAATAGTGTTGTAAAGGCAGATTACAATATAAAGAATTTCAAAATGTAATTTCTGCCAAGATAGTCATGCTGTCATTAACATTAATTAATTAATAAAAAAATTAATAAAAAAACTCGAATGTGTAAAAATGAGTAACTAAGAGGAATAAAATAAAAATTAATTATTTTTAAAAACTAAAACCTGTCTGTACATAAATGAAATTGATAACTAAAAAGAGGAAAATAAGTCGGAAAATCTCAACATGCAGTGGATGAGGCCCGTTCAAAAACAAAAAGAAGAGACAAACAAGTCTCCACCTGCTGCATGTTGAGATTTTCCGACTTGTTTTTCTCTTTTCAGTTTTTTTAAATATTTTTTTTATTATACACTTTTTTATATATAAGCAAGTAATGTTACATACTTATTTTAAAACTAGCCGTTACCCGCGGCTTCGCACGAATGCATTCCCATTATTTGGCATATAGTTACTCCTTTCTCGACGTAGACCCCCTAATAAATTTCAGCATTCGCGTGATCAACGTCCTGACAAACCTTGAAAATGACACCCATGTTGATTTTTAGACTATTTACCTCTTTTCAGCTTCTGAAGGGGTTGTTTTTGAAAAAGCATGAAACACGTGTTAATTTATTTGTTGATATGAGCAATCCTGCGCATTTTCGAATTGATCTATCTTATATGATTTCTCCATGCAAAATTTGAACCCACGTTGCAACATTTTAGGGGTTGAATTTTCAAAAATCCGTCCTTGGCGGATGCCTACGTCATAATGACTGTCTGTATGCCAAATTTCAGCCCAATTCGTCCAGTGGTATGAGTTGTGCGTTGATAGATCAGTCAGTCAGTCAGTCCTTTTATATATTTAGATGAAATTCCATATTATTGCTAGAAGATTCTACAGAACCCATAGTCGTCCCAACATAGGGCACGCAACACTAGTGTTGCGCCTCTTGGGACGACTATGGGTTCTGTAGAATCTTCTAGCAACAATATTAATGTATAAATAGCCCTAAAGAAGTTTCTCTTCCCTCGTGAACTTATGTGAATAAGGCTCACACTTTTTCTTTGCAATGTAGTTAGTAGTGTGTCTATTGTTTCTGATATTGACGTGACCTTGGTGTTCTTTTGTCTTTTTAGAGCACGTGAAATCTGACACTGATACACTGCCGACTGACAATTACTGTGCTGAAAACGAGACAGGACTCGGGCGATGAGTCGACACTCGAGACGAGAACGACACCGGAACTAGGTGTGGAACGGGAACTCAAATAATGATTGTTATCAGTTCGAGCTGGCCCTGTGTCTCGTGTCAACGCTAAGTGAGTAAAACAAATGACAAGAGTCATCCACCCGCTATCTATCTCTCTAGTCTCTACATCGCTAAACTTAAACTATTACTTCACACGCCAGTGTTGCCAACCCGACAAATATTAAAACATTCGAATCTTTGACTATTTACTAATGGACAGCTACTTGCACGTCCTTTTCCTATAGTAACGTCTTTCAGCATTTTTGGAATTTTAAGAGTCGCTTAACGTTCCAAAGAAGCGGCAGTTAAAATGTTGTTTTTCTTTTGATGTAAAACTTTTTTAGGCGCGACTTGAGAGTAACTCAGTTCTCAGTCTATATAGCAGGGGTGTCAGACTGATTTTTCTAAAGGGCCATTAATAAGATTTAGAGTGTGTTAGCGGGCCAGACTCTAAATTAAAAACTAAAACACATACTAAATTAAAATCTTTCTTTATCTAGTTTGAATCAATTTTCATATAAAGGTAATGAAAAGTGTATATTATCTTGAGCTTGAGGATCCAGACACCTGAGGTCTCTAGTTTTTGATAAGCTCATTGATGTCAGGTGTCTAAAATCCTCACTGCGGATAGATTCTGGTCACGGGCCGTATTGAGATGACTTGAGGGCCAAATGCGGCCCGCGGGGCGTATATCTTTAACATCAGTGCTATATGGTCTGTTCACACAGCTTCCGCTACGGTAGTAATAGAAATATCTCACAGATGGCGGCATCAAAACACGTCTGTAGAAACCATCTTCAACGAAAGGTGAAACATAGCTATGTTGTGATCACCCGAAGATTGACGAAACACATAATTATATTAATAACAACTAGTGGTCGCCCAGTAATCGAAATTAGACCGTAATTCATTAAATTTGATTAAGTTTGAACGTTATTGAAGTTCTTTTGTCATTATATGGATTTCTCCTAAATTGATTTTACATGTGTTAATAGGTGATATGCAAGATTTTTTTTATATTTTTAATAGATTATATTTTAGTCAACCATAATACGGAAAAAAATTGATAATCATTTAAAAATGTAATATTATCATAAGAAAAAAAATATTAAATTTCACATTCAAAAATAGACAGTTTAAACAATCGGCCATGTTCGCGGGCTTATGTGACGTCATGATATACGATGCATGCCAACCTTGATGTCAAATTATCAATGTTCTGAATGAAGTTTATTTGTTGTTTTCTCTAAATACTGACATAATCTTACTGTGAGAAGACACAGTCGTCATGAAAACTGTTGTTGATATATACTCTGACGTCACGATGCGTTTTGAAAATTCGAAAATAGCGCTTATTTTCTACATTTCTTTTTTATTATTTGTATTTTTTTCAGTGATTAGATTAATAAAATAACCATTACGTTATGATCAAGAACTAAAATGTATTTCGAAATAAAAATTTTAACCAATTTGGAGTTTTATGCATATGACCTATTCGCCTCATTAAAACGAAGAGAACGATGTATGCTTCAACACAATGTGTGCGAATGAACACACTCAAAGTGACACCACATTCTTATTTTCCTTCGCGTATTTATATAGTAGGTAGGTATAGATTATGAAGTTGGTGAGTGTTTTTCGTCGTCAGTGAGTTCGTTCTATTAATTTTATAAATCAGTTATTTTTGTAGCATTAACGAACTTGTTCACATTATAAATGTTTTTTGGAGATCTATTTAAATATAATAGATAATTAATAATCGGGAAACCGCTGTCTTTACCATATATCTTTGATTGTTTTTGTATATTAAAAATTTAAAAAACTGTCGAACTGTCGCTTAACCTTTAGGAAATGCAGTGATTCCAAAGCATAAAAATAAACGCTAATATTATGCCGAGGAGGCGCTGGTTAAAACAACATAGAGTGCAGTTCATTAGCGTAATAACAGAGTTAATTGTTGTAGTAAATAGATATAAAGTACATGCCGTATAAAACAATGAAACAAATGAAACACACGTAGCCTGTACACATGTTTGCATATACATATTTCTCAGCTCACAAGGTCAAATGGTTCATATAGGGTTTTTGAAGACTTCAGCTTCCAATGTTTTCAGTTCACAGAAGAGGATTGTTAGATGTATTGGCGGGGCGACACAGTCTAGCTCCTGTAGGGAAAATTCAAAATATTTACTTTAAGATCATCTTATATTTTTGAATTAGCTTTATATACTTTTACAAATAAAGATAAATATGAACTAGGTTCTGATATTCACAACATCAATACATGCCAAAAAAGCACTCTAAGAGTTCCTTATAGTCGCCTAAATTTGAGCAAAAGATCCCCAGCCCATCTAGGGGTAACTATTTTTGATAAACATTTCAGAAATTCTCTGAAAATGTATTTGCTGGAAAACGCTTTTTATAATTTAAATGAATATTTACTGTAATGTTCATTCACCTGACATTTTTAATACTGTACTTTACAGTTTCTTAAAATAAAAGCTTATCAGCCAGTTGGGCGACGAGACCATTCCAATTTCAAAAGTATTAACATTTAATATGGTACAGTGCTTTTCAATATTTTTCATGGTGCAACCTCCTTAGTATGAAAAAATATTTTGGGACCCCTTACCTTCCGCTGTTCCTAACAAGTATAGTGTATTTTATTATATTACAAATATCAAATCCGTCCAACATTTTTATTTATTTTCATAGTTAGGTATCGGTTAAATACATAATTAAGTACCTAAAACAGAACGTTGGTTTTTTTTTACTTCCTTTTAGAGGTATTGCGACCCTCCAGGGGGTCGCGACCCATACTTTGAAAAACACTGATATAGTATAATAATACAAACAGTAATAATAATTCAATAATAGTATATTGTGCGACTAGTGAGAGAAAGAGAAGATTCCATGAGCGTAAAACGCACGCGAGTGGAATATTCTCCTTCGATCAATGGTCGCACATAATATTTTATTCAACTAGCACGAGTAATATGTAATCGGCGCCCTGATAAAAGAGGGAAAAATAATAAATCACTTCATTGATTGACGTACCCAGCGCCCTCGATGCACACAAGATAGCCATGACTTTCGCTGAATTGCGATGCTGTTTTCATATATACAATACCGCCTACCACGTTCCTATTGGTTTAGAAGCTGTGCAGTTTTTTTTTCATTATTTAACGGCTTGGGCTTACTACTGCGTTCCTATTGGTCCAGAAAATTCATTATCTCACAGTACGGTTTATTATTAGCACTCTACGCGTCAACATGAAGTAATTTATTATTTCTCCCGAGTTTAGCAGGGCCCCGAAATTACATATTACTCACGCGTGTTGAATAAATAAAATTATCGACCAATTTTTCAGACAAATATATTAACAAAAAATATAAAAATTAATACATTTTGTGAAAAGAACTATATTGAACAAACTAAAAGAGCTCTTAAAACAAGAATAAAAGAGCACCAAAATAACTACCTATAAATTATTCCCGGATAAACAGAACATTATAACTAAAAACAAATTTGAACACGACCACAAAATTAATTGGGATAGTATAAAAATTTTAGATAATGAAACAAATTTCTTTTAAAGAAATATTTCGGAAATGTTACATATAAAATCAAATAAAAACTCTCTCAATGCTCAGTTAGATACGGAAAATTTAAGTAACGTAGATATATAATATTATTATGAAACAATTTTTGTTTTTAATGAATTTTTTCTTTCTTTTTAGGTACCTACCTACTTACAATCATATCCATGACTACTTATTAAAAATTGTAAAAAGCGACTTTTTTCCAAAAACCAATAAGAAACTAATTATTAATTAATTTTTGTATGTTTTCGATCAGTTCTGAAGAAGATCCAAATCCGGACCGAAACGTTAATGTATTAATTTTTATATTTTTTGTTAATATATTTGTCTGAAAAATTGGTCGATAATTTTATTTATTGAAGAGTTCTAATCAGACGTTAATCAAAGATTGAGTAATAATAATTATTACTGTTTGTTTAATAAATCGATAAAGTCTTCTTCGAATATTTTCTTATGAACCTTAAGAAAATTTTATATGAATTTATAGAGAAAAAAACAGAAATTTCGAGAATATTAAAATGTATATGTTGCCATTTAAAAAAAAATTCATGTACCTACACTTAAAAAATTACCAAAAAATTTGACGTAATCAATTTTGCCTCGTGGCCAAATATTTATACATACATGCTGTATAATGAATATACCGCATTAAATCTAAACGGTTTTGTTCAAACTCTCCTTTCTCTTTTGCGCTAGTTGCGCTGCTAACGGCTTGTGCGGCGTCAGGGCTGTACTCTCGCGTCGTCCGTATCACGTGCCTTTGCCGCACTCCTTTCGCTCGTCCAGCGTCTCGACGCGCTACAACCTAGGGCGCGTGGCTGCTATGTAATTGTAACGAATTGGCGGTAATTATTTAAATTGTTGCATATTTATTGTGTTCGTATTGTTGTCGCTTGGGAAAGGGTAATTTGCTCTGTTTGGATTAAATACTACACGGTTGCTTGTTGTCGTTGCAACTTGACTCCAAGATTTTCACACTAACTGGTTTTTATTGTCGCAATATTTTTTAAAACTTATTAAATTGGACGTATTGTACGCTCCACGAATCTAAAAGGCTCGAAAGTTAGATGCGAATGCAGGCTTGCGCTTGTACAGTCTGTTGAAAAACTATAAATTCGCAACTCAACAAAACTAAAGTAACAATAACAACTTGACAATAGCGTACTCGACTGTACTTTAAAGCAGGAAAACGACAAGTGACAAAGGCAACGAGCGATCACGGCCAATCACCGACGAGCGCAGGTAGCTGGGAGGTGGTGGGAGTATCAACGGCTCTAAAATGTGCCTTTGCGACGCTGTTTGTGACTAACTTCAGAACCTTTTAGATCCGTGGCGCGTACTATATTCAGTACCTACGGTCAACTAAGCGTTGCGCAGTAGATAAAAAATTTCAGCCAATTGGGCGACGAGGCCATTCCAACTGCAAAATGTTAACAATTGATTTAGTATAATAAAGAGAATAAAATTTCTGATATCGCTTGAGGTGACGCAGGTAATGACTACTATTTTTAATATATTTGCTATTCGGTGCCGTTGTTACCAGCATAATACAGTGTAACCTCTTTATAACGAATCTCAAGGGACCGAGCATTTTTTTCGTTATAAAGAGTTTTCGTTATATAGAGGGAAGAAAGAAAAATAACCAAATTTCAGCTAATTAATTTATTCAAAACACATATAGTCTGTTAACTTTGGCTGACGTTTTTTTACTATGTCAATATTTGTTTTGTATTTATTATCTTATGCATGTCTTGGAATGTGGTGGAATCATCTTCATTAAACAATAGGAATTTTTCGATAAGTTTGGCGGCATCAAGTGCTTGTTGAATAAATGGTGATGGTTCAGAATTGTCCTCTTTACGTCTGTAAATATTTGCTGACGCCTAAATATGAACATATTTCTTCGTAATAGAGAATGGCTGTTGCGCTATAAAGAGGGTATTGATGTATGGGCTTTAAGGTAAACCAACCAAATTGTAAAAATTTCTACGTTATAGGGAGTTTTTCGTTATAACGAAGGACGTTATAAAGAGGTTACACTGTATGTTCCACGTCAGGTAAAAATTTTAACTAGTTTATTTCAGACATCTACAAAACAAAGGAACCGATAGGTATTTTTTTTTATTTTCAAAATATTTCCGAAACTATAAAGTTTAGAAATAATTTTTTTTACAAAACTTTCTTAGAAAAATAAATAGAACATAATCACTATGGAAAAGTATATCATTACGTGAGAAAAAACAACGTTATAGCATATATTTCTTTTGCGAATGCGCCAATTTTCCCCCAAAATAATAGACCTTTTCATATTTGCATATAAAACATCCTCCCGAAATCTGGTTTCAATCCGTTCATCCGTTTGACCTGTATCGTGCTCACAGACTAACAGACAAACAGACGCACAGAGTTTTTCCAAAAATATGTTTTTTTGGATTCGGGGGACCTCAAAACGAAAAAATATTGTAAAATTTTGAAATGTGAATTTAGACCTAAACTAGTACCATTCCCCACTTGTGGGTTGGAATGATAGAAGTTTTTTGTAAGTAAGGAACCAGTGGTTGTCCCAAGGCTGGTAAAGTGCCAGGAGAAGATTTTGTTCTTATACTCAGAAGCATAGGCAGAAATTTTGTTAACAATCAAATTACGTAATTAATTTCGTAGCAATGAATCCGATCAAAGACGTCTTACGGTATGACGTCGTTGATCGGATTCATTACTCCTTAAAACTTCCTTAAATTTGTATTTTCCAATACGTTACGAATAGTGGATAGATTCCCACTGTACTGAATTTACTGCATTGGCCACGGATCTATAAACTACCCTTAGTAGAATTTTCAAAAATAAATTAATGATGATATACCTATGCTTATTTATGATGGTCCAAGCTTTGACCTTTGAAAATATAATTGTATTTGAAGTAAACAATCAAATAAAATAGATTGTAAATTAATTATAAAAAATATATTTAAAAAAAAACTAAAAAAACACGCTTTATATCGAACTAAAAAGTAAAAAAATTTTTTTTAAAATAAGCTTAAAAAGTGTGGGGCGCTTTGTTCCACATTTTTTTAAGCTTATTTAAAAAAAATTGTTTTTTACTTTTTAGTTCGATATAAAGCGTGTTTTTTTAGTTTTTTTTAAACTATATTTATTTTCCACTTTTTAGTTCGATTTATTGTCAAAAATTTGCCGAAGAAAACAATTTTTTTTCGGCGTGGACGGGATTAGAACCCACGACCCGTGATTCCGAGAGTTGACGTCAGCGAAGACCCGTGCCTTTAGACCGCACGGCTAGCCAGTGTACTTACAGAGCTGGCATATTATACCACTATATAAACCACTTGCTGTAGTCCAAACGAGTTTACAAACATGCATACTTGCATACATATACAAACTTACAAGTGAAACTAATATAAAGCGTGTAAAAAAGTAAGCAGCTTTTGATTGAGTCAGGTTAAGTTATTAAGTTTAGTTGAAAACGTTGAATGCAAAGTTTCAAACACGTGCAACTAAATCAAGCCATCTTTCACACAAGCCCGTATTTTTAATTGGTTTTCTCGTACAGAATTAATTGCTTAATAAATATACCTGGATATACACCTGCTAGATCGACTGCGTCAGCTGAAATTATATAATATTTCCAACACAGAATATTATGTTATAGCCTGGTCGCTTCTTGCAGTGGATAGAGGGTGCAAGTTAACTTAAGGCCGCTAGAAACACTGCTTGGACTTCTGCTGGGTACGAAGTTGGAAATCATGTCACTGTAGGCTCGCCTGCTAGCTCACAAGATTGGTTTTAAAATTAGAACAGGGACTGTTTTGCTTGCTAGATCTGCTGCTAAGTATGATCAAGAACCAATCTTGTCACGTGGGCGAAACACTTACAAACTAATACTATGCCAGAGTGTGTTCTGTTCAGAGACAATAAACATGCACTTTTGTTACCGTTCTATCACTGCGCTCGTACCGAATCTACCTGCAGAGTAAGCATGTAAAGACGTCTCGTGTGAAGCGAGCACATAATAGCAATTAAGAAAACCAGCGCTAGAAAACTAGTAGTGAAATCTAGCAAGGTAACCTATACCGGCAAATCCAGTCTCGTGTGCAGTGGGCTTTATAATTTTAAATAAAATGTTTTTAAGATCAATATATCTAGGTATTACTAGCGGCTCGACCCGGCTTCGCCCGAATTTGTAGATTACCACCGTTTTTTCATCAAGATACGTTTGCCAAATTGGTCAACACGAAACGCGCTTTTATTTTAACGCGATAATATATAGCCATCCTGAAGGTCCATTCTAAATATTGGTGACAACATTTCTGAAATCGTATGCATAGTTTCGGAGATTACCTCCTATATCCAAACTTACAAATTTTACTCCTTTATAATATTAGTATACAGGGGGTGACTGGTAATTGCTCGTATTCCTCTTGGGAGAAGAAACTATGGCTGATTTGGAATGATTCAACCTTATCACTTTGGGGCAGGAAAGCCGTCATTTTTTATGATAATATGACATTTCTGTGGAGAGCTTTTATTTTATTATTTTTATTTATTATAAGTTTTAACACGCAACATAAAATCTAACAGTTTTCGTTGCTTTTAGCTTTAGAAAGGTTGACCAATTAGTAGGCTATCAGATTATGTAAAAATTCAGCCAAAAAAGTGAGAATATTTTTTTTTAATTTTTAACTCCCAAAATTCGGATTTTTGTAAAAAGAAAACCGAAGTAATATTGAAAATAACACATGTCCGATCCCCAAGTGATACTAGGTTGAATCATTCGAAATTAGTCATAGTTTCTTCTCCCGAGAGGAATACGAACGATTACCGATCAACCTGTAGATAAGTCGTATGAATATTTGAAATTATTTGACATTAAAATAAATAGACATTTACATAGTTACACTGCAGATTATAAACGCTAGACAATATAGAGCAGATATGTACGTGATTTGACAGTTTTGCTAATTAGTAATTTATTAAATTAGAAATAACGAAGGGATAAAGATTATCTGGTCTGCGTTTGAACGCTGCATTGTACTATATGGGTACATTCTAAACTACGTACTTAGGTCTGTCCATCTGTTCGTTTGTCGGTCGTCATAGTGATTATAAACCGAGCGATTAAAACAATGTGTAACACGTAAGCCATGTCCGAAATTGATTAGTGACAGAGAAATTAGTATTGTTCGTCTGGCTAGAGTCTCATGTCACGTCCTCAAACGTTCTGCAAGCTTAATTACTTATTATCGTTCATTGCATACTAGGACAGGGGTCGGCAACCTTTTGAGACGGAAGAGCCAAAATTGACAATTTATAACATTTTTCAGTTTTTAAAGAGCCACTAAAAATTTTCGTTTCAATATTTTAGTATTTGCAGATATATGTATTTGATTTAAAATAAACGACTCAAACATGGATCGATTGCACGATTTTTAAGGGTTTTTATTGGCGTATGGAACTGGAGAGCCGCAAGTTAACATCTAAAGAGCTGCAAGTGGCTCGCGAGCCGAAGGTTGCCGACCCCTGTACTAGAAAATAATAATGAAGAGCTGTAGCTCCAGGATCTCCGTAAATATTCACTCACAATTTATATTCTTGATAGATTTTGTAAAAAGTAAACGAGAAATGTACATTTTTATTCATAATAATGCATTATAAATTTTTAAGGTATCAGACTTATTGATCCTCCGACAAAAAATCCCCGACAAAATATCCCCGGACAAAATGCCCTCGTGACAAAAGATCCCCGATATTGTCTCGCAGTGAAACGGGAAGGGGCAAATGTGGAGTTTTTCAAAAAACAAATCCGGGGTGAACGATAAACGGGTATGCGAATTGTCTCGCAGTGAAACGGGAAGGGGCAAATGTGGAGTTTTTTAAAAAACAAATCAGGGGTGAACGATAAACGGGTATGCGAATTGTAATTCCGGGGTGAACGATAAATGGGTATGCGAATTGTCTCGCAGTGAAACGGGAAGGGGCAAATGTGGAGTTTTTAAAAAAACAATTCCGGGGTGAACGATAAACGGGTATTCAAATTGTTATTCCCAGGTGAACGATAAAGGGGTATGCGAATTGTCTCGCAGTGAAACGGGAAGGGGCAAATGTGGAGTTTTAAAAAAAACAATTCTGGGGTGAACGATAAACGGGTATGCGAATTGTAATTCCGAGGTGAACTATAAAGGGCTATGCGAATGGTCTCGCAGTGAAACGGGAAGGGGCAAATGTGGAGTTTTTCAAAAAACAAATCCGGGGTAAACGATAAACGGGTATGCGAATTGTCACGGGGGCAATATGTCCGGGGATATTTTGTCCGGGGATATTTTGTCCTGGGATATTTTGTCGGGGATTTATTGTCGGAGGATCAATTATCATGGAACCATTTTTAATAATTCAATTTTATGGATTGTATTTTTTAATCTGTTCTTCAAAAGTCTAAAACGTTATTCGCCATGTTGGATTCCAGCGTGACGTCACTTCGTCTATAAACTACCAACGTTTATATTGTGCTGTGGGTTATTTTGAAGTTATTTCAAGTTAATATGACGTTTATAGACTTTTAACCCGTATTTTATTGATTTCGCATCATGGAAGACCACACTAAAAAAAGCATATTAATCCTTAATAATCAACAATTCTTTTTTATGACATAGCCGCGATTTCAACATAACTGAACGGGTCATTCAGTTGATCCATTGACCGACGTTTGTTAGAATGTTCGATAGAACGAGACGAAAGGATGCGATGCGTTGCATTGGACAGTCTCTTTCCTTTGACATAGCACGAGTCAATAATTCCGTACATACGAACATGGAGTCTTTATAGAGGAGGTGGTTGCAGTTTGATAAACCTAGCTACAATACCTGTGTCCCAGAAGCGACTCGTGAATTCACAGCGGCACGAGTGCTTGGTTATGGTAGATTATATAAGGGGGGGTTTGGGGGGTCCGAACCCCCCCCATTGAAGCCCCGCGCTAAAAATTTTTAACCACGCGACGCGCGCTTTTTTAACATTCACCTACAAAATTATCAAAATACCTTTAGTTTTAATACAGTTTCAAATGAAATTTAACTTTATGTCAGAGTTTCATGTCAATTATTACTTTTATGTATTAATCTAATACTTCAAAATTAATTTTTTTCGTTACGTCTTCTAGTTTACAAAATTCAAGTTCAAAACTCTCCCGCGCGGTTATCTGGGTAATGGGCCAATGGCCATGTAGTACGTTGGCCTCCTGCTGCCGATCTTAGCGACAATTGACAGATGTTACGAAATTTGTGATCCAGTGATGTGTTGATTCAATCTGAGTGAAACGTCTCGAAATTAAAAATAAATAATGAAATTGAAGTGAAAATGTCAGCAATCTCTTTTAGATTTTTTTCCTAAAAAAGACAGATCAATTCTGCCGTCACAATGTCATTTCAGCTCCAATAACTGCTGTAAAGTAGTAACATTTTTCCTGAATAAAGTGCAGTGTCGGACCCCCCCCCCTCTTACGGAAGCTATAGCTACGACCGTGGTGTCGGACCCCCCCCTTACGGAAGCTATAGCTACGCCCGTGTAGATTATTGAATATCTACAGTTAACAATAAATTAACTAGTTATTTATTTGGTTCATTTTTTCTTCTATTCCTCCGAATAAATAGCAATAATTCGATTCTCTAACCATAATTATGTTCACTGCAGGTATAAATCTATTCTGTATTATTTCCAGGGTATAAATATTTATTCGCCTGATAAAATAATAATGGCCGCCATATAGATCATAATACCTAACCTATAAACGTGGAGGTGTTATATCTACAGTTTGTTGTTGTGAAGTTATTTATGTGTTGTTTATTAACCTTTTGCGAAGTGTGTAGTTGTAAAACATTAAAGTTAGTGGAAGTTTTGTGTGCAATTGGGTTAGGATAAAACATTATTATTTTGTGAACCTATTTTTTGACGTTTACACTAACGCCATCGGTGGGATTTTTGGGTGAACGTCAAAATATTCAACAAAAAGAGCAAGGAGTATAGTGCAATGTATATTTATCCTTTAATTAACTTTTCTACCTGTTATTTTGCTTAGTGAATTGAAAGTAAATTGTATTCTAATGAATAAATTTGTTCCAAGATTAGTAACTTTTATCTTTAATAGTGTTCGGTGAATATGGGCAGTAATAAATCAAAACAAAATTAATATAATAAATTAAAGTAGTAGGAATCGAAGCATTTATAATTTTTTTTTAACTTTAAATTTGAAGTGTTTTTAAAACAACGAGGTCACGACGTTACCTCAGTTTCCACATCTAGAGACTGAGGTCTGTACCGTTGATCCGCTCTGCCCCCGTCGCCCTCCCCTACGCTATCCATCGGCATTACCATGAGATTAAATTCCTAACATGCACACATATACTGTAACGGCATACAATGCGTTCCATAAAAACTGGCCAAATTGGGAGAAATAAAGTACCTATAATGGAGACCGAGCTTCGTGATTTTCACGCCAACTGGTGGTAAAAATGTTAATTTTAGGGGAGCATTTATTCAAAATATGATGATATATTAGAGGCAGGTTTTGGATAAAAAATTACATTTATATGTCAATTAGTGACAATTTACATTTCAGTTATCGAAAATTTGAGTCAATTACAAAGTAAAATACTAATATTAGGTATATAAAATATTATATTATAAAGAAGAAATTATTTATACATAGCCTAATTTTTACATTATAGACTTTAGACACTGTTGTTTGTGGTACAACTTTGCGGTTTTAACAACTTGCCCATTTAAATAACGTTCTACATGACCAGAATTATAAATTTTTTCGCCTTTTGAGCTATTCTGTTCATGTACACGAGTATTAATTACAGGTTGAAATGCGTAGGTACTTCTTATTTTTTCCATTTTTTCAAATAATTTTTATTGTTTACCATTATAAAATGATCCCATTTACTTCATTATTAGATACTAGAGAGCGCCAACTTCGCCAGTAGTGCTACCCCTATGTTTCACGCACGGTCCTCTTAGTGAAAAATGACATTAGTCAAGCAGTCAGTAGTCTGAAGCTTCTGGGTTGAAAAAATCTTAATTTGAATTCGGTTATTTAATATTATCTTAAATACTTTTTTCGAGATGAACTTTTACAAATGCAAACTTCATAGGGCCTTAGGGCCCAATTTAGAATTTTGCAACTTTTCGTCTTGAAAAAAATACAGTGTAACCTCTTTATAACGTCTTTCGTTATAACAAAAAAGTCCCCATAACGTAGAAATTTTTACAATTTGGTTGGTTTATCTTAAAACCCATAGATTAATACTCTCTTTATAGCGCAACAGCCATTCTCTATATGTTCATTTTAGGCGTTTCCACAAATATTGACAGACGTAAAGAGGACGATTCTGAACCATCACCAACTATTCAACAAGCACTTGATGCCGCCAAAATTATCAAAAAAATTCTATTGTTTAATGAAGATGATTCCACCACATCCCAAGAAAACATGCATAAGATAGATACTTAATAAAATATTGGCATAGCAAAAAACGTCAGGCAAAGTTAACAGACTATATGTGTTTGGAATAAATTAATTAGATGAAATTTGGTTATTTTTCTTTCTTCCCTCCATATAACGAAAACTCTTTATAACGAAAAAAAATGCTCGGTCCCTTGAGATTCGTTATAAAGAGGTTACACTGTTTTTAAGATAATATTAAGTAACTGAATTCAAATTAAGATTTATTCAACTCTGAACCGTTTTAGACCTTTTAGGGGACTTAAGGTTCAAAATTGAGCTTTAGAGACCCATGAAGTATCGATTAGTGAAATTTCTCCCAAAACGAATAATTTAGGTAAAAGTAAGTTAATCATTACAAATTTAGATATTTATTGTACAGGGCCTATTTTTAGGGGCTCTACAAAGGTTAAAGAAATACTAAGACGTAGTCATAGTATGTAAAAATTTCTCGCAGAATATGAAATGAAAAAAAAAATGCATCCCATTTATAATTTCAAAGTTGGGACCTATGGGACCCTTCTAGGGCCCTCGGAACCAAAATCTAATTTTGTCATTCGATAGACAGGAAAAAGTTATTCTAAAAACCATTTTAACATTTTTTGTCCGACTTACCCGATAAGAAATTCAGCCGTTCCGAGATTTTTGAAACACCCGGTATATCAATGACATGTAAATAGACCTTCTATCCTTGTCCCAAAATATAAGGGTTATTATATCTGTTGGTAGGAAAGAGTATATTACCTTTTTCAAATAAATAAGAGTTCTATTCAGACGTTAATCAAAGATTTGTATATTACCTTTTTATTTCGAACACTCTGTATATTGTAGTAGTATAGGTAGACGGCGACCAGCCGTACCAACCTTTCTTCCGTGCATCCTCAGACAGGCGACTCACCACTCGCCTCAGATGAAGCGTAATAGAACACGATCGTAAGGTCGCGTCGATGAGTTGGAGCGGGAGAGGGGCGCAGACATGACGCTGCATCGATCATAACCGATAACCATTGTTGGTACAGGTACATGTCCACGTGGAAGTCAGATGTCATACACCCATCACTGCCACTATTGATCTGAAATCGCCAGAATGTGGAAAGTTGTAAATTATTTTGCGAAAAATATTTACGCATATCCGTTCAGATGCACAGTGGAAGTGGTGGGTATATGACGTTATTTATTGGCAATTAAATATTGACTTTTAAGTCAATATTAAATTGCCACTCAGATGCAACGTTGAAGTGGTCGGTAAATGACGTCATTTATTGGCAATTGAATATTGACTCTTAAGTCAATATTCAATTGCCAGTCAAATTGCATGGTGAAAGTGGTGGGTATATGACGTCATTTTTTGGCAATTGAATATTGGCTCTTAAGTCAATACTCAATTGCCACTCAGATGCAAGGTTGAAGTGATCGGTAAATGACGTCATTTATTGGCAATTGGGCTTTTGAATGAAATTTTTTTTTGTCATAAATGGAAAGATCGTATATAAGTTTTTAAACAAAACTATTTTTCTTTTTTTTATTTTCGTTATAATTCAAAAGTTATATCACATTAAAAATAAATTTTTGTACCCAGTTCCGAGAACACGCCGACATTTCCCGAACATAATGTGACGTCATAATGTTAATTTCTATTATCATCACATGCAATTGACACAGTGTTTTAACACTTTTAACCTCTCATTGATTGAATACAGTCAATATATTAAGAAATTTATCAAAAATGTCGAATCTTAAATGTTATCGTGCTTGCTTTGTACAAAGGTGAACGAATATTACATAAAAAACTCCCCACAAAATGTTTTTAAATGTGCCACAAGATGTTACACGTCGAAAACAACGGTGTCAACATCATGAAACATCCATTTTTTTGTGTTGAAAGGATCGTTTTGATGTATGTATTTTAATATAATACTGTAATTAATAATAATTTATATCAACGTATAAATTTAAATATCTGGGTGACCCAACTTTGCTTGGAATAGTTCACTGCGTATATAACATTTTAACAATATGACGTCACAATTGTCAAAAACAATTAGTGCGTTTGCAGTCACGTGATTTTTTTTTATATTTTATCAATTTTAAACTGCTTATAATTAATTTTAAAAGTTTTTTGAAAGTTTTTCGCATCGATTATCAATATTATTTATAATAAAGTTTTAAAATACAATAAAAAAATCGATAATTATTTTTTTTTTCAAAAGCCTAATTGAATATTGACTCTTAAGTCAATATTCAATTGTAAGTCAGATGCATGGTGGAAGTGGTCGGTATATGACGGTATTTATTGGCAATTGAGTATTGACTTAAGTCAATACTCAATTGCCACTCAGATGCATGGTGGAAGTGGTGGCTATATGACGTCATTTTTTGGCAATTGAATATTGACTTAAGTCAATATTCAATTTCCAGTAAATCTGACTGATAATTGAATAGTTGCCAATAAATGCCGTCATATACCCAGCACTTCCACCATGCATCATGACTGGTAATTGAATATTGACGTAAGTCAGTATTCACCATGTATCTGATTGAGGGAAAGTCAGAGAGTTCGTTAATTATTATACGGAAAATGTTTACGAAAATTTCGGAAATAAAAACAATATTATAGTTGAATTAAGTCGGTATCAATGTTCACGTTCCAATCAAATATAGTATACCCATCGCTTCCACCATGTATGTGATAGAGCGAGAAGGTAGAAAAGCAGAAAGTTTGTCAGTTATTTTAAGAAAAATATTTACAAAAACACAGTAATAGTGAAATTTAAATAACGTAATTAATGCCCACTGTGGAAGAGGCTCAGTTAATAGATCATACCCGTTTCTTCCACCAATACTAAATTAAAATCAGTGGAATTTTGTTTAAAGTATCGTTAAAAATGGAAGATCACTGGATAAAAAAAGGTTTGGCACCGCAGCTCTAAATCACGTGTGTGGAACAGTCTCCTCTACGGCCTTTGAGTCTTTGATCACAGGCACGTCAATTGTACGTCTGTTCGGCCCAGCGGGACGTCCTACCGCCCTTCACAGAGGGACCTAGCTGCCTTCGACAAGCGCTTTATTAGTTCGATGACATACATTGTGCTCTAGTTTTTTTAAAAACACGTCGAGCCTAGAAATATCATTCGTCTAGTTTTGCCTGAAAATGTCTCGATTTTAGATGTCTCGTCCTGGCGTCACGAAAAATGTAATTCAGGGTGCTAAATATTCAGCGCCGTATCTAGAATTTTTGGGACGCTGGGCAAGACTTCGTCTCTGGGCTCTTCTACACTAAATTTTATGAGCTAAATAAAACTACTCATTCAAATCTTAGATTAACGTCTGAATAGAAATCTTCAAATAAATAAAATTATCAACCAATTTTTTCAGACTGTATATTGACAAAAAATTATAAAAAATATAATTCAATATATCAATAAATCACGTCATTTATTGAGATATTGAATTATATTTTTTATAATTTTTTGCCAATATAGTCCGAAAAAATTGGTTGATAATTTTATTCAAATCTTTGATTAGCGTCTGATTAGAACTCTTCAATAAATAAAATTATCGACCAATTTTTCAGACAATCGATAATTTTATTCAATGAAAATTTTATTTATTTATTTATTCCCCCAAAATAATAGTTTTGACCAGTGGTACACCCAGAAAAACAAATTTTGGAGGGAGATAAAATATGTTTAGCTATAGGTATGTTTCCACTGATTTCTACGAACGATTTTTAAAATTACGTATATTCTTCTTGTTCTTTTTTTAGCTACTATGTTGTCAGTGTTTATTGTCGTTCCATAAAAGATGCTTTACATCAAAACACACCACTTTAATTCACGATATAACATTTAAAAGCATGCATAGCTCTACATATACTCTATATATAAAAATCAATGCCACTTTTTTGTAATTTTATAACTCAAGAACGGGCTCACCTATCCAAACCAAATTTTTAGGCTTTGACTATTTAGTAGATGGTTTATGTGAAGTTTGCACAAAATCGGTCGAGCGGTTCTTCATTTATCACATTTTTTAAAAATCAATTTTTTGACGTATGAAAATACTTAAATATTGTAAGTAGGTTTTGGAATTTTATACAAACAATGAAACAATTGTTTTCAAAATATTATGACATTTAATCTTTAATTACTATCCAAGTTAAAAACAATTATTATTATAGGTGAGTAATTTTAATAAATAAATTTTTAACCTAAATTTGAAGCGAAAGATGCAATATCATAGATCAAGATGACGGCGAATCAGTTTTACAAGTACCGGCTCGAAATAGAGCAAGTGTTTTAACGACCAGTTATTCACGAATACTTTACGCTACTTTTTTATTGACGTATGCAGTCATATACATATATTTCCATACACACATATACGCACATGTATATTTTAAAACAGCTAGCAATTAATAAAATAGATAGATAGATAGATAGATATTGATAGATGTTCCAATTAAATGTTTTTATTATTTCACTTTATGCGTAGCGAAGCACGTACAGGGCCGCTAGTGCTCTATATATACAGGGTGTCCCATTAAGAATGGGACATAGAACAACCGCAGATTCTCCAATTCAAAATAAAACGATTAAGCGAAATATGCTTAGATAAAATGTTACTCGCTCTACCAGTGGCGTACGGCAGGAGTAAGTAATGCTTGTACCCCTTCTAAATGTTACGCCGCTGTCTAAATTTTAATTTTGACTATAATTTTAATTTTTTTGATATTTTCTAAGTCAATAATGTACACTTGTTTGTTTGTTGTAAAGTCATTGGTTTTCGAGATATTCGCAGTTAAAGATAGATAGACTTGTACTTTTTATTTGTATTATTATTAATAATATTCATTTTTACAATTTTGTCTTAAAAAAACAGCGAATATCTCGAAAACCAATGACTTTACACCAAACTAACAAGTGTACATTATTGACTTAGAAAATATCAAAAAAATTAAAAGTATAGTCAAAATTTAAATTTAGACAGTGGCGTAACATTTAGAATGGGTACAAGCATTACTTACTCCTGCCGTACGCCACTGGTAGAGCGTACTGAACTAATTTTTTTATTGTTAGGTGCATTTTATGATATTTAACAAATGTGCCGATTTGAGTAAAATTATACGGTGTATTAAAAAAATTATGGACATTAATAATTTTTCAGTTTTCAACTTCAACACCCTGTATTTCGGAAACGAGTAACATTTTATCTAAGCATATTTCGCTTAATCGTTTTATTTTGAATTGGAGAATCTGCGGTTGTTCTATGTCCCATTCTTAATGGGACACCCTGTATATATTGTCGATCTGCTATCGCAATGTGACCAATGCAATGTTTTTTTAATGCTATCCCTAATCTAACTTAATGTTGTCGATATATAGTCACAGCTGTTGTTGTTGTTGTTGTTGTTCTGAATCATTCATGGGACAACGGAGTCCGACGTCCTTGTGTCTGTCTCATACATTAACCACTACCCAAGTTTCACTTACACACCGCAATGGTTCAGTTAGGTCATTTCTTATATTCTTCATACACATAACTTGTATATAAAACTTGCTCGAAATATACATAGTGTTGTTATGAAATATGTACGACTTCAAAATACAGTTTACTCTATTTGGATTGGCTTCGAAAAACAGGGACAGTCAATTAAATTATATTCTGAAATTTGTAGCCTTCTAAGTGTAATATTTTCAATTTCAGGGCAATTTTCTCTCGGATTTTGCGCAAAACATAGTTAAAAATATTTACTGAAAGAAATACAGTCAAACTTGAATAAGCTAGAGTTAGAGGGACCGCGATCTCTTTTTCGCTTATGAAGGTTTTTCACTAATCCGAGTTTCTAGCTCATAGAGGTAAAATGTAGCCTTTCTCACTTATAAAGGTGTATAAAAATACAGTAAATATGTAGTGATAACATGTTGACAATTAATGATCAGAACCAAGTAGATTTTTGCAACTCAATAAAATTTTTAGGAATTACCATAGATAAAAAATCATGGAAGCAACATGTTGAAAATGTTATAAATAAAACTATCTCATGTATATTTACTCAGAAGATTAAACTCAAAAATATCCCAAAAGGAATTAATAAATATTTATCATGGATTAGTAAATTCTAACCTACAGTATGGTATTATCATATGGGGAAACTCAAGTTGCATTGAAGATTTGTTTTTAATACAAAAAAAATTTATCAGAGCAATAGCCAAAATTAGCAGTAGAACATCATGCATTCAAGAAATTAAAAATATTAACAGTTTATGACTGCTACATATTCAAATGTGCTATATTCTACTTGCAAAATCCAGACCTATTTCAATTACGTGAGACAAGGCATGATCACAATACCCGACATAAATCGAAGGATCAATTAAATCTATTAAAAACAAATCTTCACGTAGTTTATACTGGCGTGACAAACTCTGTTATAAGAATTTATAACAAAATACCAACCAAAATCAGAAACTTGCCACTGAATCAATTTAAAAAACAATTCAAAAAGATTCCAATAAATCAATGTAATAATTATTACAGCCTCAATGGGTATTTCGATATGAATTTTTGATTGATATATGTTTTTATTATATTTATATTTGTTGACGCTATTTATGCAGTGTACACCTGTCTAAATGAATAAAGAAGCTATGTATGTATGCATTATTCGACATATATGCTAAAAAAAGAATACAAAAAAACCTCTGATACAAAAACATTGTTAGTTCAACTATTTATAACGCGTTCTTAAATTTTATGGAACTATTAATATTGCTTATATAGGTAAAGGCAAGTAGTAGTCTCAGTTATAGAGGTCCAATGAGTGAAAAACGTCTTTCTCTTATAGAGGTTTCTGTTTCTCAATTGTAGAGATTTTAGAGGGTTACAAAGACGGTATCTGGCGACTACTCTCACTTAGAGAGGTTTTTTGCTTACCCAGTTCTCACTTACTCAGGTTTGGCTGTATTTTTTGTATAACTGTTCGAAATGCTTATATTTTCTAACAATAAAACTTCAAGTCGGTTTTTTACATTTTTTTATGTGTAGCATCTAATTTGATTGGGAGTATAATCGTGTAATTGACGCGACATTTTTGTGGAACGACGTTTATGGGAGGACGTTACGTTTGTGTGCGTTTTATTAAACATGGCTTTAATTGGAAGCGACTTCTAGATAATAGGACGAAATTTAGTTACCAGTATTTCGTTAGATTATAACCTGGCTTTTGTTAAAGGCGACAACTAGATGACATTTTGTTAGTTGACAGGGCAAAATTTAGTTTTTGATTTTCGATTAAATCTATGTTTGACATCTGCCAGGCGTTGCACGACTAAAAGCTTTCCCCCAAAATTTTCTATGCCCGTGCATCGCATCCGGGGGAAAAGTGTTCTAGAGTTGACACTCTAAATCAATATAAATTTTCTTTAAAAATGGAGTCGATTTTGTGTTATATTAGTTGAACTATATTATTATGTATCGTCAACTCTGAATACCTGCAACTGCGTAGACACACTGCAGACTGTTAAAGTTTGTTCGTAGCACGTGCAGGGTTGAATTGAAATGAATCTGTTCCTCGTTATAGATTTGTCTTGCCGCTGAGGTCTGAAAAAGGTAAATGATTAAAGTTAACCGAAACACGAAATAAATATTAACCTTTGATGTTTATTAATAAATAGCAATTTCTGTATCTAGATTGTAATGTAAAGTTTTATGTGCAGCTAGTGTGGTGTGTACTATTTTTCTTCATACCTCGGTCGTTAACACGCTTATTAAATACATTAATTAATTAATTACATAAAATCACAGATAAATTCCAAGCATCAGCTTTGAGGTCAAAAACACGAATGATAGCTGTTCGCGACTATTAAGTTAAAATGTAATAGAGTTCCTTTGGAAACGACATCTAATGCAACAGGTGATAGGTTATTTTTCTTTACTGGTGCCCGAACGTAAGTACTTCCCGCATCAGTGTATGTAATCCCACCAATGCGTAAATGTTAGACTCTCTGCTTTACGATTGATGCCGAAAGTATGTAATTTTGATCGAGGTATGAAGAAAAGATTTTCTTCATACCTCGATCGAAAGTTTGACATTTACTCCCTGTTATTTATTATATTAAATGACAGCGGTAACCCTAGTTACGAGTATAAATACGCATGAGAAATTTTTTCCTCCCGCCGTTCTCACTGGGAGTAAATGTCAATCTTTCGTCCCTGCTGACGAAACTACGTACTTTCGAGCGGATATGAAGAAAAATCGTATAGTACACCGCACGGGTCTTAAAAGTTGAACTCTCGGTTCGCCTCGGGCTCATGACGCGCTTGGCCAAAAATTCAACTTTCGACCCTTGTGATGTATAATATACTATTTTATGTCGGGGCAACAAATTGATCGTTACGGCCCTGTTTTTAAGGATCAAGGGCAAGCGGTGTCACTTGTGAACGCAGAGCAATTCAAATATGTGACATGTCAGACACAAGAGGGAAAAAGAAAGAAAAATACTTGCGTTGGCTGGCTTTACCATTTGTCACTTGGAAAATATGCATATATAACGCATGTGTTGCGTATTGTCTGGAAAACTGTGCTGCGGAAAATTGTTCCGACGGTTTATTATTTGTGACATCTGGTACTCGTCACGAACGGGTGACACCAGTCTTTTCGATTTCTACATGCTGCTATCAATTTCCAGTAGAAAATTCCTATCTGTCTGTATTAAGGATTTATTTGAAAACTAGCCTCATTTACGAAAAATTTATTCTAATTTCAAAAAGCAATCGCGTTTGTCTACTTTGAAAATGCACAAATAAAAAATGCATTAAAAATTAAATGGAAAATAACAATTTAAAAATGTAATCGAGCGCAGTGGCGTAGTGGTGAGAGCACTAGACTCGCATTCGGGAGGTACCGGGTTCGAATCCCAGCGGGGGCAGATGTGGCTGGGACTTTTTCCTGCTGCCTTTAGCCGATAAACGGTAATTCCTGTACCGGCCATCTTATTGAGGTCTTCCATTATTTCCCTCAATAATTCCAGATAAATATCGAATTGGTTCCTTATTCAAGGCCATGGCCGATGACGTGTCAAAGTGGGCTAAAAAGCCGGTAAATACTGCATGAATTTTATATTTTAGATGTTGTCAGTTCTTTATTTTTTATTGAAGAACTAGCGTCCCAATCCGGCTTCGCTCGAATTTGTAGATTGCCACCGTTTTTTTGTCGACTTACGTTGCAAAAGTGGTCTCCACGAAAAGCGCTTTTATTTTAACGCAATGTCTATCCTGAAAGATTATTCTAAATATTGGTGAAAAAACATTGAAATCGGATGATGTAGTTCCGGAGATTACCTTCTACATCCAATCATACAAACTTGACCCCTTTTATTATATTATTTATTATATTATTATCACATACTAACTAGTTTGATTAAGTACCAATTATGATAGTACCTATTAGTGATGTGCCGGATCGTTAAAAATGTATAAGTATCCGCGATTACGGATCTGAATACGGATATTTGGTTTCGAGATCCGCGGATACGGATACGGATCTTAACTTTCTTAGAATACGCGGCGGTAAATATTGCACATCGACCTTTGGAAAAAATTATTGACCTCTTTAAGAGTAAACTCTCATAACAGATTGTCTCTTTCCAAAGATCGATGTGCAATATTTCATTATAAAGATAGTTTTTTAGTACCTTTGAGTTATGTACTATTGGTATGGTACTCACTACGAAAAATGTTTGCAATATAAAGGTGCCAAATACGAGTTTTAAAAAATAAAAAATAATCTGAATGGAATTTAACAGTTTTTCATTATTACCTAATCACCTATATATAAAATTTCATCTATGAATTGAAAACTAATAAGGTAAAAGATCCGTAAAAGATCCGCCCGAAAACTAACGGATACGGATACGGATCTTTCTTCTCCCTCGGATATTCGCGGATACGGATATCCGGCACATCACTAGTAGGTACCTATATATCAAATTTCCATAAAATCGGTGCAGTCGTTTTCGAGGGGTGCTGCTACAAAGGCACAAAGGGTAATTTACAAATCGCTTGAAAAATCCGCAAGAAAATCAAATTACTGTCAGAGGTCTCGTTATTGATATACTTATACTTAAACTTAAACTTTTATTTAAATATACTTAAACTTTTATTAAAAATATTTAAGTGTGTAGTCTAACGGTGGATCTTTGTTTTGTATGCGGCATAAAAAAGACAGACAGTTTTTTTCTGTAAGTTTAAAAACAAACTCCTGGCATACCTGCATGACGCCGGGTGAAACAAATTGAACTAGAAAACAGTTGAACATTAAGAAACTTAAATATCACACCTGACAGCGATGGCAGCCGCTGATTTAACTACGACGTTGTTTTGTTTCTATACTTCTACCTCTGCGATTCTGTTTTGACCTCACCAAAACTCTTTTGTTTAATTGTTAAATATTATATTAAAATTATACAGACGTGTAAAAAGTACCTTTTAAAAGTATTTAAATACAAATACCTACAAAATACTCTTGTTTAATTGTCCAATCGGGCTACTTTAAGTGTGGGTTGTAGGGGTTAAAAAATATTTTTGGGTCCAAAAATAACGCAAAAATTCTCAGAATCGTTTCAAAATTGAAATTCAACCCATTAGTAAAGATAAAAATGTGCTGCCAAAATTTAAAAAAAATCTGACCGACAGGACCGGACTTACAATTTTACTGATAAAGATTTACATACTGAAGGGTGTATATAATTTGGTACAGATGTTGAATTGATGTGTAGTATTGAAATTAAGTAAAAAAATGTTGTTTTAAGGGGTGTATTAAGGGGCAATTTTTTTTATTTTGTCCCAAAACAAAATTAACTTCATACAATAGAGCAAATACACTATATTGTCGGCAAGGTTTGGCACTGCGACCCGAGTTTAATTTGAAAATCAACTTTCTTGTGCGAATATCGCGTCTTATGGAAGACAGCTCTTGGAAATAATCTTGATTCGGAGGGGAAATTATTTAATTTGTTTCACTGTTTCACGATTAACACGTGCAAGTGATAACGGAAACGCCTAATGATTACATTAAATAATAATAAAGTCAGAAACAGTGTATCATAGAATGAACACATCAGAGACTTGAGAGAAGATCGTCTTTTCAACTCCTCCACCGCGCTCCAACCTTGATCCGGCCGACGCTCGCCGCATTACATAACGCGCGGAGGAGCCGAAGCAGGTAACGCGAAGAGGGTGTATTATAAAAAACAAAATTAACAAATTAGATTAAGTAATTTTTTTATTACGAAATAAAAAAGATGAACTTTTTTTTAATTCACTTTACACGGTGCAGTTTTCTTTGACGTTGCTCATCAATGCGTGGTCGACGCAAACTTTGATCGCTTTTATATAAGACAACGAGAAAGCAGCTGAGATCTTTTACTGGACTTTAATGAGCCCCCTGAAAAGTTGATTTTGCAATAATCCATACTAATATCATAAATGCGAAGTAACTGTCTCTCTGTTACACTTTCACGGCCAAACCGCTGGACCGATTGTGATGAAATTTAATATGGAAATAGTTTGAAGCCTGGGGGTCTACTTTGTTTTTCAAAATTCAACCGCTATGTGGATGAAGTGGATATGTAATATTGTAGACTAGTTCACAAGTTCAAAAACGTAATAAGGCTTGAAATAGCTCGTACAAAAATTTTATTCGCACATAAGAAATTGCAAAAGTTATTTATATTACAGAGACAGCTGCAGACCTGTCTTTAAAGAAAAAAAAACTTACTGTAGCATCCTTATACATTTACAAATCATTACTATTAATTAGAAAGAAGCTACATACAATTAGCACAGTTTCGCAGACCCATCATAATACAAGGCAAGGCGTGATGCTGCACTTGCAACATTTTAATAATTATTTTTATTGGGAATCACCATCATACGTTGGTACAATTTTATATAACTCTCTTCCAGATCGCATCAAAATAATCAATAATTTTAATAGTTTTAAAGCACATTTAAAACAATTTTTAACAGACAATACTTTTATAACATAACAGAATATTTTATCTCTAAGTTTTAAATGGTTAAATATTTTATTATACATGTGTTTCCTTTTGTAATGTGACGCTATAATGCAGACCTCAATCTGTCAAAATAAAGAAATATCTATCTATCTATAAACCAATTAAGATGAAAAAAAAGACATTTAGTTTTTCGGTAATATCTCAAAAACTATAAGCGATAGTCAAAATCGAAAAAAATATTCTTAAACAGGAGAAAATTTCCAATAAAAAGTCTCATCTATCGGGGCTCTTATCTCTATTATTTATAGTTTTAATTTAAAGTTGAAAATAGGATTCCGCGTGGCCGTTACAGCTCGAGCGCACAGCCCTGTTGAGAGAGTACAACACATAATTTTTTTTTATAGTATTAAATAACAATTTAAAATTTGGAATAATTTATGGTGTCACTTTACTTGAAGAATAAAGTTCCATTGAGAAATTTGTTTCAAACTTATTTTTTAAAAAGTGAGGCTATTTACATTTGGGTACGTTGGATTAAACATGACTTTAAGTTGAAGGCAACTTCTAGTTAACAGGGCGATATTTAGTTACTAGAATTTTGTTTGTTAACAGGACGTTATTTAGTTACTAGAATTTTATTTAAATTCATGTTTAACATCTGCCAGGCGTTCCGTGAGGACTCACATTTTTTTTACAATTATACAAGATTTACTTCTGTAGTGTGTAGTGTAAAATACGCAGTCCGATTTTTTTTTAGTTTTTCTCAAAAATATGAGTTTTAACCTCGTGATTGTTTTCCGAAGTTTAAAACAGTTTTTTATATATAAAAATATTTATTGACTTAATTTATTTACAGTTTATTTACAGAGTATGCTTATATATAATTGTTCCTGTCGCCAATTGATAAAATATTTCAGTAAATGCGTTAATATATTATGTATAGAATACATTGTATGTATGTGTAGTGTAAAAAAAGGGAAAAAAAACACCATTTTATAGTACGGAAAAAACAGTTTAAGGGCCACTGACATAGATATACTCCGGTAGATATATATGTGCATTAGCCAATATTTTTAACGAACAAGAAAATTCACAAGAATGTGCTCTATGTATAATATATCTGCGTTAAAAAGGAAGCAACTTTTTCTTCATATAATAAATTATTACAACGAAGGAAATTTTCAAGTTTTATTAAACTGGCTTGAGAAATTTATACTGCAGTTGATTAACTGGAGAGTGTATTACACTCAAGAGAAGGAGCTATATTCTATATCAACATCTCTGTAGGGTTTCTTATTTATGGTAAATAAACCTCGTAAGTTCTATTAATATTTACATAACATATTACACTTAGTGTATCTAAGTGTACCCTATCGATGACTTATAATGCACCGCTCAGTCAATTTAGTCGGTCACTCCGGGGAATAGTTTTTCCGATAAACATATGTACGGGAACCAAGGGCCTTGATTTTACGTTAGCCCGTCCAAACATTTTGCCAATCCAGTTCTTTTTACACGCTTTATATTAACTTCACTTGTAAGTTTGTATGTATGTTTGTTTGTAACCTTCCTTTGGACTACAGCAAGTGGTTTATTACTGTAGTATAATATGCCAGCGCTGTATCTACAGTGGTTAGCCGTGCGGTCTAAGGCACGGGTCTTCGCTGACGTCAACTCTCGGAATCACGGGTCGTGGGTTCTAATCCCGTCCACGCTGAAAAAAGAATTGTTTTTTTTTCGGCAAATTTTTGACACTAAATCGAACTAAAAAGTGAAATATATATATAGTTTAAAAAAAACTAAAAAACAGGCTTTATATCAAACTAAAAAGTGAAAAATAAATATAGTTTAAAAAAAACTAAAAAACACGCTTTATATCGAACTAAAAAGTAAAAGATAATTTTTTTAAAATAAGCTTCAAAAGCGTGGGGCGCTCGATGTACGAAAATGTGGAACAAAGCGCCCCACGCATTTTAAGCTTATTTAAAAAAAAATTTTTTACTTTTTAGTTCGATATAAAGCGTGTTTTTTAGTTTTTTTTTAAACTATATTTATTTTTAAGTTTGCCCTAACACAATTCGTTTTGCTGGCAGCTCAACCGGTTGCCATATGCAGTCAGACGGATGAACGAACGCTTTATGTCGCTTTTGTTAATAATAATAACCTGCAGATAAGATTTCTATAGAAACGTGTCATTAGTACTGAAGTATCGATGACTTCAATGAATCTTTAACTCAATGCAGTAGACTTATTCTCTTCACATATTATCGTCCCTTTTCTATCCTCGAATGCTCGTTCAACATTAAAAGGACGTACTTAGCACTTGCAATAGAAATGTGGAGGACAACATTAACAAAAAAAAATGTTACTAATGATTAAATAGTTTCGTAAACTTCACTAATGAGCAAACTCGTTGAGAATTACAGCATGCAACTCATTAGATTAGTTCCGTCTAGATGAATCTATGTGAATCCGCATTGTGCGTTGTCTCTCTCGTGTACGTTTCTTAGCCGTTTCACGCCGTCTTTGTCTGGATAGTTCGGTCGCCTCAATTTTCACGGTACGGCATTTTTAAAGGTCGCTGCACACGAGGCTGGTTTGGGGGCGTTCACAAAATTTGTGAACGCCCCCAAACCAGCCTTAATTACGTGAGGCAAATCTGGCGATTATTCGACCCCCCTTCACCCCTTGGTGAGATGCCGTGAGATTTTGCTTGACCCCCGCCCCTCTAATCTCACTTGAGATTTTTCAAAATGCGTATTTTTAATGTAATTACGTAAATCTGGAGAAAAATTTTTTACTTAATTTAACCCGGTTTTCTCGCAATTTTACGCTGTGACGTCCGACTCAACCCCCTTCTCCCCACATGAGATTGAGTGAGGTTTGGCTCGATCCCCCCTCTCCCAACTTGAGATTGGGTGAGGGTGATATTGCCACCATTTTTTCGTCTATTTACATTGCAAAATTGGTCTCCCTGAAAAACGCTTTTATTTTTACGCGATAATATGTCCGTCCTGAAAATCTTTATAATATTAGTATAAATGTTGTGATAAATAGCTAGGGCATTATTCATAATGCCCGGGCAGTTTGAAAAATGCCCAATATGAGAGGGCAGTGTGATAAAAACGATTCAAATAATTAAATTGACCGGGGATTATGAATAATGCCCTTCACCTATTGGGCAGAATAATAAAAAGATTATTTAAAATTATTTTAATGTTGAAATATATTATTATTATAAAATAATTATGTTAGGAAGGTAAGAATAGTACTTAATAACAAATTCAAAATATAAAACGAATATTAGTTTTTTTTTAGATAACCAGTCTTAATTAAAAATTGATTATTTGGGTTCGGGGGACCTCAAAACAAAAAAAATATTGTAAAATACGCTCTGTTGTGAGCAGGGAATGAGTTGCGTGCTCTGATTGGCTAGTGCGTATCACATATTTGTCCCTGCTCCCCACGTCTTGCCAACTGTACTTAAATTATCAAATTGCCCAACAATCACATAGCAATATTCATAATGACTGGGCACAGTGATAAATAATGTATTTTTAATGATTATTTATTACATGGCCCGATTTTACTGGTCATTATTCATATTGCCCGGGCATTATACATAATGCCTTGATTAATCACATAGTCCATAACATATACATGAAACTTATAGTTAATGAAATAAACTGGGGTATTTAACAGGTAAAATCGTCAACGACCCACCACTAATGACGGAACGTGCTGCTTAAATTGAACACACTACATTAATTTCTTGTGTTCATTTGCACGGACGTCGTCCCGCTTCACTTATTGTGTATAATAATAAAACAAACGTGCTGCTAAACACTTCAAATAATATCTACATATGTATTGTTTAACCAGTTCTGGTTCTGGTGTAACCATGACGTCATGTTCTACACAATCAATGTTACTCTGTTATATATTTAACGTCGTCGCCTTCGGTTACGTTCTGACCTTACACAACCACAACAGCATCTTATCTTTAGATGCATGCTACTAACCCTTATTTTAAACTCAACATTATACTGCAGTGTATAATGTAGTACAATAAATAGAGCTGGAATAGAGCTTTTAGTTCCAAGGTTGTGTTTTAAAAACATGCTTAAAATTGGCCGAGCGGGTTGCAAATCCATTGCCGTGTTTCCATGACTCCAAGAGGGCGGGGCCATTTTAAAATATTAAATATGGCCGCCTTATGCGAAGCGTTTGCATTAAATGTATATTTCCGAGAAAGGAATGACCCCGCACAAACCTTCTAGGATTTGGTTTTCGGTTAAATTGATCGGAAATGGTTTTATTTTAGAGTTTAAAGGTCACTAAGAAAAGTGTTGATACGATGACGGCTGTGATCTTGATAAGGAGAAAATTAACGGGTGAAATAGCCAATTTAGAGTTATAGAATTTTTATTTTTATAGTATCGTCGACGTTTCACTAACGTTTGTTAGCATCCTCAGGACCTAAGGATCATACAAATATGCACAATATAAGTACAATAATTAGCAGAATACATGAACCAAAATAACAAAAGTACAAAAAAAAAACAATTCTTACCGACTAAGATATAAAAATTTAACTTTTAGTATTATTTTACATTTAACTAAGAAAAGTGTCCATGGGCGCATAGCCTAAAAACCAATAGATTTTTAGCTATACAGATATGTTTAGCCAGATTTTAGATATAGGGATATCCACTGAATTTACAAACGTTCCCACGTTCAACGTTTGTGCTTTTTTTTGGAAATAGAAAAATAGTGGAAAACTAAGTAATGTTGGATAGTGTCACCCTGTATAAAATAATAATGTCATATTCGGATTCAGCACACTCGAAAACATATTTCTAGAGCTTAAGATTTTTTTAAGATTGTGAATTCAATGGATATCCCTATATCTAAAATCTCGCTTAACATATCACACTTATGCTCCGGTAGGCGACTAAAGGTTTGTTTACCTAAAAGTCGGACACGGCTACTGTTTAATACAGATTGTCTCTCAGCGCTCGACCAAATCTGCAAGACGATGATACAAATATATTATTATGTCTGTGAACACGAAATTGCACTCTGGGTAATTTAATCCCGCTCGTATATCAAAATATTTAGAACAAAAAAAAAAAACGTACGTCGCTGCGACGCAGGACTTTGACATGCGATAAAATTGTTCGCGTAATAAAATTATACACACGAATGTAGTCTCCCAAGTCCCAAATGCGTCTTTATTATCATAATAAAATACTATATGCTTGGCACGCGTCTGGAATTCTATCTCCCCAGAAAGTAAAACAGATCCTACTTACCTCACGTAACGTTCATTAGTACCTACATGTAGCGGTGGTTTTAGGCTGCGCTACATAATCTGATTGCATGCGTTGGCATAATATAATGAACTAGCTGCCCGGTACCACTTCGCTTTAACTGTTAAAGATAGACAAATAATGTCCCGAACCTGTTTTCTAGAATACAGTACCTATGTAAACGCGTAAGGTGCACATAGGGAAATTAGCATTGGGAAAAAATACTTGGACCAGTTAGCCATGACTGCATTAATTGTTATTTCTATTGAATTATCGTGGTAATTTTGAGAATGTCTATTTTATTTTGATTTATTTTTATTTTACTTGGCCTTTTTAATAATAAAAAGCTCTTATAAATCATTATTTTAATTTTTTTGTACAAAAATAAAACAAAAAAACAACTCTATCTGTTTGGAAACATTTCATTCAAAAATTGTCTGACTGGTATGACGTATGCGCGTTGGTAATTCAGTGACCCAATGTCTGTAGGTTCAACACGAATAGGCGGAGATATTTGATCTCGCACCATATTTAAGTATTTTTGGGAATTTAATGTCCCATTAATAAAAAATTGGTTGTCTGTAAAGTCGGTTTACGGACGATAGTTTTACGTGATAACGTAATCCGTAATACATAACCTAAATTTATATAATAATTATAATAATTCGAATCTATGATATTGCATCTTTCGCTTCAAATTTAGGTTAATTTTATTTATTTAAAATACTCACCATATAATATTTCTTAATAAATAATAAATAATATATTCTTCCGTATTTATTTTAAGTCTCAAAGATTAGCTGTCATAATATTTATAAAACAATTGTTTTATTGTTTAAGTATATAAAATTCCAAAACCTACTTACAATATTTAAGTATTTTCATACGTCAAAAAATTGATTTTTATAATGATAAAATTTGTAAGAAAACGATTTTTTCGAGAGATGAGACCTAGCTAAAACGATTTTTTGCCCCCCAAAATCCCTTTTCAGTAAATTTCATCCAAATCGTTAGGGCCGTTTTCGAGAAAAGCACGCACAGGGTCAGGCGGAACGTTACGCGTTATGCGTTACGAACGTTAGGAACGTTACGTTACACTTTTTCGTACATGCAGCCGGTGTTTTATCAATTTATAATATTGGTGATTCATCAATTTATAAGACGTTATCACGTCAAAAAGTCCGATTATGTTGTAATCATTTGAATATTTTGCAAAGGAATATTTTCTGTCAAATTGAAAAACAAGATTTCAAGGCTCACTCTGATCCAGTCATTTTTTCCCAATGTTAATTTCCCTATGTGCACCTTACGTGTTTACATCCTGTATATAGATAAATATAATTTATTTATCCAAGTGTGTAGGCTTTCACGGCCGGTGTTGATCCAAATCTTCTTGGTTTCCGGGCTTGTATTTCTACCTGACGTTTCGTCTACAACTGCGGTAGACATTATCAAAGGCGATGTGGTAGCGAGCAAAGTGTCCTTCTAGGCTGCTCACAGGTAAATGTGTCGACAAGTGTGGTACTTCCGTCTTATATGGTCAGCGTGCTCGTGTTCTCTACTCGGTCGTAGTATGCTCTTCTGTGATTGGTCGTTCCATTCAGTGGGTTGGTATTGCACAGTGCTGGTGTCCAGGTTTTACTTAGATTCAAACCTTCATCTTTCCGGTTGAAATTATTTATGTCTTTTCTATGGCCTCTCTGTCATTTCTGACCTGGGTCCAATATACACAGATACTTCTTCTTTTTCCCCCATGATTACACGCTTCACTATTCTCAAACTTTGAAGCAGAGTCCCTAAAATATAGCTATGCTGTACGTTCCACGATCTTTGGAAACACGCACGAGGGATAAAATATCATATATTTTAATCATATATAGGTATTAATACGCTAAGGTTAAGATGTTTGCCTCCCTTTTTAGAAAAAACCACACAATTTCTCAACATAAATTATATATCATTTTACAGATAATTGCACATACCGCTAAACTAGCGGTATGTGCTTTATTATCGCTTTGTGCATCAGAGCTGACTTTCGTTCAGATAAGAAGTTATATCTAAGTTAATTTCACACGAAATCCATTCAAAATGAAACTTTTTGAAAAGAGGAGATTCTGATCTATAAAACAGAACCATTTTTAAATCAATTCGAGTTCATAAATACTATTAAAATTGTAATTGAAAATCACAAACAGCAGTTGTCGGTTGGTCTGTACGTATGTACGTACGTACGTACGTACGTACGTACGTACGTACGTACGTACGTATGTACGTACGTCACGACTCTACAGATCGCAATTTTGGTCGGATCCCCTTGGGTTATATTTTATTCACTTTGTTTACTATCAGACCAGAACCCTATTTAAATTCACTAAAATGTGTTCAGTAGTTTAATTTTTATAAACAGTTTTTTTTTATTATTTTTGACAGCTAATTAAAATAAAAAAACAAAAAACATAATAAATATAGTTGGCAAAACCAAAAGTGCACATCCCGCAAGTTTTCCACTGTACATTATATAATAATGAAAAAAATTGAGAAAATAGATTAAAACAAATAAAAAAAAAATAAAAATATACGAGAAACATTAGTAAAATAAGAAATTTTTTTTAGCAATTATGCACGGGTTTTGCTCTCAAAAATCCCGATTTTTTGAGTTTCTTGTCCTAGTTTATTGACTTTCTAGTTTATCGAAGAACGCATTTTATAGACACAATATCCCAAAACACTATTTTTCAAGAATATCCCACCGCTACACTAGCGGTATGTGCAATAGATTAAAAAAAACAATTAAAAAATTAAAATGAAAAAAATAAAATGAAAAAAAAAATAATAATAAAAAAAATATATGAGAAATATATTATATATAATATATAAATATTAAGTGGAATTAAGTGGAATAAATGGGAATATAAAAAAAAAAAAATTCTTATGTCAGCGGGAATCGAACCCGGCACCTTGGGATTACAGGACTTACGCTTTAACCGTTCGGCCACACCGATGCCGTACAACGCCTTTGTTATTATGGTATAGAAGTGTAGCAGTTATTTTACGTATCATACTACATTAATTGAGTATATTTATTATGTTTTTTGTTTTTTTATTTTAATTAGCTGTCAAAAATAATAAAAAAAAAACTGTTTATAAAAATTAAACTACTGAACACATTTTAGTGAATTTAAATAGGGTTCTGGTCTGATAGTAAACAAAGTGAATAAAATATAACCCAAGGGGATCCGACCAAAATTGCGATCTGTAGAGTCGTGACGTACGTACATACGTACGTACGTACGTACGTACGTACGTACATACGTACAGACCAACCGACAACTGCTGTTTGTGATTTTCAATTACAATTTTAATAGTATTTATGAACTCGAATTGATTTAAAAATGGTTCTGTTTTATAGATCAGAATCTCCTCTTTTCAAAAAGTTTCATTTTGAATGGATTTCGTGTGAAATTAACTTAGATATAACTTCTTATCTGAACGAAAGTCAGCTCTGATGCACAAAGCGATAATAAAGCACATACCGCTAGTTTAGCGGTATGTGCAATACTCAATTAATGTAGTATGATACGTAAAATAACTGCTACACTTCTATACCATAATAACAAAGGCGTTGTACGGCATCGGTGTGGCCGAACGGTTAAAGCGTAAGTCATGTAATTCCAAGGTGCCGGGTTCGATTCCCGCTGACATAAGAATTTTTTTTTTTTTATATTCCATTTTATTCCACTTAATTCCACTTAATATTTATATATTATATATAATATATTTCTCATATATTTTTTTTATTATTATATTTTTTTATTATTATTTTTTTTTTCATTTTATTTTTTTCATTTTAATTTTTTAATTGTTTTTTTTAATCTATTGCACATACCGCTAGTGTAGCGGTGGGATATTCTTGAAAAATAGTGTTTTGGGATATTTTAATCTATTTTCTCAATTTTTTTCATTATAATATAATGTACAGTGGAAAACTTGCGGGATGTGCACTTTTGGTTTTGCCAACTATTGCTTGCTCTACTGACATCGACAACTAAAAAAATTATTATTGCTTTTGTTTTTGTAAATTAATTAATTATTAGCAACGCTAAACAACGTCTGCCATCTGACGGCTTTAATTTTCATAATATATTAAGACACAATACTGCATACTGCCATCTGACGGCTTTAATTTTGAAACAGCGAGCAACGCTGAACAACGTCACAGCAATGCTGCATGATGCGATCTGACGGCTTAGCTCAACGCTTTTGCTACTTGCGCGTCTATATGACAATTTTAGTAAAATATTTCTTCGATCTGTCATCTGAGCTTCATATTGTAATACAACAAAAAGAAGAACGTTATAAGCAGTGTGCAAAATTAGAAACGAATTGAATACCTGCAATCATATTTAAAAAATAATTTTGTAAAGTGATAATTATTATACTTATTTAGTGCGAATAATTCGCACAGGTCACACTAGTGTTTGGGAAATCCTTCTATCGCAAAAAAGCGACATTACTTCACGTATTAATAAAATGAATGAAATAAGGGACATCTCTTGATTTAAACGAGAGATAATGTGAATGTATAAAAACTAGAAAAAATTTAATTAATTAAGCTTATATCAACTTTCATTCAATATTGGATATTAAAAATGACGTCTGCGTGTGGAATTAGACATGACCTAAATAAAATTAATTAATTAAAAAAAACGATGGCTTGAAACTACATATTATTAAATTTATTTCAATATCATTTAAGTAGTTCATTAAAAATTATAAATGCTAATATTATATCTCTATTCCCGTTAGACAGTTCAAGTTGTGGCCGTTCAAAACTCTACTGGATAATAATACTGAAATATGTTTATTGAATTTAACACGGTGATTCCCAAAGGGGGTGCTACCGCCCCTTAGTCATTAGTGGGTGCTCCTGCGATCGAGGGGGGCGATGAATTCTGAGTTCAATAAATAGTTTCATAATTTCAAACGTTAATGTTTCTAATTCACTCCTTTCTTTACTATATTTTACGAAAAAGGTAAAAACATTAATACATATATCTTTCTGTTCAATTTCTATTAAAATGTAAAAAGTAATTACCAGGGGGCGCTGAGTAATATTTTTGCAAATAAGTTTCGGAACCACTGATTTAACAGATAAAGCTTCAAATCAATAGGAGACAAACAAATTTTTAAATCATGTTTATGATCATTTTTATTGATAAAATTTATACAGGTTATGGAGAACTATCAATTATTGTTGATTTTCATTGTCTTGTCTTGCAATGTTTATTTGCATACCTGGCATACCTCTCTCTAAATGAAGGCTAACAGGTATGCAAAAAAAATTACGAAGCCGCGACGATGTATTAGTAAATAATCAATACTTCTCTATTGGTATTACTAAGATCTGTACTAATTTTCAGATCTATGCGAATTATAGTAAATTGAAATGTTGTAACACCACGTCTTAAAAAGCCACGCCGCCACTGGTGTTCCCTGGTGGTCATGTGAAGAAACAGAGGCAAGATGGTAGCGGAGCGTATGAACTAGGAAGTAGTGTTCATGTTAAAAAACTTAAATTAATAAATATGTTGAATTAAATAATATTCTTGTTACAGACTTACGTTAATAAATACGTTGAATTAAATAATATTCATGTTACAAACTTATGTTAATAAATACGTTGAATTAAATAATATTCATGTTACAAACTTATGTTAATAAATATGTTAAATTAAATAATATTCATGTTACAAACTTACGTTATTAAATATGTTGAATTAAATAATATTCATGTTACAAACTTACGTTAATAAATATGTTGAATTAAATAATATTCTTGTTACAGACTTACGTTAATAAATACGTTGAATTAAATAATATTCATGTTACAAACTTATGTTAATAAATATGTTGAATTAAATAATATTCATGTTACAAACTTACGTTATTAAATATGTTGAATTAAATAATATTCATGTTACAAACTTACGTTAATAAATATGTTGAATTAAATAATATTCATGTTACAAACTTACGTTAATAAATATGTTGAATTAAATAATATTCATGTTACAGACTTACGTTAATAAATACGTTGAATTAAATAATATTCATTTGACTGGACTAATTACACAAAATATTTAGAGGTGTAAGGATAATAAAATATCAATAAGCATATACCTATAAGCCACTTTGCCAAGCCGGCCACAGTTTAAAAATTGTAAATAAATAGTATATATAGATTGTAAATAGAATTATTTTCAATCCTTCGAAATAATATTTTGATATATCTGCTTATTCATTGCTATTTTTCTATCTCACTTCAACCGGCCATCGATTCGTATATCTCTCTTTCTCTCTAAATATGTGTAAGTCGCAGGCTCATTCCCACACTCGAATAAAAACTACGTAAAATAATGCTGAATCTGCATGGCATCTCATATCGCATTTTTATATTCTCCACATGTTCGGTTCCGGAAAGTATTTCGTCCAAACTGCAGTAATTATCTTGATTAATTCGCTTTTTAATTTTACTGTAAATAAATAATAAAAACCGTGTTTCCCTCATTTCAAAGAATAAACCTTAACTAACATTTTTTGTTCTTTTTTTTGTTGTAGATTACTCAAAGTGGTTAGACGACATCATCTTGTCATCGAGGTCATTATCTTCCAGGTATTATTTTTTATATAGTTAAAGCTAAGTATTCCTAATATAAAATTAGTATCCTAATAATATATCCACGCACATTTAAGATGAAATACGACAGCAAAAACATTAGTAGAATCCTCGGTGTTTTTAATTTTCAAATTTTCAAATGATTATAACCTCGAAATCATAAGTGATACAGGTCTGCGCTTGTGCATATTCGATTCAATGGACTGTGTTCTCCTCACGGCTGCCCCTAATATCTAGCCGTCCGAGGTCCGGGCCTAGTCGACCTTTTGGAAAATTCGCTTCTGCTGGCAACCGTAACGGGTTAGAAATAGACAAATCATGAAACTATTTCAAAGAATTTTTTCCATACCTCGATCGGAAAGTACATACTTTCGGCATCAATTGTAAGGCAGAAGTCTAACATTTTCGCATCGGTGGGACTACACGCACTGATGCGGGAAGTACGTATGTTCGGGCGGCAGTAAAAAAAAAACAACCTATCAACTGTTGTTTAGATGTCGTTTCCATAGCAACCCTACTTCATTTTAGCTAATAGTCGCGAACGGCTGCCGTTCGTGTTTTTACGTATAACCTCAAAGCTGCTTGCTTGGAATTTATCTGTGTTTTTATTTAATTAATAAGTTATTGATTCATTAATGTATTTAATAAGCGTACTTACGACCGAGGTATGAAGAAAAAATAGTATACACCACACTGGCCGAAAGTTTGATGTCTTGCCCTGCGCGCCATGATGCCCGAGGCGATTCGAGGGCATCATGGCGCGCAGTGCAAGAATTATAAAACTTTCGGTCCTTGTGTAATATACAATTGACCGTCTTCAAGACTTGTCTTGGTATGTTTTCCAGCGACAATTTCTCAAATTATTGTTATTAATATGGAAATATTCACTTTATGCGGTGCATATTTTTAATGATATTCACTTTGAGGTAAGGTAAACGTCTACCATTTGTATATCGCTTCTTTATTCAAACCTGTTTCCATCTCTGTTCTTTATATTCGTGGGATTAAACTGTTTCCGAGCCATCAAACTGAGAAATTAAAGTTTATCCAACATAAAAGCTTCCACAGTGTGTGTGTGTGTGTGTGCGTATGATGAACGAGTAGAGGGGACAGATTGACGGCGCTGCGCCCTCGCGCAATGCACTGAATTTGTCTTCGGAGTGCAGTTCAAGTTGACTAGAATTTCTCAAACAGGAATTGGAGCAGCAGGTGACGATTTTTAATTGTTCCAACCGATTAACCATAATCTGTAATAAGGAAATATCGAGGAAAAAATTTAATAACTTCTATATTGCTAGTGGCCGTAAGTGGAGGCGTGGCCCATGAAGTGAGACAGCAAATGATTGTTTTCTTATCTCTTTCTTTTTACTCGACCCGTTGTGCGCAAGGGTCGCGTCTGTAGTGGGGCAATTAGTAAGTGGAATAGAGCAAGCCACCTCCCTTTCACAGCTTAGTTCCATGTGCAAACTGACGCTGCAACTGACGCGCATCCATTCACGGACATGCGCATGAGACTCAGAGTATAATAAGTGAGACAGACGAATGAATGTCTGCACCGTAGTGTTTAAGTCTTTCTCCCGATCATTGCTAGCAAAATAGTGAGTATTAAATATATGGATTAGCGTCATTTTCATTATTTTGCATATTGGATCGCTGCGCCATCAGTCGGATTTTTTGTAAACATGCTTAAAATTACAGTATTTAACTAAGGCTTATGCGAGTTACTACTTTCCCATCATTTTTAAGATTCTAAAACGGGACCTTATAATTTCGTCATGTCTGTCCGTCTAGCGTCTGTCACACCGTTATATCTTCAGTCTCCGCACCATCTTTCCATCGATTTCGATGAAATTTTACAGACTGGTATTTTATATGAATCGTCATATAATTATATAACAAAATTACTAAAAACTAATTTAGGGATTGCTTTTCATATGTTGAATTGAAGGATAGCCGTGGTTCTTGTCTTCGCTATATTAATAAAAATATGACCGTCATATAAAAGTACTGTACTTGTTAATATATCTTGTTCAAAATAGCTTTCGTTGAACGTATTTATACAATGCTTATACCCTCTTGATTGCAAATAATTCGATAAAAGTTCCTAAGTAGTGTTCGTGTCTTAGGTGAATATATCCCGAGATATAAATCCCTCTAACTTTGCAACCATGTTATTAAAAAATCTGAAAAAAACAAGAGAATGTAACTTTATAAATACTTTCAACAAAAAAATATTTTAAACAAGGTATATTAGCAAATTATGGAAAATCAGCTGATATTTCCTCACAGTATTTTCTATATATGGCTGTCATATTTCTTTTAATATAGCGGAGATAAGAACACATCATAATTAACTTAAAAAAACCGAACGATGTCATTAGTGTACATGTCAGTACTGATTAAGATTACTTCAGCGTTTTCTAAACTGGGAGGCGCGGAGTAGTCTAAAGGGAGCCGCGAAAATTAGTCACAGTGAATAATTTTCCAAATTACTGCTAAAGTTTTCTATGTAAAAAATGAGAGAATAAATGAAAAAATACCATCGTGCTTTATCGTTTTCCATTAGTTTGTATGAATAAATTTTATAAGGGTAAAAATGTTTGTTTTTTTATTTTATGAATTCTTCAGGGGGGCGGATTACTTGGTTTTTGAAAGCTCACACAGCGATTGGATTAGCTCAAAAATAATAACTCATGCATACACGACCTCTTTTTAATTAATAATCTACAAAACAGTATCAACATATTGCAATAAAGGTTAGGGTATGATATTTGTCAAGTAACGATTGCGACCCATAAATACGTCATTACAGAACATTATCATGTGTATGCTGAACACTCGCTTAGCCGGTTTTTTTCAAGACGCGCCGAAAGAAGTATAACCTCAGAAATCGTTACATTTCAATTCTGTCCGCCTTATCAACTGGTGTCTGAACTCTTACTCAAGTAGTGATGTGTCGCTCCTAAGCGAGTCGTTCATAATGAACGACTCCTTTCTCGGAGCGGAGCGAGTCGCTCTTTTGTTTTGTGAATGACTCACTCCGAGCGCCGTTGCTCTGTGCTGAGCTGTTCTGTACTGTTGCATTCGCACATTTACAGAGCACACACAGCACACAGAGGCACTAGTGAATTTTGCACGTACAGAGTACCTATTTATTATACTTTATAGTTTATCCGAAATGCGAATAATATAAGATCAGTGTCATATTAAAATGAGCTCAGAGCTGAGTGTGTATTGTGCTGTGCAATGCTACGTGACTCCTGAGCATGCATGATGACAGTTCGCACCTCTGCAGTCTGCACTCTTGTGTAGTGTCGCTCCTTTAAACGACTCCCTCTGAGCGACTCTTTTTAGTGAGCGGAGCGCACCGGAGCCAGCTCCCAATAAAGGGTCATGTGGACACATCACTATACTCGAGGAACTTTAGCGACGACTGGCAGCATTTTAATAAAACATGACGGCTAATATTTGCGTGGCAAAAAAATGATAAATGTTTCAACACGGTGTTTATCTTTTTTCCGCTGTAACTATTTTTATCTAAAAAATATAAGAAGAAAAAACTTGATATTGTTTAACATATAAATGTAAAAAGGGAAACATATATTATGCAAACGAAAGAAAAAACATTCAGTGAGCGTAGACTCACGGCGACATAACGGTATCGTCCCTATCGAATGGGTTGGGATTTCGGCTGGAGTTTGGTGAGCACGGGAGTGTCGGGGGGAAGAGGGGAGGGGGTGGTGTACGAAGAAAACAATGCATGTGCGTGAGTCTCTGCACAACGAAGCCAAGCTTTGATATAATATATAAAGCTAAAAGCCACTTTGAAATACCTACTATTCGCCACGTGGGTTCCAGCTATCGGTATCCGTACGAGCTCTCGTGTCCGCCCATGCTGAAGGGGCGAAGCACCGCGGTTATAGTCGCGCCGAACGATTCATAAAAGAAAAAACTAAAACTATACCGACGTACTAGATCTAGGTCTGGCGATATGACCGCGCTTTAAGCTCGATGTTAATCGATGATTGAAGGTTATATTATGTTGTACTACTATAAGATTTAAGTCTATTTCAAAGTTTTTGAAGTTAAACTTTTTTTGGCACGGTGGAGTGAATTTGATTCTACGGGCTGACCTTATAACATACAATGTGTTATAAAAAATTCCACAATTTAGCGACGGGACCATTCCAACTTCAAAATGTTGACATTTGATATAGTATAAAAAAAAATTGGTTGTCTGTAAAGTCGGTTTACGGACGATAGTTTTACGTGATAACGTATTCCGTAATACATAACCTAAACCTCCCAAAATTTGGTTTCAATCCGCTTATCCTTGGTGTCGGAATGATAAGAAATGTCAAAAGTGACGTTTGCAACTGTCAAAGTATTATGTTCTATTAATAATTAGTTATTCCAATACTTAACTTAGAAGGCGTTGCATTTCACAAAATACTAATGTCAAAAAATTGAATTAAACATTAGAAATGCAGCCGTTTTCATGTTGCATTTATACAGCTATTTTTCTATATAAATTTGTATAAAAAAACTGTTTAGGCAAATTCTGTTATACGAAATCTATGTAAAATGTTCTCCTCTTTCGTTAAGACTGGTTTCAAACCGATCTGATTTAAATTGAGCGAGAAATTAGCAAAAAGCACGCACAGGGTCAGGCGGAACGTTACGCGTTACGAACGTTAGGATTTAGGAACGTTACACTTTTTCGTGCATGCAGCCGGTGTTTTATCAATTTATAAGATTGGTGATTCATCAATTTATAAGACGTTATCACGTCAAAACAAAATTTTGGATATCGCGTGAGGTGATGCGGGTAATGGCTAGTTTAAAATACGATATTTGCTATTCGTTGCCATGGTTACCTATATAATATGTTATAATAATAATAATAATCTTTATTAGTACAGATTAGTGCACTAAAAGGCGAGGTTCAGCCACAGGCTGCTTTTCAACCTAACCCTTTATGCTTTATGTTCCACGTCATGTGAAAATTGCTCAAAGCATGCTTAACTAGTTTATTTCTTACAGATCTACAAAACAAAAGAATACTTAGCTGATTTTTTTTCTTTTCAAAATATTTCCGAAACTATAAAGTTTAGAAACAATTTTTTTTAACAAAACTTTTTGAAAAAATAAATAGAATAATAAACCTTTACGAAAAGTATATCACTATTATGTAAAAAAACACCGCTATAGCATGTATCTCTTCTGTGCATGCGCCGATTTTTCCCAAAAACAATAGGGCTCTTCATATTTGCATATCAAACATCCTTCCAAAATTTAGTTTCAATCCGCTCATCCGTTTGACCTGTATCGTGCTCACAGACAAACAGACGCACAAAGTTTTTTCCAAAAATATGTTTTTTTTTTGGTGTCGGGGACCTTAAAACGAAAAAATATTGTAAAATTTTGAAAAGTGATTTTATGTTTTCGAATGGTAAAAGAATTAAGCAAATTATGTATTTTTAAATAAATCCAACGCATTCACATATAAAAATACGCATTTTGAAAAATCTCAAGTAAGATTACGGAGGGGGGGTCGACCAAATCAACAAGGGGGAGGGGGAGTTAAAAACTGCGCATGCGTGGTAAAGTACGTACGACGTAGAAACGACTCTCTCACTCTTTCCTCTCAACTATCGGTTAAAGTCGGAGAAGGGGCCAATTTACCCTCCTAGTGCGCCAAAAAAATAACGTTACTTTGTACCAATCTATATCGATTCACAAGTCGTTGGTCGGTGTAAGATACGGGTAACTGCGGACATGTAGTCAAATGATCTTTGGCCGGCTAAGTCGCGGGTGTTGGTACCCAGTTGTCGCAACTCGTTCTGCATCTAAAAGCGACCCGCTCGCCTCGTCCGTGAACTGGAGACTTCGCCCCAACGGTATACACACTTATATGCATGGAACGAAGACGCGCATAATGGATAACATTTATCATAGCGGCGGAGGCGCTGTCACCTTCTCCGTATCCTCATCCCCACTCCATCGCTCGGCGTGTGCCCTTTGAACGTATGCAATCGTGCATACGCACGACTTAAAAAATGGAGCGCCGCGATAATCAATTACCGTTGTTTCGGTTTATCTGCGAGTCCGTCAATTGAGTCGAAAAGAAATCGCTGTTTCGTTTGTGATATAAGTCAACTGCGATGAACGTCAACGTCATACGACTGTTAGGCAGTGGCGGCTCGTTAAAAGCTATACATACAGATAAGTAAAATTTAAGTATGATGAAGTTAACGGGATACAAGGCTAAATTTTAAAACAATTTTTATTTAATAGCACTTCATTTAATAGTCAACGTTTCGGCAAGCAATTATTGCCTTCTTCAGGACCTATAACAAACAAATAAAACTCTACACATCTAAACATAAACTTAACATTTAAAATTAAATTTTTTTTATAAAATTTTGTATAGGTATCAAATAATTATTTGATATACAAAATTTTATAAAAAAAATTTAATTTTAAATGTTAAGTTTATGTTTAGATGTGTAGAGTTTTATTTGTTTGTTATAGGTCCTGAAGAAGGCAATAATTGCTTGCCGAAACGTTGAAAATGAAGTGCTATTAAATAAAAATTGTTTTCAAAATTTAGCCTTGTATCCCGTTAACTTCATCATACCATAATACCAAGGTGTCTTATCTTATTTTATAAAATTTAAGTGTCTGTAGATTTTTTTTTTGTTATATAGACGCTGATGAATTATAAAAATTATATTGATTATTGTTTCGTAGGCTTGTGGCTCTATCCCGTACTAGAAATAAACATTTTTATTAATAAATAACAAAATGGCGGGTTTTAAAAAAAAAGCAACGAGAAAATCGTGATTTTATCGTTGAAAATCGGTTAAAAAAATAGAAATAATTTATATAGGTAATTAAGTAATTCTAGTACCGGACGGAGCTATTGTTGTGTAGAATACCCTGTGCAAAACTGAAAGCAATCGGTTGTATACAATTGTTTCAATCAACCGCGTCGCTTAGAAAAACGTAGTTTTGAGAAAAACCCGTTTAAAGTTTTGAGTTCAGATTTCTTACAAAAAAATAAAAATGAATATTTACACTAATCAGCTATGCCTGGTGTATAGTAAACCTTCCGTTTCTTCAAAGGCATCGTTTTCTGCTAGTTTTTTTTTGCTCTACTCTGCGAGAGTATAAAGGTAACGTGATAACAATTGAGGTAAGAGTCTTACCGTGGGACCGTTGCTGCTCTCGACTATATGCTATAGCTTTTTAAATATTTAATATTTCGGTCTAAAATTTTTACAGTATTTTCTCAATATATTATACTTACTGAAAATGTAAAAAAAATAAATTCGATTTTCCGAAACCCGAACACCAGACTACGTAGTTAACTTGCCAAACTTTCTTAAGGTTAAGTAAGAACACTACGCCACCTCTGTAAATACACATTCATAGCCGGCGTTGATGCGGGCTGGTCTGTCGTAGAACACCGGTCGCTTCCATGTTGACTCGGCGTGATTTATAACACGTCGTCACGTGTAATAGCCGCGCGGATTGAGACATCGTGCGGCACCAGTGGGTGTGGTTAGTGCTTAACTATACCTAGAACACAAACCTCAACGCATATCTATGTCCAAGACACAAAACCACGTATGTCGAATGTGTGCTAATTTTTAGATATTTGTATCGAAATAGAAAAAAAAAACGGAACCCTGAAACAAACGAATTCTAAAAACAACTCTAAACTACACAGAATATTTATATCTCACAGATGTCTATTTAAATTGTATAACGTTTGTTAATGTCACTATATTTATGTCGCTCGTGCACTGTTCATTGTCACTGACACTGACTGCTTTCCTTCCACGCTAGCGTTGTTTATATATAAGTTCTTCAGCCGTGTTCTGGAACATTCCACGACGTTCTACAAGCTTCCACATGCTTCTATGCGGTTTCGGTGATAATGAGTGTAATAATACTCGCATTGTTGTCTATGCTGTTCCGACAACAATGCAAGTATTGTTGCCTATACACTGCCGCCGCCTCCAGTGGCGTCTCGTTACAATATTAATAGCAAACTTTACCTAGCTGCTAGATCTAACTGTAAAAAAATACAGTGCACCAATATTTCCGTGGATTTCTCGTCGACCCTAAGCACTTGCTTGGTAGGTTGGCTCTGAAGTCAGCCTTAAACGCGATCGGTGCACTGAAACGGGGAAGCACAAGGTCAGTCGGCAGCGACAAGCACGAATTGGCGGTTCTAGTTTTGACTATCAGAAAAGTTGTATAGAAGACGTTATTTATTGTGGCCGCTGCACGAAATGAAAGGGAAAATACGACTTGTGTAAAGATGTCATATTTCACACGCCGTCCCATACGACCGCTATACACCTGTCTCACTCACGCAAACACGCAATCACCGATTTTCGATCTTTGTCTTTCACTCTAACATGTGCTACTAATGTAAACAATACATCGAATACCGAAACATATTGGATTTCGAAACTAAGAAATATGAGAAACGGTTTTATTTTCATATTTATAACAATTGGAAGAGAATGATGGCGCTGAAGCATTATACAGTGAATTTAATAATAATAATAATAAATAAAATTATCGAATATTTTTTTCAACTGTACTTATAATGACAAAAAATTATAAAATTATACTTAATCCAATAGATGAAGAACTCCAAATCCGGACCGAAACGTCATCTATTGAATTCTTATATATTGAACACTATACTACATGGCGATCCTGCCAGTTAACGGCAACACTACAATTAGAAAGTTTACATACCGAGCACTTTTTTTATTTTCTAATATTCAGGGTGCCATCACAAGCGACTGCGATGTTGGGTCCTTTATTATTACACAGTTACTTACCTCGGATCTCTCTGTCACACACTTCTACGCGCGTCAAAATTAAAATCTTTAAAATTCGCAAACCCCTAATAGGACCGAATTTTTCGCAGACAAGCCTATATCAACGTGTTCGCAATAAAACAGCGCTTATTATGATATAAATTTTTTTCTATTATCAATCAAGTGAAAGTAACGTGCATCGACATACCTGTTTAAACCCGACAACCCAGAGTTCGCCCAGGTAAATAATAGACAACCCAACGGCTGCACATTCTATACGTTTTATACTTCAAGTCAGGACAAAATTTTCTTTATTATCTTGATGTTGCAACATTTAATAAAAAATCATTTTTTTAAAAATAATTAAAAATAGTCTGTCCAGGATTTTTTTAGGCAACCCATTTTTAATATATTTTCTAATATACTAAATTCATGATAAAATATGTTTCATTCTATTATCAGCTCGATGAAGGTCGATATAGGTTCGGCTCTTAGACTAGTGGTTTCAGATTCAAAATTTTGTTGTTATAACTGCCAAGTCAGGTGATTGGGAGACATGTCAATTAAAAGTTTTGAAATTGAGAGGAGTGAGGTAAAGGTAATGCAAATAAATCATAATGCGTTTGACTTTATGTCATAACAGACGCCATTTGCACCATTACTATTTTCCATCTATCACACTTCTCGTTATTTTTTATAACATTTTTAAACTTCCACTTAATTAATAGCAATGGGCAATGAAGGAATTTTGGGACATTAGGATAAGATAGACAAATTTTAAGCATATGAGTTTGACAGGTAATCGGCCATGGCCTTGAATAAGGAACCATCTCGATATTTATCTGGAATTATTGAGGTACCTCCCGAATGCGAGTCTAGTGCTCTTGCCACTATGCTACCCCGCTCGGTAAATAATTTTATATTTAGTACTAGCGGCCCGGTTCGACTTCGCCCGAATTTGTAGATTGCCAACGTTGCAAAATTGGTCTCCACGAAAAGTGCTGTTTTAACGCGATAATTTATGTAGCCTACGTCCATCCTAAAGGTCCGTTCTAAATATAGGTGGAAAAAGTTTTGAAATCGGATGAGTAGTTTCGGAGATTACTTCTAACATCCAAAGTTACAAACTTTACCTCTTGATAATATTAGATAGATGAACATAACAGATTTATAGTAGCGAGAAAATTGGGACGATGCGAATTGCATGCGTCAAGAAACGCTAAAGAAACTAATCTCCTTTCAATTTTATTTTTAAATTGTATTGGAAAATTTTTCAATAATGTAAAATAGCAACAAATTTTCCTCAATGTAAGTTCGTATGATGTTTGTATAAATAGAAAAGTTTACAAAACGGTTTCAAACTAGCTCTTTGACAATATTCAGTGAACTGTATTATTGTTGGCTATGAAAGAAAAATCATGCCTACTATCACAGCCCAGCTTGACGTAGGGCAAAAGACGCGTTGAACCTTCATATATGTATATGTATGTGTTGTTGGTGTTGTCTGCTGTTGTTGTTGTTTACAGTGGGACTCACGTAGTTGTTCGTACTAAGACCTCAGTGGAAATATAAAATAGAATTCGATGCCCTAAATTAGTTGGCTGCCATATCGGCAGAATAGCGCAAAAACAGTTTATTTGAAATATCTCGCTTCGGGGACCTCATAGACAAAAAAATGTTTGTATGAAATTAACTTGGAATTAAATTTTCTACAAAATATGTTTTAAATATATTTTCTCTAGACTGAAAGATTTTGGGTGCAGCAACCGTGCGAGTTAAAGTATTAAGATTTTTTTGCAATTTATCACTAATTATTCAATCTTGACTAAATTGTGTATGCTGTTTTGAGATGTACCTATTGATTTTTTTTTTTAAATTATGGTCATCCAAGCTTAATATTTTAAATTCTCGAACAGTCTTCCCGCGGACTCGACGCAAAGGTATAGAGAATTTCTAAGGAAAATTGATTGTCAAACGAAAAATAATGTAATTAACGTACTCAAATCAAGATGTCATCTTTCAACCAGTAAACAGCAGAACTCCATCAGAAAATATCACCATCCAACAGTGTTTTTAACACAAATTAACTCAATAATATAACGCATATAGCCACGCTGCTGCCCGTTTACAAATTAAAAAAGAAAAAAAACGTACTCAAAGTCTTGTACGTATTTCGGGCAATTATGCAAAATTCCATCAATATCCAATATATGTTTTCAACACAGATAACAATTGTGAAAAATAGCTCTAATAATTTATAGTGATGATGATCCTGTTTAAAGACAAAAAACTTTCAAAAATTGGTTGTCTGTAAAGTCGGTTTACGGACGATAGTTTTACGTGATAACGTATTCCGTAATACATAACCTAAACCTCCCAAAATTTGGTTTCAATCCGCTTATCCTTGGTGTCGGAATGATAAGAAATGTCAAAAGTGACGTTTGCAACTGTCAAAGTATTATGTTCTAATAATAATTAGTTATTCCAATACTTAACTTAGAAGGCGTTGCATTTCACAAAATACTAATGTCAAAAAATTGAATTAAACATTAGAAATGCAGCCGTTTTCATGTTAAGACAAGACATACGTTATCTTCTAATTTCCATGTACGGCAAACAAAGACGACCGACCGCGTCGCGCCATGCATTAGACAACATTGCATTTATATTTTATACAGCTATTTTTCTATATAAATTTGTATAAAAAAACTGTTTAGGCAAATTCTGTTATACGAAATCTATGTAAAATGTTCTCCTCTTTCGTTTAAGACTGGTTTCAAACCGATCTGATTTAAATTGAGCGAGAAATTAGCAAAAAGCACGCACAGGGTCAGGCGGAACGTTACGCGTTACGCGTTACGAACGTTAGGAACGTTAGGATTTAGGAACGTTACACTTTTTCGTGCATGCAGCCGGTGTTTTATCAATTTATAAGATTGGTGATTCATCAATTTATAAGACGTTATCACGTCAAAAAATGCAATAAAAAAACCTTCAGTATTTGCTTAGTTCATCGATCCTATGCCACCAGGATTCATCCTTTAATAGACAATAAAATGCAATAAAAAAACCTTCAGTATTTGCTTAGTTCATCGATCCTATGCCACCTGGATTCTTCCTTTAATCTTACAACAGATAACAACCTTTGTGACAAATTTATCACTGATACGCGTAAAATTCGAGGGAATACTGCACTAGATTTGAAAATATTTAACTTAGAAAGTTAAAAATTTCTTTTATTACCCTCTCTCGAGTGTACAAGCGTATTTATTTCATTTTGCATATTTAAATACACTTTTTCTTGATTTGACATTGCTCAGCAGAGGAACAGATCTTGTCTAAATAATACAGCAGTTTTGACGGAGCGGGGCAGGGGTGGCAAACCTTTCTACATCAACGTGCCATTTTTCTTTTTGAAAATTTTTTAATGTAAATGACGTGCCGACAAGCAACCAAAGAAATTTAGTTATCAAAAAAATAAATCAAACATGATGAAAAGAATAATTGAGCGCCATGAAACTTTTTCGTATTTGTTATTTGGTGATAGTAATTTTTTTCGACATCTAGCATGTTTTTAATTATTTAAATTTTGCACCTTAATCAATGCCTGTGGCACGCGTGTCATAGGTTCGCCACCCCTGAGCTAGACAATTAGTAAAGGGGAAGTGTGCTTTTATTACAGTTAAAATCGTCTGTGCTTTGTTGTTGTTGGCTGATCAAACGACGACGCGACGGAGGAAAACGCCAGACGTTCTGAAAATGGCAGACATTTTATCATAAATAATTACTGTAGTTACTTGGTGCGTTTTCGCATATACAGGGGAATCCATACAAGACGCCGTAAACTTTTTACTCGACTGTTGCCGGTAATGTTTTCATTAGACTTATATCTAGAGTAGCGTTACCCAAACTTTTTTTATAAAATTTTTCGCGACTCACCTCACGAAAAAGAAAACATTTATTTACAAAACAAATTTTATTTTTTAATAGAAATAAAGTTATTTGTTTGCTTATTTCATACACAAAAATTTCAAAGTAATTATAACCTATATGAGAGATATATAGCAATTAACAATTATATTCATTTAAAACTTTAATAAATGGATTTTTTTTGTTTTTACAATTTTTTTTTCGACCTACACTTTGGGAAACGGTTATCTAGATTCTAGAGTATGATCGCTTAGTAAGGAGAGTGGGAAAAGCGATCGGTACTGCGGCGTGATTTGTAATTTCAAGGGCAATCGTTGCAGGTATCTGTACTGTCAACTGTGCGTCTCGACCAGCGTTGCCAGATTTTTTTTTTGCCAAGTCGGGATTTTGGAACTCTGAGTGAAAACAGCGGGATTCTTTCGTCGAAAGCGGGACATAGTAAAAAAACGTATATAATCAGAAGTTTTCAAATACCTATTTATCTTTTTATTTGAATTAAAATTACGTTTACGTGACAATAGATAGCAAAAATAGCCATAGAAAATGTATTTTAATAAAAATTTTAAATTATAAATCAAATTTACCTTATCGTTAAATAGTTGTCTTATTCGTCTTCAGAATAAAAAAAAACAGAAATCAAAATCAAAAAAGTTTTATTCATTAGAAAAATATGGCGTTTCAAACAATAGTCTGTGGAGTGAGTGTTACAAATTGTAACTTACAATAAGAGATTAATTATTTATAAGAATTACTTATTCATGATATTTCTGTGAAGATTTAACTTCTTTTAAAGTTATCCCCGAGTTATCCCCGAAAAGCGGGACTGAGCCTGTCATTTAATTTTGATTTAAAAATCGGGACGTCCCGCCAAAATCGGGACATCTGGCAACGCTGGTCTCTACATTAGGCAAACTTTGAGCATAGGAGTTTGACAGGTAATCGGCCATGGCCTTGAATAAGGAACCATCTCGATATTTCTCTGGAATTATTGAGGGAAAGCATGGAAAACTTCAACAAGTTGACCGGTACAGTTATTACCTACCTCCCGAATGCGAGTCTAGTGCTCTCACCACTACGCCACCCCGCGGGGTTATAGAGTACAAATATTGTGATTCATATTTCGATGTTTTAAATATACATCTAATAATAACTTTTTTGATTTATGAAAACTCGTTTGTGTGCTGCAGATTTTCCTCCAAGACATTAGGCCATATTTTAATACAAAATATGCCATAATCAACGTTTCTGTCGCATTCCTGGAGCGTCGTTATCGAACAGCCTATATATTAGCGCTATTAACTGCATCCAGAGTTTTATGCGGTTGATTATCCCCAACCGGGAGCGACAATGTGTTCAAATTACAGCCAATCATTCATTGCATTCAAACCGAATTGAATCATATGTTACACTTAATGCATGTCATGCCCCCTCCCCCCTCTTTCAGTTAACAGTTGTCGTTTTTTGTTTCACCAATATTGACTGCTTGTCTGTACGGAAGCATCTTCAACAAAAGGATCATACACACACACTTCTTTTGTCACGTGACCGGTTTTGCGAAAATCGGCTATCCTCGCTCTTATAATGACGCGCTTGACTGAGAGTGGAACCGTGCAATTGGCGCGACGCTGTTCACGGGACGTGTTACGTTTTGTGGCCGTTTGCCGTGTGTATGCGGTGGACAGCTGCGTGTTAGTGCTTGTTGTGTGTGTGTATGTTGGAATAGCGAAAATAGCGTTTGTTGATACGTTACTAGAATTTTGTTTGATGACGACGAAATTTTGTTGCAGGGCGACATTTAGTTAGGTGCTAGAATTTCGGTAGATGACAGAGCGAAATTTAGTTACTAGAATTCCGCATAAATTTATATTGCATATCGGCCAGGCGACCCACGACGGCGCAATTTTTTTTTATAGGTTTTTTTTTACCATTCCGACCCTCAAGTGGGGAATGGTACTAGTTTAGGTCAAAAATCGCTTTTCAAAACTTTTACAATATCTTTTCGTTTTGTGGTTTCCCGAATCCAAAAAAACATATTTTTGGAAAAACTCTGTGTGTCTGTGAGTCGGTTAGTCTATCTGTCAGCACGATACAGGTCAAACGGATGAGCGGATTGAAACCAAATTTTGAGTGGATGTTTGGTATGCAAATATGAAGAGCCCTATTGTTTTTAGAGCAAATCGACGCATGCGCATAAAAGATATATGCGATAATGGTGTTTTTTTTTTATATATAATAATGGTATACTTTTCATAACGGCTTATTATTCTATTTATTTTTTCGAAAAATTTTAGTTGGAATTTTTTTTCTAAACTGTTAGAGTTTCGGACATATTTTGAAAATAAAAAAAAACAGCTGTTCTTTTGTTTTGTAGATCTGTCAGAAATAAGCATGCTTTGATTAATTTTTACATGACGTGGAACATATTATGTAGGTACCATGGCAACGAATAGCAAATATCATAATATTTAATTTTCAATAATTATGTATAACGGGAATGCGGACACATAGGTATAATTCTTTTCTTTTATTGCTTACGTTTCATCAAAAATATTGACTTTGTCAAAGCTCAAAAAACAATTTTTTAAATTAGAAAATAAAGTTTAACATAAAAATTATAATTTATTTTCCACTTTATATTATGTCAAAAATTAAACAAAAAAAATTTGACATAATAAAAAGTGGAAAATAAATTATAATTTTTATGTTAAACTTTATTTTTTTTTTTTGAGCTTTGACAAAGTCAATATTTTTTATGAAACGTAAGCAATAAAAGAAAAGAATTATACCTATGTGTCCGCATTCCCGTTATTCATAATTATTTAAAATAAATATTACGGACTTTAAATGGAAAATAATAATAATATTTAATAGTAGCCGCTACCTGCGTATTCGCACACGATTTCTTTATTATAGATACTATATCAAATGTTAATACTTTTGAAATTGGATTGGCCCCGTCGCCCAATCAACTGGATTTTTTTTAATAGGTGTCGTTTTTTTGTCTCACCAATATTGACTGCCTGCATTTACGATGTCACCACCAACAAATGGATCACACAGACGGATACCTCGCTTATTATATAATCGTACGACGTGCCGCGATATTATAGGCGAATCGGAATTTTCCGAACAGCCGTATAAAGCGACACACATAGGACTTAGTGTTCATTGCAGTTAATTTCCGGGACAGAAGAGAACGGGTTGTTTTTTGCTCACGTATATTATTCGTCGTATAACTCTTTACCGGACATAAGGTCCGGCGCCACCCGACAGGCGTAAGCTGCCCGGGGGCGCCGCCCCTCTTCACAGAGTCCCTCTAACTAACAACACCACTCAACATTCATAATATTGTTGCATAATCATTTTTGTAATATTTCGAAATTTACTATAGCAAATCTATTTTTCAATTTCAAAGCCACAACACCTGTATGAATTGAATTTGATAATTGTACAAACGATAATGTACTTAAAATTAGAAAATAAATATGAGTCACCGTAGGGGGCTTTGATTAAACTAAAATAAAACCGTTGGGGTCATTTATAGTTACATTATGGTCGATGAAGACAGTCGAAAGCTAAATATGAAAGTATATGAAAGTTTTCTACTAAATGCCCCCCCCCATAATTTTATTTTAGTTTAATTAAAGCCCCCTATGTAGTTTTTAGTACACTATTGTTTGTACAATAAAAGCGTTTAACTAAAATAGTTGTTTTACCTATTTTTATTTTTAAGTTTTTAGTGTACAGAATTACGGAGTTTTCTAAAAAAAAATTGTTTTAGTAAGTAACATGTATAACGACATCTGATAGAATTTACTCAAAGCTATTAGTTCAGAAGCAAACAAGAAAAACTGTCTTAGTACCAAGTAGCGACGTCTGTTAGAATTCGCACAAAGCTATTAGTTCAGAAACAAATCTAGTAGAATTTGCTCAAAGCTAATAGTTCAGAAGCAAATCTGGTAGAATTTGCTCAAAACAATTAGTTTAGATGCCGGGCTGCAAACGAAATAAATTTTGCAGAATTATATCTATCGCACCCGGGTGAAACCGGGACGGACCGCTAGTTATAATATCAGATTGACTTTAATAAATGAAGTTAAATAAGAACGTGAAATAGATATCGTGTCCATCGATAATAATTAATAAGAAAAAATTCGCAGGTTTGTGGACAAAAGTTATATTTATAAATTTACAAAAATGTGGAACGCTTCACGATTTTGCGTGTCATCCTTGCCACATTTTTGTACATTTATAAATATAACTTTTATCCACAAACCTGCGAATTTTTTCTTATTATGAAAGATTAACGTTTTCATAAGTGAAATAAACCAATCGTTCAACTGTACCGACGCTTCGAGAAAAAGTACATTTGATGATGAGCTTTCTCAGAACTTCCAATATAGAAATATCTTGTCCATTTGATCTCGACCAGATCCTTGAGAGACGCTATAAGGGTGTTCCTTATGCATATACGCGTACATAGAACGAGTGGGGGCAGGAAGAGAGGTTGCGAGCTCGGAACCGGGGGCGCGGCGTTATCACGACCCTTTGGTTTTAATGGCGACCGCAACCGTCGCATTAAATACACTTGTTTTGAACAAAATAATGGAACTATATAAAATAAATTAACCCACCATAACTCTACGTCCAGAGTGACCAACTCTGGTGGGGTCGACGGTACTAGGACCAGAACCCTTTGCCTATGCTGCACCAACTAAACCTCTATGCATGTTCATCATAATGATTCTGCATCGTTCACAATCATGTTACGTCCAAGAATAAAGTACACACGTACTTATCAGAATGCCATTTTAATTAATTTAGTAATCTGTTTTATAAGTTTGTCATGTAATTAATAAAATTTATTCATTAAAAGCCTAAAAGAGGTCGACACACCAGTCGACGAAACGTTGTTTTAAAAAAACTTGTTTTTTATTTCGAAAACCATTGGCCCCAGAGGATCAACACAACATAGTTTACCAAGAATAAAGCCGTTGACTTTAAACGTTTTATCATCCCCGATTATGATCTGAAACTTTATATATACAGGATGTGTCACAAATACCAGGGTGGTCAATAATTTTGAATTAAAAAACAAAAAAACACGTGTCCAGTATTTTTAAACGTCAAACGTGTCTGTTACCTGAACAGAATGACGTCATTATGGTTTGTTGGCGTTAGTTCATGTCGCCTACTGTTTCCTGATTGGTTTTTTCTCCGTCATTTACAGCGCCATCTACTCAGAATTCAAAAAAAAATATTTCAAACAAAAGTGTCTTATTTTTCAACGTAGAATACAAATCTCTAATAAAAATTGGGGATTCCCATTTAAAAATTCAAAGTTACCCCCGCCCTCGCCACACGTTGCTGTGGCTCAATCTGGTATGCGTGTGTTGCTATTACGTTTAACAGATGGCACTCGGGCAGCCGTAAAATATTTAGTATAGCGAGTGTTACTTTAACGTCCAACAGATGGTGCTCCCACATTACCGTAAAATATTTAGTATAGCGAGTGTTGCTTTAAAAACCAACAGATGGCGCTGTTTTTTTTTTTAAAAAAACGGGTTTTCCTCTGTCACATCATTATAATACTCGTAGGTAAAATGAAGACACGCGTGTATTCGAATGTTCTGTCAAAATTTCAAAGGAATCGCGGTGAACAACTTTCGGATATTTAAGATTTTAAACAAACGAACGTTAGCATTGTATGTATAAAGAGGGACCTATTTAAGAAATAAAATACATGAGATCATTTCGGTACCATTCTTAAACACAACGTTGTCGAAATTATTTAAATCGGTTAGACCATCGAATAAAGCTTAGACTGTTCAAGCATAAAAAATAATATAAATATGCGCGCCTAATTAAAAATACATCAAAATACAAAATTGTGTAACTTATTGTTTCGTTATGGCACAAGAACGTAAGATTTAAATCACATACAAGTGACATTGTTTGAATAATACATTTTTCTAATATCTCATTGTAATGACAACAATGGGTATTTCATAATATAATAGCAAACTATAGCTATGAATAGAATAGAGTATACTTACACATAAGTATTGAATATAGTGTGACGTCAGAAAGTAGAATTAAAAAACGAACAATTCACTGGTATCATAAAAGCAGTTGCAAGTAAAAAATGGTTTCAATTCTTTTTAAAATTTTTCATGACTAAGAAACTTATTACAAAACTGTATAAAATAGTATGTTCAAAGAATTGTTGAACTCCTGTACCACCATTGTTTGTTTAATTTTTTTACAATTTTTTGTAATTAGGGGAAGTTTGCTATGATTGGATCACTTGATTTCCTTGCCTATTATCTCGCAGTATAAATTAAAATTATTTGATGATTTTTATTTTTATAGTCAGAGTGCCCGTCGGCAAAAATTTTATTGATACATACTCTCCCCAAACTTTGTATATGGCTTCATTAGGCCTAGTCTGACGCCTATTTCCTTTATGACTTTTCTTGATTTTGGGGCGTTTTCCCTTTAAATTTTCCGAAAGATGTCGTTTTGACGACGTAAAAATTTATAGATACTGTTTGTTTTTTTGATTGGATAGCTTAAAAACTTCAACCAAAACGCTAAAATAATGTTCTCTGACAAATAACATGAACCATTTAAAATGTCTGACACCTCGAACATATCGAACATATTCGAGATGTCCGACATTTTAATTGGTTCATGTTATTTGTCAGAGAACATAATTTTAGCGTTTTGGTTGAAGTGAGGTTACCGTGGGGCCCGATGAAGGCCATAACGCCACTTTGTGACTTAGAATGTTGCTAGTATGCAAAGTTTTTTATATATTTCATTAGTCCAATGATCACAACCTTCCCCTATCTATCATTAATTAATCAGGAATAAAGAAATCTTAACTTCGGCTTACCTAAAAGTACAAAACTATCTTCCACTATGAAAAGCACATTAATATTCTAATTAAAGCTTCGATGTATTTTTACCCTACTATTTGTCATATTAGAAGTTTGTTTTAAACGTCCGTCCTTGGTGTAGTCAGGTTTTCTGTTTCTTTTATTAATAAGTTTTTTTTATTTATGTATGAAGCACCGTTACAATGTTTACTTTACTGTAATAACTCTGATAGGTACGTTCCTGCTAGGTTGCAGGAAGCAATTTCAGAAAATTCAGTTGCACAGTGATCTTAGACTGTAACCACAAATATTTCTCCATAAGAAAAGCGTAGTAAAATTTTTAAATCGATTCCGCTCGAAAATTAATTGATCGATGCAATTAAAATTTTTTTTAAAGTATTGTAACAAAACTGTTGTTATTTATTTACAATAGTGATAACTGATAACGTTTAACAAAACAGTTAAACACACACTTCTTTAACTTAACAGTAATAATAACGTTACCAGAAACAAAATAACGACAGTTCTAAATAATAAAATAGAAGACTAAATAACAGAAGAATATAAAGTTACTAAATATTTACAACACACAAAACACACTGAAGTTTATCTAGTACACTTATTCGCACTTGTCTATTAACTATATTCACACGATTATTTACAACACAGAAGCTATTTATGTAAAACCAGATTTATATAATTGCACTCAATGGTTTACATAGTTCATTTATCTTCTATCTTAGCAGTTACTTCGGTCTTGCTGTACCGACTGAACAATTTATTTCACAGTTGTCTGTAATTCACTGTACGTACGCGCTGCAGCTAACCAACTGACTGACTGCCTACGACTCCGCTCGCATTTTATAGCTTCGTTCCCCGCCTGTCGAATGTTCTAGAAGCATCTCAACCTTTCTTACATGCATTGCCTTCTCCAGGCATGAGACCGGGACGGACCGCTATATATTATATAATGTAGTTATATGATCACAATCTAAGGTCATTATAAAATCAAAATTTTCTGGCGTTAGCATTGCGTGACATCTAAATTATTCTGAACCGGCCTTTATATCCACAAAACTTGCGTGCTGAATTGAAATAAAGCGTTTGTGATAATAGACGCTCGTTTTCCTCCCATATTAAAAATAATTCCTTTTTATTGTGTGCATATTTTAGTTGTTTGTGTTTTAATTATAAAAGTTAAATAGTTTTTTTTTCGCCTCGTGACTCCATTTCCTTATCTGCTATCGATTTTAGAACAAAATTCAATATACGAACTAAAGGCGAACCTCGCTTATCCGCACTGCACAATGGTTGCGTAGGTATATAGCGACTCTGTAATATCATGCATTATTCAAACACTATAAAATTAGAGTAATGAATAATAATGTATGTACATGTATTATATGTAGGTATGTATAATATATGTTACGGTTTAAACCAGAAATCATTTAAAACGACATCTAACCAGTCAAACCTAGTTTTAACCAGTCAAAACTAGAATTGACTCATAGAGCTTAATCAATGGCCATATTGACCGAACGTAAGTAGTTCATCAGGTAACTATTCCTCCAAATAAATAGCGATAATTCAACTCACCAATCATAACTATATTTACTGCAGGTATAAATCAATTCTGTCTTACTTCCAGGGTATAAATATTTATTCCCCTGATAAAATAATAATGGCCGCCACATAAGTCATAACGTGGAGTATTATATCTACAGTTTTCTCTTGTGAATTTATTTATGTGTTGTTTATTAACCTTTTGTGAAGTGTATAGTTAGTGGAAGTTTTGTGTGCAATTGGGTTAGGATAAAACATTATTATTTCGTGTCACTTTTTTTTGACGTTTACACTAACGCCATCGGTCGTATTTTTGGGTGAACGTTAAAATATTCAACAAAAAGAGCAAGGGGTATAGTGCAGTGTATATTTATTCTTTAACTAACTTTTCTACGTGATAATTTGCAATTCGCCTAAAGGTGGTACAATTTTTAAACCCTCATAAAAATGTTATGAGGCATTCGCGTCAAAAATCCTTTGAGGGGTTTTCATGTCCCACGAAGGTCAACAAATGACCAAAGTTTCATTTCAATCGGCCGTGTCCCTTAATCGTAACTCTACCAGTGAATTCTAGTTTTGACTAATTAAAACTAGTAGATAGTGACGAAAGACCAATGTTACAACTAGTTTTGACTAGTTTGGTTGAGTTTTAACATATTTCGAGTTTTAACGGTAACATATACAAAACCATGAAACAAAAGTGGCGTATGTCGAATTCTTATTAAAATGAAATTAATGATCCCGCTAATTACAATAATAAATCTGTTGTTTATTCATGAATGACACATTAATATCACCGTCATAATGTCATTGTGCGCTAAATCTCGAAAACCATTGAAAATATGATCGTCCTTTGTTGTGGTTTTCCACTAATTTTTATCAGCCTCTTTGTTTTTCTTTTTCAAAATATTACACCCAATTAATACTTTCCATCTCAAGTGGGGAAGGACAGTACAATTTCCTTTATAAAATAACCTATAAAAAACTAACGAAATGTAAGAATTATTATTATTTTATTCAACATTTTTATTAACGTAATTTTGTAACATGAATATTATTTAATTCAACACATTTTTTAATTTAAGTTTTTTAACATGAACACTACTTCCTAGTTCATACGCTCCGCTGCCATCTTGCCTCTGTTTCTCCACATGACCTCCAGGGTACACCAGTGGCGGCGTGGCTTTTTAAGACGTGGTGTTACAAATTTTATTTTTTAGCCAGGTATTCGTATTATTTTCAGTTTTATTTTTTTTATTATGATCCTGGGAGGGTAATTGCCCCCTTTACTCCCCCATATCTACTTCCTTGCTCGTTATACAGATTTGTCGAAGATTTGACATAGCCAACTTTGCTTTGAGATTGTATATGTATAAACACAGACAAGTGACACGGGACCTTAATCAAACTTTCATGCGAAACACGAGTTAATGAAAAATACATTATTCTACGCGTAGCTTTCAAATCAATATAAGACAATATATGGGGTGCATCATTGACTTCCGTGACTGCATTTGATAGATGATACACTTCATTCTGTTCATAAATTGAAAACGCAATATTTCATACAGATGCGCGGCTATTTTGTTATGAACTCGAGATTTTATTTGTTGGATATATATGTTTCACACATAATCAATTTTAAGTTTTCCTGCAACGCTTAGATTTTTTGAAGGGAAACTTTCTATGGCGCGGTAGGCTAAATTGGCCTGAATCAGACGAAGAGTGAAACGCTTCCCCTTCTCCGACTTCAACCGACAGTTGAAAGAAAATATTCAGACAATGGTTGCTATACTTTCTCAAATGTGTTCATAATGATTATAATAATAATAATAATGCGTTTAACGTCTGTTTCTCGACTTTATGTCATAACAGACGCCATTCGCACCATTACTATTTTCCATCTATTAATTTTCCCGTTATTTTCTACATTTCAACAAATTAATAGCAATGGGCGAATGACGGAATTTTAGGACATTAGGATAAAGTAGAAAAATTTTGAGCATAGGATTGACCATGGCCTTGAATAAGGAACCATCTCGATATTTATCTGAAATTATTGAGGAAATCCATGGAAAACATCAACAAGATGGCCGGTACAGAAGAGAAACAGCGGGAAAAAGTCCCAGCCACATCTGCCCCCTCCGGGATTCGAACCCGATACCTCCCGAATACGAATCTACTGCTCTCACCACTATGCCACCCCGCTCGGTTTTATACGCACTCTACAAACGTCTAGTGAGCCTCGTCTATTGTCGTCGAACTTCGTCTGTTGTCGCGTTGCGTGTGTCGACTGCAAACAACACAGATCTGTGGTTAGCTATTCTTTAAGCAATGAGCTCGTATACGATCGTGCGAGCCCGGCTTTCGCATGCGAGATCTAGTGCCATAGTTTCGAGAATTAAGTATGCAGTCGATGTCTTCGTTTTCAACATAACCTAGAAATTTTTCCTGTATTGTAAACTTTTATTGCGAATAATTTGTTTCACTATTGTTTTAAACTAGAACACAAATGCAATATATTCGTCAACAAATGCTAGAACCTAAAAAGTTTCACTTCAAACGCGCAAAAGTCTCCAGCGTGTTTTTTTTAAATCAGAATTTATTTTAGAGAAGAAGTTATATTACTATTCCAACCCACAAGTGGGGAATGGTACTAGTTTAGGTCAAAAATCACTTTTCAAAAATTTTACAATATCTTTCCGTTTTGAGGTCCCCCGAATCCAAAAAGCATATTTTTGGAAAAACTATGTGCGTCTGTTAGTCTGTGAACACGATACAGTTCAAACGGATGAGCGGATTGAAACCAAATTTTGGGAGGATGTTTGGTATGCAAATATGAAGAGCCCTATTGTTTTTCGGGAAAATTGGCGCATCCGCAGAAGAGATATATGCTATAACTGTGTTTTTCGTACAATAATGGTATACATTTCATAACGGCTTATTATTCCATTTATTTTTGCAAGAAATTTTGTTAAACATTTTTTTTTCTAAACTTTATAGTTTCGGAAAAACTTTGAAAATAAAAAATATATCTGCCGCTCTTTTGTTTTATGGATCTGTCAGAAATAAACCAGTTAGGCATGCTTTGATTAATTTTTACATAACGTGTAGGTAACCATGGCACCGAATAGCAAATATCATATTGAACACTAACCATTACCCGCGTCACCTCACACGATATCAGAAATTTTATTTTATTTTATTATAGTCAAATGTCAACATTTTTGAAGTTGGAATGGTCCCGTCGCCCAATTGGCTGAAATTTTTTAAAGGGACATTCAGAAGCCTCCACTGGCTTTCCTAGGTGTTCGAAAAACAAGTAAAGTCCATCCTATGAACAAATCTGAAAAACAAAAAGTATATTGTGTATAATTTTTCTGTAATTATTTGATACTATCTGTTATATAAATGGGTTCAACGGTGGCCAATAAACAAACGGACGGCCGCTTAGTTGACGGTTCATTGGTCTTGTATGCAGCAGGGCAGGCTAGTTGTGCACCGGCGTATTGATTGGATTCGAACTGCGGACACTGCATTTCGATCCAAAAGGTTCAAAAGGTCTTTAATGTTGATTGATGTGTGCCGTCACTTCACTTTACCATTCAATGTTCTGATCAAAAGTGTACAAAGAACGACCCTTCGCTTCCACCGCATATTGGCAGTAATAATAGTTTTGTTCGCGTTGACCGGAATGAAACTCTGAAACCTTCCGAGATAAAACTGAATTTTCTGAAATTTTTTACGTTTAGTTAAAAATGTACACAAAAAATAACTTTATCAACTGTAAAAAAATAATAAGTTACAAAAATCGACCCTTCACTTCCACCATGCAAAGTCGAAAGAGAAGAGAGCATGATTTCGTTCGCGCAAAAAAAGCAGCAGCTGATCATTTAAACAAGCATACAGTGTAAACTCCATTTAACGTCATTCGATATAACGACAAACTCCTTAAAACGTCGAAATTACTTAACTCTAGTTGGTTTACCTTGTCTCTCATACAATGATACACTCTAAATAACGACACACTCACTCTAGCTATAAACAGTACTTGTTTGTTATTTTGTTGCTTTGTTGTCGGCATCATGCGTACCGAAGATTCTAAGTAATTCGTTCTTTTGTTTATTGGGACGAAACACGTCAGACAAAGATAACAGACTGAACGCAATAAACCTTGAAATTTGTGATAGTATGAATGTTTGTTGCTCAGTTGTAAATACATTATATAGTAGAAAAATACTAATGGATTTATTTCTTCTCTTCGTTGAACGACAACTCTCAATAACGCCACAAAGTGCACAACCCGTCGAGTGTCGCTATATAGAGTTTACATTACATTTAAACCCTCCATTTTAGTGACTTGATTTTGAATATTTTTCCAAGGTTTAAGTTTGCTTTTGTCATTGACTGCGCGGAGCTGTGACGATAGAATTTCTTGGCTTCTTTAGTTCTTCAATAAATAAAATTATCGACCAATTTTTCGGACAAATATATTAACAAAAAATAATAATTAATACAATTATTTTTTCAACTTTTGCCTATACCTAATTTAAAAACTTGAAGAGAATATTTATAAATACGAATTATAAATTAATTATTTTTATATTTTTTAGATCAGTTCTGAAGAAGTCAAATCCGGACCGAAACGTCAATGTATTAATTATTATTTTTTGTAAATATATTTGTCTGAAAAATTGGTCGATAATTTTATTTATTGAAGAATTCTTTAGTTCTTACATAGCCTTTAATAATATAAATCATGAAATTAATTCCTTGAAGCCAAACATACGGCCAATAACAATTAGCACAATTGAGAAACATACCTTGACTTCTTTCAAACGAACTAATATTGACCCGACGCATCCACCGCTTATCGGTGATAATGTGTTTAACTATGCACTCGAATTTCTTCAAAGCTTTCCTCTAAACATTTTATTTCTTTTATTAAACTAGAAGAAAACATCGTAACAGTTGAGAAAACTATAGAAAATTAGTTTAATAAAAAAAGTTTCAATGAGTTTTGAAAATAGTTTCTGTTTAAGAGAATTGCTATTTTTATATTGTTAATAAAAAGTTATTGTTTTTTTTTCTTTGTGCAATATAGTAGCCTCTTAGTTCGGTGTTGGTTGTAAAATAAAATGTCGGAAACGTGGAAGTTTGAAGAGCTTTAATTCAAATATTGATCTCTGTCAACACGGAAAGATTCTGCAAAACTGCCAAGCTTTGCATCGCGAGCATCGTTTTAATGAGTCTTATGATCTTATGATAGCTACTTATCGTTGGCCGGTGCTAAGGGAATCCGGGAACAAGGGCTGTGTATGACTTACCTGAGAGGCAATTCTTTTTTACCTGACTACGGCGAAGCTAATAGGAAGGGTTATGAGTTTAGCAGTCTATGTATGTATGTTTATATTTACGGATGTTCCACCTTAGCGCCTAAACTATTCATCCGATTTTGATAAATAAGGTGTCAATCGATTCGTTATTATGGCCCGGGTAACATAGGCTACATTTATTTTTGAATTTTGGTCCCAGGGGAATAAGTTCAAAAAAAAATAAGTTTAAAAACTAAAACCCGACTACTGAAAAGTATGAAACCAGAAAATATTCTCATCTGAGGATAGCCGTGGTCGTATGCCATCTCATATATATGAGGCCCCTCTAGATGTATAGCGTGATGCACTTTGCCCTAGAGCTTATGATCGCTTACTACTGTTGAAATGTAATGTTTTGTTAGGGTAGGTGGCATATGACCACAGCTATCCTCAGATGAGAATATTTTTTTATTTCATACTTTTCAGTAGTCGGGTTTTAGTTTTGGAACTTATTTTTTATTACAAGCTTTTATTTAGTTTCATCTGTCCCAGTGTCTGTCTGTATGAAATCAAATTTTACAAGCTAAATTTGACCCACTTTCCGGTTTCCGATTGAGCTGAAATTTTGCATACGTATGTAGTTCCGATGACAATACAATATTATAATAACTAACTTACCGGTCCAGCTTTCGCCCGCTCGAAAATCGCACTTTTAACTACTTCCCGTTATCCGATTGAGTTGAAATTTTACATACGTATGTAGTTCCGATGACAATACAATATTATAATAACTAACTGACCGGTCCGGCTTTCGTCCGGAGGCAAATCGCACTTTTAACTGCTTCCCGTTATCCGATTGAGTTGAAATTTTGCGTACGTATGTAGTTCTGATAACAATACAATATTATAATGACTGACCGTTCCGGCTTTCGCCCGGATGCAAATCGAACTTTTAATAAAGCACACTAAAAATTTAAAAACAAATAAACGAAAAATTTTCCTGTAGCATGAACTGGACAGCCCTGATCCGGTGTCGAGAACACACGTACGTCCTCTGCCGGTATTTTATTAATTTCAGTATTATTTACAAAGGTTTTTTTTAGAAACTTTTGCCTTCCCTATACCAGCTTGCCAACTTCTACTTTTGTTGATATAAAAAAAACGTAGATATTGATATTTCAAATATTTACACAAATTTTATCTGCAAAATTAATTTTTTCATTCAATTTTCATTCATTTACTTATGAATATTAAATATTATAATAAAACGCTTCTTTTCTGATTTCATTTTGATTTATAATTTTTTTTATTCCACCTTATTTCAAATATCTTTTCGAATTCAGTCGACACTTTCAAATTAGGACAAAAGCTTAAGAATACCTTAGCTCGTTGAAGTCGTACAAGGATTTCGTAGTTAGTCTATTCCCGATTCAAATGTTTAGATTTGAAAACTTGTGAGCCTATATACGATTTTTCAAAAATTATATCGACGAAACGAGTTCCGCCGTTGTATTTTTTTTTTGGTTAAGCCTTCAACCAGAAGTGATTTTTCTCAAAATTAATCTGTAAAAAATATCAGCTATTTCGTATTGATATTATGACTCGTTTTAAAATATTGTTACTCCTCGTCAAAAACTACACTCACGGTCAAGATACATACTTACTACTATTATTAATAATTTTAAATAAACCACGAATAAACAACAAATCAATTAATTAAATGATCACGACAACAATTCAAGCGACACGGTGATTATTTACTTCAAGCGTTTATATTCTCTTATGATTTACATAGGCGTGACGTCATTCGGTGTTTTAATTGGAACGGCCGATTGCAGTATTTTATACTTTTATTTTATTAAAAATATTAATCTCAATGATTATATAGACACTGGGTCATTTTTAAACGCTTTTATTAGGCACGACTTCGTATATTTCTTTATATCTTTGTTTCAAATCTTGGAACAGCTTTTTCAAGTACTTCCCGCTATCCGATTTAGTTGAAATTTTGCACACGTATGTAGTTCCGATGACAATACTACAATATTATAGTAGCTAACTGACCGGTCCTGGCACTTTTAATAAAGCACACTAAAAACTTAAAAATAAAAATAGGTAACAAAACTTTTAAGTTTTAACGCTTTTTTTTGTACAAACGATAATGTACTAAGAACTAGAAAATAAATATGATTTACCATAGGGGGCTTTGATTAAACTAAAATAAAATCGTGGAGGTCATTAAATGACCTCCACGATTTTATTTTAGTTTAATCAAAGCTCCCTATGGTGACTCATATTTATTTTCTAGTTTTAAGTACATTATCGTGTAGTGTACATACATTAAGTAGGTTACTTAATTTATATCGATAGCAATGTAAAACTGTAGAACTATTACTATAATAATTGTTCTAATTAATAAAGCATAGTTTGCATTTTGATTGATATAAATATATGTGTATTATATGTTAAGGGCGATAGATGTGGTCGCTATGCCAGTGTAAGCTGATATACGTTGACGTTTGTGTTTTATAAATACACTAGCGGTCCCGCCCGGTTTCACCCGGGTGCAAAAAAAACAAATGGGGAAGGAAGGGACATGAGTACGCACATTCAGCTTAGTTTACCGAGATGTGTCCAAACTTCATAATGATCGGAGTTACCGTTCAAAAGTTTTTGTCGTTAAAAAGCAGTATTTATACTTTTTTTAAGTAATAAATTTATTTTAATATAATAAATATTTAATTGAAAACACTGTAGGAAAATTATTTTTATATAGGTACCAATAGTTGTAACAGTTTTCAAATGAGTTATTAATTAGATTTATTTAATTTCAATTAGTCGTTATAAAATTTTAAAAATTGAAATGTAAGCCTTAGAAGAAAGCAATGTAGAAAATAAAAAAAATAAAAATATATTCGCCGACGTGGGGCTTGAACCCAAGACAATGGCATTAAAAGCTTTACGCTCTACCGACTGAGCTATCCGGGCTTGTGTATTTAACGCGCTAATATTGCAATATTTAGTCTATAGGCATTTCACCTGATAATATTTGTCGGACGGACTAATTTTGAGATACATCTTGCAACATTTTTCATTGATGTTCGGGTCCAATTGGTCGTAGCGTGACATTATATAGACTATAGCCTTCCTCGATAAGTGGACTATCCAACAAAATAAAATCTTTCAATTCGAACTAGTAGTTCCTGAGATTAGCGCGTTCAACCAAACAAACAAACAAACTCTTCAGCTTTATATATTAGCATAGATATAGATATAATCAAAACAAATTCAGATGTATTAACAACATGAAAGAATCTGAAACAACCCTACAATATAATCGTTTGTACAATAAAAGCGTTTAATTAAAAAAAAACTACCTATTTTTTAGAACCCTTTCAACATATTTTTTTCTCTAAAACCATTCTATTCTTTTATACGTGCCTATTGCCTAAAGTTAACGACGAGTGTCAATCCCGTAAACATTGGCAACCGCAGTTGACCGTCTCGAGGGGTATTTAACGGAATCGAGTGTGGCATTTCACGTTCATATTATCTCTGACACCTGTTCACGTAACTCAACTCGGTAGTCTCAACTAATGCCGTGTAATTTATACAACCCACACCACTACAGCAAAGTTTTAATATTAAAATATTTCACAAATTAATTTAAAATTTTTAAAAGGAATATACGGCGCTTTAATAGACTTGATTATGTAAATTGTTGCGACAAACGTGCGCACGCGTCGCGTCACAGTCTAAGCGTCGCGACGTGTGAGTTATAATTGCATGTGCGTTGAGACTGTGACGTCGTCGCTGTCGACCAGCGTAGTGTCACAGTCTGACGTTGTTCGTATACGACTTGTCTGAGTGCATGCAATTAGACTATGACAGTTTATTTTTCGTTATGTAACTGAATACACCAGAGCCTTCTCTCGCATGTAGGGATGTAATGGACACACATGTATCTATGTTTTTATACCGGGTGTTTTTTGATCGACGACGGATTTTTAGTCGTCAACCTCTTCGGACCTGAATTTTATGTTTTTGAAACACGAAATATGTTTTCGCGTGTTGGGCTTATTTAAAGTATAACTAACGTGAAATATTAAATTTAACAGTTTTGGAAAATCCTATTGAAATGGGCAACAGGTCAAAAAAAACCCTTTGCACTCCGGGAATGCCGGCGGAAGTGAAAACTTGATTCAGTTAGGGCATGTCTATGTTAAACGACCAAAGCGCAGAAAAGTTTGAACTAATAACTTCCAAGAAATTCCGTCTGATGTCGCCAAAACACAACTTATATTGCATAGAGAGAGTTTTCTCGCTCACCCAGTTCTTACTTGATCTGACGCGAGTTTAACATTTTTACCCATTACAAAAAAAGTGTACAACGCCGCTAAAGAAGTTTTCACTTCAAAAAATGTATTTTTTACGGTAAACACAATGAAATGTTTATGTTTGGTATTTAATTACGCTGATTAAATTACACGCGTTAGAACAGTATATGTCCATTGAAATGACCCCCCCAGGACCGAATGAGTTAAAATCGTTAACAATACTTTAAAGTCTGACTGATTATACAGTTGTTTTTATTGTTAACTAGCGGCTCGGCCCAGCTTCACCCGAATTTGTAGATTGCCACCGTTTTTTGTACTTATGAGATCACCTGAATGGTTCTAAGCTATAGTTGAACCCGGTATAAAAGATTTTATTTCAAGAAAGGTATGTGGCAGGACAACGTCTGCCTACCGAGTCCGCTAATGTACTAATAAAATCTTTGGAATTATAATTTTTTGTTTTCTAATTAAAAGTTGATTATTTATAATACTAAACCTAAAGCTTGATTTCCTAATGTTAAAGTAAAGATAGATATGTTACCTTAGCGCAAAAAATGTCGTTTTTAAAAAAATGAGTATAATAATAATATGGCAATGCGTTTAACGTCCGTTTCTTGACTTTACGTCATAACAGACGCCATTCGCACCATTACTATTTTCCATCTATCACATATTCCGTTATTTTCTACATTTTTAAACTTACACTTAATTAATAGCAATGGGCGAATGTAGGAATTTTAGGACATTAGGAAAAGGTAGGCAAATAGGAGGTGGACAGGTAATCGGCCATGGCCTTGAATAAGGAACCATCTCGATATTTATCTGGAATTTATTGAAGGAAAACATGGAAAACCTCAACAAGATGACCGGTACAGGAATTACAGTTTTTCAGGGAGAGGCAGCAGGAATAAGTCCCAACCACATCTGCTCCCGCCGGGATACGAACCCGGTACCTCCCATATGCGAGTCTAGTGCTCTCACCACTACGCTACACCACTCGGTAAAAATAGAGTCACAAAAACACTTTTCTAATAAAAACGCTAAAATTTTTTTTTGTCTTATTTAATACTAGTGGTCCCGCCCGGTTTCACCCGGGTGCAAATGAAAGAATGGGGAGGAGAGACACGAGTACGCACGTTCATCTTAGTTTACCGAGATGAATGCTGTGTCCAAATTTCATGATAATCGGAGTTACCGTTCAAAAGTTTTTGTCGCACGGACAAATTTTGAGTTATATTTTGCAACATGTTTCATTGATGCTTCGTTCCTATTGGTCGTGACATTATATAGCCTATAGTCTTCCTCGATAAATTGACTATACAACAATTTTTTTTTTTCAATTCGAACAGTAGTTCCTGAGATTAGCGCGTTCAACCAAACAAACAAACAAACACTTTAGCCGTATATATTACTACCTATAGATTAATTTCACATTTAAAAAAAATATGATTTTTTAAAATATTTGCAAAATGTTCGTATGGATTTTGCGAATGCGAATATTCGTTACGTCACTAGTAAGTAAATTCGAATATGGATCTAGCAAGTCCCATTAGTGAAAATTAATTTTTATTCATTTATTTTTTGTTTGGTTGCATCAATCTATTAAAACAGACTTGTATGATTTTCCTCGCGAACGGAGTGTAGCCAAAGGGTGGCCAGGAGTGCAGTTGCTGTGCGTTTAAAGCAGCCGGCCGCTCTAGAATTAAAACGCTTGCGGTTCGTCGCTTTAATTAAATCCTCCCATATCATGTAAACCGCACTGTTAAAATCCCGCACAGCATATATTGGCCTTGTTTCATCAATTTCACCACTTCTACTCACCATTCACTCACGTATACTCATTCGTACTCAGTACACACTCACTCACATGCATTGCATATGACTTGTTACTCGCAATTCTTCAAGGAACTATAAATCCGTACTAATGTAACGAGACGCCACTGGAGTCTGCAATCAAGAAAACCGGCGTTAGAAAACTAGCAAGAAATCTAGCGGCAAATCCAGCCTCGTGTACAGCGGCCTTTACACTGACTTTGGACTGACTGCCTGCCTTCCACGCTGCGCTGTTTATATAAGTTCTCAGCCGCGTTCTCGAACAATTTTCGGCATTCTAGAAGCTTTGGCATTCTTCTGTGCGGACACGATGACAATGAGTCTAACAATACGCGCATTGTTGTCTATGTGATTTCGACAACAATACGCGCATTGTTGTTTATGTGGTTTCGACAACAATACGCGCATTGTTGTCTATGTGGTTTCGACAACAAAGCAAGTATTGTTGTCGAAACCACATAGACAACATGCATTTTGTTAGACTGATTGTCGTCGTGTCCGCATAGAAGAATGCCAAAGCTTCTAGAATGCCGAAGATTGTTCGAGAACGCGGCTGAGAACTTATATAAATAGCGCTACTATTGTTCTGAACAGAAAACACACTATGGCACAGTGTTGGTTTGTGAGCGTTTGTTCATGTCGACCGCCTGACAAAATACTGTCTCCTGATTGGCCGAGCAAGAAAAATAGCCCCTTTTCAAATTTTAAAATCCATCTTGTGAGCTAGCAGGCGAGTCCGAAGTGACGTCATTTTCAGCCTCGGCGCCAGCCTGCCGGCCAGCAGAAGTCCTAACAGTGTTTCTAGCCTCGTGTGCAACGGTCTTAAGTGACACCATATCTATAAATAAATAAATATAGAGATAAATAGACATCTGTGAGATATAAATATTGTGTACATAATTATTTATTTAATTATATTTATAAAACAATGATTTTATTCTTACTACACTCTTGAAAATTGATATCAATTATTTTTGTTGAATTCGTGAACTTTAAGTTTACATTCTAAATATTTTTTTGAGGTTAAATTAACTGAAACTATATTGAGTGTACTTTTATCTACAATTCTCTGACGTAACCTCGTTCGTCCTTGAAGAACTATTAACGGCCTCATTCGTACTGAAGGAACTGAATCATTAAGTTAACCGAGACTTCTGCAATCTAAGCATCCATTGTTGTAAGAAAATGGATTGGTGTGGTTAGAACAGGGAGCGGGGTGTTTATTGTCTACGTCTTAAATTTAAAAGTTTTCAGCTGTGCATGCACTTAGTGCGAGATTGCTTAAAACAGACGCTTTTCCAATAGGTATATAGGTGAGAAAAGTGTGAAAATGTATAAAAACACATCACTATCTACGTACATGGGAGCCATAAGTGTATCCCTGCGCAGTATTGTGTCGGGGTTTTACAGTTGCTTACTGAAAGCACCTACCTACATACGTGTGTTTGATTCTTTATTTGTATCGCGACTTCCTAAAACTAAAGTTTGTACAGTGAAACAAACAGATATTAAAAAAAAACTATTTAAAAAAATAAGTTTAAAAACAAAAACCTGACTACTGAAAAGTATGAAACAAGAAAATATTCTTATCTGAGGATAGCCGTGGTCATATTCCACATTTATTTCAAATTGTTTATAATTCAACTAAAGCGTTTTATTTTTTTAAAGTAAGAACTTAATAGTTCTTTTACCATTATTAAATAAAGATCAACGTTATAGCATATATCTCTTCTGCGCATGCGCCGATTTCTTCCTAAAACAGTAAGACTCTTCATATTTGCATATCAAACACTCTACTAAAGTTTGGTTTCAATCCGCTTTTCCGTTTGACAGATAAACGCACAGACTTTTTCCAAAAAAAATATATATATGGTTCCATTGTTCGACGACGACACATAACAAACAATGGTGGAAGTGACGGGTATCTTCTAGTACTATAAAACCGGATACTGTTTTAGTGAAACCACAGATTGTCAAGGTTTCACTGTACGACGGCGGCACATTTTGAAACTAGTATAATTGAAAACGGCATCTTATTGCGATAATGGCGGGTGTCTTCGACGCGTAAGTTTCACTGTACGAAACTCGCGAGTGCCATTTCTTGTTAGTGTCACACGTGCGCACTCTCTTTTCTTTTAAAACAAAACTTTTGATTTTTCATATTATGTTGGTAGACCTGCCAAGTACACGTTTAACTTTCTTTTCTTTTTTTTATCCGAATTATCAACTCTTCAGACGTGAATTTGCGTTATATTTTGATTACCGAGTTTTTTTTTTGTTGTATTTTTATATTAGCCATAGTGGAATGTCAACTACACGCGTTTTAAGTAAGTATAGCTTATTCAAATACAGAATATATTGAGTTATAATAAAAACTTTATAACAAATTCGTGAGTACATTCCCATTCCGTTCTTTGACGTTAAAAATCTCATCAAGAACAAAATCCGCGAAAGTTGGCAATCTGAACGGACGACAATCCCCAACAACAAGCTTCGAGTCATCAAACCGACAGTATTGAAATGGATCAACCTGCTCATGAATAGCAAAGAAAATACTGTGCTGACCCGACTGAGAAACTATTCATCCGATTTTAAAAATATTTTCACCACTATTTAGAATCGATCTTCAGGATGCTATATTTAAAGCCCTTTTCGTGGAGACCAATTTTGCAACGTAAAACGGTGTCAGTTTACAAATTCGGGTGAAGCCGAACCGGGCCGCACAAGTCGGTATACAAAACATGTAATAGTTCTTGATAACTTTACTGCGCATTGGTGACGTATGCGTTGGTCCCTTTTGGGTTAACGGTACTTGGCCCCTCTGTTGGGGGCGGCGTACTGTTCGTAAATCGTTATTATGCATGCTGTCTCCGTGGATGGGATGCATGACACATAATATCATCTACACATTAAATGATGCATTTGAATGACTGCATGACGCGTTTTAATACATAAATTACGACTAGGGACACATATTACGTGAAGAGTCATCAAACGGGCACTGCAGCTTATATAATATGAAATCAGGGTGTCATTACAACCGGACGGAGACCACTTCAATCGTAACGTTACCAGCAAGCAATAATAATAATTAGTAATGAACGAAACGTAATTTTTGACAGACTTGAAAAGTCTGAATAAATACAAATTCAAATACTTTTCTAGTATTTGTATTTCAAATACTTTTCTAGTATTTGTATTTGTATTTCAAATATTTTTCTAGTATTTGTATTTCAAATACTTTTCTAGTATTTGTATTTCAAATACTTTTCTAGTATTTGTATTTGTATTTCAAATACTTTTCTAGTATTTGTATTTGTATTTCAAATACTTTTCTAGTATTTGTATTTGTATTTCAAATACTTTTCTAGTATTTGTATTTAAAATACTTTTTTACTATTTGTAATTCAAATACTTTTCTAGTATTTGTATTTCAAATACTTTTTAATGAAAGTATTTATTCAAATGAATAAAATTGTAGACCAATTTTTCTCAGACCATATAGGTATATTGACAAAAAATAATAAAAATAGAAACCAATAAATCACAGGATGACGTTTCGTTCCGGATTTGGATCTTCTTCAGAAATATCTAAAAAATATAAAAATTAATTAGTATTAAGTTATTTATTAACTAATCGATTGTACGCAAGATTGAAAGTTTGAAAGATTAAAAAATAATGAAAAATTAATAAAAAACAAAATTTATAAACCGTAGTCATGGATATCAAAGTACCCATAAAGAAAAATTATTTGAAAAAACAAAATATTATTTCAAAATAATATCATAAATATTACTTAAATTTTCTGTATCTAATTGAGCATTAGATTAGATTTTATATATAACATTTCCGAAATACTTCTTTTAAAATAATTAATTTCATTATCTAAAATTTTAACACTGTCCCAATTAATTTTATGGTCGTAATCAATTTTATGCTTAGTTACGACATTATGTTTATTAGGGAGTAGTTTATAATTGTTTTGATGCTCTTTAATTCGTGTTTTAAGCGCTCTTTTTGTTTGCCCAATATAATTCATATAAGATTGGTCTGAGAAAAATTGGTCGACAATTTTATTTATTTGAAGAGTTCTATTCAGACGTTATTCAAAGATTTGAAAGTATTTATTATTGTGTTATTCGCTAATTAGTGAATAAAAAGTTGCGGTAAGGAACCTAAATTATAAAGAGGTAGAGTTTGTAAGTTTGGATGTAGGAGGTAATCTCCGAAACTACTCATCCGATTTTTTTAAAAAAATCACTAATATTTAGACTGGATCTTAAGGATATTATATTAACATAGTATCAAAAACTCGTATACTAACTTTATTCACAGTTTAGATACATAAATTACTATCGCATAAACTGTCCAAAAAAAACAAAACAAAAAAAAAAACAAATGATATTTCCCCTTTAAAGTTCCAGCGTGTGCCGCGTGAATAGAGATGTCGCCCCAGGACGTTGAAGAGACATTCCCCCGCCATTTTTTGACACGTGGAGCACGAACAGACCGCGTCCGTCCATGTGTCTGTCTGTCTGTATTCAAATAGGAATTTAATATTTGATCACAAAAAAAACTACCCGCGTCGACGCGCACAATTCGGGTGTCGAAATGAGTTTAGATAACTTTATCAAATGTTAAGGCCGCTGCACACGAGGCTGAGTTTGCCGCCATTTTCTTTGTTAGATTTGTTCGCTAGGTTTCAATCGTGCTGTGGCGCTGGGTTTCGTGATGACTTGTCTGCTATTTTCAGACAAAAATGACTAAAATGACTGAAAGAAGTGTTAATATAAACATTGAGATTAATAAAATAAAAGTATAAAATACTGCAATTGGCCATTTTACCTGAAACATCAAATGACGTCACGTCTATGTAAACCAAAAAGAAGTAAATAATCGCCGTGTCGCTTGAATTTGTGTTGCGATCATTCACCTCTGCATGATTTATTAAGTTGATTTGTTGTTTGTGATATTTTATAACAGTTATGTTATAGGTTAATTTTGAGGTTAGTTATAACTCGCAGCTAATACTATTTAAACTACTAAGTACCTACTTTTAAGAAAATATTTAATATTATTCATATCATTAAGTAAACTTACATACCTATCTACTAAATACCTCTGCACCACAGCTCTACACTCATAAATTCAACATCTAATGTCAGTTGTTACTTAGGCGTGACGTCACAAGCAGACGCCATGACACATACGAGCGTTGAAACGCTTAATTCAGAAATAGAAAGATAAAGATGCAATAATTTGCGTTAAAATTTAATTTATTGCTAAAATAATGTTTTTTTTTGGAAATGGCAGACGATGCCTACATTATATGCCTTTTATTAATTATTAGTGATTTGAAAAACGTTACTATAGACTTTTGTGAGAGAATAACATGGAGCAAAACGTGCTTGAAACTAGTTTCAGCATCTGAAATCGCCTGCGGTGAGCATGTTTTATTATTAAGATTTCTTTCTTTCCTTCAGCACCTAGGTAAATATAGGCCAGCGTGAAAAAAAACCTGTCACTTTATTTGCTCACTTCGTATGGGCGTTAAAATAGCCTAAAATAGCAATACTAACACAAAACTTGTAGCGCTCTCCTTGCACTTATCACTACATATTGTTGCGAGCCCTTGATGGGACGCTTATGGAATTCGGTAGAAACTACTAGAACCAACAATGGAAACAGATAAAGAACACCCGACCTTGGAGACACACATACATGTAAAGGAAAGAAACCCGGTGCGTAAAGCAGGTAGCCAAGTTAGACCCGATTTTTTAGAATCGCTTGGAGAGAGCAATAGAAGAAATCTCTATTCGTCCAGAATATTCGATAGAAGCGGGGGACGAAAACTATAAAAAGGCGAACAGAGTGGGCAAGGAGGTCAGTCAGTATTCGAGCTGTTCGTGATACAGTGCTCCGGCATTACGACATAAATTATACTGTGGAAATAAATTATAACTTTAGTGACTGGTTTTACATAAATGATTTAGAGTTAATAGACAAGTGTGCTGATTAATTTTGTGTTGTGTACCTGTGTTGTAAATATTTTGTATACATAATTTAGTGACTCTTTATTCTCTGTTACTTAGTCCTTATTTTATAATTTAGAACTATTAGTTTTGTTTCTGTTAACGTTATTATTTCTGTTTTCGTTTGTGTGTTTTACTGTTTGTTAAACATTTATTATTGCAAATAAATAATTTCCGCCACGGACTACAGCAGTTTTGTTACAATATTATAAAATAAAGTCCCCCCGCCGCGTCTGTCTGTTTGTCTGTCTAAACGCGATCAACTCAAAAACTATCGAACGGATTTTCATACGGTTTTCACCCATGAATGGAGTGATTCAAGAGAATTACGTATATAATTCATTAATGTTTTGTGTAAATTATTTGAAATATGACGATGGTAGTTGAATATGTCGGTAAAAGCAAGCGAAATATCATTGTTTACTGTAAGCTTTGTTGTTTTTCTCAATAAAATCATATTAAAGAATATTTAATATTTTTGAATCTCGCGCGCTTTTTACGGCGTTTTCCACAGTCAAAATGGCTTCTAATAAGGACAGGAGGCGCTAGTGTATTTATCATGGACATATATATGTCCATGGTATTTATAGTGATGGAACGTACCTGAAAAGTATAAATATCGCATTATTTAAAGCGGTATTTGAACAACCCTTGTAATTTTAAAATGAACATTTTTTTTCTAATATGTTTTAAAAATATCTTGTAATTTTATATTTCGCAAACTTTTCAGAAAAGTCGCGACAAATGAGACGGCAGTCCTTTTTTAAAGCCGGTGATTCTTTAAAGCTTGCACATGTAATCAAAGCGAGTCGTGGATTGAAAAGAGACGAACGCAATGGCGGTCGATAAAGAGAGAGCGAGAGGGAAATATATATAGATAGAGAGGAAGGACATGCGGTGGGTGTGACGGTACTCATGCGATGGTATGACAACTCGAGTCCTATTGAAATGTCACTCTACAGTGGCACATCATTTTATACCATCCCTCCCCCGGGATGACAGTGGGAATCCATATTACAGTGGGATTCTGCTTTTATGGGAACATTGACCCTTCGTATTATAGAAATGGGACAAAGTGTGCTTTGAAAGATGCAATGAACGTGTATCACGCGTCTCTTTAACTCTGTATACAGGGTGCTGCATTTTAAAAAAAAGTAAAATATCTCGTAAACGGTAGACGTTATAAAAAATTTCAGCCAATTGGATGACGGGACCATTCCAACTCCAAAAATGTTGACATTTGATATAGTACCTACCTATAATAAAGGAAATAAAATTTCTGATATCGCATGAGGAGACGCAGGTAATGGCTAGTATTCTATATGATATTGCTATTCGTTGCAATGGTTACCTATATAATATATTCCACGTCATATAAAAATTAATTAAAGCATGTTTAACTAGTTTATTTCTGACAGATCTACAAAACAAAAGAGCAGCTGGTTTTTTTTTATTTTCAAAATTTTTAACGAAACTTTCTTGAAAAAATAGAATGATAAACCGTTATAAAAAGCATACCATTATTATATAAAAAACAACGTTATAGTATATATCTCTTCAGAGCCGATTTTCCCCAAAAACAATAGGGCTCTTCATATTTGCATCATACATCATCCTAAAATTTGGTTTCAATTCGTTCAACCATTTGACCTGTATTGTGCTCACAGACAAACAGATTAACAGATAAACAGATGCACAATATGTTTTTTGGATTCGGAAGACCTCAAATCGAAAAGATATTTTGAAAAGTTGATTTTGGACCTAAACTAGTAGTACCATTCCCCACTTGTGGGTTGGAATGGTAAATATTATATTGAAACTTAGACGTCGAGAATGGCTCGGCGTGTTCGGTCATCGCGTGGAGGTAAACAGGATGCAGTGTAGGAATCGGAGCGTGCGAGTGACGTCACTCGTCATAAACCATCCATTGTTTATCCTCTGTTGACGGGTTGTGTGCGCTTGTTGATAATAATTTGATGGGAAAATTGCATTAAGGATTTAATTATTCCATCATAGGGCAAAACACGAATCCGCGATATTCAATAGTGAACAGATTTAAATTTAAAAATGATAAGGCCGCTTTTCTAAGTCAAACTTCTTGTGCTCCAACTGTTGGAACAAAGACAAATCTATACAGATAAATAAAAATTGGAGTGTCCGTTTGTAATGCCAAAATAACAGCTTTTTACTAAATGCATATGAAAGTTACTTATAATAAAAAAACAGTTTTTAAAGTTTTTGTCCGTCTGTCTTTTTATTCCGTCTAATCTTCGAAACGACTGGACCGATTTTGACGGAACTTTCACTGCAGATAGCTAATGTTTATAAGGAGTAACCTAGGCTATTAAAAACTGTAGTTCGTCAAAATAAATTCGCATTGAAAAAAAAATAATGTCAATAATTCGATTTCACATTGTTACAGTTACAATACTATATAAGAAAAATTTATTTTCCAACAATGTTACTGTCGGGACTTTAACCCGAAACTTCCACTCACTGCTTCCCCCTCCAACGACTTGATATCCACAAAGGCTGCCTGTCGCGCGGGCTCACAATAAGTGAGCGGGCTCTTGCGGATGGTGGTGTGTCAACGAGCTGTTTAAATAATTGTTTTTTAGCAGTTAGATTATACTTTTTTGTTTGCTTAGGTATTTTTTATTTGTTCCTCTATATATAATATATATATATAGCCGAAAGCTCCACTACTTTTGTCGCTACCGTGTTTCATCACAATCGCGTGCGGAACCGCGGGGAGCAGCTAGTCATATAATATAATATCAAAATAGATAATATACTTATTCTATAAATGTCAATTTAGATGCAAATTTTGCATCTTTAGTGCAAAAATTCCAGACAATTGGGCGACAGGATTATTTCAAATTCAAAAATACTGACATTTGACACACTATAGTAAAGAAAATAAAATTTATGTTACGCGTAGGTACAGTGACGCGGGTAATGTTTAGTAATAAGTATTACGATGTTTGTTTTTCGTTTGCATGGTTACATAATATGGTTTCACATGTAAAAATTAACCAAAACATGCTTGCCAGCTACTTAAAGGCCGTTGCCCCCGAGGCTGGTTTTGCCGCTAGATTCCTTGCTAGATTTATCTGCTAGGTGTCAAGTGTGCTCTTTTGGAGTTGGATTGTTTGTCGGACGCCGTTTGTAATGTAAGCACTATTAAGTTCTTACTTAAAAAAAAATAAAACGCTTTATTTGAATTATAAATAATTCGTAAAATGATGTTTTCTTTATAAGAGAAGAAATTAATCAATTAAATTTTTCCAAAATAATAACAACATTCATTTTTTCAGCGTAGCTAACGAAAACTAATTTTGTCAATAATATAAAAAAGAGAGAGAGAGTTTATGTAACAAAACTTGCTTCATTAAGAAGGCAAAATGTCAAACTTTAGCCACTTACAAACCAGAATTTGCCGAACGTTAACTACTTAATTTCAGCTGTAGCAAACAATATCAAAAGAAGTTTCACTTCCTCCGTGAGCTTGCGTGGATGAGGCTTACATATTTGTTATTTTTAAACATTTAACAAAAAACGAATATTCTTTCGATACATGACAGTGATTTGTGGAATATTAAAAAAAAATGTAAAAATAAAAAAAAAAAACATTTGATATCTACATTGACGTTGGCGGCAATTTTAAAAATGTAATCACAATAAAATAACCAAGAGATGGGCAAGTGAGGCGACAATGAAAGCATTTAATATTTAATTGATAACACAACGGTTACGTGTTGTGTAATTGCGTTCAGAACGGGGATGATATCAGTGGCGTATACAGTTAGTATACTTTTTGATGGGTCAAACTTCTTTTGGCACAGTATAGGGAAAAATTGAATCCTGAGATTGAAAATGTAACGGACGTATTACAATGTATCGTATACAACAAAAGCCGGCTGTAGAACATTACGCTAAGCTGGCGACGAGGTAACCGAAAGGTCATAGGGTCGATCCCGGCGGTCACCCATTATTATTATTTTTTTTTTTGTTGCACATACCGCTAAACTAGCGGTATGTGCTTTATTATCGCTTTGTGCGTCAGAGCTGACTTTCGTTCATATAAGAAGTTATATCTAAGTTAATTTCACACGAAATCCATTCAAATTGAAGCTTTTTGAAAAGAGGAGATTCTAATCTATAAAACAGAACCATTTTTAAATCAATTCGAGTTCATAAATACTATTAAAATTGTAATTGAAAATCACAAACAGCAGTTGTCGGTTGGTCTGTACGTATGTACGTATGTACGTATGTACGTATGTACGTACGTCACGACTCTACAGATCGCAATTTTGGTCGGATTGCCTTGGGTTATATTTTATTCACTTTGTTTACTATCAGACCAGAACCCTATTTAAATTCACTAAAATGTGTTCAGTAGTTTAATTTTTATAAACAGTTTTATTTTATTATTTTTGACAGCTAATAGTTTAAAAAAAAAACAATATAATAATTGGTGTGTAAATATAGTGTAATCCATAAAACAAGTGCTACACTTCTATACCGTGATAACACCACTATACGTAATAGGGCGCCGTGGCGTAATGGTTATGCCGTTGGATCCCCAAGGGCAAGGTCCTGGGTTCGATTCCTTACGAGATCATTGATTTTTTCTTTTTTTTTCTTTTTATTTTGTTTTATTTTATTCCACTTGATATTAGTTATATATTATATTATGTATAGTTCTTAATTTTTTTTATTTTGGCAAACTTAAAAAAAATATTTTTTCAATTTTTAATTATTTATTTCTTTAAATTTTTAAATCTTTTTAAATTTATTAAAAATATTTTTTAATTGTTATTTTTTTATCATACAGTGGAAAATTTGCGGGATGTGCACTTTTGGTTTTGCCAACTATTTTACAATTTTTGCATAAACAAGATTTTGTGGATTCGATACATGTGAGCAAGCCACATACAGCTGGCCGTGCGAAAACATGTTTTTTTCTAAATTAATGCCAGCTACCTTAAGTGTTTGCACATGTGCTAGCTATTCCGAAAGCATTGTATATTAAATTTCATCACAATCGACCCCGCGGTCTGGCCGTGAAAGCGTAACAGACAAACAAACAGTTACTTTCGCATTTGTGATATTAGTATGGATTGTAATAAATAAGATCACAGTCTGAGGTCACTGCCCAATACGATTTTATGTAAATGCACGCCTATGACTGTAACATACGCTGCATGTGTATAGGTGATGAGCATTTAAACACGAGTGTTGTGTAATATTGTGGAACCGCAACACTTTTATTGTTAATGTAAACAATGTTAGATATGCACCTTTATGTTTGCAATAACAATTTGTATTAATGCACTGCGCAGCTCATCTCACAGGGCGCAGCCCTCAAAGGTCCTCGTTTAAACCGCCTACTCACCTGACTTTTGTATACTTGTGGATAGAGCTGGTTACTAGAAAAAGTAACTCAAATAATTGTATTGCCCATATTCACCGAACACTATTAAAGATAGAAGTTACTTGGAACAAGTTTATTCATTAGAATAAAATTTACTTTAAATTCACCGAACAAAATATCAGGTAGAAAAGTTAGTTAAACATTGCACTATACTCCTTGCTCTTTTTGTTGAATATGTTGACCCAATATAGTTCCGACCGATGGCGTTGGTATTGTAACAAAACTGTTCTAGTCCGTGATGGAAATTATTTATATACAATAATAAGCGTTTAACACACAGTTAAACACACAACGAAAGTGTACTTCTTTTACAAACAGTAATAATAACGTTAACAGAAACAAAATTAATGGTTCTAAATAATAAAGTAGAAAACTAAGTAACAGAAGAATATAAAGTCCTAATTATGTACACAAAATATTTACAACACACAAACACATTGAAGTTTATCTAGTACACTTATTCGCACTTGTCTATTAACTATATTTACAACACAGAAGCTATTTATGTAAAACCAGATTTATATAATTGCACTCAATGGTTTACACAGCTCATTTATCTTCTATCTTAGCAGTTACTTCGGCCTCGCTGTACCAACTAAACAATTTATTTCACAGTTGTCTGTAGTCCACTGTACGTACGCGCTGCAACTAACTGACTGCCTTGCCAACCACTCCGCTTGCATTTTATAGTTTCGTCCCCCGCCTATCGAATGTTCTAGAAGCATCTCAACCTTTTTTACATGCTTGGCATTCTCCAGGCAACTCTAAGAAGGTCGGGTTTTACCTGCTTTCCATTGTTGTTGTAGTCGTGGTCTGGAATATTCTATGGAGCCCATAGTCGTCCCAACAGGGAGCGTGCAACAGTATAAACGTCAAAAAAAGTTTCAGAAAATAATAATGTTTTATCCTAACCCAATTGCACACAAAACTACTACTAACTGTAATGTTAAACTTGTTAATACATTTTGTTCAAAATAATTTTCGTTGAACGTATTTATAAAGTTCCTGTTCTCTTTATTTTTTCAGATTTCTTAATCACATGGTTGCCAAGTTGGAGTAGGTGAGTTTCTCATTCCACATATATTATAGTAAAAATGATATTTTTTATAATTAATTACTTAAAAACTAGACGTCCAATATTAAAAATAGTTAGTTAAATGTTTGTAATATCCATAGATAAAATATTAAAAATTTAGATTTTTTCTGGACATTGTTACCCAACAACCTTAATGGAATGTTAATAATCCCGCATTGAATGTGCTAGGCAAGGTCATATGCAAACTAACAGATTATTTAGTGAATATTAGGCGCGGCTGTAGAGAAAAAATCAATAAATTAAGGATAACGCAGGTGAAATTTTTGAAAAAAAAATTGGTTACGTGTTAAAGACTACGTCATTTCTATTTTTAGGCGCGATTAGCGTAAGCTAAAGCGCCTTATATGTACTCGCTTTGTCTGTGAATCTGTGAGTCACGCTTTTTGTATCCAGCGTACAGCCCAAACGCCTTAACCGATTTTAAAAAACTTTTTTTTATTCGATTCGTCTCCGGGTAACTTAAATCCTAACGTCGCCCGATTTTTTAATTTTGACCCCAAAGGGGAGCAATAAAGAAAAAACGAAGTTTGTCGCTTATAACTCACTAAATTTAAATCAGATTGGTTCGAAACTTGTCTTAAACGAAAGAGGAGAAAATTTTATATAAATTTCGTACAACAGAATTTCAAATTTGCCAAAACAGTTTTTTTATACAAACTTATATAGAAATAAATTCAATTTGATTTAACCGATGGCAAACATCTTTCGGTTATCTCTCTCTGTTGCACGGATTAATATAGTAATTTAAAGATTACGTTTGTTCTGTCTTAAAATAAAAGGTTGCATTTGTTCAAAAACGGATGGCATTTCAAATATTTGTGAAATGCAACGCCTTCTGAGTTAATAATTTGAATAACTAATTACTAGAACATAATACCTACTTTGACAGATGCAAACGTCATTTTTGACATTTTTTACCATTCCGACACCACGGATGAGCGGATTGAAACCAAATTTTGGGAGGATGTTTGATATGCAAATATGAAGTGGCCTATTGTTTTTGGGGAACATCGGCGCATGCGTAAAAGAGTATATCTCTTATAATGTTGTTTTATATAATAATAATAATATAGTTTTTAAAACGGTTTATTATTTTAATAAAAATTTTAATAAAAAGAAAGTTTTTATTGAAATGTACCAAAAATGAAATATAATTTTTTTAATAATTTAGGGTAATAATTATAAAAAAGTTGGTTGTGACTAATAAACGATCATAGAGTTTATATTTATGAACCTAAATTATTAAAATGATTTTTTCCTTTCTGTGTTTTCAACTGTTATTTTTTTCTTAGATTAAGTTAATTAAATTATATTATTAAGCTCAAAGTGTCGTTAAAAATATACACCAATCTTCAAGCATAACGCCGGGGTATATTTTGTAAAATTTCGCGCCTTGTAATTCTTGAATTACTTGTGTCTTCAGACAATATTTTTTTTTTCTAAAATGTAAATATTCCCAGGATTTTTTTCTCTCAATTTTGCGCCTGTAGGATCTGTAGTGTGATTCTTGCACGAACCCTTAAGCTTTTAAAAATAGCATCGGAAGAGCTGTAACCGTTTTTAGGCGAGGATTTGGTGAAGTATTTTTAAGGAGATATTTAATGTTTCCAATAATCAATATTACTGGATCCAAAATGTATTTTTTTGACATTTATTCTTGAAGTGCTTGAAGTGAAAAATCAACCACAGCAATATGATCCCGAGTCTCATCAAATATCAAGTTAAGGTGTCTAAACCCGAGTTTGAATTCCAACATCTTAGCATCTAAACGAGAGATTGTAGGTTATAAGCCATCGAGTCAAGCGTTATACTGTACTCTGCATTGCCGCGCTTAAAAAAAATATAAAATATTGCTCTTGAATCTGCAATAGAATCACTCATTGTGTGCATGATATAAACATAGTATAGGTAGTATAATCATATCTCTGCTTCTCTGTGTGTACAGAAAACCAAAACAGTAAATGAAAGTGTGCCGAGGTACCGAGCTGTATATAAAGTAGGTCAGAACAACATTAGGAAGGGTTGGTGTATGTTGTCTATACACGCGGTGGTAGCTGGTGCTATGTAACGCATAGTCTACTAGTCTCTCTCGCTGTGCTGCGTGCATGATACTCTGCCGTCGGTTTATAAAATCCAGCACAAAACAGCGCTTCGTTATCGCTAAACTCGACTATGAAACACTTATTAGTGCAGGGTCGCCAGATGACGGATTTTTTTCTCGTATCAGTGTAGCTAAATATCCCGTACTTTCAACAGTTAATCTCATACAAGTATAAATTTAAAGTAGGTACCTATATCGAATAAAATTTATAATTTATGCTATTTACTGTATACTATTTAACTTTGAGTAGTCATATTCTTTGCGCTTTTAGCTGTCAATTGAAATGAAACAATTAGAACTGATAGTGATTAACATTAGTGTAATAAGGACAACAAATAAATACATTTAACGGGGATTCCCCACTCAAGTTGTCTAGTTTCATATAGTGATGAGGTAGTGCATTTAGTGTAGTGATGTGCCAGATCGTTAACAATGCATATCCGCGGATACGGATCTGAATACGGATAGTTGGTTTCAAGATCCGCGGATACGGATACGGACGGATATTTGGTTTCAAGATCCGCGGATACGGATACGGATACGGATCTTAACTTTCTTAGAGTACGCGGCGGTAAATATTGCACATCGACCTTTGGAAAGAGACTGTTATGGGAAAAAGTTATTGACTTCTTTAAGAGTTAACTCTCATAACAGATTGTCTCTTTCCAAAGATCGATATGCAATATCTCATTATAAAGATAGTTTTTTATTAGTACCTTTGAGTTATGTACTATTGGTATGGTACTCACTATACGATAAATTTTTGCAATATAAAGGTGCCAAATACGATTTTAAGAAATAAAAAATAATCTGAATGGAATTTAACAGTTTTTCATTATTACCTAACCACCTATATAGGTATATAAAATTTCATGTATGAATTGAAAATTAATAAGGTAAAAGATCCACCATAAAACTAACGGACACGGATATTTGGTTTCAAGATCCGCGGAGTCGGATACGGGTACGGATCTTTCTTCTCCCTCGGATATCCGCGGATACGGATACGGATACGGATATCCGGCACATCACTAAATTTAATTTTAATTTTAATTAATTTTAATTAAAAAGATTAAATATCTTTTTAATTAGTCGGGCACAACGGTTTTTTTTTGTTTTCAATAATTTATTAAGGGTTTACTTTAATTTACTTTTTTTTTTTTTAAATTTCCACCGACTAGTTTTGGAGAAATCAATGGAAACATATCATCCATCTGCCGTTTTACCATAAAGCCAATGTTAAATATGCCTACTTTTGAAGTCATTTATTTATTTAAATAATCGGGCAACCCCTCCCTAAAGTTTTCAGAATTGGTTTAGACTTAGTCCAACTTCATATAAAAAAATAAGCCTTTTATTTAAAATTGCCTTGGTGCTTATACCTACTACCTTAAATATGGTTTCGAAACATCCAAATCATCGAGTCCGTGTAATCGCCGTGTGAGATGACACTATGCTTGAGTTTCGAAACCCACAGTTTTATATTGGTGTAGTTGTAAGTAGAGAAAGTCACATCTGTTTTACACACATACACACAGTTATACAGAGTATAGTGAAATGACGGCAAGGTAGACTGTAGCAAAGTATGTGGCATATAGGCAGGGTGTGTAACGTGTATACAGGATGATTTGTTACGTAAACGTGTCTAGAGAACGTCTCACGCTCCAAAATTATACCATTTATACTTATGCTTTGATGTACGGTAGATTCAGAAGTTGGTTTTCTACATCGGAACCCAATAAACAATTCCTGTACCTAAAGTAACACGGTTAATTAATTATTATCCCCTTTTTCACTGATTATTGTAAAAAATTCATGATGAAAAATAATTATTTATCTGTGTTTTTTCGTTTTTGAAAGTATTAATAAGTTAGATAATCATTTTTATATATTCAAATCTTTGATTAACGTCTGAATAGAACTCTTCAAATAAATAAAATTGTCGACCAATTTTTCTCAGACCATTCGATATATTGACAAAAAATAATAAAAATACAAATCAATATAAAATAAGATGATTTGTATTTTTATTATTATTTGTCAATATATGGTCTGAGAAAAATTGGTCGACAATTTTATTTATTTTTATATATTTATATCACGATGTTCGTCCGCGCTAATCTCCGAAACCACCGAACCGATTTTAATGAAATTTTGTAAATGTGTCTTGCTTAAGCCACCTTACGCTATAGGATAGTTTATATTAAATATTTTGTACAAAATTACGGTGTTTTCTCAAAAAAAATCGTTTTAGTAACATACAGCGACATCTCATAGAATTTACTCAAAGCTATTAGCTCAAAAGCAAACAAAAAAAACTGTGAAGTATCAAAAAACCTATCTTGTGAGCTAGCAGGCTACAGCTTCTTACCTAGCCTACCGGCCAGCAGAACTCCAAGCAGTGTTTCTAGCCTCATGTGCAGCGGCCTTTACTTTTGTTTTATTTTGCGCACTAGAGCGAAAAATAGTTATTTTATACAGGCATGAAAAGTAGTTATAAAAATGTATTTGGAAGCTGACAGACAATCTCTTCTATTTCATTTACCTGTATTGATATGATTTTGTATTGCGACCGCACCCTTTAGATTGTGGACCGGCGTATATGAGAGATGACGCAGGCACTACTGCACAAGGTTGACAGTTTCAAGTGGCTTAGTTTGAATAAGATGTGTACCATTGTCGCCGCACGCGGATCTGTCAAAAGCGATATTCTTATCCCCCGTCACGTCACCTCCACCACCGTCACGTTACCTCCACCGCCGTCGTCTCGAATACCGTCAAACGGCATCTTTGCACAATCATAACTCGTATAGCTAACTCAAATTCTAAAATCCGTTTATTACGCGAACAAATGTTTTAATTTTATCGGCTTGTTCGGGACTCACGCAAAAACGGGCGAATTTTTAGAGAATTTGTTGAATATATTCAGTGAGAAAGTGGACTTACTGTATGCAAAGTAGTTCTGCTAGTAAATAGGGGAGAACGGGATTATTCGTAAATTTTCTTTAGGCGCGACTTGAAAGTAATGTGTTAAAAAAATTACTGCAACATTCTTGTTTGCGTACAAAGCCCTAACGTTTTTAAAATTTAAGTGATGTGATGTGCATCTAAAGTTTTGAAGTAGAATAAAATAATATATTTTACCATTCCAACCCACAAGTGGGGAATGGTACTAGTTTAGGTCGAAAATCACTTTTCAAAAATTTTACAATATCTTTCCGTTTTGAGGTCCCCCGAGTCCAAAAAACATATTTTTGGAAAAACTCTGTGCGTCTGTTAATATGTGAACACGATACAGGTCAAACAGATGAGCGGATTGAAACCAAATTTTGGGAGGATGTTTGGTATGCAAATATGAAGAGCCCTATTGTTTTTGAGGAAAATCGACGCATGCGCAGAAGAGATATATGCTATAACGTTGTTTTTTGTATAATAATGGTATACTTTTCATGACGGTTTATTATTCTATTTATTTTTTCAAGAAAGTTTTGTTAAAAATTGTTTTTCTAAGCTTTATAGTTTTAAATATTTTGAAAAAAAGCCGCTCTTTTGTTTATGGGTCTGTCAGAAATAAACTAGTTAGGCATGCCTTGATTAATTTTTACATGACGTGGACATATTCTGTAGGTAACCATGGCAACGAATAGCAAATATCATATTGAAAACTAGCCATTACCCGCATCACCTCACGCGATATCAGAAATTTTATTTCCTTTATTAATCTATATATCAAATGTCAACATTTTTGAAGTTGGAATGGTCCCGTCGCCCAATTGGCTGGAATTTTTTTAATAAACACGAACATCTAATGTTTGTTGACGTTGCGAACGAGAAATATACTTGGCTTTATATTTTGTGATGGATGTCATTTATTCCAGCTAATATATAGTCTGTTTTTTATTATTGTTTTGTTTTGGTAGTCAATTCACACCATCGGGGCTCAGCACCAGTACGTTCAGTTTATCAATAATTTAATATTTTAGTGTGGTATAATCCGTACAAAGAATCCTAGATCATCTGCTACCAAAATCCTCGGACAGGTCATCATTAATTTTTAACGAGCATCTTTTTTATCGTTTTGTTTTTTTACCCCCACCCTTTTCTGAAACACTTTCCCAGTAGCAGATTTCAGAGGTATCTGAATTTCATTTATTTAACAACCGAGCGGGATGGCGTAGTGGCGAGAGCACTAGACTCGCATTCAGGAGATACCGGGTTCGAATCCCGGCGGGGGCAGATGTGACTAGGACTTTTTCCTACTGCCTCTCGCCGAGAAACGGTAATTCCTGTACCGGCATTCTTGTTGAGGTTTTCCATGGTTTCCCTCAATAATTCCAGATAAATATCGAAATGGTCCCTTATTCAAGGCAGTGTCAAACTCTTATGCTGAAAATTTGCCTACCTTATCCTTAATTTCCTAAAAATTCCTTCATTCGCCCATTGCTATTAAGTTGAAGTTTAAAAAATGTAGAAAATAACGAAAAGTGTGGTAGAAAAAAAATAGTAATGGTGCGAATGGCGTCTGTTATGACATAAAGTCGAGAAACGGACGTTAAACGCATTATTATTATTATTATTATTATTAACTGCCAAAGAAATCTAAACACAGAATATTAACATTATTTGCAATAAATTGATTTTTTAAACCAGATTATGCCGAAACTATTTTTTATAAATATTAAAATTTTAAGGTAAGGGATTTATAATATAGTCCTATTTAAATATAAATGACATGTTTGCCTTCATTGTAGGTTGATTAAACTATGTCCGCTAGCTGACACTATTTCCGCGCGCTTACGTTGATTGGTTATATTGAACGGGGCAACCTCTGTAATTTAGTGGATAGGTTCAGTCTCGTCTGAATTTATAGATTGCCCCCGTTTTTTCGTCGACTTACTTTGCAAAATTGGTCTCCACGAAAAGCGCTTTTATTTTAACGCGATAATATATAGCCTGTGTCAATCGTGAAGTTTCAATCTAAATAGTGGTGAATGAATTTTTTAAATAGGTGCAGTAGTTCTGGAGATCCCCCTTCGCCTATAAACAAACTCACAAAATTCGCATTTTAATTTGCACTGACAGTTCCCGAGATATTAGTTGTTAAAACAGAATTTTTCTTTCGTTTAATGTAAAATTAAAAATTACAGATAGGTACCCACAAAAGAAAAGTAATTAATCAAATCTTTGATTAACGTCTGATTAGAACTCTTCAATAAATAAAATTATCGACCAATTTTTCAGACAATATATTAACAAAAAAATATATAATTAATACATCGAAACGTTAATGTATTAATTATATATTTTATTCAACACGCGTGAGTAATATATAATTTCGGGGCCCTGCTAAATTCGGAAGAAATAATGAATTACTTCATGTTGACGCGTAGAGTGCTAATAATGAGCCGAAACTGTACTATAATGTATTACTGCATAGTTTCTGGTCCAATAGGAACGCGGTAGCGAGCCGAAACTGTACGGTAATGAATTATTACTGCATAGTTTTTGGACCAATAGGAACGCGATAGCGATTTGTATTTATGAAAACAGCATCGCAATTCAGCGAAAGTCAGGGCCATCTTGTGTGCATCGAGGGCGGTGAGTACGTCAATCAATGAAGTGATTTATTATTTTATCAGGGCCCTGACTACATATTACTCGTGCTAGTTGAATAAAGTATTATGTGCGATCATTGATCGAAAGAGAATATTCCACTCGCATGTTACCGCACTCGCTACGCGCGTGCGGCATATTTCACGCTCATGGAATTTTCTCCTTCTCTCACTAGTCGCACAATATACTATATTTTTGTTAATATATTGTCTTAAAAATTGGTCGATGATTTTATTTATTGAAAAGTAATTACTAAGTTAAATAAACTTTGGGTGAACTATTTAATAATCGTTTGTGATTGAAAAAGGTCATTTAATGTACATTATTAAAACGGCGTATACAAAGATGTATTCTCCTCTCGCTCTCAACTAATCAATTTATATTCAGCCTATGTGTGAATGTTTTTTACACGAAACGTAAGCTAGAAGTAGGATAACTGGTGGATAGTTAAACCTTAACTATATATATTTTATACAGAGCAAAGAGCTTATCTACTTTGCGCTTCTCATATATTTGAACTTACATATCGAGTTTACAAACTGCCTTTTGACACGCAACTATGAAGTCCGGCCCTGGAATGCGCTTATCTGAGCCCGCATTAAAACGGAAACAAGATTAATTATCAGCGCTTCAACACTGCGTAAATATTACAATTTGTCTTTTTGTTTATGCGTTTTCAAATAAAACTAAATTTGAGTCGTTTTGTAAACGAAAGAAAATAATATAATGTAAGGAGGAAAAACTATTTTAATACATTCAATTTGTCGCAGAAAGAAAATATATCCGGAAAACAAGCATTTATGTGACTGGGAAAGCGAAAAGGGTCTCATAATTCGAAGGGAAGAAAATAGCGGCGTTTTTTCCTTCTTCTCTCGAAGCTAAATGTGAAGTTTGCCTTCCTCAATAAATATTATCGGGACTTCTATTGAATATATCCGATTCGTTAGATAAAACCTGTGTACAGGGTTGTAGGCAGGGGACTGTGGATTCGGTTGTTTGATAAAAAATGTAGAAAGACATGAATTCTCAATTTTTATCCAAGACGGAAGGGAGGGGGTATATTCGTTCAGGGCGAGAGATTGTTTGTTTGTGCACTTGAATGTTGGGAGCCATTCAAGTCTTACGTAAGCACTAAAGGGGGGGGGGTCTTTGCTTAGCCTATTTTTGATGACATAGGGGAATAGGAGGTCTAGATAGTGATTACGTCAGAAATATTTTTGAAGTAAAACTTCTTTACGCACGCTTGACTTGGGGAGTAAGCTGGTGAATGCCTGACGAGAGATTTACGGAAGTGTGATCGGGCGAGGCGAACGGAAGTTGAGAGGAAGATATAAGTTAGTGAAGATAGAAAGAGGATGACAAATACTTCGCTGACTAGTGGCACCATCAGGTGGCCTAAACAAATAATTCACTAATTCGTAGAGCCATCAGGTGGCCGAAAATATAAGCAGTACTAACAATAGAATGACACATACTTTGCTTGTCAGTGGCGCTATCGGCTGACAAAAAAAAGTTTTGTAAACCTACTTAACTTGCAGAGCTAAATAATATTTCATAAAGATTTACGCTTAAAATCCAATGAGAGCTAAGTAATTGCAATGTATTACTTTTGTTTTCATTATCTTTATGTTTATATTTCTTTCTTCTTACATTAGACTGTTCATTTTGTTCTTGAACAATTTTATAAATTAATATTTTGTTCAATACATTAAATATTTTACGTTTAAAATGAATAAAATTGTAAATTCATTTTAAAGTTCATATTTTGTGAATTTGAAAAAATTATGGCGAGAAGAAGTTTTACTTTAGTGGTCTAAAGCACTGTCGTTTTTTTATTTACTTTTACTAATTTTTCTGCAAAATTTTTTGATTACTTTGTAATCTTTTGGTTACTTGTCTATGCTCGAAAGTGAAAAGCATGTTCAGGCATTCCCAAAAAAAAATCTTTTTGTAAAAAAAATGTAACCTCCTTCAAATAAGAGTAAAATAACGAAATTTTTAAATTGCCACCAATTTAATTTCTGATTTTACCCTATTTAGAAACCCTTTTTTGAAGGAGGTTACATTTTTTTTTTAGATTTTTATTTTTAAGTTTTTAGTGTCTAATGAAACCGAAGATTTAAAAAAATATACCTTTTTTTCATTTTTTTATTTATAGGTACTCCCAAAATTCGGATTTCTCTAAAATGATGCATTTCCGATCCCCAAGTGATAGAGGTTTAATCATTCCAAATTAGTTATAGTTTCTTCTTCCGATAGGAATGCGAGCAATTACCGGTCACCCTGTATACTGGAAAATTGAAAATAGTAACAGGACAGCAACTTACTCTGTAAAATCATTTCGTTATTTTTTTCACCGTGTATCAACAAGCTTCAATAATTTTTTTAATGCTTTATTTTATCATTTGCAAGTCAGTTCCTTCTCATATCGGCTCTGTCTACCATTCTGTAGTACACTGCAACCCCAATAATCGGTACCTGGACTCCATTAGCGCACGCGAGACGCGACGTCTCGGTGGTCGGGCCAGGTGAGCAAGTAACACATATACGCTCATAGTGCAAGCGGAGGTCGCATTCCGACGCGGCGCCACGATCGATGGCATTCGTCAAATAGCTGGCTGACATTCTGCGGACGCCCAACTATGTCAGGAATGTGCCGAGCGACTGAACGTGGGGCGGCGACGCCGGCCCCATGAAGTGGGACACTCACAGCCGCCTCTCTTGGCTCGTTGTCTCGCGCACTGAAACAATGGCACGGCGCCGTGACCACACGAACAAATAAATAACCGGAAGTAGAACTCTTTGTTGCGAGATTTGCTCATTCTCGTGACCTTGGTTAACCTGAAATTCTATCCTGAAACGGCCAGCGCTGTACCGTCTCGAGTATTGGAAGACTTACAGCAAATTGTTTCTTACGCGTCGAGTTAAGACACTTTATTTGGTTACTTTATCCGATCGATGGCGTATAAAAAAAAGTTTCACAAACTAATAATAACTTTTACAACTATACTCTTCAAAAAACGTTAATACACAACACATAAATTAATTCACAAGAGCAAACTGTAGATATAATAGTCCACGTTTATAGTTTAGGTATAGTACGCGCCACGAATCTAAAAGGCTCGGATATTAGATACGAATGCGAGCTTGCGCTTGTAAAGTCTGTTGAAAACTACAAACTTGCAACTCAACAAAACTAGCATAGCAATAACAACTTGATAATAGCGTATTCGACTGTACATTAAAGCAGGAAAACGACAAGTGACAAAGGCAACGAGCAATCACGGCCAATCATCGACAAGCGCATGTTCCGTGCAGGTAACTGGGAGGTGGTGGGAGTCTTAACGGCTCTAAAATATGCCTTTGCGACGCTGTTTGTGACTAACTTCCGAACCTTTTAAATCCGTGGTGCGTACTGTATTATGGTATATGTGGCGGCCATTATTATAAATATATAAATATTTATACCTACTCTGAAAGTAAGACAGAATAGATTTATACCTGCAGTACACATAATTATGGTTGGTGAGTTGAATTATCGCTATTTATTCAGAGGAATAGTTACCTGAAGAACAAATGAACCGAATAAATAATTACTTACGTTCGGTGAATATGGCCATTTAGTCTGTAAGTGCGATACAGATCAAACGGCTAAGCGAGTCGAAACCAAATGTTGATGTTTCACAGTTTTTTTATAACTAACGCAGTGATGCCAACGTAAAAATGGGTGTGTGTGGTGCCATAGAGTTGGTACCGCTCTCAAACAGAATAGAAGTCTCTCCGCACACAACGTTTCGTTCGTACAATGCAGGTGTATTATTTAGAAATTGCTGTCTGCATTCACCGACTATTCCCGGTCACAAAATGGCCGTCTGTAATTTATTATTATTACAAAATGATTCCATTGTCGATTCTGTCGCTTTGACTCCCTTGTCGGAGATTGTTGTAAGGGAATTTTGTAGAAAAATGTTTGTGGAATATAGTATCAAAGCTATGAGATTGCATATGTTATGATGATATGATATTATATTTTTAATTTATTTTTATTTATATTTATTGATCGTTTATAATAATAATAATAATAAATAATAATACTAATACCTAATAATAATAATAATAATAATAATCTAATAATAATATTAATAATAATAATACCTCATTCAATTCAATTCAATTTTCATTTCATTCCTTGGACAAAAATAATGTATGGAATAGGTCAAATACAATGCAATACAATACAATACATCACAGGTTATTATAGGTACAATTGTTGAAACTAGAATAAATAAAATAAATAAATGAGCAAAACAACAAAAAATTAAAAAAAAATAACAATAAATATAAAAAGTAACAATAAAATATAAAAAATAACAGTAAATAATAAAACAATGATCAGTAACAATAATAATAATAAATAAATAAATAATAATAAACAGTAATAATAATAATAATTTATTGATCATACAAATCAACAGGATAATTGAGTTTAGCAACAAAACTGTTGTTTTCCAACTCTACCCCTAGCTTTGTTACAATTTTCTTTTTGAAAAGAAGTGTGTTGACTCGAAGTCATTAGGCATAAAATTAAGAACTTAATCACTTTCCCCAATTTCTAAGTTCTTGTATTATTAATTCAAATATGATCAAAGACGTTGTTTCTCGGCCACTTATTTCTCTAACTGACCGGTCCAGCTTTCCTGCGGATGTAAATCGTACACACTGAAAACTAAAATAAAAATAGGGTAAGAAACTCCTAAGTTTAACTGTTATATTGTACAATCGATGGTGTACTACTAGAAACTAGAAAATAATTATGTCACCACAGAGGGACTTGATTAAACAGGAATAAAATCGTAGGGGGAATTTATAGTTACATTATATGGTCAAAGAAGACAGTAGAAAGCTAAATATGAGTTTCAATCTCAATACGCCCCGCGATTTTATGAATTTCAATCAAAGCCCCATCTGGCGACTCATAATTATTTTCTAGATTTTACTAAATCATCGACTGTACAATAAAACCGTTTAACTTAGAAGTTTTTTTTACCTATTTTTTTATCTGTAGAAAGAAAACAGTTTAGACACATTTTATGATACGAAATGATCCCGCACAAACCTTATGGGACTTGGTTCTCGGTTAAATTGATCGTAAGTGATTTTATTTTATAGTTTAAAGGTCACTAAGAAAAAGCGCATAGCCTAAAAATCAATAGATTTTTAGCTACAGATATGTTTAGCGAGATTTTAGATATAGAGATCCACTGGATAAAATAAATTATTATTATTATTGAATTCACAATATTAAAGGGCGTAAGCTCTAGAAATATATTTTTGAGTGCGCTAAATCCGAATACGAAATTAATATTTTAGTCAGAGTGACACCTTCCAACAATACCTATATTTCTATTTCTAAAAATTGGTTGTCTGTAAAGTCGGTTTACGGACGATAGTTTTACGTGATAACGTATTCCGTAATACATAACCTAAACCTCCCAAAATTTGGTTTCAATCCGCTTATCCTTGGTGTCGGAATGATAAGAAATGTCAAAAGTGACGTTTGCAACTGTCAAAGTATTATGTTCTAATAATAATTAGTTATTCCAATACTTAACTTAGAAGGCGTTGCATTTCACAAAATACTAATGTCAAAAAATTGAATTAAACATTAGAAATGCAGCCGTTTTCATGTTAAGACAAGACATACGTTATTTTCTAATTTCCATGTACGGCAAACAAAGACGACCGACCGCGTCGCGCCATGCATTAGACAACATTGCATTTATACAGCTATTTTTCTTTATAAATTTGTATAAAAAAACTGTTTATGCAAATTCTGTTATACGAAATCTATGTAAAATGTTCTCCTCTTTCGTTTAAGACTGGTTTCAAACCGATCTGATTTAAATTGAGCGAGAAATTAGCAAAAAGCACGCACAGGGTCAGGCGGAACGTTACGCGTTAGGAACGTTACGTTAGGAACGTTACGGCCGTTAGGAACGTTACACTTTTTCGTACATGCAGCCGGTGTTTTATCAATTTATAAGATTGGTGATTCATCAATTTATAAGACGTTATCACGTCAAAAAAAAACACAAAAGTTGAACATGAAACGTTTGTGAATTCAATGTATATCCCCATATTTAAAATTTTCGCTAAACATATCTGTAGCTAAAAGTCTATTAGGTTTTAGGCTCTGCGCCCATGGATGCTTTTTCTTAGTGACCTTTAAACTATAAAATAAAACCATTTTCGATCAATTTAACTGAAAACTAATTCCCATAAGTTTTGTTTGAGTAATCTGTCTATAAAGTTTTAAATGTAGAAAAAAATTCTTGGAACAATAGACTTATAATGCAGTGTATTTATTTAAAACATTTTATTTGCCAACGTTTTGACTTGAATCCAGTCTTTTTCAAGGCGCTGTAATATTAAAAAAATTTGTTAGAGAACATATAAAGGTATCCAGTTTTTTCCCCTGTAACTGATGTTTACATTCCAAAAATACTATTTTACTCTAAAGTTAATTTAAAAAAAAAAAAAACAAAATAGGTAGGTATATGTTAATTTCCATAAGGTTTGTGCGGGCCTCATGCAAAAATTTCTCCTCTTTCGTTTAAGACAGGTTTCGAATCGATTTGAGTTGAATTAAACGAACTATAAGCAAATAAGTTTAAATCATTTCCCCTTTAAGGTTATAGATTCCCCCTTCAAGGCTACATATTTCCCCTTTAATGTTACAGTTTTACCTTTTAATTTTACAGATTTCCCCTTTAAGGTTACAGGTTTCCCCTTAAAGGTTACGGATTTCCCCTTCAACAGCACGAATTCTCAGCTAAAGAAAGTACCTATATAATGCATAAGTTTATGTCAAGTAAGATATCTATAATATTCACTTCTATTCTTCAACGACGAAAAAACGACGTATTGGTAAAATACGAAACTAGCGTTCTAACTGGGTTATGTTTTGTAATGCATCTAGCAACAAAATTCTATAGAAGTTGTGACTCGTCACACACCACTACGTCTTCAAACTTACGATCACAAAAACAAAATTTGTTTTTATAACTCGACCTCGTTATCACCGAAATCAGACCGCATCGATGCTGCATATTATATGCACAGCAACAATACAACGTCTCCAGTCTGACGTCATGCGATTTGGGACGACGCGATTGCACCGGACGTTAGACTGTGTCTGCTGTGGACATGGCGGAGGTGACGGGTCCAGCCGATGGCGCCAGTGATTGTTAAGCCGAAGTGATGTATGGCTCAGGTTGTGACCTATTGGACACGCCGATTCACTGTATAATACTATCGTTAACCATTGACCGCCGTCACGACAGTCGAATGACCGTTTTTATTTCGCGCGCGAAAACAATATTTGTGTATGCAAAAAGACGCCAAAACTCTTTTAATAGTGTTTATCTTACTTTTCCTCCCCCCAAAAAAAGCGAGTGTGCTTTAGACCACACGACTGAAGTAAAACTTCTTCTTGCCATAATTATTTTAAATATATTTATTAAGAATAATGCGTAAATACCTCAAATTTGCATATGCTAAATTCATAAACGAACAATAATATATAATAATAATATCGGTTCGTCTCAAAGTTTATCAAACACAATATAACTTCACTCCTTAGCACATATCTACAAAATATAATTTTTGATTAATAAATAGACAAAATATGTTTATAATATATTTATTAGTATCATTTATAATACATTTAAAAGGATTTATTAACTAACCTACATTATTTTCCGTTAAAAAACGCAGCAAACTTCGATGAAATGTATTTTTGATACAAAAAAACAGTTGTTTTCGTTTTAAACGTCAAATAGTTGTACCTATTAATGCTCCGTCTTTGTCGCACTCACTAACTTATATCTCCCTCTCAACTTAATGCTCCGACTTTGTCGCACTTGCTAACTTATATCTCCTTCTCAACTCCGATGATGCACTTCCGTAAACGATTTCGTCAGGCATCGCGATGATGCACTTCCGTAAACGATTTCGTCAGACATTGGGATGATGCACTTCCGTAAACGATCTCGTCAGGCATTTACCAGCTTACTCCCCAAGTCAAGCGTGCCTAAAGAAATTTTACTTCAAAATTGTGAAATTAGTTATCAAAAACAGGCTCTACACTAGAAATTCCCCTTTTCAAATTTTTCTATTTCCAATTTTAATGATTTCCAACCCAACTTGGACAGGATATATAAATTGTGAAAAAGAACAACCATTGGGTTGGCTCATCTGTTGTATGTCAACAATCAATGCACGTACTAATGCAGATTAATATCGTTTGATCAAAATGGCTTTAAGTTGCTGTTACATTTTCAAACTTTGCGAATTTTTTCTCTTTCTAACTCCAAACATAAATCTACTCAACTATTCTAACTGTAGAACTGTTGTCTTAAGTAAAAAATTAATATCTCAGGTGAATTTTACTCGTGGTAGCAACATAATATAAGATTATATGTATCCATTTTGCCGAGAAAAGATCAAAATGTCAATGTCTAAGCCAGTGATTCTCAAAATGGGCGCTACCGCCCCCTGGTGATTACTACAGCGATCCAGGGAGGCGGTGATGACCACAGGTGCATTTGGGGGCGACGAATTCTGAGTTCAATAAATAGTTTCATAATTTCAAACTTCAATGTTCCTAATTTACACCTTTCTTTACTATATTTTACGAGAAAGGTAGAAACATTATAGTCAGAGTGACCGTCAGCAAAAATTTTATTGATACATACTCTCCCCAAACTTTGTATATTACTTCATTAGGCCTAGTGTGACACCTATTTCCTCTATGACTTCTCTTGATTTTGGGGCGTTTTCCCTCTAAATTTTCCGAAAGATGTCGTTTTGACGACGTGTAATTAATTTATAGATACTGTTTCTTTTTTAATTGGATAGCTTATTAACTTCAACCAAAACGCTAAAATTTAATTCTCTGACAAATAACATAAACCATTTAAAATGTCTGACACCTCGAATATGTCTAACATATCCAATTAAAAAAACAAACAGTATCTATAAATTTTTACATGTCGTCAAAATGACATCTTTCGGAAAATTTAGAGGGAAAACGCTCCAAAATCAAGAAAAGTCATAAAGGAAATAAGTGTCAGACTAGGCCTAATGAAGCCATATATAAAGTTTGGGGAGAGTATGTGTCAATAAAATTTTTGCCGACGGGCACTCTGACTATTAATACATAATTATTATTATATCTTTCTGTTTAAGGACGTAGTCTGGTGTTCAGGCTCGTTTTCAGCCCTTATTTCAGGAAGTTTTTTAGAACAAAATAATATACAATCATTTCAATTTTGTTACGTTTTTACTGTCATCGGAAACTAATAAAAAAAAATTTTTTTACTTAATATTGCGCCATTTTATTATTGTTTTTTAAATAAAGTAGACAACTTTAAATGGAGGTAGGTGGGTAACGCGGATGATAACGTTACTTGGAGTCATCTGATTTTATAAAAATTAAATTGACTATTGTTTCGTAGACTTGTGGCTCTATCCCGTACTAGAAATAAACATTTTTACTAATAAATAACAAAATGGCGAACTTAAAAAAACAATAAAAAAATCGTAATTTTGTCGTTGAATTAAGTAATTCCAGTACCGGACGGAGCTATTGTTGTTTAAAATACCCTGCGTAAAAATGAAAGCAATCGGTTGTATACAATATTGTTTCAATCACCCGCGCCGCTTACAAAAACGTAGTTTTGAAAAAAATGCATTGAAAGTTTAGATTTCAGATTTCTTACAAAAAAAAAATAAAAATGTATATTTACACTAATCAGCTATGCCTGGTGCATATAGTGAACCTTACGTTTCTTCAAAGGCATCGCTAATTTTTTGCTCTACTCTGCGAGAGTATAAGGGTAACATGATAACAATTGAGAGGTAAGAGCAGGTAAGAGTCTTACCGTAAGACCGTTGCAGCTCTCGACTATATATACTATGGCTTTGTAAATATTTAATATTTCGGTCTAAAATTTTTACAGTATTTTCTTAATATATTATAGGTACTTACGAAAACTGTAAAAAAAAAAATAAATTTCATTTTCCGAAACCCTAACACCAGACTACGTCCTTAATTTCTGTTAAAATTAAAAAAAAAATTCTAGGGGGCGCTGAATAATATTTTTTCTGAAAACGGCTACCGCCTCCTTTAAGGTAAACATTATAGTCACGTACCGTAAAAAAAAGCATCTGATTCGGTTTCTTACCACAGCTAGAGAAGTCGTAGTAACTAATCCGTTAGCGGGCAGCTTGTATCCGCGGAGGAGCGCTATGAATGATCGTCGTCGAGGAACAACGTGTATCGCCTTATGTCGGAAGACAATTTATCAACATTTAAAACATGTTTGTATAATTGGTATTTGTCAGAACTTATTACCGTTTCATTTATCTCGCGTCCTTCTTACATACTTACTGTATGTATATACTTATATATATCTGTTGTCATAATACAAAACGGCTTAGGTAAAATAATTAATGATGATTTAATCATTCTGTTCATTTGGCGAACTAGTTTTCTGCACAAAATTTGGCGCCATGAAACCGACCACAGAGGCTACATTCTTACAACGTAAATATCGCGAACGAAATGCATTGTTGATATTTAATGAGATTAACCAAAACCGAATTTCAACTTCAGTCTCAGTTTCGGTCGAAACCGAAACCTAAACCAAAATTTCATGTTTTTGTGGGAAAAATAAAGTGAACATTATCATAATCAGTTTTTGTTTTTTTTTTTTAATTTTATCAATCACATATTAATCAGTCAGCCTCTGATGTTTTAACTAATCATTAACTTATCATATCATATTATTCTCCCCCCTTATTTCAAATAAAATAAAAGCTAGAAAACAAAATTACTTTTTACTAAAAAATATTTACCTAATATATATGTTTAGGTAGGTACACAAAAAAAACAGTCTTTCATCTTAAGAACAAAATTACTTCATCTAAACTTTGATCATTTTGCATGGTACTCTTATCTTGTTAACAATAAAATTAAAATGAATAAGTACCTACCTAGCAAACACAACAAGAACATGTCTAATTTCAGTGCGAAACCTTCCGAATGTAGTTTCTGTTTCGGCCGGATGGCAGCCGACCCCGAAACTAAGCCGAAACCGAAACCGAAAGTTTGATCGGACACTAGTTCTGTTTTCAAAATTTATATGTACGCAATCTTATCTTGTTGTCGTAGATACGCGCTTGTAAATACTGTAGCCATAGTCAATCCCTGTTCTCTTTAAGAGAATTGAGTGTTGTTTGTGTTGGCAGCAGTGACTATCGGTCCAACCAGGAGTGCCAACTCCCACACGTGTTTCCCTTTCTGTTTGTATCTCATTCTCTATTTGTCTATCTGCCGCAGTTTGGAGTTTACCACAAACACTTAGAAATACTATACACAAATAGTGTTGTTGTCCTATATCCCTCTGTTGTCTCTAATAAACAGAACAGAACAGCAATGGCACGCCACTGAACATGTTCGACCGTTGTATAAATAAGTAGTGACCAGTGGCATAACTATCCCGTTTGAGACCCGTGGCAAAATTTACTGAATGTTGTAATAATAAGCCTTAGGATCCTCTAGTGCTAGTTTTATTAAATTACGGTTCATAAATTAATTATATTCCAGCCCACAAGTAGGGAATGGTAGGTACTAGTTCAGGTCAAAAATCACTTTTCAAAAATTTTACAATATCTTTCTGTTTTGAGGTCCCCTGAATCAAAAAAAACATATATTTTTGGAAAAACTCTGTGCGTCTGTTAGTCTGTGATTACGATACAGGTCAAACGGATGAGCGGATTGAAACCAAATTTTAGGAGGATGTTTGGTATGCAAATATGAAGATTGAAGAGCTTTATTGTTTTTAGGAAAAATCGGCGCATGCGCAGAAGAGATATACGCTAAAACGGTGTCTTTTATATAATAATGGTATACTTTTGATAACGGCTTATTATTCTATTAATTATTGTGTAAGTAACCATGGCAACGAATAGCAAATATAATATTGAGTACTAGCGTCACCTCACGCGATTTCAGAAATTTTATTTTCTTTACTATACTATATCAAATGTCAAAATTTTGAAGTTGGAATGGTCCCGTCGCCTAATCGGCTAGATTTTTTTTTTTTTTTGGATATATGAATGCCAAAAAAAGTAAATAAAGAGAGACTTTATGCACTTTTTTCTGTTAGAAAAAAAATAAATTTTATATTATAGGTTCACTGCCGGGGAATATTGGTATGTAAAATGGCGTAGTTAACACAGCCTTTGGCTTAAACTCCGCCCATATTATGTCAAATTCCAATAAGTTGAGCTTGCGTATGCCACAATCGTCTACTAACATTTCGGACGATTAAGGAAGACACAGGGATGATTCCTTTTCTAAATCCACATCGCATTATCTGTTATCCTCGAAGGAACACAACTAGCAAACTTTATGTGTACAATAGTATCAGATCCTGTCACAAGATGGAAGTTTGTACCTTTAAAACAGTCGACGAGGATTAAAATTGAAATTAAGTCGATTTCACACATTCATTACCAAGTTTGTTTGCTTTAATCAATTTAATGAATCGACGGATTGTATCACTGTTTCATAGTATTATATATAAACTTCTATACACAAAACCAGACTAAAAGTTAGCGAGCCGGTTAATTAACTGGAAGAAAAATGAGTTTTTTGTGCGTTTTAATCCTCTTAAATGTTGAAATAAAAATATTGTTTGGACGTCTTTAAAGCATTTACACTGCTGAAGTGTATTTTTTGTGAGGTTTTAAAAAGAGGAAAAACTGAATTAAAAGCAAATATGCGTTGGATTATTTTAACGGATATTATATTATTGTAACCTTGCTTACGTCACTGCGGTTTGTGAAACAGGAAGTACTCGACTGTATGTCGTATGACAGTCAATACAAATCTATATGTTACGGTCAATGCCCGGAATCCGGGCAATGTCGACAATGCCCGGGCAATATCGACATTGACCGGTCAATGTCGACAATGCCCAAGCCACATCGGGCAATGTCCGAAATCGGAAAAAAGGTTCAAATTATAGATTTTTTATAAACATGAAACGCTGAAATTTGATTGTATCTTTATCATGATAAGTTATCATTAACGCTTTATGGATTTTTTATCACTGAATATCAACTAGTGAAGAATATATAAGTACTGCTTTTCTATATTATTAAAATAAATAAAATGTGTGAAAATAAATTATACGTAGTTTTGATTTTTATTGCTGGAATAAATGCGAGTTCTGAAATTTAATGCATTGAGATATATCGTTTATTGCTCATATCATATAAAAAATATAATTATTTATATTAGTAATGCCTTTTTGTATTTTTTTATTCATTAAAATAAATAAAATGCGTGGAAATAAATTATACGTGGTTTCAATCATCAAAAATTGTAATAGAAAGCTGAAAAATCTATTCTTCAATAGTTGATATCAGTGATAAAAAAACCATAAAGGGTTAATGATAACTTATCATGATAAAGATACAATCAAATGTCAGCGTTTCATGTTCATAAAAAAATCTATTTTTTGAACCTTGTCCGATTTCGGACATTGCCCGATGTGGCTCGGGCATTGTCGACATTGACCGATCAATGTCGACATTACCCGGACATTCTCGACATTGCCAAGATTCCGGACATATAAACATATTTTCGGTTTTTTCCCTTTTCTGGTGCTGTAATACATTGCTTCTTGCCAAATTTCATGATTCTAGGTCAACGGGAAGTACCCTATAGGTTTTGATTCCCAAGAGTCTTGACTGACAGACGGACAACAAAGTGATCCCATAAGGGTTCCTTTTTTCCTTTTGAGGTATGGAACCCTAAAAAGGAGTCAAAGTGTGTAATGAAGCTTTTGTAAGTAATTAATTTCTTTTTCTTTTAGTCAGTTAATATTGTGCGTTTATCTTCCCGAGATACTTGTTTAACGCGTCGTTATTTCAGGGACCTAACTTAGCACACAAGACATTCGAACTCTTAAAAGCACTCGACGCTCTAAAGCTTTACATTACTAGAGCTTTTATACTCCTGGTACACTGTAAATACACACACACATACAGACAGTCAGACGAGTGGCTTTAGGGGGAGGTGGCGGTCTGCCTGGCCATTGAAAAAACGCAATTTTACAGGACATTGGTCATACCAAACCTTTTAGTCCTTCTGTATAAACTATTACTTGGTGCTTGTGTGTTTTACACTCAAACAAATCTAGAAACACTCTAGTCACTTCGTCTATCAAAGCTCTGCGTTTGGGGTCGTTCAACTCTATATAATAGATTATGAAACAATTTTTTAAAAGTGTTAGGTATTTCAATGGAATTTTGAACATAGAAAAAAATACGTAGACAATTATATTATTATAAAAAATTACTTGTTCTTCTTTTTATTCGGTGTTATACTATAATAATATTAATAGGCCTTGAAGATGAAAATAAATTTTTCGAAACGTTGGCTACTAGCGAAACATTGGTAAAGCTTATTTTATGATCCTCAAAACCTTCCTTCATCTTAATAATAATAATAAATTTATTCCCAAAAAAGAGTTAAGGGGTTACGGTACTATGAGATTTTCAAAAATCGATTTTTTTTAGGATTTAGATGAATTGTTTATACCTTTGAGAATATTTTAAGCGTTTAACTATTCCAAAATTCAAACTATTATCGAAGTTATAGCAATAAGTTCATATTAGTCATAGATCATTCAATCAGTTAGTTTTTTCTTCTGCGTTTTTCTCTAAACTATATTTTTCTAAATGGTGTACACGATATCTCAAGATCTACTCAACCGATCTGGTTAAAATTTGTAACACTTATTTTTTATAATATCATCTACAATGTGACGTAGGATTTTTTTGATTGAGTACCATGTTCAAAAGTTATAAATTTTTTAAACTTAAAATTTCGATACATATAGGTACGAGTTTTTTTTTTCAAACAGCTGTCATTTCTACAAAAAAAATTGAAAATTTTTATCCTACGTCAAATTGTAGCTATTTTCCTTTTAAATAAGGAAAAAAAATATGTTTCTGACAATGCCTAACAGACAAACCATGTACACCATCAGCTAGGATTTTCAAAAAAGGGTTCTACTTATCGGCTCATATCTCCGCCATTTTAAATTTTTTTTTAATCTTCAATATTGCAAATTGTTCATAAAACTACTATATACATGTTTAAAATAAGGATAACTTTATATACCTAGTTAGCGGCTGCGCGCAAAAAAAAAATTCTTTTCATACCTAGTTTTCCGAACGCCAAGGTACCTAACCCCTTAATAAACGCTTTGTGAAATACTTATATATATATTTGATTTACAAAAAAAAACCATAGAGATATAAGTAACTAGAGTTCGCTAGTTCGTATGCTTTCCATAAGTGAAAGTGTCCTCAGTTGAGAGAGAGAACGCTGCAGCAGGTCCAGAAAACCAGATATATGTTTACTCAAATCAGCATTGTTTTGTATCATTAGTTACCACAGAGATAAAGAACTTTTCTTTCCCTGAAGTGCAGACACTTTCACGGCTCACTCGCGTACTCTAGTCTATATCTATGAAAAAACCTGACAAAATTCTGGTTTCAAGCAAAACCCGATAAATCCAAACATAAATGTCTGTTTTTTTTTTAAATATAATTAATATTTTTTTGTAATATAATATAATCTTTGACCTAAATGCCACTTATTCGTAAAATAAAATTTGCTAATTATCTAAAGGATTCTGTGAGACAGATCTTCGCGATTTACTCGAAACTAGTAAAACTGGATTTATCGTGTTTTGCACGGTTACTCCTCGGATATTGTTTACATGTACTTGATTTACTGGCTTAGAAAAAGCATAAGCAACATTATATTAATTTATAAAATGCTGTTGATGAGTATTCGCAAATCATAATTATATTTCTAGAAGAGATTTTAATAGACTGCTTTTTAATGTTTAAAAAAAACGAGCTAAACACCTGTTGGTGCAAGAATGCAATTACTTATTATGATTCTAATAAAATATTTTAATTGCGTCTTTATTACTTTTTTATGATAGTTAACTTCAGCTATATTATAACGCGCTTAATTATTATGGATGCTGCAATTTAATTATTATTATTAAATTCATTTAATTGAAAACTGAAAATAATAAGCATTCAAACATTAAGCTTTGGATATTTTTTAATCGCTTTAAAAAAGATCTCATTTTTTAAATTTAATTTTATAGAAAACGTCTCGCTTTTAGTTATTTTTTTATTCTTTTTTTTTTGTTATATAACTCGAAACAAGCATCAATTTGAATGCAACTCAAAAATCTGGGAAACATCGAATGTTTCGTTGAATGGCAATCAGAAAAAAACCCGCTGTTTCATTAATGTAACATAAAAAAACGGGCCAAGCACGCGTTGGGTACTTACATGATAGGGTTCCGCAGTGTTCGTATGACGTATTTATGGGCTATTTATGAGTCGCAATCGTTGCTTGATAAATATTATACCATCGTAATATCTATCAAAGAACCACCGCAGATAAATAACAAACCCTTTACAGAAAACGGCATCTGAATTGATCAAACCGTTTTCCAAATAAATGGCGACATTCGAGTGCAAAAACAAACTAACACACTAACAAACAAACAAACAAACAAGCTCTATACGCATATACCTGCTCCGTTTCGTCGTGGGTAAAAAACAAATAGTCTTAATAATTAATATTGACATAAGCAGTAATGACATCGGACGGTTTTTTTAAAGTTAATATAAACGTGGTTCTTGTCTCCGCTATATTAATAAAAAAATGATAGTCATATAAAAAATATTGTATAAGGAAAGATCCGCTGAATATATCTTGTTCAAAATAATTTTCGTTGAAATTATTTACAAAGTGCTACTCTCTTCATTTTTTTCAGATTTTTTGAACACAAGATTCAAAAGGGACACATTAACTACTTTAGGAGGTTATATCTCGGGAAATATTCACCTATAAAAAAAAAGTTATTGTGTTTAAATGAATTAGTCGGCACTAATTTGCGTCACTCGATTGTGCAACTTTTTTTCGTTTCTTTCATTTTACTTCCGAAATCGGCGCAATGTCGCGGAAGAAATTTCGTTTAAAAAAACTTTGCACAGACCGAAAATTCCCAACTTTTGTTTCATGTCAAACTTGTTTATCTGTACAGATTTTCAGTAAAAAGGCTGCACAATGAGTGAGTTAGACATTATTGAGCTATTTACGTGACCACAAGTTGTCCCACATAGACGCCCCACGCTGGGACACTCGGTGGGACTGTCAACAGACGAATGCACTCTGCAAGTAATCTTTCCTTATCAATCAGTCTGCTACCCTTACATGAGCTCAGCTGGTTCCGAAAATCATCCCTACGTAATACCTGAACCTATCAATTATTACATAGTAATACTAGAGGTCCGGTCCGCTTTCACCCGGGTGCGATAGATATAATTCTGCAAAATGTATTTCGTTTGCGGCTCGGCATCTGAACTAAAAGCTTTGCGCAAATTCTACCAGATTTGCTTCTGAACTAATAGCTTTGAGCAAATTCTACCAGATTTGTCTCTGTACTTATAGCTTTGAGCAAATTCTACCAGATTTGCTTCTGAACTAAAAGCTTTGAGCAAATTCTATCAGATTTGTTTCTGCACTAATAACTTTGAGCAAATTCTACTAGATTTGCTTCTGAACTAATGGCTTTGAGCGAATACTACCAGATGTCGCTACTTGGTATTAAAACAGTTTTTTTTTTGCTTCTGAATTAATAGCTTTGAGTAAATTCAATATTTTCAAATCTTAAACGCTATAACACGTAAACATTTCATGTATCTTTTTAGTTTGCTGCACAGTGAAAACAGATCTATTGTCATCAAACGTCAGCGGTTAAAGCAACTGTTGTAGTCAAACATTTTTAGACGCGTTTTAGTGATGACCTTGTACGAACAACTTTTTTCGATTTTGAAATAATATCGGTGTATCAATGTGCCCCTTACATCAAAGTGCCCCATCTCCCTACTCCCAACCAAACGCGTCATTATAGTTGGAGAGCTAGCTACGGAGAAAATGGGTGACTCGGTGCAGAGCTGAAAATTTGCAGAATAATAGGAGATAGTACAAGTAAGTAGGGAAAAAATTGCCAGAAGGCTAGGTGGAAGATAAAAAGCCGCCAGAAGGCGCTAATGTTGCGAAAAATCAGTGCACTTCTGGCAATTTCTATAATTATTCTGTAATTCAAAACTAGATTATATATTATATATATTATACATTATATTATAGTTATAAGGGCATACTGAAAATTCAAACATGATATAATAATTACATTCGAAAAATATTCAAAATTATTAATGACATTTTGATAGAAATAAAATTAATCGTCATATATTTTCATTAATAAAATTACGTTGTTACGTAATTTTATTAATTTATTTAATTTTATTTCTATCAAAATTACATTGATAATTTTTAATATTTGTCGAATGTAATTATTATATCATGTTTAAATTTTCAGCATGCCCTTATAACTATATAATGTATAATATATATAATATATAATCTAGTTTTGAATTACAGAATAAGTATAGAAATTGCCAAAGTGCACTGATTTTTCGCAACATTAGGGCCTTCTGGCGGCTCATTATCTTCCGCCTAGCCTTCTGGCAATTTTTTCCCTACTTACATGTACTATCTCCTATTATTCTGCAAATTTTCAGCGCTGCACCGAGTCACCCATTTTCTCCGTAGCCAGCTCTTAACCCATTAGATGATTCACAACGAAATTGAATTAGTCTGCCACCGACTTGATATATTTCAGCATCTGTCAAAGTTACTAAAAATAAAAATTGTCCAGTAGACTTTTGTACGGTCACAGCTTGTACTAACTGAACTTCGATTGAAACATTTCAATGAAAACATTCACAGGAAATGAAACTTTACAGTCACCTGGAATTATTTATAAAAAAATCTTCACAAATTGTAATAAATTGCCGTTTGAAACAGAGCAATAAAACATTTATTGTTGTTTTCTGTGTGTAATTTTAAAAATAAACATGAAAATAAGAAAAGTCGGATTCATTTTGCAATGAAATATAATAAAAGAACCTTTGTAAAATGAATGCGGCGGAAAGGGTGAGTGGGGCATCGGGGGGCAAATCTTGTGCACTCATACATGTGCATATGCCGCCGCTGTGTACACTCATAATTCTAAACCTTTCTTGAAAATGAAATTTTCAAAGTGCCACTTAACATGTTTTGTTATGGCGTTTTCTTTTTATACCGAGTATACAAGATACAATGTTGTTATGGTTGTGTCACAATCGTGGTTGACTTTAGGTCTGTTTCATTTAAGAGCTCATCTCTTTATTTGAATAACGAAATTTTAAAGGTGGGTTTTAGGTGTTGAAAAATATGTTTGGGCCCAAAAATGCCGAAAAATTCTCTGAATCGTTTCAAAATTGAAATATAACCCATTAGTAAAGATAAAAATGTGCTGCCAAAATTTTATTAAAATCGGCCCTACAGGATTTACGTAAACGTTTGTTTGTAGATATGGATTTACTTAGTGAAGGGTGAATTTTATTTGGAAAATTGATAGTAATATTTATATTAAGAAAAAATATTATTTTAAGGGATGTATTAAGGGGTTAAATTTTTTATTTTGTCCAAAGCCACACTGCCTATAATAGCAAATCTATACTAATTTCAGAGGGTAAAAAGAGGTAAATAATCTAAAAAACAACACGGATGTCATTTTCAAGATTTGTCAGGACGTTGATCACGTGAATGTCATCAATTTTGAAATTTATTAGGGGGTCTACGTCGAGAAAGGAGTAACTATGCCAAATATTGGGAATGCATCCGTGTTTTGTCTCAATCGCTTGCGAAGCCGCGGATAACAGCTAGTACATAATATCTATAAGACTATACTAATATATAAAGCTGAAGAGTTTGTTTGGTTGGTTGAACGCGCTTATCTTAGAAACTATTGGTTCGATTTAAAAAAAAATTTTTGTTGGATAGCCCATTTATCGAGGAAGGTTATAGGCTATATAATATCACGCTACGACCAATTGGAGCAGAATATCAATGGAAAATGTTGCAAGATGTATCTCAAAATTAGTCCGTCCGACAAATGTTATCAGGTGAAATGCCTTAACTAAATATTGCAATATTAGCACCTCACATACAAGCCCGGAAAGCTCAGTCGCTAGAACGTAAGACTCTTAAAGCGGTCTAGGGTTCAAGCCCCACGTCGGCGAATATATTTCTATTTTTTTTTTATTTTCTACACTGCTTTCTTCTAAGGCTTACATTTCAATTTTTAAAAATTTTATTACGACTAATTAAAAGTAAATAAATCTAATTAATAGCTCATTTGAAAACTGTTACAACTATAGGTACCAATATAAAAATAATTTTCTATTAAATATTTATTATATTAAAAAAAATTTATTACTTATAAAAAAAGTATAAATACTGCTTTTTAACGACAAAAACTGTTGGACGGTATGATTTAGATATTGGTAATATTTTTATAACGTGTTTTTCTTTTCTTTTTGTTTTAACATGTATTCATTTTCTGTAATTGTAATTTCCCTGTTATTGGAGTTACATCTGTTGGGAAATAAATATTTATTATTATTATTATTATTATTATTATTATTATTAAGCTTGGACACAACATTCATATCGGGAAACTGAGATGAATGTGCGTACTCATGTCCCTTCCTTCCCCATTCGTTCTTTTGCACCCGGGTGAAACCGGGCGGGACCGCTATAGTACACTATATTTTCAGCGGGGTTTGGCACTGCAACTCGTTTTCTATAATTACGAACGTAATGAAGCCACAACAATGTGGATTGTTGTGTACGAAAGCATCGTTGTGTCACATTACTTCAAAAACAACGCCGTTTGTCTGTTTATGTATGGACGCAGCTATCTATACGTGTACAGACGCATTCAAGCCGAGGTAATATTTAAACAATGAGTCGAGTCGTCGAATATTTTCATTTCATATAATAACAAACGTCTGTGGAATGGAAATGCTCTAAGGCAGAAGAATCGAGACATAGTACACCGGAAACGGATTAGCCGCTCCACTGCTTTCTGACAACCGTTTGTAATTATTAATAACTAGAAATCAACTATCAAACATTTTTAAATAACGGTCTTGAAATATGACAGTTTTTTTAGAATCTTACGAATTTCAACACTGATTGCCATATTCACCGAACGTAAGTACTAACTAGTTATTTATTCGGTTCTTTTGTTGTTCAGGTAACTACTCCTCCGAATAAATAGCGATAATTCAATTCACCAACCATAATTACGTTTTCTGCAGGTATTAATCCATTTTGTCGCACTTCCGGAGTATAAGTATTTATTCGCCTGATAAAATAATAATGGCCGCCACATAGATCATAATACCTAACCTATAAACTTGGAGTATCATTATCTACAGTTTGCTCTTGTGTGTTGTTTATTAACCTTTTGTGAAGTGTATAGTTGTAAAACATTGAAGTTAGTGGAAGTTTTGTGTGCAATTGGGTTAGGATGAAACATTATTTTGTGAAACTTTTTTTTGACGTTTAAACTAACGCCATCGAACGGATTTTTGGGTGAACGTCAAAATATTCAACAAAAAGTACAAGAAGTATAGTGCGGTGTATATTTATTATTTAACTAACTTTACTACTCGATATTTTGCTTGGTGAATTGAAGGTAAATTTTATTCTAACGAATAAATTTGTTCCAAGATCAGTAACTTCTATATTTAACAGTGTTCCGTGAATATGAGCATGAGAAACATTATATGATGTATTGAATTATAAACAAATTTCAAAAGAAAACGTGTTGAAGTTGCCGAAATTAATATAATATTATAAAGACGTAAAATTTGTAAGTTTACTCCCAAAAGTAAACAACAATGGTATCTAGTTTAATGTTTCGGTTTTTCTATATGCAAAATTTCATTATGCAAGTCTCTCTCTCTATTACGTGGTTTGTTTAACTAAACTGTGGATTGGACAATAGACATTTGCAACCGCCATTGTGTACTGTTATAAATACAGGCAAACGCGACGACAGCGTAAATACTCCGGAGAATAATTAATTACGCATTTAAAACAGAATTTAATGTTTCAAAAATCTTTAAGCTCCACAATAAATTTAACCAAAAATTGTTTTCAGTCTGGTTGAAATTAATATTAGGTTTATATATTTTATTATAAGCGCAATTTTTATAAGTGAAACTTCGTTAGCAACATATCTGAGATTTTCTGTAACGAAAAAGGGGAAATGTATCAAAAGCGGGGAAATGTAAGAGAAACCTTGGTAACTAAAAATTTAAGGGGAAATAATTCAAAGGTGGGGAAATATAAACAAAACATTGGTAACGCAAAATGGATAACTTTTCAATGAAACGCGTTCATAACGCTAAAGAAGTTTCACTTCCCCCGTGAGCTTATAAGGTATCCAAAGCCACATTTATGATGAACAAAAGTCCTTATTTCTGGTTAAAATATGGATATTTATCTTGATATGATTAATTTTGTATTATTTTTTAAAATTAACTTCTAGATAAATGTATTTTTTCTATTATTATAAGCAGAAATAGTTTGAATTTGATCTGATCTTTACAATATAATATTATAAAGAGGTAAAATTTGGATATAGGAGGTAATCTCCGAAACTGCTCATCCGATTTCGAAATTTTTTTCACTAATATTTAGAATTGACCTTCAGGGCGGACATAGGCTATATATTATCGCGCTAAAATAAAAGCGTTTTTGGCGAAGACCCATTTTGCAAAGTAAGTCGACGAAAAAACGATGGCAAACTACAAATTCGGGCGAAACCGGACCGGGCCGCTACTACATATAAATTTATTGATAACAATTTTGAAGACAACATCTACAGTGGCCAAAGGATCCAGAAAAACACAACTACAGATATTAAATTTGCATTTCTTGAGTCACGTTTCGAAAGATTTACCTTCGTTAGTCAATAAATGCAAATTTAATATCTGTAATTGCGTTTTTCTGGATCCTTTGGCCACTGTAAACGTTGTCTTCAAAATTGTTATCAACTAATTTTTGGACCGCTTGTTCTTTACTTACTAAAAATTTATTATAAGCGTTATGCAATTTACTTAAATGGCAGCCCAAAGTCGGGATCAATTCAAATATCTTTCTGGTATCAGCAGAATTTCCTGTATTTAAATAAAAACACATAGCGGATACGATTGATATATTTACGGTCAAATTTCACCTGCAGCTACAAATGAAGGTAACTTTTTAGTGCTCCGTGCAAAACGAAACACTTATGTCAGTCTGTCACAGGCGATTTTCTTTGAAACTATTCGACGTAAAAATATGGAATTCGGTACACAGATAGAGTGTGGTAGCTCTATTACAGACGCAAAGTATAAAAAGTTGAATTTTGATTCTGGACGTTAATTTCAGAGGGTAAATTGGAAAATGACAAAAAAGGAGTGTGCTTTAGACCACACGACTGAAGTAAAACTTCTTCCTGCCATAATTTGTTATTATTCACCCGAAAATTCACAAAATGCGAACTTTAAAATGAATTAATAAACAATGAGAAAGATTTAATTAAATACTTGCAATATTATATACAAAATCAATCCGATGAAGTCCATATGCAGTATATTATTTCACTGAATTAGTGAAAGCATAATATTTAATATTATTATGCTTTCACTAATTCAGTGAAATAATATACTGCATATGGACTTCATCGGATTGATTTTGTATTTAAAATGAATTTACAATTTTATTCACTTTAAACGTAGAATATTTAATATATTGAACAAAATATTAATTTATGAAATTGTTCAAGAATGAAATGAACAGTCTAATGTAAGAAGAAAGAAATATAAACATAAAGATAATGAAAACAAAAGTAATACATTGCAATTACTTAGCTCTCGTTAAGCGTAAATCTTTATGAAATATTATTTAAAGTAGTTTTACAAAACTTTTTTCTGTCACCCGATAGCGCCACTGGCAAGTAAAGTATGTGTCATTCTATTGTTAGTACTGCTTATATTTTCGGCGACCTGATGGCGCTACTAGCCAGTGAAGTATTTGTCATCCTCTTTCTATCTTCACTAACTTATATCTTCCTCTCAACTTCCGTTCGCCTCGCCCGATCACACTTCGGTAAATCTCTCGTCACGCATTCACCAGCTTACTCCCCAAGTCAAGCGTTCGTAAAGAAGTTTTACTTAAAAAAAAAAAATTTCCAAGGCCATCGTGTAGGGTGTCAAATGAAAGCTTATTTAGGCACGCATTCAACAATAAATTCTATATTCTTTTGTCTAATATTGTCCATTCATTCGAATCTGTTTGGATATTGTGACGTTGCCTGTATTTCAAATTACGTAAGCATTCAGCTATTCTGTTCATCGTAGACCAAAAAAAAAAAGCAACGAGAAAAAAACAATATATCGCCTCAAGAAAATATTCTACAATAGAGTAATTTATATTCTCATTATGGTTCCTTCTTATACACACATAATATGAAAAATCTTTTGTCCTGTTTACCCGTGCATTGCAATCTTACACACACACATACACACAAACAGACGGAACAGTGCTTGCATCGTCCTCTTGGCTTTCATTACGTTCAGAAAAAATAGATAAATGTTCATAGATGTCGCGTATTTAAATCTCTGACTGGTGAAAACACTTCGTTGGATCAGTCCGTAACAACTTTTTGAAGCTATGTTTGTTTTGGAGCGTCGCATAACGGTGTTTTTTATATGATAATGGTATACTTTTCATAACGGCTTATTATTATATTTATTTTTCAAGAAAGTTTTGTTATAATTTTTTTTTTCTAAACTGTATAGTTTTGGAAATATTTTGAAAATAAAAAAAATCAGCCGCTCTTTTGTTTTATGGTTATGTCAGAAATAAACTAGTTAGGCATGCTTTGATTAATTTTTACACGACGTGGAACATACTATGTAGGTAACCATGGCAACGAATAGTTAATATCATATTGAATACTAGCCATTACCTGCGTCATCTCACGCGATATCAGAAATTTTATTTTCTTTATTATAATCAAATGTCAACATTTTTGAAGTTGGAATGGTCCCGTCGCCTAATTGACTGGAATTTTAATGAATTATACAGGCGTTTCACCCGGGTGCAAAAGAACGAATGGAGAAGGGAGGGACATGAGTACGCACATTCATCTTAGTCTACTAAGATGAATGTTGAGTCCAAAATACAATGATGATCGGAGTTACCGTTCAAAATTATTTGTGGATAAAAAGTAGTATTTACACTTTTTTAAGTTATAAAAATCTTTTAAATCAATAATTACTGTAATTAATAAAATATAATAAATATTTTATTCAAAACACTGTAAGAAAATTGTTTTTATATAAATACTTATAGTTATACCTAACAGTTTTCAAATGAGCTATTAATTAGATTTATTTAATTTTAATTAGTGTTAATTAAAATTAAAATAATTTTAAATGTAAGTCTTAGAAAAAGTAATGTAGAAAATTAAAAAAAAATTAAAAATATATTCGCCTAACGTGGGGCTCGAACCCACGACCCTGATATTATCGACTGAGCCAGCCGGGCTTGTGATTGTACAACGCTAATATTGGTATATTTAGTTAAGGCATTTCACCTGAATAGAAGCTTATTTTTGAGGTAAATTTTGCAACATTTTTTATTGATGCTCCGCTCCTATTGGTTGTAGCGTGATATTATATAGCGTATAGTCTTCCTCAACAAATGGGCTATCCAACAAAAAAAAAATCAATTTGAACCAGTAGTTCCTGAGATTAGCGCGTTCAACCAAACAAACAAACTCTTCAGCTTTATATATTAGTATAGATTATACAAGATTTACTTCTGTAGTACCTATGTAAGTAAAACACACAATGAAAGAAATTAGCAGAGTGATTTTGAAGGGACTCTACATAAGAAAATATTCGGGCATTGTTCACGTGTTGTCAAGTACACAAAACGAAGTATTGCAACGAAAATTTCATACAAAGGCAACTGAATGTTTTGACGGCAAACCGCTTCTTTTGTGTACTTGGTCATGAAGCGTCCAATTAACCGCTGTAGTTTTCGTCTAAAATGTTTTTTTATGCGTCACTATGATGACAATCTCTCGTTTAATTTGATAAGACGACCCACGACTGACTTGATTCAAATATCCAATTACTTAATTAAAAACTTATAAGGTTCCACAAAGCGAAGTAAATAATAGAACAAAATAAACTTGACGGCAACCAGTCAAATTTACTTAACAGAAAATTTTAAAAGTTAATCCTGTAATTGAATTGGATTGAAGAATAGAAATTTTTCTTTTTTCGAAAATAAAAGATATTGCTTTCGAAGCTTCATTTGGTAAAATAGACATTTCACAAAACATAACAATTTCACAATCATATTATCTTTTTATTGCGTTTCTGACAAAGATTTAAAGCCGCTGCACACGAGGCTTGGACTTCTGCAGGTACGACGCTGAAAATGACGTCACTGCGGGCTCGCCTGCTATTATTTATTGGTCAACGTTTCGGCAAAATTTCTTACCTTCTTTTTTTAAGGTCCTGAAGATGGCAAGAAATTTTGCCAAAACGTTGACTAATAAATAATGTTCTAGTAAATAAAAATTGTTTTAATATGTTAGCCTTGTATCTCGTATAATTTTATTATATCCCTGTCATTTATTTATCTAAGGTTAAAAGTACTCTTACCGTTGGAAACTAAGCATTATTATTGATGTATTCGGAATACATTTTTGAAAAATTATACCCCGAGAAAAATCTTGGTGAAAATATTTTTTTCGAGGGGAAATATAAGAAAAAATGTTATTTTATTTATTACATAACAATTATTATTGAACTGAAATAAGTAATGCATTATATTTTGAACAAAGTAATTCAAGTAATAAAATATAATTATATTTTTTTATCAATTAATTATCTACATGACAAAAAAAAATCAAAAGCGTGGTGCTAGTCATAAGTTGTTTTAAAAGTTTTCTGACCGCAGCACTGGAGCGTTGTGTCGAGCTTTATAATTGGATTTAACAGTGACTCGTAAATTAAGATTAAATGCGAGCACCGTCATTGTATAAAATAACTGAAAGACGAACAGTGATAAAGAGTTGGCCATGTTCGTTGTTGTAAACGGCAACTGTTTGACTGATATATATAAAGATGTGTATATATGTAGAGATCGTGATAAAATAACTGTATACATTGAAAAGTACACCGCTTCTACTCTCTTCTTATTTGGAAAAGTTGAATATAGGTAATGCACAGAAAGAAAACTATGTGGAAAAGAAAATACTTTCTCTATTAGTGAAAATGAGACATGAGATATGACTTACAGGCGTGCTAAAGAAAGATGAAATGTTTTCAAACGTGTGGATAGACTGTACGTGGCTTACGTTCGTGACCGTCGAATAATACCCGTACATCGAAACCCGTCACTTCCGCCGCATACTCACGTCTGACGTGGTTCTTTGTTTTCAGCGAGTACGTACTTCTTCAACGTTATGCAACCAATCATTTTTTCAGATCATTAATTGTAAAACTGAGGCATCCTACCGAAACCCTGATACTCTATTCATTCATGCAACAACTCATAATCACGCCTGTGGTACTCGAGTGGTGCGTGATGCGACCCGTCAACTCCACCACGAATGTGTGTTTATTTACTCCGAGACTCAATGAGCTATTAATGCGTGATGTATTGCATAATTTACACTGCAGATCATTAATTGTAAAACTGAGGCACTCTACCGAAAGCCTGATACTTGTATCCATGCAGTCAGCAACTCATAATCACGCCTGTGGTACTCGAGTGGTGCGTGATGCGACCCGTCAACTCCACCACGAATGTGTGTTTACTCCGAGACTCAATGAGCTATTAATGCGTGATGTATTGCATAATTTACACTGCAGATCATTAATTGTAAAACTGAGGCACTCTACCGAAAGCCTGATACTTGTATCCATGCAGTCAGCAACTCATAATCACGCCTGTGGTACTCGAGTGGTGCGTGATGCGACCCGTCAACTCCACCACGAATGTGTGTTTACTCCGAGACTCAATGAGCTATTAATGCGTGATGTATTGCATAATTTACACTGCAGATCATTAATTGTAAAACTGAGGCACTCTACCGAAAGCCTGATACTTGTATCCATGCAGTCAGCAACTCATAATCTCGCCCGTGGTACTTGAGTCGTGCGTGATGCGACCCGTCAACTCCACCATGAATTTGATTAGCAGTACCGTTTATTTACTCCGAGACTCAGCACTCTATTAATGCGTGATGTATTGCATAATTTACACTGAATTTGTAAAAATTTGTGAGTTTCTTTCCAGCACGATATCTCGAGAATAGAAAATGGTCTGGGCTACTTCAGGTTTCTAGTCGACGCGTATTAACGTGAAAATAATCTGAAAGAAATTTCTTTTTAAAATCGGTCTCTTGTGTTTTAATAAAATACTGCAAAAATGTACATCAAATCTAGCAAATAGAAAATGATATCGACTTTTTTAAGTTGCGTTTTATCGTCAATATACAGAATTATTTATAATTTAGTTAGTGGCTGAATACACAAAAGTGTAAAAGTCAAAAGTTTATAATAAAAAAACGTCAATATAATCCGGAAAAAATGTTATCAAAATCGGTTCAGCCTTGTTTTTTTGTTTAAACAAAATGACAACAAAAAAAGTGTATTTTAGGATTTCCTGAAAAAGATTTCTCGAATCTAATGTTTTTTCCAATGGCCAATAATTTAATCATTACGATTAAATTTCAGTATACAGCATATTTTTTCACTGAATTAGAGAAAGCATAATATTAAACGATTATCATCATAATATTTTTAGAAGGCTTATATATAAGAAAAATTTAATATGTCATTGTCGGGACTTGAACCCGAAACAACCAATTTCGCGTTGGCTGAGTTACATTACAATGCCTACGACAGTTAATTTTTGATTTCTCTCATAAAAAGCACACTGCACCGCAGAATCGACTACCTGCGAGAGCTAATATTTCTAATAACAACAACACAAGAATGTTGACTTTCTCCATTTAGCTGGACTTGCTAATGCTTTTTGATGACGAAATGCGAAAACAAGTATTGTGTTTATTAAAACGTGACACAACCCTTCGTTATCTCTGTTTTGTTATTAGCGCGTGATTCAACCCGTCACCTACACCATATCACCGAACCGTCAATGTTAGATGTATAATTGCGTTTGAAATAAGTACTGCGTGATATTTTCACTGAGGTCCCTTCGGCCCTGATATCATACTGACGCGAAAACAAAATTTGTGTTTACTAAAGCGTGACAGAATCCTGCCTTTCAACGATATCTGCTTCTCTATTAGCGCGTGATGCCACCCGTCACCTACACCATATCACCGACTGTGAATATTAGATGTATAATTGCGTTTGAAATAATTACTGCGTGACATTTTCACTGAGGTCCCTTCGGCTCTGATATTATACTGACGCGAAAACAAAATTTGTGATTATTAAAGCGTGACAGCACCCTTCCTTTCAACGACACCTCTATTCTCTATTAGCGCGTGATGCAACCCGTCACCTACACCATATCACCGACCGTCAATTTGAGATGTATAATTGCATTTGAAATAACTACTGCGTGACATTTTCACTGAGGTCCCTTCGGCTCTGATATTATACTGACGCGAAAACAAAATTTGTGATTATTAAAGCGTGACAGCACCCTTCCTTTCAACGACACCTCTATTCTCTATTAGCGCGTGATGCAACCCGTCACCTACACCATATCACCGACCGTCAATGTTAGATGTATAATTGCGTTTGAAATAAGTACTGCGTGATATTTTCACTGAGGTCCCTTCGGCCCTGATATTATACTGATTTGTGATTATTAAAGCGTGACAGAACCCTTTCTTTCAACGATACCTCTGTTTCTCTATTAGCGCGTGATGCAACCCGTCACCTACACCATATCACCGATCGTCAATGTGAGATGTATAATTGCGTTAGAAATAATGACTGCGTGATATTTTCACTTACGCGAAAACAAAATGTGTGATTTTTAAAGCGTGATACGACGCGCAATTTCTCGAAAGCACTGCACTCGCGCGATTTTCGTCGGGTCCAGCGGAACGGAAACGGCATAGTAGAGATGGTCGTCGATTTGTGTGCGGACGTCAGACACGTGCAAATACAAGGAGTATAGTTAAGAAAGTCGGAGAGTGACTGGTTGGAGTATGTACTATACTACACTTCGAAGCGGGTGTGTGAGTGTTGTAGAGATGGCCCTCTGGGAAATTCGTCCAGTCACACAATATACAATGTGTGTATATTGTATAGACGTACGTACATACGTACGTACGTATAGATGTTTTATGTTTGTGTGTGTTCGACCACAAAAGTCTGCTACACTGTTTACATTGACGGTGGAAAAAAATAAACGAATCCTTTCTTTGGAACTAGTTTTTTTTTTGTGAAGTTTAAACCAACTGTAATTCAGTTAGAAAAATTAATCAGTTGGCATACTTTTTTTTGTTATTTACTTTTTAATTTAGCGATTAAGCGATTTTTGTTTGTTACATTCATTGCCAATTCTGATAACATAAATACCGTTGTGATATATCTATACCAATTGGGCTTTTGAATGAATTTTTTTTTTGTCATAAATGGAAAGATCGTATATAAGTTTTATAACAAAACTATTTTTCTTTTTTTTATTTTCGTTATAATTCAAAAGTTATATCAAATTAAAAATAAATTTTTGTACCCAGTTCCGAGAATGCGCCGACATTTCCCGAACATAATGTGACGTCATAATGTTTTAGTCAATACACATGCAGAAGCCATTGATAGTATACATTTTACCATTATGACGTCACAACTGTCAAAAACAATTTCGATTATCAATATTATTTATAATAAAGTTTTAAAATACAATAAAAAAATCGATAATTATTTTTTTTCAAAAGCCTAATTAGAGATTGCTCTCGGGATTTCCCTGAAAATTGCATCTCCTTCAGTACCCGGAAATGAAACCAATTTCCCGGGAATTCCGGTACTACAAAAAATTGTACTAATTTAAATGTTTTAACTATATTTTATAAACTGTAAATGCTGTAATCGCCGCCGGTGATTTAAAACAACTTTTTATTTAAGTAAATAACACCTATGTGATCTTACCTCAATTTCTTTCTGCTTTACTCTCTATTACGAGTTTTTGTTAAGTGACGACTCCCTTAAAATATATACGTATGTTCGTTGAGAGCACTATACTCGCATTTAGGAGGTACCGGGTTCGAATCCCGGCGAGGGCACATGTGGTTGGGACTTTTTCCCACTGCTCTCACCGCGAAATAATTCCTATACCGGCCATCTTGTTGAGGTTTTCCATGGTTTCCCTCAACAATTCTAGATAAATATCGAGATGATTCCTTATTCAAGGCCATAGCCGATTACCTGTCAAACTCCTATGAGCAAAATTTACCTACCTTATCCCAATATCCTAAAATTCCTTCATTCGCCCATTGCTATTAATTAAGTGGAAGTTTAAAAATGTAAAAAATAACGGGAAGTATGATACTAGATGGAAAATAGTAATGGTGCGAATGTCGTCTGTTATGACATAAAGTCGAGAAACGGACGTTAAACGCATTATTATTATTATTAATATTATTATTATTATTATATATACGTATGTCGTGAAATTTTTTGCAAGGTGCATCGTTTGGAAAGAAAATCATATTTTTCACAATGTTTAATCATCTTAAAAATATAATTTTGCTAAAATCAACTTCTTGCTGTCAATGCTTGTACTATAATGGTTAAATATTAAATAACTAGCAGTCCGGTTTGCTCCGCCCGAATTGGTATCGTTTTTTCATCGACTTACGTTGCAAAATTGGTCTCCACGAAAAGCGCTTATCTTTTAACGCATATAATAAGTAGGTATATAGCCTTTGGCCATCTTGAAGATCAATCGTAAATATTTTTAAATCGGATGAGTAGTTTCAGAGATTACCCCCTGCATCCAAACTTACAAACTTTACCTGTTTATATTATTGGTATAGATGAAAAAATATTTAACGTGGGATGTTTCAAGGAAAAAATGAAGTATATTTTGTGCATAGATTTTAGAATGCTTTTATTTTCTCCCTTACTTTGTCAAATCTACAATATGACAGAGGTAAATTTTTTTAGAATATACATTTCAAATACGGTATTCTTTTAAAAAAAAGCCACTGTGGTAATATTTATTGATACAATATAGACAAATTCGAATCCATAATGCACATACGTATTATACCATATATGTAGACTTTCTTCTCAGACAAATATATTTTCGTACCGGAATTACTTTTGTTTCCCGTGCTTCCGTTGCTGGTTGGCATACAGTTCGCTCGTTTATACTTGGCGTTAAATCTCTCTTATTGATGGCGCTTTTTATTTACACTATGGGTGCAAAGAGGCGGAGTTACAAATTTTTGATGCGAGCGTTTGTGGTGAGTTCGAGAGGAAACTCCTAAACCAAATTTTCCGTATGTCAGTGAGCAATGTTTATTAAAAGTGAAAATAGTTATAATTTTATGAAGTTTTTGAAGTAAAACTTCTTTAAGCACGCTTGACTTGGGGAGTAAGCTGGTAAATGCCTATCGAAATCGTTTACGGAAGTGCATCATCGCGATGCCTGACGAAATCGTTTACGGAAGTGCATCATCGCGAGTTGAGAGGGAGACATAAATTAGTGATTGCGACAAAGACGGAGCATTAATACAACTATTTGACGTTTAAAATGAAAACAACTGTTTTTTTGTATCAAAAATACATTTCATCGAAATTTGCTGCATTTTGTAACGGGAAATAATGTAGGTTAGTTAATAAATCCTTTTAAATGTATTATATATTATGCTAATAAATATATATACATATTTGTAGATATGTGCTACAGAGTGAGGTTATATTGTGTTCGATAAACTTTGAGACGAACCGACTGCATATTATTGTCCGTTTATGAATTTAACATGAGCAAATTTGAAGTATTTACGAATTATTCTTAATAAATATATTTAAAATAAATATATGGCAGGAAGAAGTTTTACTTCAGTCGTGTGGTCTAAAGCAAACTCGCTTTTTTAATTACAAAGAAAACATGGGCAAAACTAAGCGATCTGGAATTGCTTGTTGTGTTCCGGGCTGTTGCGCTGATGACAATTTAAGTAAAATAAAGATCATTGGCGCCATAATTCAACAGTTATTTTTATAAACTACAAACTTGAATTTACCTACAGCACAAAGCCTTTTCGATCGTGCTGTATTTAAACAAGTACTGTTGAATTTAATTAAACGAAAATTTTAATTTTCAAATTGATTCGAGTTTAAGATTCACTCTAGCAATTATTTTCTGTTTCAGGCGGTTTATTTTTCATCAGGACTGAACACTCGAACTGTAGCCGAGGCGGGGAAGAACAGAAAGCGCGATAGAAAAATTGTAGAACATTGTGAATTTTATGTAATTATTCAAACTCAGCGAAGACAAGGTAAGCCAGAGACACGTCGCACACATAATCGATCCTATACAAATCATTGGCGACTCGTCATACAGGAGCTGAATTTTATATTTTTTAAACACAAAATTTTAGAACGAAGTTCCTTATGGGACGTTACAGATATGAATGGAGATCCGCATCTGCAATAAAAAATAGGGGTTTCCATTTAAAATTGCTAAGTTGACCACCGCCCCACCCACTGGGTGGGGCGGTGTCATTAAATAGCTCTCAAAAAATATTTTTTACGTGTTTTCACGTTTTTTGATTCCATTCATCGTCTGCGAGATTTTTCGGGGTTCCGGGACTTTTCTAACACTCTGTATATATGTAGGATTTAACGTGCGAAAGAATAAGATGAAATACATTACACAGCGTATCTAAGGAGTAAACTCCAGTCGTGCGTCGGAGCTCCACCGCTTCAAGTGTTGCGTTACGCTCGTCCGCTTCAAAAGAGACAAATCTGTAGGATTTAACGTGCGAAAAAATGAGATGGAATACATTAAACTGTAGTGTTGGTGGTTGATCAGGTTCTTTTAAATTAGTAATACTCTTGAATTTGATTTAATAATGATTTATTTACAACACCAACGTGAACGTATGCCAGCATTACGCTGGCATAGTCACCTCCTGTCCTATTGTCCACTACCAGACCTCCTCTTCTTCCAAATATACATATATTTATATCAATTTGAAATGCAAACCCATGCGCATTTAACTAGACCACTTAAGTAAGTGGTATAGTGAAATACTACGTTTGCAGTCTACATTGCAACTGATATACGTAACTTAACCTACATACTGTATATACAATAATACGGTACAAACAGCGTATCTAAGGAGTAAACTCTAGTCGTGCGTCGGAGCTGACACACACACACTTTTTTTAAAATTTTTCTGAGCATCGGTTAAAATGCTTTAAAAAAATCACCAAAAGGGCCTTAGCAATAGAACACTAATATTGTACTCGACCGATATTTCTATACAGCTGGAATAAATGTCGTTCTTGTTTTGAAAAACAAGTTGGGCGACGAGCCGCCACTGACTGGCCGTGTGCGGGTGCATGTATTGAACACTCCTTTGGGGAATTACCCGATGTAACTCATATATCTGTCTGTGCGGTAGATGCGGCACGGAAAATCAAATGCAAATATGAGAAAGGAAGGCCGGAAGAAAAAATCAGATAGAATTAGATTTGCTATACGCGCTGCACGAAACGATCCGTGAAAATGTAACAAGCATAGATTGCCTCGGAATATTTTACACAATAGCCACTCGAGATGCGCTGTTCGTGTCTCGATTAATGAATATTATTGAGACGCAGGTCGTACATTATTCGGAACGAGGAACAAAATATCAAATATGAATTCAATTCAAATGCAATACAAAAATGCAGTGAACAGTAACATAAAAAAACAGTAACATAAAAAAATGTCCTACAAAACTTGCTTATTTTTTAAAGATCTTTTCAACAATACCACTTTCGACCTATCCTGCCATTTAATATTCCGGAGTTCTGAACATTCTGGAGCAAACTAATAGGGAAGCCGACCTTTCCGGGGGAAAAAATATCTCCGTTCGATTCTTCATTAGAGCTTTTATAATGCAGATTTTTGACATAACTCTCTACGACTAACCGTTTTCGAAAAAAAAACGAACGGTACGGGTGGTCTGACTCACTCTGTATATAGACGTGCTGTAACAAAGTAAATAACAAACAAACAAATAAAACAAATTTGTAAATTCTTGTTGACCTGACCCAAAAGGTTTTGTCGACAAGTTTAATTATGATTAAGTAAGCTTTTGGGTCCCATGAGGATATTAGACATTTCCTGCTTGTTTATATGATTGCCGTTGTCAAGTCAGATTTATACTGACAACACTTTCTGCAATCCAGCATATGTCACTCGCCTACTGAAAGGTTAGAACATTATCTGTGCAAGGAAAATATCTAGCAAAAGGAGAATTCGTTACAGAAAAATAAACATCAATATTTTCTTTTTTCAGCAACTTTTACTTTTCTTCAAAGTATTATTATTATTATAAAAGTAAACTTTGCGCTAAAATTGAAAATCAACGCCAATAAATAATTGTTTACTTTTGTGTGACGTTTGAAGCGAAAGGCAAGGCAAAGCAAGGCACGGCAGAGCGCAGCTTCCGACTCCAACTACTCCATCATAAAATGTCTAATGGAGTTATTATATTATTAAAAATAACTTTGCAATCCCTCTTTATGGAACGACGGTAGGTAAAGGCAACACGCCATCTCGACACTTGCTTTTAGTGTTGCTACACTGATAAAACTTCGCGTTCAACATTCTCTCGTTTGCGTTCTTTCGCGTACACGCTCATTCCCTCCGTCATAATAGTCGAAGAGCTCTCGTCAGGGTTGCCAGATGACGGATTTTTTTCTCGTACCAGTGTTGCTAAATATCTCGTACTTTCAACAAATAATCTCGACAAGTATAAATTTAAAGTATGTATATCGAATAAAATTTATAATTTATGCTATTTACTGTACTGTTTAATTTTGAGTAGTCATATTCTTTGCGCTTTTAGCTGTTATTTCAAATGAAACAATTAGAACTGATAGTGATTAACATTAGTGTAATAAGGACAACAACAAATAAATACATTAAACGGGGATTCCCCACTCAAGTTGTCTAGTTTCATATAGTGAATTTAGTGATGCGCCCAGTCGATCGTTTTGTGGTGTGTGAAGTAGATAAATATGCAAATTCTTACACTTTTTACCTGATACCTAGCGAAGGCAGTTATTGTTAAAATCTCGTACAAAATTGTAAGAGAATTTTGTTATTCTTGTATCTCGTACAAAAACTGTAAATCTCGTAATGGTACGAGATTTCTCGTACGTCTGACAACCCTGATTCTTGTGATCAAAAATTACAAGATTTTAGTAAAGAATAACATTGCAGATACCATTCCAGTGGATGTGCGTCAGAGCTGAATTTTGTTCGTATACAAAAAGTTATATCTAGGTTAATTTTGCACAAAATCCATTCACATTTTACATTTTTTAAAAGGAGAGATTCGGTTCAATAAAAGGTAACCATTTTTAGATTGATTCGAGTTCATAATTATTCCTAAAATTGTACTAGAAAATCTCGAGTTGTCGGTTGGTCTGTACGTACGTACGTACATCCGAACTCTACAGATCGCAATTTTGATCGGGTCGCCTTAATCTATATTTTATTTACTAACCAGAACCCTATTTTAAATTCACTGATAGGCGTTCAGTAGTTTAATTTTTATAAGCAATTTTATTTAATTTTTATGTCGTTTTTTTAAATTTGTATCATACAGTCGAAAACTTTGTGGGATGTGCACTTTTGGTTTTATCAACTATTTTATTATTAGCAGAGTGTAAAGAAATATGCTAGTAGCAAATCAGTTTCAAAAAATGTAAAAAAAATAGTAAGTATAGTTTGGCACAGTGTTAATTTATTGCATATAATTTACGGAAAAAATAGTTAACACTCATGTTGATAAACCGACCTAATTTTTAGTAAAAGATCACATTTTCAATATTCTGCCTGATATTTGTGATTGCTTCGTTGTCTCAAATAATCCCAGGAGCTACTGAATCGATTTAAAAAACTCTTTCACTGTGGTTTAAAGTCTACTTCTATTCAAAATGTCTGTTAGTGGAACAAACTGTAATTGATTTTAACCGATTTGATTTGCTGTTAAAAATTGTTCTTAAAATTGCATCTTTTAATACCCGGATTTGTCCGCTATCTTGAAAAAGAGGCAGCCAATGTTTTTTTTTTCATTTTTTGTAAATATCTCGGTCAGTATCAACTTTGATGTGAAATATGTGGTTATCAAAACTGAATAAAATTAAATTATCCACAAAAAATGCTCTATACATTTTCTCGCGCAACTGCCTGTATTCAGGTTATAAGCGTCGCAAGATGGATATTCTAAGGCCGTTTTCTAATGTTCTTATTTTAGGCATTTTTGAAAACATGCACAGCCTCCTTCAAAAATAGCTGTTTTTCATGCCTCTATAGAAGATACAGTATAGCAAAGTCGTGTCGAAAACTTGGTAAAAATATTCACAACTTTCTATGCACGAGTAATCTTCAGTATCGCAGTTGACTGCGATTTTTATCGCCGCGTTGCGTATTTGTCGAACTGTAATCGTGTATACATGATTCTATCGAAGCTAAGTTTGTACAATGACGTGGGAAAAGAAAGGAAACACTCGGAATTCAAGCTGCCGCTCGTCAGAGACCTAGTCCGCTTAGACCGTTCATATTTCTGTAATGACTGTTCGGTGGAAAGGGATACCTTCAGGTATCGTGTCACTACACAACGAACGGAATTTGTTCGCTTATGAACTTGTAAAAAGCTGTCCGTTTCAAGTTTATCATGACCTCGGATGTTGAGCGTCTATAATCTACAATTCAAGTTTATTTAAATGTAAATTTATAGTGGAGAATAAATTCCAGTTTAATGTAGGCGAGACCGGGGTACATTGTCACATGGGTTAGTTGTCACAAAGTTAATATCTCTTCCGGTAATGAGCGATTAAAATATTAGTAGTAGAAACAATTCGCAGCGCGAGTATTTATGTAAAATTATAATATATGCTTGTTATAATATAATTTAACATAAATAAAAAATTTAATTAAAAGGCAACCGACGCGGATTGTCACCAGAAATAAAGCGCGTGACAACGATCTCTGGACTGGTCTCGTCATCACGATGAACGCTCATCAAGGCTAATCCAGTCAGTAGTGACTGTCCCATGCTGTTTCTCAAAAATGTTTTTAGCCTTCTCAATGAGGAAAAAGTGCGCTCTGGTGTCGCCGTCGGCACAGGTAGCGTCACGAGTATTGACAGTAGCTTGTGAATCATGGGAAACATTACTGCGTTACAGCTGTCCCGCACTTCTAGTGGTGTAGTAGGCCATTCCGCAACAACTATTTTTGACCAGTTTGCTCCGTTAACTCCTCTTAAAAACTTGTTTGATTTGACAAGTTTAGCAAACACTTTCATTAATCCGTATTATTTGTAAATGTAATTGTTATTTACAAAAAAAACTCATTTAACCTTGTACTGACTTGCGAACAACGCCAAAGTGGCATATAATATGAAATGTAACAATGAAAGATGAGTAAGAGAGATGGAACATTTCTGTCACTCATCCTTCATTGTTACATTTCAGATGGATACCGAAAAACGTGAAATCCACAGATCCGAAAAAAGAGTCGAAAATATTTTAGTAGTATATATAAAACGGTAGATTGGCTAAAGCATTTCGGGGAGTTTGAACTAGGGATGTAACGGAGGTGGTTTTATCGGAACCGAAGTCGGAGTCGGAGTTTTTAAATTTGGTTTTTCGGAGTCGGAACCGGAATCGGAGATGGAACCGGAATCGGATTCGGAACCGGAGTCGGAGATGGTGGCAGAAGGTTAATAATAATTATTATTATTAATCGATGACAGAACGCGTGCAATGTGCATGTGGGAACAGCACATGCATAAACCTGTTCATAACTTCATACACGTTGACCGCAGCCGCATGCTTCGACCTCGGATTAAAATCTCCGATTTAAAAGTATCGGAACCGAAATCGGAACCGGAGGTGTAAGATCAATCGGATCGGAACCGAAGCCGGAACCGGAGGTGTAAGATCAATCAAAAGTTCCGACATATCGGAGTCGGAGTCGAAGCTCCGTAACATCCCTAGTTTGAACCCCAAAATCGCCCCTGGCCTTGCTACGTTACCCTTATAATGTGTACACCCAACACGTGCTTGGCCGGTTTTATCGGTACGGTATCTATTCGTCAGTGAGTCTATCGTTTGGCGGGGACTCGGGCTGAAAGAGGATGTTCATGCGGTTGGAGGAACGATCGGAGGAGCGGTCGGTAGCCACTGTTGCTTCAGACCGATACTGTCACAATATAATTACATTTCTACCTCCATGTCTTTACTTTCTACTCCACTGTAACAGGACATCTATTCCAGGACAAGCGCCGCTACATATACAGGAGACTCTAGTCACTCTATCTCGCTTACTCTACTGGGGATACTAGCTAGATTTATGATCATCTCTTTATACAGGATACTCTCTATTCCACATATATATATATACTTCCCGATCGATGTTCCCGAAGGACCGGTATGTTTTAAAAGCTTTACCCTTAAACCTTTACTATTGAACGTATATAGAACTATGGGAACTATCAACGCAGTTCTGACTCCAACCTATATACGTGTTACGCAGTCACGTGTCTCGACTTTTTTTATTACTGATCGTGAAATACGGCTGCCACTTATTGCATTATGGTTGTCGAATATGTCTTTAATAATAGATACAATAATAATTTTTATGTACAATAAAGTGATGAGTAAATTTTTTTTTTTATGTAACATCTTATAGACGGAGAGCTGGCTATACGAAGAAAATGGGTGACTCGGTGAAGAGCTGAAATTTTGCAGAATAATAGGAGATAGTGCAAGTAAGTAGGGAAAAAATTGCCAGAAGGCTAGGCGGAAGATAAAGAGCAGCCAGAAGGCGCTAATGTAAAATCAAACTTCTCGCAATTTCTATACTTATTCTGTAATTCAAAACTAGATTATATATTATATATATTATACATTATATAGTTATAAGATAAAATTAATAAATAATAATAAAATTAAATACTTAAATTAATAAAATTACGTTGTTACGTTGTTAATTTATTTAATTTTATTTCTATCAAAATGTCATTAATAATTTTGAATATTTGTCGAATGTAATTATTATATCATGTTTGAATTTTCAGTATGCCCTTATAACTATATAATGTATAATATATATAATATATAATCTAGTTTTGAATTACAAAATAAGTATAGAAGTTGCCAGAAGTGCACTGATTTTTCGCAACATTAGCGCCTTCTGGCGGCTCTTTATCTTCCGCCTAGCCTTCTGGAAATTGTTTCCCTACTTACTTGTACTATCTCCTATTATTCTGCAAATTTTCAGCTCTGCACCGAGTCACCAATTTTCTCCGTAGCCAGCTCTTAGTCCAATAGCTCTTGGCAGCCCCGGATCTACGATTTTTTCGAACCGGGACAGACACTTGATAATGGCGGCACCTCTCTTCAGCGGTTGAGATCAATAACTTAAAAATATTATGGTTGGCATTTCTACATTTCCCTCTCAACTCCGATAATGCACTTCCGTAAACGATGTCGTCAGGCATTGCGATATGATGCACTTCCGTAAACGATTTTGTCAGGCATTTACCAGCTTACTCCTCAAGTCAAGCGTTATTAAAGAAGTTTTACTTCAAAAATTTAACTTAAGTGATTTTGAATTTTAACCTATACAAATCAATTCCCGATATCACACTTAACCGAGCAACGAAATAAACCAGATTTTTAAACGTACATATATTGATAAATCAGGATGATTTGAAAATCTGTGACGACATATTCGATATTTGGTGAAAATGGAAATAAATAGAGATGTGGTTATGGGAAAAATGCCTATCATGCAGCATATATCTATCTATCTATAAAGTTGCGTATTTCACAACTTATTTATAAATATATATATAGTTTGCGTACCGGGTGCTCACTGCTCATTTTGATTAGCGCAGACTTTTGGAAGCCGTAGTGAATTATAATTTTTTAAATAAATAAAATTGTCGACCAATTTTTTCCAGACTATATATTGACAAAAGTAAAATTATAAATCAATATTACAAAAAATGACGTTTCGATCCGGATTTGGATCTTCTTCAGAAATAATCTAAAAAATATAAAAATTAATTTATTTTATAATATTTTTGTAATTTTGATTTTTAATTTTATTTTTGTCAAAATATAGTCTGAAAAAAATTAATCGACAATTTTATTTATTTGAAGAGTTCTATTCAGACGTTAATCAAAGATTTGAATAAAATTTTGTTACTAAGTTTCCACTGAATCAAAAAACCGGCCAAGTGCAAGCCCAACTTGCCTAAAGTGTTCCGTACTATAAAGATATTCCAAATTTGTTTTATATACCAAAAAATTATTATTACAGATTTACTTCTATCAAGACTACCTTGAGACAGACGATCTACTAAAAAGCCTTATTTACAAGAAAGCAAATACATTTTGACTTTTTATTTTTTCACTGAGAGATGGCGTTACTGTGCTTATTTTTACATACTACCATCATAGTACTAAACCTTGTTTACACAAAGGGAGTTGTTTGTTTTTCATTTTGTCATGAGGAGATGGCGTCACTGTGCTCATTTTTACATTTTTTTTATATTTAACAAAAATGTTCAAATTTTTCCGATAAATACATCAGGAATAAGTGAGGTGACGCAAGCAGTTTTTGCATTTATCAATATTTTTCTTAAATAAAATGACCAAATAATTTTTTAAAAAATATCATTGTTTTCTATAACTCATTAACGTTCATTTGTCATCCCACTAATTCTAGTTTATCTTTTCATAACCTGTTTAACCTCCCTATTTTTACCCATAACTATCCGAATAATTTATTCATATCTGAACTCCATGATTCGGTTATAACAAGCTTTAACTGTGCCAAATTTCAAGTCTCTAGCTTCTACCGTTTGGCTCTCAGGATTTGTGACAGACCATATACTTTTACTCTATAGTACTGAGCATAGGAATAAAATCGCAATCGAAGTATTAGGGTGCAAACACCTCTCTTTTTTTACGCCGTAAGCACTGGCGTATCCAGGAGGGCAAAGCAAGCACGGGTGACCCGGCTTTAAGAAATTTCTAATTTGCCCCCTCCTGGGCCAAAAGCTGGGTACGCGCATGTTAACGTCATAGAAAAAGACAAAGTTTTTGAAACAGAGGTACTTTATTCAGATTAAATGCAAGTACATCAACCAATCCTATCATCGGAGAAATCAGGGAATTACATCGAAGAAAGAGACGCAGATATATTTACGATCCGCTTCGTTGCGTTCACTCACCGCACATTGAGTAAATAGGCAATGATTTATATAGTTAATTAATAGATATATGTGACAGACGTACAAACGAACAGACACCGGAGTGACGTCTATACTGGTGACGTAGTATCGATAAACGGACTGTTGGGATTATGTTTGACGGACAGTCTGTATGTCTAAAAGGCGAGCGGGTTGACGCGTGTATCAGCACAGCCTGTCATAGCTTTAAGCTCTAAACTCTCCCCTGGGGCGACTTATCTATTTATGATCACATCAGCTTTGTAAAGAAATATATTCATATTTTATATTACACCGCGGAACGTTCTATTCTACCTACACAGTAAATATTGTGTCCACTTTATACTCGCACCATCGTAAATACTCCTTGTTTTCCGATACGTTTTATAATAGCTTAAGGCCGCTGCACACGAGGCTAGAAACACTGCTTGGTTTTCTGCTGGCTGAGTACGAAACTGGAAATGACTGTGGGCTCGCCTCCTAGCTCACAAGACAGGTATGAGCAAGAACCAATCAGGAAGCAGTATCTTGTCACGTGGGCTACTTGAACAAACGCCCACAAACAAACACTATGCCCTAGTGTGTGTTCTCATCAGTTTTGTTACCGTTCTATCATTGCGCGCACACCGAATCTACCTGCAGTTCATGCTTATAAAAACGTCTCGTGTGAAGCGAGCACATAAGAGCAATCAAAAAAACCAGTAGTGAAATCTAGCAAGGAAACTAGCGGCAAATCCAGCCTCGTGTGCAGTGGACTTTATATATGACTTCAAATCACCTCATTCAAATTGCATCTGTCCCGCGAAGACAGGAGGGGGCCGGGGGGGCAATGATAGCGCTAAAAGTTCACGCACGAAAAGTCACTAGCTGTTCAAAGTTTATATCAGTGTTGCCAACGCATTGGCTTGGGAATATCACCAGATACAGAGGAAGTCAGGTAATTTTGTGATACTTTTCTAAGATCACTTTGATCAATCGGGTACCTACGTAGATGCCATTTTTCTATACGAAAAAAAATCTTAGAAACGTTAAAACGCAACGATTTATTTAAGTTGTTGTGCTATTTAAAAAAACTGTGACGTCAAAAGTGCTTTAGTAAAAATAAATTTTAGTGTGAATCAATTTAATGTATAATACGCGCCACGGATCTAAAAGGTTCGGAAGTTAGTCAAAAACACCGTCGCAAAGGCACATTTTAGAGCCACCACCTCCCAGCTACCTGCACGGAACGTGCGCTCGTCGGTGATTGGCCGTGATCGCTCGTTGCCTTTGTCACTTGTCGCTTTCCTGCTTTAAAGTACAGTCGAGTACGATATTGTCAAGTTGTTGTTGTTATTTTAGTTTTGTTGAGTTGCGAGTTTGTAGTTTTTCAACAGACTGTACAAGCGCATGCTCGCATTCGTAACTAACTTCCGAGCCTTTTAGATTCGTGGCGCGTATTATAAGTGCTGGAACAGAAGGTACTACATAACCTAAGTTTTACCAAAGCACTTTTAACGTTAGCACGGCTAGTGACGTCATATGTTGTTTAAGTAGCAAAGCAACTGCAAGTAATAAAAAATGAAAAGTGGGTACCTTGTTAATAGTTATTATTATTTTTTAACCGTTTCTAGATGGGAACTTTTAGCAATAAAGCTTAAACGAATAAGAAAAGCGCGTTTTTTTCTGAAAAAAATATTCATTCGTTACTCAATGAACAGAGTTATTTGAAAGTAACGCATTTTTTGTAAAAAATTCACCGACAGAAAAAAACTCAATTTCAATAAAAAGCTGTTGGTATGTAAAATTGTATTTCCCAAAAAAAGTGCGAATATTTTCATTGTTATAGCTTACCTTCGTGATACTGAAAATGTTTTTTTTAATCAAAATATGAAAATAAGAGAAGACAAACTTTAACAAAAAAAGAAAGCTCAAGCTTCTTCTATTAAATCTTCAGGTTGAATTTTTGTTTTCATTAAATTCGCTTTGCATAATTTCGTGGGAATGCATTAAATTTAGTGTCATATTTTTCCTTGGGTTATCGACTATGCGAATAGTAAAGCTAAAATTTTTAAGTAAGCTTCCAAAATGTAAGTAGTTAGGATTATTATACTACGGTTTGCTTAGTGACGCGTAAAATCAATGAAATAATTGAAAGCATACCCTATATCCATGCACAGTGCCGGATTAGGACTCCTTGATGCCCTAAGCATTTCTTGCCTATGGGCCCCATCTCTAATAGCAGTCTAAAAAAATTCTAATATTGTCTGTCTCTCTTATGTTAAATTCATAAAAGAAATTCAAATTCTGAATGTCATAAATTTATAATTGATAGAAAAAAGTGAAAATTTTAGGAAAAAAATTGAATTTTACAATCAATACTCTCATTGAAAATTTGGCTGTCTATAAAATCGGCCTTTTTAGACAGTTAATTAAAAAAAAAGTTACAAAAATTTAAAGTTAAAAAAATTATTCGTTTTCATTTTAAAAAATAAATTATTATTTATTTTTGACTTCTATACTTCTAAAGACAGTTTTATATCAGTAGATCAAATTTTTGAGAACATGACAAGAAGAAAAAAAAATTTTGTTGACATGGTATAGTGATATCTTTTTCATTTATTGGTTGTGATTTTTGGTGTCCCCTGAGACGTGATGCCCTAAGCAATTGCTTACTTTACTTATAGGTTAATCCAGCACTGCCCATGCATAAAAAGTAAAGTTAAAGTGTATGAATCAGTCCTTAAATTTGAACACAAACTAAGCTACGCGCACTTATGTTTTTTTATGTACAGAACATAAATATTATTTATTATTATTCATGCATAATCTGATTTAAAAAATCACGGAACTAGGTTAAAAACGTATTCGCAAAACTGTTATTTTTTCAGAAATTACAGAAATAACTGTGAGTAGCGAGAGTATTACCTACTATCATTTAGAGAAGATAGTAGCGTCATAAATTCTGCGCCCAATCGAGTTTCGGGTCGGGCGGGCCTATGTTTTTTATCAAGGGGTGGTTCTATGAATATGGTTATTTAGTCGTTCATCACACCAGATAGTGAAGATTAACAGGAATCTATACTAATATATAAAGCTAAGAGTTTGTTTGTTTGGTTGGTTGAACGCGCTAATCTCAGGAACTACTGGTTCGAATTTTTTTTGTTGGATAGCCCATTTATCGAGGAAGGCTATAGGCTATATAATATCACACTACAACCAATAGGAGCGGAGCATCAATGAAAAACTTAACTCAAAATTTGTCCGTCCGACAAAAACTTTTGAACGGTATCTAACTCCGACCATCATGAAAATTAGACACAACATTCATCTTTGTAAACTCATTCCCATTCGTTCTTTTGCATTCGGGTGAAACCAGGCGGAACTGCTAGTTACCAATAAAAGTTAAATATACCGCTTACGATTGCCCCTGAAATTACAAATCACACCGATAATGATTGCTTTTCTCACTCTTCTTGTTACGCAGATTTCTTAGTTTGCTACCATCATCTCTAAGCGATACTACTCTATCACAGCATTGGCCGTTTTCCCCCTATAAATGTGTGTAATATACACATTAACTACATAGGTACATGCATAGAGTTTGCTTATTTATAAGTTGATAAAATCAGTATCTGATTTATCAATTTGATCTTTATGTTGCAGAAAGGATTGGCATTTAAATCGTAAGAATTAATTGGCAATGTTAAAGACAGAGACAGAGATACTCTATTGCATTAACAGCTGGCAAAGGCTTTGTTTACAATTTGTCAGAATGAAATAGAGATATCTTTTATGTTCAGATTGAATGCAAGTACATCAACCAATCTTATCATCGGAGAAATTAGGGAATTACATCGAAAAAAGAGACGCAGATATATTTTCGATACGCTTTGTTGCCTTCACTCACCATAGACTATACTTTTTTCCCCCTTACCCTTGATGATTTCTGGGGAAACCCCTAGGGCCAATTACGTAAATTTACCTAATTGTAACATATAGTAACAGGGACACTAACGAAGGATTTATACACGGGTTTGGAGGATATGAGTCATGGAAAGCGACTAACCAAGCGTGCAGGTATAAACAATAAGATGGCTGTAACTATGGATTATAATATGGGGAAACACCCTAAATTAAAGTTGTACTTATTTGGATTTAATTATGACTGTTAGAATATAATTCCATGTTTTGAACAAAAGTTCATAATAATGTTATGGACAGCATGGTCATTTTGGCTTAGTAAATTACTAATATTTAGGCGAGGCAGTGCAATTAATTTCTATTAGCTGTGCGACTAAATCCAGGACGTTAGAGCAACTAAAGAGCATGTGGTTGGAATCTCCATATGATATGGCATCACAATAGTACGATAGACTATGCTTGATGTAGTTAATTATTAGGTATATGCTAGGAATAGATTTATGAACTGTTGGTAATGAATGTTGAAAGCATTAATTTTAAATATAAGTGCGAAAGTTTGAAACCGCGGTTGAAATGTGCATTTCCGCGCTGAACTATGTACACTGCACCAGTTCTTTGTACCCAATAAGTCATTCAGAAGTTCGCAAAGGTCGGGCGATAATAATATGTCTGCGGCTTTTATGAAATCCATTCAGGTGTTTTAAAGTGAAAAATTGAGGTTTTAAGTTGTCGGAGTCAGTTCGTTGAGGGCAGAGGGACTCGTTTAAAAGCGATCGTGAAGTGTCGGGCAAACGGCCAACTTCTGCGAGAGCGCCAAACGGAGGAGACCTCGGCTCTGTACAGACTCTAGTCTAACGCCTTTAACCCTCTTCTTGATACAAACTGCATCTGAATCATCCATTGTTATTGCAAGTAATACTCGAGCTATTGTCCAATACCAGACGTGATTCTTGTTGGAATTGTTATATTTATTATGGTTGAAATGTTCCATCGCGACGTCGGTGTAAATCCGCTAGTAGATCCTATAATAATAGAGAAAATACACGACAATCGAACATTTGTTGTCCATTAATCACGACGATCGGTATATTGCAAGAGTCGCGAGACAGCCGATGTAATAAAAAGCTTTATTTTACACGAATACAAATGCATTTTGGCTTTTCATTTTCACATCGAGAGATGACGTTACTGTAGAAGTTTAGTTTGCTTACAGTATTTTTTATATGGCTGTCATATTTCTATTAATATAGCGGATACAAGAACCACGGCTATATTAACTTAAAAAAACCCGACGGATGTCACTAGTGTACATGTCAATATTTATTAAAACAACTTGGTTTTTGAGAGACTATAAAATGATTTTATTAGTTCTCGACCTCTTTTTACCCGACTACGGCGAAGCCAAAAGGAAGGGTTATGAGTTTAGCAGGCTATGTATGTATGTTTGTATTTACGAATGTTCCACCGTAACGCCTAAACTATGCATCCGATTTTGATAAATAAAGCGTCAATCGATTTGTTATTATGGCCCGGGTAATGTAGGCTACATTTATTTTTTGTGTTTTGGTCCCAGAGGGGAGCAAATTGAAAACAAATAAAAATCAGTTTAAAAAAAATAATTTAAATAAAAAATAAGTTTAAAAACTAAAACCCGACTACTGAAAAGTATGAAAAAAGAAAATATTCTCATCTGAGTATAGCCGTGGTCGTATGCCATCTCATATATATGCAGAGGCTCCTCTAGATGTATAGCGTGATGCACTTTTCCCTAGAGCTTATGATCGCTTACTACTGTTAAAATGTAATGTTTTATTAGAGTAGGTGGTATATGACCAAGGCTATCTTCAGATGAGAATATTTTTTTGTTTCATACTTTTCAGTAGTCGGGTTTTAGTTTTTAAACTTATTTTTTACTAGCGGTCCCGCCCGGTTTTACCCGGGTGCAAAAGAACGAATGGGGAAGGAAGAGACATGAGTACGCACATTCATCTTAGTTTACCGAGATGAATGTTGTGTCCAAACTTCATAATGATCGGCGTTACCGTTCAAAAGTTTTTGTCGTTTAAAAGCAGTATTTATACTTTTTTTTAAGTAATAAATTTCTTTTAATATAATAAATATTTGATTGAAAACACTGTAGGAAAATTATTTTTATATAGGTGCTTATAGTTGTAACAGTTTTCAAATGAGCTATTAATTAGATTTATTTAATTTTAATTAGTCGTAATAAAATTTTAGAAAATTGAAATGTAAGCCTTAGAAGAAAGCAATGTAGAAAATAAAAATCAATATATATTCGCCGACGTGAGGCTTGAACCTTAGACCCTGGCATTAAGAGTCTTACACTCTACCGACTGAGCTATCCGGGCTTGTATTCGTGAAGCGCTAATATTGCAATATTTAGTTAAGGCATTTCACGTGATAATATCTCTCGGACGGACTAATTTTGAGAAACATCATGCAACATTTTTCATTTATGTTCCGCTCCAATTGGTCGTAGCGTGATATTATATAGCCTATAGCCTTCCTCGATAAATGGGCTATCCAACAAAATTTTTTTTTTCAATTCGAACCAGTAGTTTCTGAGATTAGCGCGTTCAAACAAACAAACAAACTCTTCAGCTTTATATATTAGTATAGATTCAAGATATGCATTAATGCTTTTATCATTTTTGTCGTTCGGTGATACATTTTCTGTTGTTCCTGAGAGTTTTGTGCCACTCTGTATAGACAGATGGTACATATAATGTATATATATGCGGTATATATATAAATGTTGTAACATATATGCGTCTAACGTCAAAGGAGCAAGTTTGAAAGTTTAGTTCCAACTCCCCGTATATAAGTAGGTGAGAAAGCGAGCGGAGCCGGTGGTAAGGGGAAGTACCGTCGAGCATATACGTATACGGCGTGTGCACTTTATAGTATCGGACGACGGGCACAGATGTCTCCACTGGGGGATTATCTTACATTAAGAGCAAGGCTCATTATCGCACATTAATGTGCCAGTTAGTCACCTTTTATAACCGCTCTGTGAATACCAAACATACACGTGTTTGACGCAAGCGCACTGCAAGCACAGATGTGCATCTCTCTCAAAGCTTTTAACGCCCGAAGGAGCTTGGAGAGTTGCATCTTAAGTTATGACTGTGGAACTCACATTCATCCAGATTCAGCTGGGGGAAGGGATTCAGCTCTTAAAAAACGCGACTTAAGTCCCCACTTGAATTGGCGTCAAGTCTCCCCAAAAAAGCTAACCGGCAGGCCTGTTAATTCTTACAATGCAACATTTCATAAGAGAGAGATTGTAGGTTATAGACGCTCAGCAACTGTGGTCATCAGCCTCTATTTGTGTATTAGAGAGTCTGCCAGCTATCTCGACTGGTACGAGCTAGGGGTCCTAGGAGTGGTAATTTCCAAAAAAGTTTGAAGTGGAAACTGCATTCCAATCTTTCTCCTGAGGGTCCTTTCATAAGTGATCGATTTTTCGTAGACTTTTCATATCGGTACTATCTCCCGAATTTCCAGAACTGAGAACCACATCTTGAAACCTATTTATGGAACTGAGGATAATCCGATATTGAAGGCCTTAGCTACTGTAAGAAGATATGCGTATTTTTTTTACAGAACCAGGTAGTTTTAGATAGTTCTTTTTTCCACAAAATTATTAAAAATATATTAGGGAGCTAACGCGCAAAAAAAACATGTCGTTACAACCTTCTGCCGCTTGGTACATATTCTATTTTAGTAATTAAGAGCATTTTTTCTTATATTATGATATATAGGCGGAATCTGGACCCATTTTAAGATAAACAATTTTTTAGGTTCTGTTAGAGCCAAATGACCGGGAAATACCAGGGGCAAAAATTTTTGACCAATTGCACCCTCCCCAAGTCACTCCTATAAAAATCATAAATCCACATTTTTAGGTGCTCATAGCTATAGATATCGGTTTGGGAAAGACCGTTGAATTTGGGAATGACGGTTGAATCATAGGCGTAACGACAATTTTATCCTGGGGGGGGCAAATTTTCAAGCTGCCACTTACACATAATTTAAAAACTGTTCATAGAAGCGAAATCGATCAACACGACTTTCTGGAGAAATTTCACGACAAAGAATGTAGATTGTTGTAGATTTATCTTGTTATTTGTACATGAACAATTAATATTCTAGGTCGGGCCAGGCCCATCTGGCCCCCCCTCTTGCTACGCCAATAGGTTGAATACAGATGCCACCGTTGTCCGTAATGAAAGATGGCAGTGTAAAATGTTGAGCAGGCCTGACGTAATGTCGTTTTAATATAGAGAGAGAAACTCTTAATGTCTCATGTATGTGGAAAATGCCTGAGGCTGTACGGTTATAGAACAGTTGAGTAGCGGGGCTGGGCTATAAGGCGACCTGATATAGCTCTCTGCAGTCTACAGAGCTACTGTAGAAAAGGAGATGATAGAAGTTAATTATGATTTAGAACGTTTAGATCATAATGTTATGATGTGTTTTACTGTGGGAATACATTACACGTGTTGTGATAACGACTCGCTCTCTTAACTTTCCGTTTATTGCTTTTGAATACTTTAAAAGCCTGGTTTTTGTTATCAAATATTTATTATCTTTATAAAAGACATCCAATCTGTCATTCGCACCTATTCGCCGCCTTTAAATCGTTGGAGGCCCTGGACACATTAGGATAATGGGCCCCGTATGACCTTGACAGAACACTATTTTGTTAGAACAGACAAAGAAATATAGATAAGCAAGGTTCTAGATTTATTTTTATTTCTTTAGTTATGCCGGCACTTCACATGGCTATTTGTATTTGTGTATTTTGCATATTTGGCAAACAATTACCATGTGTGGACAGTCTATTTGACAAAGTGTTGGCCTTATTTGCCTATTTGACAAATAAGGCCAATACCAAATACGCGTTACAGTGCGCTTATCGGTTTTTCGAGGCACATCAAAGGAGTCAAATAGGCAAATACGCAAATAAACACACAATGGCCATATTTAGAAGCGCACGCCCCGTAAACCTGTACGGACGTGCAGTATTTTTGTGTCTGTGCTGTGAGCGAGAACTAGAACAATTACTATTGAAAATGAATTGGGACAATAAAACAGTGCTAAAATTCCTGGAATTTTGAACCTTGCGTTCTGCTGCAAAATGTTTGTGTGTTTGTTATTTGACTGCCATGTGTGGATGGTCGTATTTGCCTCTATTTGCATGTTTGCTTTGAACGTCATATATTTTGCCAAATACAACAAACACCCAATAGCGAACACAAATAGCCATGTGAAGTGCCACCTTTACATTAAATAAATAGATAATATAATAATAACCAGCACAGCACAGTCTGTTTGTGAAGGTGCCAATTTACGGAGTAACGTACATTAAACCAGCACCTGCAGCCACCAGCCAGCAACGAGCGTCCGTCATTCGCCTGCAATTTTTTTTCTAGCCGTGCTGGACCCGATCTAGTGTGCTTAGTGCATTAATAAATTTGCATTGATAAAACTATACTTGAAAACTGCCAAATGTCTACGCCACATTACGAAAGTCATTTCACTAAAATTTGCTGGTTTGTGCTGTTCCGGTGTGCGACATCGTGCAGGTTGCAGGTTGTGCAGGTTTATGCTTGACAAGTGTGCGCGGTCTTTAAGTAATACAGTTTCGATGGAATAATCACTCAATTCCGTTGTATTTACATTCTGTTTTTTTTTTTTTTGATCTCATAAATAAACTAATCCATTTATTCATATTTACGTATACAAAAAAAAAACGGTAATCCATAGTCGTGTTTGCGTGGTCGTATTAATATTTCATATTTAGTAGTTATTAGTGTTATTACAAATATCAATTTTCATTTATCATAAACCGTTATATAAAACAGATATTTAAGTTCACATAGACTAGACTAGGATGGAGATAGCGGATATACAAGATGTTGCTAGATTCACCTGTTGAATGCACCAGTGGCAGCTTTATTCAAATAAATATAATATAAAGCAGAATAATTAAACGTTTTCTTTAAAATGTTGTTTTTTTAACTAATTTAACTTTGACAGTGAAATACTACTAATATATTCCCATTAAGGAGGTTGATCCGTTACAGTCCCAATCAAAAGTAAGTCGAATTCTAAATGGGAACTTTTATAGTTTATAAGACGATGATACCAATAAATTATTGTCATAAAGGCATAAATAAAATTTTTTTTTTAATATTAATTAATTATTTCAGTACTTTATACTTAATGGACTTACTTTTGAATTTTTTGTACAAAGATAGGTCAAAAAAATAAATTTATGTAAATATCTGTACTTTACATATTTTTTGCAGTAAATAATTAAAAAAAGAAATTATAAGCAATAAAAATTAAAATTAAATCATTAAAAAGTTGAAAATTCAGTTAAAATTGTTAAATCTGTCAAGAATAAAAGTCCATAATCGAAAATTGCCAAGGTTTACTAATTTTTTTTATTGATTAAAAGTCTCCTAATTAAATTGGAAAAATATTAAAATATGCGTAAGACATCTATGCTTTACATAGATAGTTTTCGGAACTGCTGACATTATTTGGTTATTTGCAAAAAATTAAAATGAACAGTTTGCATGCTAGCTTGATATATTCCATAAGACTACATGTAAAAGTTTTTTTTAATTTTTAACTTTATAAATCTCCTAATGATTTTGGATTTTTTACAGAAAATGTTGTCATAAAAAATCTATTAAAAAAACTTTATTTCAGATCTTCGTAAAACGGCTCAACCTCCTTAATGAATATAGCAGATCTAACTAATATATAAAGCTGAAGAGTTTGTTTGTTTGAATTGAAAACAAAATTTTTGTTGGATAGCCCATTTATCGAGGAAGGCTATAGGCTATATAATATCACGCTACGAACAATTGAAGCGGAACATCAATGAAAAATGTTGTCAAAATTAGTCCGTCCGACAAATATTATCAGGTGAAATGCCTTAACTAAACATTGCAATATTAGCGCGTCCGTTCACAAGCCCAGATAGCTCAGTCGGTAGAGCGTAAGATTCTTAATGCCAGGGTCTTGGGTTCAAGCGAATATATTTTTTCCAAAACTACTACAAATGCAATACTGAGTGATAAATGGAACAGTTTCTCTTGTAGATAGTTTTTATAGCTTTCTAATGCATCAAAAAGACTCTATGAAGATCGGACATACTGCTACCCCAAAACATGATTCCGTATTTAACATGCTGGTTTAAAATAGGTCGTTTTTAACGAGTCGCCCATGTGTAAGTGTTTATATGCAGTACAGAAATACGATTATCAGATTTGTAGTTAAGGTCGCTTTTTCTCCGTGCTTCAGTGCTGTGGATTCGTTCTTAATCTCTTATAAGCTGATATGAAACTTGTCTTCTTTATACTTCTTCTCTTTGCCATCTGCTTGCGTCCGCCAAGCGCCTTGAGCAGGTCATCTGCTGCGCCGACACAAACTGCACACTATAAGCCGCATTAACACGCCCGTTACGAGCCTTTGAGACGCAATAACCGTCGCGTCTTTATCGTGCGTCAGTCGCCCGTCGAATCACAGGACGTTAAAGTACTGAGAAATAATAATAATAAAGATTGCCGAAACGTCAGAAAATAAAATGCAGTATTTGCAATTTCATTGATCCTATGCCACCAGGTTTCATACTTTAATCTTCTAATATTTCAAAAAGGATCATCATCACTCTAAATTATTGGAGTTATTTTTCGCAATAATAATATTACAGTGTAAACTCCATTTAACGTCACTCGATATAACGACAAACTCCTTAAACCGTCGAAATTACTTAACTCTTGTTGGTTTACCTTGTTGCTCATACAATGATACACTCTAAATAACGACAACAATACGTCATCATTAAGCAACAAACAGTACTTGTTTGTTATATTGTTGCTTTATTGTCCGTTTGTTGATCTTATGTCATAACAAACGTCACCATCACTATTTTCCATTTCATCATTTTCCGTTATTTTCTACACTTTTAAACTTCCATTTAATTAATAGCAATGGGCGAATGGAGGAATTTTAAGGCATTAGGATAAAGTAGGCAATTTTTTGACCATAGGAGTTTGACAGGTAATCGGCCATGGTCTTGAATAAGGAACCATTACGATATTTATCGGAAATTATTGAGGGAAACCATGGAAAAGCTCAGCAAGATAGCCGATACAGGAATTACCGTTTCTCGGCGCTGGGATTCGAACTCGGTAGGTACTTCCCGAATGCGAGTCTAGTGCTCTCACCACTACGCCACCACTACGCCACCCAGTCACGAAATATATATGGCATTTATTGCACGCTCTCCCTGTTAAATAGTTGCTTTTCACTTAATTTTCAAAATTGTTAATAATTCACTTTTACAAATCTTTGATTGACGTCTGGATAGAACTTTTCAAATAAATAAAATTGTCGACCAATTTTTTTCAGATTATATATTGACATAAAAAATAAAATGATAAATCAATATTACGATCCGGATTTGGATCTTCTTCAGATTTCAGAAATAATCTAAGAAATATAAGAATATCAAAATCCGGGTCAAAACGTCATTTTTTGTAACATTGATTTATAATTTTATTTTTTATGTCAATATATAGTCTGAAAAAATTGGTCGACAATTTTATTTATTTGAAGAATTTACTTTTACACAAACGTCATTTCTGAGAGTAGATTATTATCAAAAGAATAAATTATATTGCTATGTTCTGAGGGAAAAAGTGTATCTCAATTTCCGTTTTATTAAATGTTCGAAAAAATAGCGACAAAACAGTAATTGTACTATTTACAGTAATGACACACAACTTCGGGGCAGCCGAAACACTTGGGTGTACTTACACAGTAGTACCAACTGTATAGTCATGAAACTTCAAGCCAAAACGTTGCCATTCCTCTGAAAGTGATTGTAATATAGGTACAATGCTTTTTCACAGCTCAAATTTTTGTTCTCAACATTAACAAATGACATGTTAGTCCCGTGCTTTACTACGGAAGTTTCCCCTTGCCCCGCTACCTCCCGTTTTACAAGTGGAACTCCGTTAATATTGATAGATTTTAAAAAAAGTGTGTCGTCTAAACGCGACTTTATATTCTTCTTAGCTTTATTTTTCTGTAGCAACTTTTGCAGATATCTGATCTTATTCTATAAGAATTATTAGCCCTCTTGTGGGATACATGTTTACCACATTTTATTTTTTTATCTCCTTAGTATTTTCTTCTTGCTTCGCGTAAAAAAGAAATACTATATTATGTAGGTTTTCCAGCATAAATCTTATAACAATTTGTTCAATAAATATGTTGGGAAATTTATTTTCAACAAATAATTCGAATATCTTTTACCGATAAAAGGTTTACGTTCTCTTTTTTTTCTTAACTCTGGTTTGAATATAACTTTTAGTGATGAAACTTTTTTTAAACAAACAACGAAAAGGGAAGCCTCAGCTCATATGGTGAAATTTAATTAAAGTTTGTTGGCTTATCCATCAAAATGACTGACAAACAACCACATTGGATGGGGACTTTTTTAAAGTGTAACTTCTTATGCGACCGTTTAACGTTTGCGTTAAATATTTAACACTAACTATAGCCATAAAAACAAATTACATATCTATATAAATGTTTTTTATTAGATTAAAGTACCTATTTTGTAACCTCTTAAATTTTTTTCTCTCATTAATTAATTAATTAGAAAGTGGTCAAATATTAACAGCGCTGTACAAATCTGAGGTTACAATGTTGCGCCATTATTTATCAACTATCTGTTACCCGCGGCTCCGCTCGCTATGCGTATATAAGCTTGCTTCCTCATGGACAGTTCGAATGTTAACAAAAGTGAATGTTTATTGTCTCTGAGCAGAACACGCACTATGACGCCATGTTTGTTTGCGCGCGTTTGCCCATGTCGTTCACGTGACAACATACTGTTTCTTGATTGGTTCTTGCTCAAAAATAAGCAGACAAACTAACACGAAAAATAGCCGCGATTCATATTTTTGAAGTCCATGCACGCGAGTTTGAAGTGACGTAATTTCCATTCTCGTAGCCAGCGCGCCACAAGTCCCAAGAATCTTGCGGCGAAACCAGCCTCGTGTTCAGCGGCCTTTAGCTATACAAATGTTCGCAGCGAGTGAAGCGTTCCGAGAACAAAGATGGAGGAGTTTGTGACGGTCTAGCAGTTACGTCGGAATTACTTTTAAAGGATCCCTGATACTGTTATAAAATAGACTGTAAAATGTTTAACAGGCGCTATACGATCAAAATAAAAATAATGAAAACTAAATAAAGGGTGCAGTGTATCTTGTCTGTGACGCATACCGATTGGTTTGATTCTGGAATATACTTGTTCTCTACTGAATCGAAAAATAGTTCTTCGATCAACACAGGTCTTCCAATTCGGAACCCAAAGGAATGGTGAGACCTCTGGTGAGAAATGCGCCGAAAAGCATGATGGAGGCTTGGTTAGCCTCCACCATGATTTTCTAAATCAATGTTTACCTTATGCCTCTGTAGTTTACCTGTCAAAAACCCCACTTAGGACAGTTCGGCGCATTTCTCAGCAGAGGTCTCACCATTCCTTTGGGTTCCGAATAGGGACTTCCGAACTTCGACAGCTGATAGCAGCCATCTTGTTGAAGCTACATCTGTCAAATTGGCTGTCATTTATTCAGTCTGCAATGCCAAATCACCATGGACGGATCTAGCGTTCAACAACACGTGCAAATGATAACATTGTTATATCAAAATGGGTTTTCTGTTCGGGCAACGTTCATCGAAAAAACATCTTCAGCGATGAGGCCGATTTCTGAATGAATGGGTACGTGAACAAACAAAATTGTCGAATTTGGAACGATACCAATCCACATGAGATCCAAGAGCGTCCAATATCCTGGAGAAGAACTGTTCGTGAAGAAGTTATGGAACAAGGAACTACCTGGCTTCAAGTCAAAAATATGGCAAAAGATAGGACTAGATTCAAAATTTTAGTACAGGCCCTATGCTCCACTTAGGAGTTAAAGGACCTTATTATTATATATGCCAATTTGTTATCCATTTTAAAATCCCGCGGTATATATATTTTTTTTTTCAAATATTGGTTCCAGCAGCTATCAAGACGGTACCGTTCTACAGTCAAATCGTTTCGCGAATGACAACAATACCCATCCCCTCTCTTCTGTGTCGGCCCTTCTGTGTTTAACAAGGGTTTTATTACAGCTCCAACATGCAGACTTAACACGTGTTCACTGACTTTTATTGCTATCTAATAAACTATGAAGTAATTTATTGTTTTCTTAATGGTTCAAAGCTTTTATAACCTATTATTATCATTATTATTATTATTATTTATTGTTCGACTGTCGGACGTCGGTGTTTCTGATATTCCAATAAAATTTTATTGTTACTATTTGATAATATCTACTCGCCTTAGCAAAAGTCAGATACGATTATTTGTCTTACAACAGCAGCTAATCAACGGAAACAACATTTTGTTACGCAATATAGTGTATACCAATGGCGTTTTTTTTTTGTCTTCCGTAGCGTCTTAACTGCCTGGCAGACATTCAGTCCCGTCTAAATGATCTGGCTTATTTATTTTTTATTTTATTAAATACTAAATTTGAAGGTATTAAAATTTCAAAATGCCTCATTGACGTCTTTTGAAAATTTAACCAAGAGCACTACACTCGCATTTGGGAGGTACCGGGTCCGAATCCCGGCAGGGGCAGATGTGGTTGGGACTTTTCCTGCAGCCTCTCGCCGAGAAACGGTAATTCCTGTACCGGCCATCCTGTTGAGGTTTTCCATGGTTTCCTTCAATAATTCCAGATAAATATCGAGATGGTTCCTTAGTCAAGGCCATGGCCGATTACCTGTCAAAATCCTGTGTTCAAAGTTTGCCTACCTTATCCTAATGTTTTAAAATTCCTTCATTCCCTCATTGCTATTAATTAAGTTGAAGTTGAAAAAAATGTAGAAAATAACGGGAAGTGTGATAGATGGAAAATAGTAATGGAGCGAACGGCGTCTGTTATGACATAAGTCGAGAAACGGACGTTAAACGCATTATTATTACTATTATTTGCAAATTTTCGCAAAGTTAAAAATTCACGCCTTACATTAAAATTTTATTTAATTAATTAAAAAAAAATTATTAGTTAAAAAAAGTATAAATACTGCTTTTTATCGACAAAAACTTTTGAACGGTAACTCCGATCATCATTTGGACACAACATTCATTTCGGTAAACTAAGATGAATGTGTGTACTCATGTTCCTCCCTTCCCCATTCGTTCTTTTACACCCGGGTGAAACCGGACGGGACCGCTAGTAGTATATAATAAACTTCTCTAATTCTGATTTCCGGAAACCGTAGCAACCGTAGAGAAAATATTTTTCCAGTTTATATAGGATTTTAATATTTCAAACAGAGACATATCGTGCTCTATAATCGAGAAAGCGATAAGAGAAAAGGAGAAGATAGATAAAATAACATGACAATAGAGCGAGACGGAACGGGTATGAAATAGTTAAAAAAGACTTAAGTGGTGATCGTAGTGAACGGATTTTACGAGTCATCGGAGATGAGAGTCCGTGATGCTACGGGCGGAGATCGGAGATGGCTCTCATTAGATGCGCAACTGTTAACCTGCCGCTCGCTATCGGTCACAGTTCGTTTGTTTGTGAAAGGTTTGCGTCTTTACGCGGCGATTGGTTAATTCGGCAAAACAAATTTGTCTTCGAGTGTATTATATATCTATCAACATTGTTGATCTATACTGATAATAATATTATAAGCAGGTAAAGTTTGTAAGTTTGGATATAGGAGGTAATCTCCAAAACTACTCATCCGATTTCAAAATTGTTTTCACCAATATTTAGAATGGACCCTCAGGATGAACATACTGTTGGATTTTTAAAAGAAGACCGGTCTATGGAATGTAGTCCTATGACCTTATTGCAGAAGAGCGCACATGTATTTTATATTGGTAAAAGGTAATGATTCTGGAACCGCTTCTATGCAATAAGGGAGTCCAGTCGACCAAACGTGTCGCAATTGTCGTATCGCGATAATTGTACTATTTCCATAGCTGTACGACTACACAGCGACACTTGCTAACAGTACAAAAAAATCATACACCAGACAGTACATAGGTGTGCGTTCACGGACTAAGTTGAGGGGTGTTGTCTGAATATCATCAAAATGGAAAGTAAAAAGGGAAAAACAGTTAGAAGTGGCGCTAGGGAGGTCATAGCGAATGTAATTAAAATGTGGGAGTTAGAGGCTCAAAATAATGCCTTAAAATTTAAAGCTATACATTGTTTGCATGCCTTGCTATGCGCCGCCTATGAATTCCGATAATTTGGGAACACATCAACGACTTCTTGCCCTTTCCCCACCGGTCTTCTTTCGCCGATCACACAGTAGGCTATATATTATTATCGCGTTAAAATAAAAGCGTTTTTTTGGGGAGATCAGGGCAGCGTTACTTTCCCTATATGAACTGACTATTCCGCAGTGTTTTTCGACGTTTCGAAAACGAATAAACGGTGTAAACGAAAGTATATACTTAAACTGCCAAGCGATGCAATGCGATCACAATAGTTTAATAAAAAGACTTTGGGAACGACTGTAAGGACAATTGTATATTATACAGAATGTATCGCAAATCTTCGGCAAATCACTTTTAATACAAAAATAAATAAAAAAATCCAGCTTATATCGTTAATTTTTAGATAAGATATACATTCTTGAAGGGTGACAAGACAGGTAAGTGTCTTGAAGTAAAATTAACTTATTCAATTTTTATCCCTAATTCTTAAATTATGAACTATAAAATATACTAATTCCCTTGAAATTATGACAAGTAATTATTAAATTTTGCTGTAATCTTGAAATCCAAAATAAAAATTATCAAATATCCTTATATTAAGCTCATTATAACTTCAAACCTTCCCCAGGAAATAAACTATTAAATGGTAAAAACTGCATTATAATCTGTTTAGTAGTTCTCGTGTTTTTAACGGACAAACAGACATACGCACTGAATTTTGCTTTATAATTATGTATATCGTATACTATATTTACTAAAGTGAAATAATACATAGTAGGTATAAATAAATTCAAAATTATCTGGTGTCGAGTATAAAGGACTTAAGTCAAAAATTGCAAAATTTCATTTTAAATTTTTTGAAACTAGTTTTTTATAGTCTTTTATAGCTGACACCGAAGAATTGATACTTCAGCGGTTCTTACAAGGTGAAATTTAGTTACAGGGTGAAATTTAGTTACAGGGCGAAATTTAGTTACTAGAATTTTGCTTAAATGTATGTTTCACATCGGCCAGGGTGGGACGGCTTCCATTTTTGTTTTTCAATATAACAACTTTAATACCGTTGCCATTGTTTTGACTCGGAGTTTGCCTACTATTTTCTTTAATTTGAATCCGTGGAAATATTGTTTAGCCCTATTATTTGATATAACTTGCAATCAACGTTATTCAAATTAAGTAAATTAACATGTAAAGTCAATATGTTGATTGGAATCAAACACACTTTATATCCATTTTACCTTACATACTTTACTACTCTCTCTGTCTATAGGTCTAAACTCTAAAGGATTAATGTACCGTGTTTTGTTTCAATCCGACCGATCAGGAACGACTGTGTCTAGTCGGTTACAACGTTCGCTACTATAGCACAGTTTATGATGATGACGCATCACTTGTTGGTGTTCACTGGAATTCCGACTTACGTAAGTTGCACGACGGTGCCTGCAATGCGTTGAAATATAAAATTGAACGATAAAATACCTGCATTGATAGCACATGGCGAAAATACATTCATTTAATTATTCCGTACTGCAATTAAATGCAATTTAATATTGTTTTTGTGTGGCCAAAGGACGCTATAATAAAATTGTTTACGGGGTATTGCTTCTATTTATACATGATAAATTAATGATACTATATTTATAATAATATTGATGGGTTTTTTTCTGTTAAGTGCAAATAATTGGTAAAATATTAATTCGATTATGTTTTTGCGAATAGTGAAAGATTTAAAAGTTAATTAATTATTTATTGTCCAAAAATTAAACACCGTTTTATTAAATGTTTAATGTTCAGTACTCGATGTGACTATTCGGAAGATTTAAGAATTGTGCCTGAAATGCAGTATTATAAAATTCCAAAAGGTAATAACATTATTTCATTATCATTTTATTCAGTTTTAAGGAGGTTGAGCCGTTTTACGAAAATAATGAAACAAATCTGAAATAAAGTTTTTTTAATAGATTTTTTTATGACAAAATTTTCTGTAAAAAATCCAAAATCATTAGATTTATAAAGTTAAAAATTAAAAAAATAATTATTGATTTCATCGACTTAAAACCTGTTGTAATAATTTATTATGGAAAAGTTTCGATTTAGAATTCGACTTACTTTTGACTGGGACTGTAACGGATCAACCTCCTTAAATATGGTATTATTGTCAATATTTTGTAAATTATTTTATTCTATGACGGTATTCGGTCCGTGCAGACCTCGTGTGGCCGTCAGCTGGTTTAGGTATTTTTATAACTAAAAGGGGATTGCATCCTGAAGGTCCATTCTTAATATTGAAATCGGATGAGTAGTTTTGGAGATTACCTCCTTCATCCAAACTTACAAACTTTATCTCTTTATAATTATAGCTTGCGTCGACTTACGTTGCAAAGTTGGTCTCCACGAACAGTGCCGGATTAACCTATAAGCAAATTAAGCAATTGCTCAAGGCATCACGTCTCAGGGGGCACCAAGAAGCACCACTCAGAAATAAAAAGTACCTCACTAAACCGTGTCAACAATCATTTTTTTTTCTTTTTGTCATGTTCTCAAAAATTTTATTTACTGATATAAAACTGTCTTTAGAAGTAGGCATAAAATAATAATAATTTATTTTTGAAAATGAAAACGAAAAAAACATTTTTTCAATTAGTTTAATTTTTCTAATTTTAAAGTTTTGACACTTTTTTTTCTATTAATTGTATAAAAATGCCTAAGGTCCGATTTTATAAACAGCAAAATTTTCAATGGAAACATTGTAAAATTCATTTTTTTTTTAAATCTATGCTTTTTAACTTTTTCCAGCAAATTTAATTTTTGTTTAAACTGAACATATTATTAGAGATGGCGCCCATAAGCAAGAAATGCCTACAGCATCAAGGAGTCCACGAAAAGCGCTTTTGTTTTAACGCGGTAATATATAGCCTACCTATATATCCATCCTTGAAGTCCTTTCTAAATATTGATGAAGACATTTTTGAAATCTGATGGGTAGTTTCGGAGATTACCTCCTACATCCAAACTTGCAAACTTGTCCTCTTTATAATATCAATGTACAGTATGTAAACACGTAAGGTGCACATAGGGAAATTAGCATTGGGAAAAAAATACTTGGATCAGAGTTAGCCATGACTGCGTTAATTGTTATTTCTATTGAGAAGTAAATATTTGGTTAGCAGTTATTAAATTTGACTAGCAACAAAAATCAGCCGTAAAATCATTTGGTCAGCATACAAAGATTTTGTTTGCAATAAATAAAAATCGGGTGGCAATCCATGTTCTGCAAAGAATATTAATAAGGGTCAGTACTTTAATCATAAACGGGCAGTTAGCAATATTATGTATCTGCTTAATAAACAGTTGCGCAGCAAAATGGTTACTTGGTCAGCAAGATTTCAAAATTGATCAGCAGAGAAACATGTTTATCTCATTGGTATGCATATTTAAAATATGGTTAACAATATAAACAATTACGCGGTCGTGTCGATGTGATGGCGTTTTCTTTGCGCAGTAAAAAGGGGAAGGCGATTGGATGGCGTTCTTTAAAAAACAATTATGAGGTCGTGTCGAAGCGATGGCGTTTTTTCTGCACAGTGAAAAGAAGAAGACGTTTCGGGGGAGTTCTTTAAAAAACAATTACGGGGTCGTGCATATAAAGTGAAATAGTAATACAGTAATTCTACACTAGTTTCTATGACGTGTATATTTGATTTCAGATTGGTTAGACAGTGAAAGACGAAAAGTAGTTCCATTTTTTTACGTTTTTTTTTTGGAACGTCAAAATTTAGCGTTTTCTATGACTTAAAAAAAAGTTAAAATTTGGACACTTCTAGTTATCGTACTGGACCCTGCGCATGACAAGTAAAGTACATAGATATTTTTGCTGGACTTTTATTTGCTGTACAAAATTGAATATTTTGCTTACCCTCTGAGTGTTTACCAAAATTTTATTTAACATGGGTCACTCATTGCAGCTTATATATTTAATCAGCTGTACATATATTTTTACAGCTGTCCAGAATGGCATAAATTGCTGATTAGTTTAGAAGTGTTTGCTAACCATGAGTTGCTGACCAATTAGCTATTATGGCTGACCGATTACATTTTCCTGCTCACAAAAACATAAATACTTGGCTAACCCATTAAATAACACCCATTTCTATTGAATTATCGTGGTAATCTTGAGGATTTCTATTTTATTTTGATTTATTTTTATTTTACTTGGCTTTTTTAATAATAAAAAGCTGTTATAAATCATTATTTTAATTTTTTGTACAAAAATAAAACAAAAAAACAACCCCATCTGTTTGGAAACATTTCATTCAAAAATTGTCTGACTGGTATGACGTATGCGCGTTGGTAAGTCAGTGACCCAATGTCTTTACTTTCAACACAAATAGGCGGATATATTTGATCTCGCACCATATTTAAGTATTTTTGGGAATTTAATGTCCCATTAATAAAAAAAGTCCGATCGTGTTGTAATCATTTGAATATTTTCTTTGGTAGTACACATTCATTTTGCAAAAGAATATTATCTGTCAAAAAACAAGATTTCAAGGCTCACTCTGATCCAGTCATTTTTTCGCAATGTTAATTTCCCTATGTGCACCTTACGTGTTTACATACTGTATATAGATATCCATCCTTGAAGTCCTTTCTAAATTTTGATGAAGACATTTTTGAAATCTTATGGGTAGTTTTGGAGATTACTTCCTACATCCAAAACTTGCAAACTTTACCTCTTTATATTATCAATATAGATATAAGTACAGGAAAAAACATTTGCCATTGTAAAAGCAATCAATAAAAAAAACTATTCTTAAATTGATAACATTGGACATTCAAAAGTAATGCATCTGTTTAAAGGTTTTTATTCGGGAAATATACAAAATGATACAGGGAGTGTATTACCTGGTATCATGTGTTAGATTAAACAATAGACATAGAACTGAGAGGTTGCGAAGAGGGTGAAAGTGGTTGATTAATCACAGGTGCCAAATGACTAATGAGTCGGAAAAAGTGAGCGAAAAAATAATATTGTTAGTGATGAAAGAAAGAAAGAGGCCTGTGTTGATGGAAAGCATACCGTTGTGAAGACCTGGCCTAGGGAAATGTTTCGTGGTACTCAGGTTATAAAAAATCTTCTTTCAAAAAATGTGAAAATCGGTTGACCTATGGACCAACCCTAAAACTTCCCGCCATGTGTTAAATGCGTTATAATAAATTGACAGTGTTGTGTTTATATTACACTAGCGGCCCGGTCCGGCTTCGGCCGAATTTGTAGATTGCCACCATTTTTTAGTCGACTTACGTTACAAAATTGGTCTCCACGAAAAGCGCTTTTATTTTAACGCGATAATATATAGCCTACGTCTAACCTCTTTATAATATTAGTATAGATTAGTGATGTGCCGGATATCCGTATCCGTATCCGTGGATATCCGAGGGAGAAGAAAGATCCGTATCCGTTAGTTTTTGGCGGATCTTTTACGGATCTTTTACCTAAATAATTTTCAATTCATATGAAATTTTATATATATAGGTGATTAGGTAATAATGAAAACCTGTTAAATTCCATTCATATTATTTTTTATTTTTTTAAATCATATTTGGCACATTTATATTGCAAACATTTATCGTAGTGAGTACCATACTAATAGTACATAACTCAAAGGTACTAAATCAACTATCTTTATAATGAGATATTACACATCAATCTTTGGAAAGAGACACTCTGTTATGAGAGTTAACTCTTAAAGAGGTCAATAACTTTTTCCCATAACAGATAGTCTCTTTCCAAAGGTCGATGTGCAATATTTACCGCCGCGTACTCTAAGAAAGTTAAGATCCGTATCCGTATCCGCGAATCTTGAAACCAAAAATCCGTATTCAGATCCGTATCCGCGGATATACATTTTTAACGATCCGGCACATCACTAGTATAGATGGGCTGCTTTTAATCACTAAAACAAACTATGAACCCCGGCATTAAACTCTTGAGACAGCAAATATTTAAACTATTTGTATCGATTCTCAAAATTTCACGATATTTTCATGTTTTTTAAAGGTGCCGTACCTCCTTAAGGTAGTTCACTCGTAATATTAAATACCAACAGTTATATTCACCGTACATTTTTGTAAGAATCTGAACCCAACACATCTAAGCTTTTAAACTTATATACAATTACAATTGCAAGTACAGTAAATATTTTTATTTTAAAAATCTATATTTTTTAACAAATCGTTAAAAAACTTATTTTTTTTTTAAATTTATAATTTTTGAATTTACAATGCAATAGTTTTTAAGGAATATTTTTCGAGATATTCTGGAATGTACTCGTTTTCTTTATACGTGGTATACCTCCAGCATGTTAATTATGCACATTTTGATTGTTAATATCTCGTTTTACAGACGGTGAAATTTTTTTTAAATTAAATATAAGCTCTTTTATTTACCTTATACTTCAATTTTATTAAATTCCTAAGAAAAGTCGTTTTCATCAGCAGCTTATTAATAAAATTTAATTGTTAAACTTAAAAAAGAATTCTTCAATAAATAAAATTATCGACCAATTTTTATAAAAATTATTAATAGGTATACAGGGTGAGTTTTAAGTTGATGCTTTTTTTTTACAGCGTGTAAAAATCAAATAGACGAGCAAATATTTCAAATAGTTTTTTTATCAAAACTCAAAAATAAGAGAGAAACAGCCTTTCGAAATTTAAATAAATTTTATTAAATTTTCTTTAATTTTGAGGTCGGTCCTGGGGTTATATTATGTCACTATGGAAATATGTTATTATTATCAAGTATTCACAGAAATAATTGAGGCACACACAATTCTCTCAAAAACAGAACAATACACATACTTGATAATAACAACTTATTTCCATAGTGACATAATATAACCCCAGGACCGACCTCAAAATTAAAGAAAATTTAATAAAATTTATTTAAACTTCGAAAGACTGTTTCTCTCTTATTTTTGAGTTTTGATAAAAAAAACTATTTGAAATATTTGCTCGTCTATTTGATTTTTACACGCTGTAAAAAAAAGCATCAACTTAAAACTCAGCCTGTATAATTTCTAATTAGCTTTTTATAAAATTCCTTCAAAATTATTAATTAATATCAAAATATTGAAAAAATAACATTATTTTTTCAATATTTTGATATTAATTAATAATTTTTTTTATTTTTTAGATCAGTTCTGAAAAAGGCCCAAATCCGGATCGTAACGTTAAATGTATTAATTATATATTTTTTTGTTAATATATTGTCTGAAAAATTGATCGATAATTTTATTTATTGAAGAGCTCTAATCAGGTGTTAATCAAAGATTTGATTAAAAAAGAATTGTTATTCAAATAAGAAGTAAGTACCTATAAGCGAATATAAAATTTTCTTAAACTGTTGCGTCTTATTCCGGTCCTGAACGTGGCAGAGCAACAACTTGATTAAATTGAAACAATCGAGGAGTTTCATTCGCTGAATGATGGGTGCGAATGTACCGGATATTGCCGGGCATATTTCAGTTATGTTACATTGAACAGCGCCATATACTCAGTTACAAAAACTTTTCTTACAATATCTACATAAATATTAGGTTATTGGGAACTTGGACTAAATAAAACAAATGCTAAATACAAATTTGCAACGTTTCATTGATTGTTTGTCTATTTCAGTGATGGCGAACCTTTTGAGCTCAAATCTTCTTGATTTCCAGGCTTGTATGCCGTGGTACATTGGTATTACTACGCGACGTTTCGTCTACAACTGCGGTAGACATTATCAAAGGCGATGTGGTAGCGGGCGAAGTGTCCTTCTAGGCTGCTCACAGGTAAGTGTTTTTTGAGCTCAGTGTGTCAAAATTTTGAAATCAAAAGATAATTTTCGTGGACTGTCACACATCACAAAAGTAAATACAAAAAAAATTGAAATATTTATAATTTTTGTAAGTTAATTATTTGTTTAATGCCATTTAAAATACAAAAACCAATGAAACCAATGATTTACATTTAGAGACTTGTTTTACATATTTCATTGACATTTAACGTAGAAAATCAAGTAACCAACTCTGGCCATTATGAGAGACAAATATTTGAATTATGAAACTTTTTTCTTTGAAGATGCGTATCACCAAAGATGATCTTGCGTGTCATAGGTTCGCCATCACTGGACTATTTCTTCAGGCAAGTTTATAGGTTAACACTTTTGGTGATTCATTTGTGAGTGCTCTTATTATGAAATAGGATGAATTGATTCGTTATGAGTTCCAAATAACCTTAAGTAGAATTAAACTTAACTTTATTCATGTGGATTACAAAGTTAGAATTATGACTTGTAGTTTTTGTTTAAATGATAAAGAAAATGCCCATGGAAAGTTCAAATAGGTCCTATAAAAAATTACTAAAAAATTGCCTTTTTGACATTAAAAATTTTCCGGAAAAATATAGCCCTCCCCATATCACTACCAGCGTATGCTGTTAGAGTATAGGGGGAGCCAAACATTGAACGCAAATACTTGCTAATGACTATTGCGCCAAGCTTGACATGTATGTGGCCCTAGTCTATACAAAATTAATTGCCAGATTAAATTAGCAAATTGTAGACACACGTAAATTTTGACGTGATAACGTCTTATAAATTGATGAAACACCAGCTGCACGCACGAAAAAGAGTAACGTTCCGCAAGCGAGAGCGCGATATAAGCGATAGTCTCTCTCTTCTCGCGTGACGTCAGAGAGTAGTGTGCGTTCAACATTTTTTTCGGCTGTTCCAGCGAAAGCTACATCTGACAGATGGCCAGATAAATTATACGGTTTGTTAGCAAATATATAAATATATACATTCTTTTAAATGTCTTTAATAATTGCTTAAAAAAATGTATTTTGCTTTGGTTGATCAAATTATTAGTCGGTAAAAATATAGTTTGACAGCTACTAAAATTTAGGTTATGTATTATTAAATATGATATTCGAGCGGAATACGTTATCACGTAAAACTATCGTCCGTAAACCAACTTTACAAACAACCAATTTTTTTAAAATGTTTTTTTAAACATTACTTGCCTTTTTTTACAAACGCAGTGTATTTTGAAAAGAGGTTATGTTTTTGACTCGTTGCGTGATGTTTCATCTATCCAAACAACACAATCTAACTGAGTCTCCCTCTCTCTCTCTCTCAGTTCCTTACATTATAACGTTTGTGGATTGTTTGACGCCCGCTAATGGAATTCTCAAAACTCTTTTATACAAGTTCTACAGCTAGAAATGAAATATTGAAACTTCCATTTCATACTTCAACGTTAATTTATTGTTCAATCGTATAACAACAAAAATCAACCCAGATTATATTTTTTATAAAATATTGATTTTTGAACTGGCAGAGGTATACGACATTAAACGCAATGAATTAATTTTGTTTACGCTTATGTTAACGTATAAAATTTCATAATTCTAGATGCAAGGTTTGTTACAAAAAAATCGACCCAAAAGCTATTAAAACTCATTATTTTCTGATCCACTTACCCTAGAAACCGCTGAACCGATTTTGAGGAAATTGGTTTTCGGTTTGTTGGAAACGCCAAGACTACATACATACAAAATTTCATGTTTCTAGATACACGGATTGTTACAAAAACGCACTTATCTCAGAAACCACTGAACCGATTTTGATGAAATTTATTTTCAGTTTGTTGGCAAGGCCAAGACTACCTACATACAAAATTTCATGTTTCTAGTTGCACGATTTATTACAAAAAAATCGGCTCAAGATCAGCTATTAAAACTCACTCGTTTCTGACGCACTTATTTAAAAAACGACTGAACCAATTTTGATGAAATTAACATTAAGTTTGTTGTAAATGCTAAAACTACATACATACAAAATTTCATGTTTCTAGGTGCACGGATTATTACAAAAACATCGACCCAAGATCAGCTATTCAAACTCACTTGCTTCTGACGCAGAAACTACTGAACCGATTTTGATGAAATTGATTTTCAGTCTGTTGGAACGGTCAAGACTACATACGTACCGAGTTTCAAGTTCCTGGGTGCCCGGTAATTGTTACAAGAAAACGACCCAAGGTCAGTTATTAAAACTCACTCGTTTCTGACGCACTTATTTAAGAAATCACTGAACCGATTTCGATGAAAATTGTTGGTCGATGGCCGGAAAGGTCAAGACAACATTACTACCAAGTCTCGCGGTCCTAGATCTAATATTTTCCAAACGCAGTTCAATTTTAATTAAATGTTGAATGCCTGTACCAAAAACTGAAATAATTATTTTATATTATTATTAATATTTATTTATTATTATTAATAAACAATATTAATATTGGTAAATTAACAATAAAAACATAGCATCTAATTCTCTTCGAATGACAGTTCTCATATTAAAACATTTTGGTTTCAGTAATATTGTTTAGTAGTCACTGGAATACGACGCAGGCGCGTGGGAAATTATATGACAGATCAACCTTGCACGCCGTTTTGTTTTTTGTTTTTTGCCATTGGAAAAGTGTTTGATAATTATTGATTATAAATGCGAACTTATTAATTGAAAATCAAAAACGAAAAGTCGTTGGTGTGGTGCAACACATTTTCCAGACGTCTGTGAACATAATTAAGGTATTTGTTTGTTTTGATCCGTTTTGTATTTGTCGTATTTTGATTAGAAATGATTGTCTCGTGGAAATTCATTTTTTGATTAACAGGGATGCCGGTCTAATTATGCATTAAGTAGCCATTTTGGGAAAAATATTGATTATCGATTTTTGGCGATAACTCGTGTTTTATCGGTTTTGTGACATTGGAAATTAATTTTTTAAGACTTTTTTTATAATAATAAATAATAATAAATGTGTATAGGCGCCGCCAGGATTATTTTCAGGAAGTTGCATCTGCGTCTACACATTATATTATTAACTAATTTAAAATATAGTATTATGCATGACGTATATTATGTGGAAAAAAAATGTGCGTGCACGTACGAAGTGAAACTTCTATACGGCATGTTATTTTTATTCAAACAATAATAATAAGTTTATTGTTTATAAAGATAAAAGTACAACTTATAACAAGGATTTGATTCAAGTATTACTTCTAATAAGCTTTATTCAAACAATAACTTAATAAAAAAATATATTTTTTCAATGTATTTTCTTTCCTGATAGGAGGGTGCAAGTGCCCCCCTTGCACCATGCTGCCGGTGCCCATGGCAATAGCTCGACTGTTAATACACGAATTTTGTTAGGTATTTCGAAGTATGTATTTTTGCATGGGGTTGCATTCGGCATATAACAAAAAATGTATTGTCTTTAGGTGTTATTTTTTCAATTTAAATCTAAATATATAAAAGGAAACCGTGACTGACTGATCTATCAACGCACAGCTCAAACCACTGGACGGATTGGGCTGAAATTTGGCACACAGATAGTTCTTATGACGTAGGCATCCGCTAAGAACGGATTTTTGAAAATTCAACTCCTAAAAAGGTGTAACGGGGGTTTAAATTATATATAAGATAGATGCATCAATTCGAAAATGCGCAGGATTACTCCTGTCAACAAATAAATAAACACGTGTTTCATGCTTTTTCAAAAACATCCCTTTCAGGGGGTGAAAATAGGTAAAAAGTTTAAAAATCAATATGGGTGTCATTTTCAAGGTTTGTCAGGATGGCGATCACGTGAATGTCATTAATTTTGAAATTTATTAGGGGGGTTTACGTTGAGAATTGAGTAACTATGCCAAATAATGCAGGGAATGCATCCGCGTTTCGTCTCAATCGCGTGCAAAACCGCGGGTAACGACTTGTTAAATATAATTTTATACCGGTACGCACATTTTATTATAAAATGACCGATTGTGTATATTTACGTAAAAAATTCAAGGTCAAAATTTTTATACTGCAATTTTAGGCGTTATTGAATTTGTTCTTTATATCTTATTTATACTCGCATAAATGCTCGGCCAAATAATTGAAATGTTTTAATTTTGTAGCAGCATTAAATTCATAGAATTTGTCAGTGTGTTTAAATTTCTTTAATAAAATAATTGATACTACACATTTTTCTGATCATCATTTAATGAATAATAAACAACTATACATTTTTTGTGTTCACCTTAAGTAAGTATTTTGAAGTGAAACTTCTACATTATTCCATAACAAACCGTGGACCAGACCCATTCTCATATTATGCGGCCAAAGTAATCGTTGATCCTAACTAATTTGCACAATGGAGCTTTCCCTGTGTATGGTTTTCTGTGATACACCCTGTATAGTTTCTTTTTTTTTTTGTTTTTATATTAGTAAAGTTGTCAAGCGTTCACAATCTACAGTCTACACGCTTGCATTGAAGTTGTTCTGAATTTCGTCGACTTCACGAAACAAAGCGGCGCCATTGCAGAAGCTGGGGCAATTTATTTTTTAGGTAATTTTTTTCATTGGCTCAATTATGTAATTCTCCAATTTCAAGTTAATTTGGAAATTAAAATTTGTTCGTTGATAATCATTTGTTCTGCACCTCAGTTGAATATTATATCTAATTTTGAGTTATGTATACTTTATGTAGTCTCGCTAACGACCTCAGTTGTCGAGCGTTTGTAATCTACAATCCAAATTTCACTCGCAGCGCATATTGGAAGTTAGATGTGGTTTTAATTTTTATAAGTAATTATTTTTATGACCTCAACTGATAAGCGTCTATAGTCTACAAATAATGTCAATTAATATGTTTTTTTTTTTAATGTAACAATTTTATTAATAAATTACTTTGTTTTGCAGGTGTCCATGGAATCCAATCCAACAAGCAATCGCGGATATTAGTGTTTTTTTTTTTAACGTTGAATAATACGACATTTTGATGAGAGAAGTGTCGCCCTAGCCCACGTGACGCTTCTTTTGTCATGGTGTTGATTTTGTTTTATTGCTGTGCATATTTTAATGTTTTTACTTTTTGTTTCAGGCATCGTTGCAACTGGACGACGCTCAGCTACTTTGACCCCTTAAGTACGCATAATAAACTGAAATGACTAATGAGAAAGAAAGAGAGAGATGGACTACGATTTGCTACTGCGAACTTGAATTACAGATATTGGAGTGAAATGACCTGCGAATATTTTTATTTTTTGACCTTAAAAGGTCTTGGACGTTTTTCAAAATTTAGTGTGAACTAACATTAAAGATAAAGACATGAGTTTCATTTCTAAATTCATTAGGAATTCATTTTACGAATGAATAGCTGCGTCGGCAAATTTAATTAAGATGTCAACATGTATTTCTATTGCAGATAAAAACTAAGTGATCTAAGACTAGATACGACATTCCCAACGGAACTGCGTGGAGTCCCATAGGGAGGAAGAGTTCTTTCGGCGGAAAGAACGTCTCTTCAGTTTAATTTCGGGTTCTCGGCCTCGATCTTGAATTTGATCGTTGTTTTCATCCGCCGGATGTCCTAGGTGTTATCTGAAACGTTTTGGGCGGGTCGTCTTGAGCGGCATTCATTAGAAAGGTGAATCCGCGTTTTCAGTTTGATGCGAGCTGTTGTATCGAATTGCGATCCTCTGAGAGGGTGGCTGGGAAGCGGGGCGCTGTGGACGGACGATCCAAACACTCCAGATCGGTCTCATTCTCGGATACTTTACTGCTAAGTGCTCTACTTGCTAACTGTGGACAAACTTTGCCGAGGAACGTTGGGTAATAGATTTCTGTTGCAATACTAGTACAGGCTAGGGCGCCCTCAGACGCTGTATGATTTTTTTTTTGTTTTTTTTCGGTTTTAATTGACTGCCACCGGTGCACTCCTTACCTTGTTTGAGAAGCCGTTTAGGCTGGCGTATTGCGATCACAATTATAAACCGCATCTGCTTGGATCTACTTACAGCGATATAAATTCATACCTTTGAAATTCGAAATAAAATTGTTGTTTGACGTCACTTGAAACGAAATTGCCTCCAGCGCAGCAGTTCTTTGTCAAATGGATTTTGTGGGTTCAATTCGCACCTCAAATTTGCAATTAATAAAATAATATAAATGCTTATTCTATATGAGCATTCAGTTTCGAAATTATCAATTGTTCTTTGTCAGATGAATCCCTCAAATGATTAGTATTTTGAATAAAAATTTGTTTTTTTGTGCAGGGAAGCGTTTTGAGGGATATTTCTTTTTTCTTTTTGGCTAATTTAGCACTTTCCTGGCGAAGAAAGGACGGTAAAAATCACATATAAATATTTGCAGATCATATGTATGTACTGCTAATAAAATCTTTCCGTTTTTCGCTTATTGAGTCGGTAGTGCGTGGCGCCGGCTACTGGCTCTCGCGTTTCAGAATGTGCGGGAGTGCGTACGTTTTCGTTCGAGTCGAGACAGTGTTGTCTTAAGGAGGAACACCTGTATTAAATTTAAACAGTGCACAACATTTTTACATCGTAAAAACACGAATAATTTTGGTATTGACCTGTAGCACTAACATTTTTCTTCCAAGACGACGCTGCGGGTTGATTCGTCCCCCGGCTCCGCGTTCGCGCGAATAAGTGTTTAAATAATATTTTAATGATTAAATCGAAGGTACTTTCTTCTGACGTCGCGGGATTTCCGGGACAGCGAGGCGATCAACCAGACCAAATTGATGAGAACTGACCAGTGCGCTGAAAGTGTTAAAAACGTTAACTAAAGAAATGTGATCGCGATTTTAAACTCATATTTATTAAAAATAATTTATTAAAACGATTACCCAGTGCAGTGTTTAAATCAATAAAATAACAGTCAGTAGTTCGCGACTTTTACCTTTCGTGTGCTGGACTGGAAGTTGGAACTGGAATGGCCTACGAACGCTACAGAGATTTCGTCTCAAGTACGTATTTTTCGTTTTTTCGTTTCTTGTTTTGTTCTCCTTTAAGTATTATTTAAAGGAATTTTTAAAATATTTTATGCTAATTATATATTTTTGTTTGTTGCAGGTGCTGACGAAACTGTAGTGCTGAATTTTGGTGAGTGACTTGTTTTTATTTATTTATCCTGTTACAGTGAGCTGGAGTCAACAAAAGCCCTCCCGTATAAGGTTGCCAGACCCTAAAATACAAATCGCAAAAGAGCCTAAAATTTTTTAAAAGCCAAACATACCTTTTTAAAGCCGGACATCACATTTATAATAAAAAAATCTCTGTTGTGTTCGTATTAAAGTTGTTTATTAATTTTTATTTAATAATGAATCACAGTTTTGTTACAAAATTAACAATTATTCAACGAACAGTCTCTATCATTTGTTTTATAGATACCTATGATATTGATGAAGTGACAAATGTTCAGTCTTCTGTAGACTATTAGTAAATAAATTTAAAAAAAAAACAGATATAGCTCTCTTTTAACAAAATATAAAAAACTAACAGTTTTCGTTATGTAAATCAAAAATATATCTATTCTTTTGTTGGATGAAACCAAAAGATCTTTATTAAAAAATAACAATTTCAAACTCTTGAAAAATATCAAAAAGTCTATAATTAAAAGTACACAAAAGCCGGACACGTAAATATTTGGCCGGACAAGACCGTAAAAAGACACCTGGCAACCCTACTCCCGTATTTATTGTGATTTACCTGCAAAAGTTGACTCTTTTAGGGGTTTTGGACATCCAGAATTGTTAGAAGCTCACGTGACAGAGAAAAGTTATCACTGATATAAGCTTTATAATTTCAAGACTACTGTTTGAATGAAATACGAATCAATAATAATGATTCAAAAGTTTAAAAAATAATCAATAAAACTTCAGTTTTCAGTTATGACTTTTAACGTATTTTTTATATTTTAATCGGGATCGCATTTTCGCGGTCGCGTTTTAATTTTCTTATTATAGGTAAAATTAAAATCTTTCAAATATTCTTGCCTTTTAGGGTCTCCTTTTTAAAAAATTTATTGTTAATGTAAAACACAACATTTCTTATTTTGTAGTTTTAAAAATTCACTCAGTTTGGAACGTTGTGAGATACATTTTTTTTTTGTTTATTTTATTTATTTATGTTACCTATTTTGTGTCGCATTTATGTCTCATTTTAATTTAAATTTCAACAAATGGAATTTGAATTATTTTTGAAAAATTTTAATGCGGTACAAACTGGGCGACTTCATGATACAATGGCCGCTTTCACCAACAGCTGCAGTTCAGACTACGACAATAATATTACAACAATTGCTTACTAAATTTCAAATACCTGTCTCACGAAAATATGTTTTTTTTTTGTTAATATCATTTTTAAATATCCCACATTGAATTTAATTTTTGAACGTTAAAAAATCCAAATGTTTAAATACGAACGATTAAATTCTCATAAACTGGTTAATCGCTGTTGGTGCAAGTGGCCTTAACACAACCATTCATAATTTTTCGTTTATCGTTAGCTTTAGGGTAATTGCAGCAGTTTAACTGTAACCTGTAGACTTCGATGAAATATGTAGGGAGGGCGTTTTGATTGTTTGCACTGCTGTGTTTAGGGTTTCTTTCCACAGAGGTTCCATTTGGGAACGTTAGATGTTAGGGTAGCTGTAGGGCGCCGTTCGGCCAACTTTTGTCCTTACGTGTGTAGGTCGGATAGGACAGCGCGGTTAGTAGACCACCTGCGATGATGTCCGCGGTTGAGATTTTAGGTCTTGGCTCGGTCGAGACTGCTTTAGCTTCCAAGCGAAAGTCAATAGCTGTACCTTCCATAGTGAAAATCGTGTTAACTGTGTTTTCCGTAGTAAAAATCGCGCTTGTCGTGTTTTCTATTGTGAAAATCGAAGTGCTGTGTTTTCCGCTGTGAAAATCGCTCTTGTCGTGTTTTCTATTGTGACAATCGAAGTGCTGTGTTTTTCTGAGTGAAAATCAGTTGTGTTTTCCATAAAGAAAGGTCGCTGTGCTTTGTTGGGGTTAAGGTCCAGCCTCCATCGCGCTAGGAGCGTTAAGGTGGTCGAATTTCCCCAGTGGATTTCTGCAAATCGGGAATTTTAGAGACACACAAATGACACATGTATATTTTTTGTTACTGGATTTTAGGTGTACGGCGTGCCGTCTGTCTTCGCATGAAATGTTGCTAAGACACCAGGTATGTCGTGCACTGTCGTTATTTTTTAGCTAGCTGCGCATTCCGCGGTCTCTAGGACCCGAACAGGACATCCGCGCTGGACCGCACCTAGGGTTCTAGTCTCAGGATTGCTTGGTTTGTAACGCTACGGAATATAACCTTACAAAAAAGTAGTCCGGCAATCTAGTTCGAACAGCGGGCTTACGTCCTGTCGCAACAGTTGTAAGTCCAGTCACATCAATAAATGTATACAGCTGTTGAGACCAGAGCGAGGACCGAGGCCTGCTGTGAAGGGCGAAGGTTGTTTTGCGTTCCGTGCGTAGGAATTTGTGGATTTAGGCTTTTCACAGACAAAGAGTCTAACTAATCACAACTCTCATTTCGCTCTGATGATTTTTTTTCAGATTTTTGACATTTGTTTTCGGTATTTTTTTGTTTTCAGGTGTTTTTTTTAAACAGTAATTTTTTTCCAAATTTAATCAAATTTGTATTAGACTTCGCAAAATCATAAAGAATCAATCGAAATTCATAATTTGTGTTAAATATAAAAACGTGCTTATATAAGCACTTGAAAAAATATCATTGTGGGCCAAATGGTATTTTCTAGATGGTAATATTTAAGTTAATTACGTTTCGATAAATAAACTGCTAGGTGAAAACTTATAGCAATGGATTTACGATAAAAATACCGAAACAACGTCCAACGAGCGCAGCCTAGATCTGCCCAACTGAAAACCATTCAGTGTTGAGTGGTTTTCTGATCAACTATTCAACAATCAACATATACTGTCCCTTAGAAGCCTTCCCTGAAATTTAGCTAAATTTAATTAATTGAAATTTTAATCGAATCTAATTTTTTCATTTTTTATTATTTTAACAGTAAAAATTTGATCAGTAGGTATCTATTTTTATTTTAAATTTTCTACACCTCAACATTTTTGATAGGGTAATCTATAATCAATTTCTGAATTAATTGCAGAGTAACTTTTAAAATATTAATTATTCGTATAAAAGCAGTTAATATATTCGTATGTTCGAATCTCGTATTTCAGTCGTTAATCGAAATTGTAGGCCCACCATGAATCGATCCCGATGTAATATTGTTTATTATTTTTTGTGTTTGGTGTTGGTTTTCCTCCCTCAGGACGCGACTCGTGTCTGTTGTTGTCAGAAACGACCAAAAACAACATTAGTCGCACCCTCGGGGGACATAGGGCTGCATGTTAGATTTCATAAGTTCAGTTTAATTTTAATTAATTTCACATTTTTACTTCGAAAAAGTGCAAATCGCGAGTTTTGTGATTTTATTTCAGTGCAGCGCAAAAAGAAGTTTTTCGTGATAAAAAATAGTTTGAATATTCAAAATTATTATCTGTAAGTATTTCTTGTTTATTAATTTATTTTTAAAACAAAAGTGTCGACGCTTACAAATTATTGTCAACTCAACCTTAAATTTAGATTCACATCAGAATTCTTTTTTCTCGACGTACGTTCCGCTAATCGTGTTAGCATCATCAATAGATGATTAAATTTATAACCATCTCCTCATGATAGTTAACACAGAAAGCGAAACGTTCCGCGTGTTTTGTAGAGATTTTTTAAATAGTCAGTGTTTTATTTCAATCTATCGTTAGGATTCCTTTTGATCTAAAAGCATTTTAAATTTTTGGGAGATGTTTTGCCTTTTTAGCTTATTTGGCACTTTGTTTGGAGAGGCATGGCTGGTACGAGGGGTTGTGCATGCCATGCGATCGTATCAGAATGGAAGCATCTTATGGAGGTCGGTACCGGGGGTTCGCTTTACTTTGAAGTGTTCCCGAAGGCAATATTTTGTCGCAATAATAAAAAAATAGTCGCTGTGTTGAAAAAGTTGAAAAAGGTATAACGCCTTTCCAAATTATGACTATTTTGGTTCATGGACATTTTTGACGTGATAACGTCTTATAAATTGATGAAACACCGGCTGCATGCACGAAAAAGTGTCACGTTCCGAAATATGTCACGTTCCGCCTGGATATTCGAGCGGAATACGTTATCACGTAAAACTACCGTCCGTAAACCGACTTTACAGATAACCAATTTTTTTGTGTATGAGCAAGCTTTTGAGCTTTTGTTATTAAGCTCTTTGGAAAAGTGAGTGTCGATGCTTAAATTATAGATAGCATTAAGGGTTTTTTTTAGGTTAATCTTTCTGTTTTGTTTTAGGTGTATTTGAATTTAAACGTATATGATTTTCAAGCAAATTTTGGATCATTAACTGACGAATTTCATTAACCAAAATTGTAACATTCATTGTTCTACGATCAGTGCAGCACTTTTAAAATGAAAATAATGTCGATTTACAACAAGCTCACCGAAGAAGAAATTCATTTGGTAATTTTGTTTAAAAATATCATTTAGTTGCAATTACTTTGAAATGCTTTCAAATGCTTCTAGCTCAGTTAGGATAGCGTTGAAATCACCCAAGCAACACAGTCCCAGGCTATGGTAGTCATGTCGTGGGACACTCTGTATATTTTTATTAATATATTTGCCTGAAAAATTGGTCGATAATTTTATTTATTGAAGAGTTCTTAATCAGACGTCAATCAAAGATTTTATTATTTTGATATTTTGGTCCACCGAAAGGGTAACGTAACGAATAGAAAACGCAGCGAGATGCGCGTGGATAATCGAACGTTAACCGTACTCGCGTACATAATATTATAAAAATGAATTGAGGCAGATCATAAATCTCTCGTTTAATAGCGGCGCTACGTAGCTCCGTAGCTCTGTAGCAGGTCTATGTCTGTAGCCAGTGGCTGCATCGGCGAACGAAATGACTTTATAACAACGCTCGCTTTGATCCGAATGACAAACTGCTCCATACATACAAACACACGTACATACGTATACAATCATACAGTGGTATTATACGTAACGTATAGAATATTATTTTACAGTGAAAACTCCTTAAAACGACTCTAGGTATCTCTAATATTTAGTTCTTTTATTTCACCGAAATCAATTACGTTTAAACGGGTAGAAAATAATCATGGGCGCCGGTAGCAGGGTGCAAGGGGGTGCACCCCCCTGTCAGGAAAGAAAATATACATAGAAATTTTTTTTTTTATTAAGTTGTTTGAATAAAAATAAAATAAAAATGATATGTCATACAAAAGTTTCACTTTTTACTTTTTTTTTACATAATATACATGTATAAAGGCCGCTGCACACGAGGCTAGAAACGCTGCTAGACTCCTTGCTAGATTTGCCTACTAGTTTTCTAGCGCTGGTTTTCTTGATTGCTAAGTGCTCCCTTCACGCACGATACTATTTTTTAAGCTTGTTTTGTGGATTGATCTGATGCGCGTTCAGTGACAGTTCGAATATAAACACAGAGCAAAACGTGTCCGTTGTCTGACTCTAAGCAGAATGACGTCATGTTGGTTTGTGGGCGTTTGTTCAAGTGCCCACGTGACAAGATACCATGCTTACTTATTAGTTCTTGCTCATATCTGGCAGCAGATCTAGGAGGGAAAATAGCCCTTGTTCTAATTTTAAAACCTATCTTGGGAGCTAGCAGACCAGCCCGCAGTGACGTCATTTCTAGCTTCGTACCCAGCCTACCGGCTAGCAGCGTTTCTAGCAGTGTTTCTAGCCTCGTGTGCAGCGGTCTTAACTCTAAATTTTATATTAGTTAGTTTAAATAATGTGTATAGATGCAGATAGGATTTAACGTGCGAAACAATGAGATGAAATACAAAAGAGACAAACATATATCTGTAGGATTTAACGTGCGAAAGAATGGGATGGAATATATTACACAGCGTATCTAAGGAGTCAACTCCAGTCGTGCGTCGGAGCTGATACACACACTTTTGACGTGATAACGTCTTATAAATTATTGATGAATCACCAATCTTATAAATTGATAAAACACCGGCTGCATGCACGAAAAAGTGTAACGTTCGTAACGTTCCTAATGTTCCGCCTGACCCTGTGCGTGCTTTTCTCGAAAACGGCCCTAACGATTTGGATGAAATTTACTGAAAAGGGATTTTGGGGGGCAAAAAATCGTTTTAGCTAGGTCTCATCTCTCGAAAAAATCGTTTTCATACAAATTTTATCATTATAAAAATCAATTTTTTGACGTATGAAAATACTTAAATATTGTAAGTAGGTTTTGGAATTTTATATAAACAGTGAAACAATTGTTTTCAAAATATTATGACAGCTAATCTTTGAGACTTAAAATAAATACGAAAGAAAGAAAGTTAAAAAAAAAATTATATTATAGGTGGTGAGTAATTTAAATAAATAAAATTAACCTAAATTTGAAACGAAAGATGCAATATCATAGATTCGAATTATTATAATTATTATACCAATTTAGGTTATGTATTACGGAATACGTTATCACGTAAAACTATCGTCCGTAAACCGACTTTACAGACAACCAATTTTTTTTTTAAATTTGAAGTTGGATATATTTTTTTAAAGTTTGTTGTTTTTAAATCGATTAAAATGTCTGGTCAAGTTATGAATGTCCTTTCGGTCGAGTGAGGTTTTCCTGTACAAAGACACAGAGACAAGTACACGGCCAGATGTATAGAAATAGAGATGAAAGTCTGTGATTTGTTGATGTTGTGTTTTGTCATTAAAAATAAACGACTTGATCTTTTGTTAGCTCTGTGTAAGTATTGAACGAACTTAACTGCTGCAGTGATCTGTTGACGGAGTTTTATCCAACTAAAGAAAAACACTTTTCGTTTCAAATTGTATTTTAGTAGATACCGACAAGGTTTAATAAATAAATCATTAAATACATCAATTATATGTACGGAATAAAAAGCCAAATTCCAAACAAAATTTATAACCGAGCGGGGTGGTGAGAGCACTAGACTCGCATTCGGGAGGTGCTGGGTTCGAATTCCGGCGGGGGCAGATGTGACTGAGAGTTTTTTAAACTTCCTCTCGCCGAGAAACGGCAATTCCTGTACCGGCTATCTTGTTGAGGTTTTCCATGGTTTTCCTCAACAATTCCAGATAAATATTGAGACGGTTCTGTATTCATGGCCATGGCTGATTATTACCTGTCAAACTCCTATGCTCAAAATTTGCGTACCTTATCCGTATTTTTCGGACTATAAGACGCACCTCAAATTTATAAGACGATTTTTAGAAAAAATATATTTAATGTTACTTTCGGATCATAATTTTTATTTATTGTTAACATAACTCGTACTAGCAATATTCAGTTCATCTTCACTTTCGGTTATCACTCGTCTCGTGGCGTGCCATATTTTTCGGACTATAAGACGTGGCTCAAATTTAGAGACGATTCGTTGAAAAAAAATATTATGATGTTACCTTCGGACCATAAGCCGCACCCAAAATTTGAGTCCATTCTTCTATCTAAAAAGGTGCGTCTTATAGTACGAAAAATACGGTAGTTACTATTTAATATGAAGTCTAAGAGCCACATAACGAAGAGAATTAGGCCTAGTTTATATGAGAGGCGTTCAACGCGCGTTGGCCCAACGCGCGTTTACAGTTTCTATACAATTGTATAGGACTGTTTATATGATAACGCGCGTTGGTGGCGCGTTGAACGCGCGTTATCATATAAACTAAGCCTTAGGCTTTTGAAAAAAAAAATAATTATCGATTTTTTTATTGTATTTTAAAACTTTATTATAAATAATATTGATAATCGATGCGAAAAACTTTCAAAAAACTTTTTTTAAATTTATTATAAGCAATTTAAAATTGATAAAATATTAAAAAAAATCACGTGACTGCAAACGCACTAAAAATTATTGTTTTTGACAGTTGTGACGTCATAATGGTAAAATGTATATACGCAGTATACTATCAATGGCTTCTACATGTGTATTAACTAAAACATTATGACGTCACATTATGTTCGGGAAATGTCGGCGCGTTCTCGGAACTGGGTACAAAAATTTATTTTTAATTTGATATAACTTTTGAATTAGAACGAAAATAAAAAAAAGAAAAATAGTTTTGTTATAAAACTTATATACGATCTTTTCATTTATGACAAAAAAAAATTCATTTAAAAGCCCAATTGTGAAACTTTGTATAGTTTTTGAAGATACTTTAGAAACCAATCGGATATTAAAAATCTAGAATCTGCTACAATTTCAAACGAAATCTCTAGCTGAACAGACTTGACTGACAATCTTAAAAATCATATTTTATATAAAAAAAAACGTGTGGCTGTCAGAAGGAGACGCAAGGGGAAAGCGTTCTTTAAAAATTAAATTGTCATCCTGGATCCACCGCGGTTATCTACACCGCGGATAAGCGTCGAGCATCTCTCAAGGTTGGCCTTGAATCTTGTATATGATGCCTTTTCTTGGCCTTGCAGAAAATTTCACTTCAAAATTCTCACAGGTTGAGATAATTATTTAGTGGTTTCTTGCCTACATAGCAATGTTTAGCCATCTTATAATATCCTCACTAATTGTCGTTTATATATCCTTCAAAACTGCACATCTTTTTAAGAAAAGACGCACGCTTCTCTCTCATTTGGATGTCATCACTACATTGTATAGTGAATATGCTAGGTCAGGGGTCGGCAACCTGCGACTCGCGAGCCGCATGCGGCTCTTTTGATGTAAAGTTGCGGCTCTCCAGTTCCATACGCAAAAATAATTTTTTTATTATATAAACCCTTAAAAATCGTCCAATCGATCCATGATTGAATACCATGTCTATCTCGCAGCCATTTCCACTCGCGTCTCACCCGCACCGCCCCCGTCGCAACGTGTCGTCTTCGGATATACAGATTGTATCAAATCAAAACAGTCCATAGAAAATTCTGTGTGTAAGACAGAGACGAAATTATATAAAGCACTAAAGCAGTAAGTAAGAATGAGATAAATGATCGCTAATAGTTACTGTGGTTATACAATCTGATAGTATCATCTTTGCTTTCTACAGTAAAAATCACAATTTTATCAAATGTCAGTATGCACTAGTGAAATTATTGATAAAATGGCTATTTATTATAATCGATTAGGATATTGTTTGGCAGAACGTGGAGGTCTTTTTAATTAATAAATTAATTATTAAAAGTATTGTTAAAACTTTTGTACCAGATATAAATAATAATACGAATTAATTGATAAATTGGTAAAAAGATTTACAGTGTACGTAATTATTTATTTACGTAACCACAGTAACTCTTAGCGATCATTTATCTCATTCTTACTTACTGCTTTATATATCGTCTCTGTCTTACACACAGAAGTTCTATGGACCGTTTTGATTTGATACAATCTGTATATATTATACCTATATAAGCAAATACTATAATACTGAAACGAAAATGTTTAGTGGCTCTTTAAAAACTGGGAAATTTTGTAAATTTTAACTTTTGGCTCTTCCGTCTCAAAAGGTTGCCGACTTCTGTGCTAGGTCCATATTTATATGAATCCAATTGAGTCGACTGCGGGTAAAGAATTTTCACTTCAAAAATGTTTGTTTACAAATATGACCTTGAATTAGTCGGTCAGGCACGATCTATCTTTCTCTGTCTTTGGCAGAGCGCTGATGTAGAATAAGAAAGAAAAATACACGTTGCCGATTTTTGTGTACGTTGCAGGGAAAAAAATTGTTTACACTTAGAAAAGCAAACGATTTGACGGGAATTTTAAGAGGAAATTGTACTCGCCGACTGGAGACAGCAGCCGGTTGTTTTTCCTGAACTCGTAAATTTATTCTTATTTCTAAAATAAATGCTCGACAATTTTCGCCTTGTGCAGATTAAAACGCTACGAATTTGTGATTGTAAGATTTTCGCAATGAAATTTTTAATTAAGATTATCAGTTTAATGGCTACCTTAAGCCGTAAAATTTTACAGTTTATTTATGTTATACTCCGTTTCTAAAAAATGTTGTTAATAATTTAAATTAGATATCGTGTCCATCGTGATAATAATATGAAAAAAAAGAGTGTGCTTTAGACCACACGACTGAAGTAAAACTTCTTCAGCTCCATCTATATGTAGATATATTTATGTATAATAAATACATGTACATATACATAATATGTATATAAAATTGTTCAAGAACGAAATCAAATTACGAAATAATCAAGAAATCACCGCTAACAAACTAGCAAACGAACTACTGACTGAGGGATATATATATTTCATGCACTGGCTATGAGAGGAAGAGAGATAGAAAATGTGCACGTGCACTGCTCTCTTGCTCCTACAGTGTGATACAGACAATAGGCCTGCACTGTGTCTTAGATATACGAAACGTAACTGGCTATGATCACACTTTTCGTAACGCTCCGAAACGTAACTGGCTATAACCACACTTTTCGCAACGCTCCGAAACGTAACTGGCCATGATCACACTTTTCGTAAGGCCCTCGTCACGCATTCACCAGCTTACTCCTTAAGTCAAGAGTGCGTAAAGAAGTTTTACTTCAAAAATCGCATGTAGGTTCAAGTAATAAAGATATTCAACAAAATTCCAGATAGTATTAAAGACGTAGTCTGGTGTTCGGGTTTTGAAAAAACGAATTTATTTTTTTTACATTTTTAGTAAGTATAATATATTGAGAAAATACTGTAAAAATTTTAGACCGAAATATTAAATATTTACAAAGTTATAGCATATAGTCGAGAGCAGCAACGGTCTTAAGATAAGACTCTTACCTGATCTTACCTCTCAATTGTTATCACGTTACCCTTATACTCTCGCAGAGTAGAGCAAACAAATTAACAGAAAACGATGCCTTTGAAGAAACGGAAGGTTTAATATAATATAATATATATAATATAATATTCATTTTTATTTTTTTGTAAGAAATCTGAAATTAAAACTTTAAACGCGTTTTTCTCAAAACTACGTTTTTCTAAGTGGCGCGGGTGATTGAAACAATTGTATACAACCGATTGCTTTCAGTTTTGAACAGGGTATTCTACACAACAATAGCCCCGTCCGGTACTAGAATTACTTAATTATAAAAATTATTTCCTTTTTTTTTAATCGATTTTCAACGAAAAAATCACGATTTTCTCGTTGTTTTTTTTCTAAAACCCGCCATTTAGTTATTTATCAATAAAAATGTTTATTTCTAGTACGGGATAGAGCCACAAGCCTACGAAACAATAACCAATTTAATTTTTATAATTCAGTTGACTTCAAGTGACGTTATCACCCGCGCTACCCACCTACCCCAACTTAAAGTTGTCTACTTTAGGTTAAAAAAACAATTATAAAATGGCGTAAAATTAAGCAAAAAAAATTTTTTTGTCTTAGTTTACGATGTCAGTAAAACATGTAACAAAATTGAAACCATCGTACATTATTTTGATATTAAAAAACATTTCTGAAATAATGGTTGAAAACGAGCCTGAACATAGGACTACGTCCTTAAAAGATTACCAATAAAAATTTTTGAAAACAAATTTAAACAAATATTAATACAAAAAGCATACTACACGACCCAAGAATATCTAAATGATTAATTATTTTTAAATACTGTATTTAAATTGTTTTGTTTTGTTTTATTTTTAATTTTAATTTTACATATTGTATTGACATATTCTATGCTGTAAGGCCAATTGAATAAATATATATTCTATTTTATTCTATTCTATGTGGACACACAAAATAATATGACAGCTGTCAGATATATTATTATGAAGTGAAAATCAGCCATTTTGTAAGGAGGTACGCGCAAAAAATATGACATGTATCTCGAAAGTAATGCTACTCTGATTCGTGTGATGTCGCTCGTCTTAACATATTGCCACAACTCGTACATAATAACTGCATTCACGTTCTAGATACACAAATATTTATGAAAACCTAGAATGGCGGCACTCTATACGTGCTAATTAATGACGTAACGTTTAAAGATGATTCATCCAACACGAACAGAGCACGTGTTAACACGCGTCGTTGTTGTGTGTTGTATTGTTTGACAGGTTAAGAGCTACACTACACACTTGCCTGTTGTACAGGAGCTGTGTGTAGCTCCTACATGCATGCAGCGTCCTCGGAGCTATGTTTATTTATATCAATTATTATACAGTACATGATGTTCGAGTCCTCCAGGGGCACGTTCAACTTAACGCACCTTTGTTCACAACGGCTGCCGTCTCTTTAGAGTATAGCACAAAATTGTGTAGGCGCTATATATTTTACTCCTGGTGAATTTAGATTATGAACTCTATAATAGTGCTGGGTTGCAGAAAGGATTGACAAAAATTCCAGCCAATTGGGCGACTTCAAAAATTTTGACATTTGATTATAATAAAGAAAATAAAATTTCTGATAACGCGTGAGGTGACGCGGGTCATGGCTAGTATTCAGTATGATATTAACTACTCGTTGCCCTGGTTATCTACATAATATGCTCCACGTCAAGTAAAAATTAATCAAAGCATGCCTAACTAGTTTATTTCTGACAGATCCATAAAACAAAAGAGCGGCTGATTTTTTTTTATTTTCAAAATATTTCCGAAACTATAAAGTTTAGAAAAAAAAATTTATAACAAAACTTTCCTGAAAAAATAAATAGAATAATAAGCCGTTATAAAAAGTATACCATTATTATATAAAAAATACCGTTTTAGCATATATCTCTTCTGCGCATGCGCCGATTTTCCCCAAAAACAATAGGACTCTTCATATTTGCATACCAAACATCCTCCCAAAATTTGGTTTCAATCCGCTCATCCGTTTGGCCTGTATCGTGTTCACAGACAAACAGACTAACAGACGCACAGAGTTTTTTTAAAAATATGTTTTTTGGATTCGTGGGACCTCAAAATAATAATTAGTTTTTGATCCAAAAATCGCTTTTTATGTTCAAACATCCGTCATTTTGTCCTAAATCGATATTTTTAATATCGGCTAAGACAAATACTAGATTATAGTATCAAATTTAATATTTTTGTTTTCGATGATTTTCATTATCATCAAAAAACGGCGCATTTCCGATCCCCAAATGTAAAGGTTAAATCACCCAAATTAGTCATAGTTTCTTCTCCCGAGGGAAATACGAGCAATAATTTTTTGCACGTACCTCACATAAAATAGCGATTTTCAGGTCATAATCGAGGATCTATTGTTATAAAATAACCTGAAGGGCTGAATCGAGGACACAGCTAATTTGAACAGAGGGAGTCATCCGCCTTCTCACAATATATTCATAAAACGCGTCTGACAGAAAAAACTATTGCAATATAACCGACTGCCACATGGCTCGTTTATCATTGTTTATTTTTAACATACATAAAGTATACAACTTTTCTTGTTTAAAATTTCTGTGTTTACACACTTGGAATTATTTAACATTCTTGTTGTTTTTTCATAACATTAAATCACGACCGTGACGTGATGCTCGTTACATATAAACTTTTTCTGATGGCATTTAGGTGCTTGTACCTTAGATATGACGGCACGTTATATGCTATTTTCATTATTAACGAAATAGCACTGACCGTTTTAGGATAGACACACAGGGTAACTGAGTACCGAAGTCACAAGAATTAGTAAATGTTTCTGGTTACTGGTTAAAGTACGATAACTCGATGTGCAAAATATCTATTGGAAATACACAATTATTATTTTATATAGGTAATATATAACGGTGTTATTAACCTTTTTACGTGGGGCAAATTTTTTTACAAATTAATTTTTTTTGCGCAATGAAAAGGGAAGGGCGTTTGAGGGGAGCTCTTTAAAAAAACAATTGCGGGATCGTGTCGATGCCATGATGTCTCTTTTGCGCAGTGGAAAGGGGAGGGTGTTTGGGAGAAGTTTTTTAAAAACAATTACGGGGTCGTGTCGATGCGATGGCGTTTTTTTTGCGCAGTGAAAAGGAGAGGGTGTTTGGCGGAAGTTCTTTAAAAACCAATTACGGGGTCGTGTCGATGCAATGACGTTTCTTTTGCGCAGTGAAAAGGAGATCGCGTTTGGAGAGAGTTCTTTACAAACAAATTACGATGTCGTGTCGATGCGATGGCGTTTCTTTTGCGCAGTGAAAAGGAGAGCGCGTTTAGAAAGAGTTCTTTAAAAAACAATTAGGGGGTCGTGTATATAAAGTGAGATAGTAATACAGTAATTCTACATCACTTGCTATGACGTGTATGTGATTTCTGATTGATTAGATTCAAAGAAATGACAGTAAACATTTTTACGTATTTTTGAATAATCAGCAAAGTTTTTTTTTTTGGAACGTCAAAATTTAGCGTTTTCTATGACTTAAAAAAAGTCAAAATTTAGGTACATCGAGTTATCGAACTGGACCCCTGATTATTTATTTATTCTTGTTACTGAAATACCTTGATGAACAGCTCAAACTGGAAAAACTCAAATGTCAAATGGCCGTTTGTCTGTTTTAACTTCTAATAGTTGATGAGGTAATTTAAACTTTCCAGCGTTGTTTTATTGTTTTTTCTTGAAGACTACTTGATCTAGATGAGTTTTATGCCTTAATGAATGCATGTGATTTTCTAAGTGGCCCCAGAGGTCCTCTGTTTAGAGTTTGACAAATAAAGAAGCGCTGGCAGTTATAAGTTCGTTACTGATATTGCCTAAGGACATGTTGAATCACGAAGAGTATATGGTCTCAAAGCAAAATAGCTTACGTCAAATTTTCGGTATTTTCTAAGGCCTAGTTTATATGAGAGGCGTTCAACGCGCGTTGGGCCAACGCGCGTTGAACGCCTTTCATATAAACTAGGCCTTAATCTTCAGCTTTAAGTTACATAATATTATAATTCTTTAAACTTAAATATTAAAAATATGTACTTTTTCTGGAATGTTTCACGGAAATTTACGGGATAATTAAAAAAAAAATTATTCTAGGGCCAATAAAATAATTAACACAAATCACTAGCGGCCCGGTCCGGGGTTCGCACGGATTTGTAGATTGCCAATTAATTCCTTAATGTCATTATTTTTTAAATTTTTGTCATCATTTTTTCTATATATATTACATCAATGTCAATAATAATAATACTTATTTCATTAGTTATTTACTAATAATACTTAGTCATTTTACATGTTACAGCACCAATAACAATAACACAAATGTTAAAATTAATATTATAAATAAACAAAACAAATCTTAAAATTTAGCATTAAAAAAATCTTGAATACAATACAATTCGTTTTTAGTTAAAAAAATTTTTAGGGTGTTTTTAAAAGCATTTAGGTTATTTGCATTTTTAATATTTGTGGGCAAATGATTAAAAATTTTTAAAGCCATATAATTGGGCCCTTTTTGTGATTGGGTGAGTCTATATTTTGGTAACTGGAATGTATTTTTAATTCTGGAATCATACAAATGATTTTCTGACTGTCTAGCGTACAGGTTTTGGTTTTTAAAAATTAATACCGACATTTCAAACATATAGAGGCAGCACAAAGTTAACATTTTCAGTTTCCGAAATTTCGTCCGACATGATACATTTTGCTTACATTTCATTATAGTTCTTATTAGTCGTTTTTGCACCACGAGGCTATGTTTATTATAAAACTTCATTTAAAAATGTGCAAAACAAAAATTATGTCTATTTATCCAGGGAATCCACTTGAAATTTTTGATGAGTGCAAGTGCAAGCCCGCATTCGCATCTAACTTCCGAGCCTTTTAGATTCGTGGCGCGTACGATAGGTATTACGGGCTGGCTGCATTGACAAATGGCCGATTTCTATGCATTGATAGTTTCCCATAAGTTTTCTGATCACGTATATACTTAGCTGTCGTAAATTTAACTCGAAACTCATTTCTAAAGACAATGTTAAATTAACGTCAGGTTAGCCAACAACTGACTGTTTTCTAACTTCATTTGTTGGTTTTGTATAACATGTTAGTGTTGGCAAATCTAGTAATTTTAATTAAAATTAGAAATGTCTGGACGACTGTTTGTTGCGATATACTAACTTTAATGAAACTAACACATAACTAATGATCACGTCCATTGTTTATAATTTACATAAAAGTTGAAATAACAACACAAAATAAAAGTTTTAATTTTTATATTCACGCCTGCCAAGTCAGAATTTCTAATCAAAACAAATGAACCAAATGTGCACAATTATTATAAGCGAAAAAAGGTGAGTTTATTGAAAAAAAAAATGTTTTGTTTCATTGAGCTTTATTTTAAACAAACCACTTTTATTTGTTTAAAATAAATTAAGTTTAATAATTGTGTTCAAATATTGATTTAAATAATTTTATTTGTTACGATATTTAAACAGAGTGGTGTGTTGATACATAGCTATGGATACCGGGCGGGGTGGCGTTGTGGTGAGAGGACTAGAATTGCTTTAGGGATTTGAGTCCCGGCGGGGGCAGATGTGGCTGGGAATTTTATCTGCTGCCTCTCGCCGAGAAACGGTAATTCCTGTACCGGCTATCTTGTTGAGGTTTTCCTCAATAATTTCAGATGAATATCGAGATGGTTCCTTATTCAAGGCCATGGCCGATTACCTGTCAAACTCCTGTGCTCGAAATTTGCCGACCTTATCCTAATGTCCTAAAAATTCCTTCATTCGCCCATTGCTATTAATTAAGTGGAAGTTTAGAAATGTGGAGAATAACGGGAAGTGTGATAGATAGAAAATAGTAAAGCATAAAGCATAAAGTGAGAAACGGACGTTAAACGCGTTATTATTTTTATTATATTATTATTATTGTTATTGTTATTATTATTATTATTATTACATAGCTTTAGATATAATATATTTATTCATTAAGGAAGTACAAAAATTCAAAATGATTAAAATTTGGTAAAATTTCTTCTCAGTGATATATAGGTACATCATAATATCTCAATTTTTTAATATTATGGACAGTGAAAATAGTATAGGTATTGTGCAACTAGTGCGACAATGCCGCACGAGTTGCACATACTATTTTTTATTACGAATTAATTTAAATTAAAATTAAAATTTTATTACAAATTAAAAAAAGAAATTAGAAGTAATAAAAATTAAAATAAAATCTTTAAAAAGTTGAAAATTCCGTTAAAATTGTTATTGTATTGGTAACTATGGTAACTCTGAATTTGCGTGCGGCAAACAATAATTTCAGCACGCAAATGAAAATAGCTACTTTTCAACCGTAACAGCGTGCGTAAACATACCACTTTTCCAGCATGAGTAATAAAAAATAAAATTCAAAATATATCTTTACTACATGCAATAAAATGGCAGTCAATGAAATAGTGACAAAACAACGGAAAAATCATGATAGGATTAATTAGAAAAAATAAGTTCGGTGCGTGCGCAGTGATATACTTAGAACGGTAACAAAAGTGGAAGTTTATTGTCTCTGAACAGAACACACAGTGTTTGTTTGTGGGCGTTTGTTCATGTCGCCCACGTGCAAGATACTGTTTCCTGACTGCTTCTCGCTCAGAACAAACAGAGGATCTAGCAAGATAAACAGTCCCTGTTCTAATTTTAAAACCTATCTTGTGAGCTAGCAGGCGAGCCCGCAGTGACGTCATTGCCAGCCTGCCGGCCAGCAGAAGTCCCAGCCTCGTGTGCAGCAGCCTTAATAGACGAACGCAACAGGAGAGCGGTCGGAGGGGAGGGGGAGATAGCGCACGTCGAAACAACCACCCACCACCGCTAAACTGTATGCTAACCGGAAATTGCATTTGAATTAGCCCAGCTACTCCTATAGAGCAGCCCACCTTGCTATTGCTTGTCATCGTATACGTACCACATACCGGGTGCGACAGACAGTTCTCGTCATACTTTCCGTTTCAATCCAGGTGAGCTTGTAAACAGAGCACTAATTGCTGTGAGCGTCGCTTTAGACAAAGAGTGCCAAACTCATTTCAGCCGCGGGCCGTTTTCCATGTGGCTGCGAACCGCCCGCAGACCTTGTTATTATACTAACTCCTATGTCACTTCTCAATTGCTAAAGGCCCATAGAGTATGCGAGAGAGTAGTGAAAGTGTCTGCAATTAAGAGAGAGAACAGTTCGTTATCTCTATAGTAAATAATGATACAAAACAGTGCTGATTTGAGTAAACAAATTTTCGGTTTTCTGCAGCGTTCTCTCTCAACTGAGGACACTTTCACTTTAGAGTATGCGAGAGCAATGAAAGAAGAGTTCATTATCTCCATGGTAATTAATGATGCAAAACAATGCTGATTTGAGTGAACAAATTTCTTGTTTTCTGCAGCATTCTCTCTCTTAACTGAGGACACTTTCCTTTAGAGTACGCAAGAGAGCAGTCTGCAATTAAGAGAGAAAAAGAACAGTTCATTGTCTCTATGCTAACTTATGATGCAAAACAATGCTGATTTGAGTAAACAAATTTCTTGTTTTCTGCAGCATTCTCTCTCTTAACTGAGGACACTTTCACTTTAGAGTACGCAAGAGAGCAGTCTGCAATTAAGAGAGAAAAAGAACAGTTCATTGTCTCTATGCTAACTTATGATGCAAAACAATGCTGATTTGAGTAAACAAATTTCCGGTTTTCTGCAGCGTTCTCTCTCTCAACTGAGGACACTTTCACTTTAGAGTATGCGAGAGCAATGAAAGAAGAGTTCATTATCTTTATGGTAATTAATGATGCAAAACAATGCTGATTTGAGTAAACAAATTTCTTGTTTTCTGCAGAATTCTCTCTCTTAACTGAGGACACTTTCACTTTAGAGTACGCAAGAGAGCAGTCTGCAATTAAGAGAGAAAAAGAACAGTTCATTGTCTCTATGCTAACTTATGATGCAAAACAATGCTGATTTGAGTAAACAAATTTCCGGTTTTCTGCAGCGTTCTCTCTCTCAACTGAGGACACTTTCACTTTAGAGTATGCGAGAGCAATGAAAGAAGAGTTCATTATCTTTATGGTAATTAATGATGCAAAACAATGCTGATTTGAGTAAACAAATTTCTTGTTTTCTGCAGCATTCTCTCTCTTAACTGAGGACACTTTCACTTTAGAGTACGCAAGAGAGCAGTCTGCAATTAAGAGAGAAAAAGAACAGTTCATTATCTCTATGGTAACTAATGATACAAAACAATGCTGATTTGAGTAAACAAATTTCTTGTTTTCTGCAGCGTTCTCTCTCTTAACTGAGGACACTTTCACTTTAGAGTACGCAAGAGAGCAGTCTGCAATTAAGAGAGAAAAAGAACAGTTCATTGTCTCTATGCTAACTTATGATGCAAAACAATGCTGATTTGAGTAAACAAATTTCTTGTTTTCTGCAGCATTCTCTCTCTTAACTGAGGGCACTTTCACTTTAGAGTACGCAAGAGAGCAGTCTGCCATTAAGAGAGAAAAAGAACAGTTCATTGTCTCTATGCTAACTTATGATGCAAAACAATGCTGATTTGAGTAAACAAATTTCCGGTTTTCTGCAGCGTTCTCTCTCTCAACTGAGGACACTTTCACTTTAGAGTATGCGAGAGCAATGAAAGAAGAGTTCATTATCTTTATGGTAATTAATGATGCAAAACAATGCTGATTTGAGTAAACAAATTTCTTGTTTTCTGCAGCATTCTCTCTCTTAACTGAGGACACTTTCACTTTAGAGTACGCAAGAGAGCAGTCTGCAATTAAGAGAGAAAAAGAACAGTTCATTGTCTCTATGCTAACTTATGATGCAAAACAATGCTGATTTGAGTAAACAAATTTCTTGTTTTCTGCAGAATTCTCTCTCTTAACTGAGGACACTTTCACTTTAGAGTACGCAAGAGAGCAGTCTGCAATTAAGAGAGAAAAAGAACAGTTCATTGTCTCTATGCTAACTTATGATGCAAAACAATGCTGATTTGAGTAAACAAATTTCCGGTTTTCTGCAGCGTTCTCTCTCTCAACTGAGGACACTTTCACTTTAGAGTATGCGAGAGCAATGAAAGAAGAGTTCATTATCTCCATGGTAATTAATGATGCAAAACAATGCTGATTTGAGTAAACAAATTTCTTGTTTTCTGCAGCGTTCTCTCTCTTAACTTATGGCACTTAAGATTTTCTTGCCCTTCGCGCCATGATGCGCTCGGCTTCGCCTCAGGCCTCATGGCGTTCAGGGCAAGATATCACACTTTCGGCCTTTGTGGTGTAATATACTATATTTTAAGATGTTTACCGCTAAATAATTTACAAAATAATTAATTTAAAAAAAACGTGCTATTTTCACCCACATAAACTCACGGAGGAAGTGACACTTCTCTAAAGTTACAAGAATGCGTTCCTAAAGTTTCTGTTATATTTACCGGCCGTTGAATCATTTATAGTACGCGCCATTAATCTAAAAGGCTCGGAAGTTAGATGCGAATGCAGGCTTGCGTTTGTACAGTCTGTTGAAAAACTACAAACTCACAACTCAACAAAACTAACATAGCAATAACAACTTGACAATAGCGTACTCGACTGTACTTTAAAGCGGGAAAGCGACAAAGGCAACGAGCGATCACGGCCAATCACCGACGAGCGCACGTTCCGTGCAGGTGGAAGTATCAACGGCTCTAAAATGTGCCTTTGCGACGCTGTTTGTGACTAGCTTCCGAACCTTTCAGATCCGTGGCGCGTACTATTTAATGTTTTATCTGTGAACAACTTCATTCTGTTAATTTTAATGTTACGTCGTAAAAATTTAGTCTCGTCATTTTTCCATAACGCGCCAAAAGAAGTATAACTTCAGTGGGTCGATGTTTCTATAGATTCAGAACAGGTTGTTGCGTTCGACGAAAAGGAATCTTGGCACGCGTGAGCTATACATAATAATCCGGCGAGGGGTCTGTATCCTCAGGGACAGAGTGTAGGTCCCGTAGCGCTCCCGGATCTATACACAGAGGTATGCCTTATTAGATGCCGACATGACTCGATCGTTCATTACTACGTAACTCGAACCTACGAGGTGTGGCTTAAAAGTATTGCAACGTTTTTTCAAGCTTTTACTTTTATTGGAAGCGTGTACCTACCCTATACGTTACAACTTCAATTATTGCAAATTAGATTTTTTTTTTTTAAATGCAAGTAGTTTCTTGAATAATTTAGTTTACGTAATTATAATTTTAAAGTTTTAAAAGAACCAATTCAGTGCGTTGTTTTAATTTTAATTTTGATTTAATGAATTTTTAATGATTTTAAATTTTATTATGGTTTTAAATAATGTTTTAATTTTATTATTTTAGTTTATTTTAGACCATTTTCAAGATCAATCTATTTTGAATAGTATTTCATTATATTAGATTATCTTGCTAGTTTTAAAAAACTTTTAATTTATAATGTTAAGTATTTCGTAGTTGAACACTGAATAACTCTTTTTACATTTTTTTTTTGATAGGCTTTGTGACAATACCGGGGGGCCATTGCATAATTATCAATAAATTACAAAATAAGCACATAATACTACCAAATATTTATGAAATTTTCTAACTGCGCCGTCATTGCATATTGGTAAACAGCGCGTGACCTCTTCTCAACGCATAGAGTGAGATATAAAAGGGAACCGTGACTGATTGAGTGATCTATCAACGTACAGGTCAAACCACAGGACGGATTGGACTGAAATTTGGCACACAGATAGTTATTATGACGTAGGCATTCGCTAAGAACGGATTTTTGAAAATTCATTCCCTAAAATGGTGTAACGGGGCTTCGAAATTTGCATATAAAATTGATGTATCAATTCGAAAATGTGCTGGATTACTACTGTAAACAAATAAATATACCTACACGTGTTTCATACTTTTTCAAAAACAACCCCTTCAGAGGGTGAAAAGAGGTAAATAATCTAAAAAACAACACGGGTGTCATTTTGAAGGTTTGTCAGGACGTTGATCACGTGAATGTCATCAATTTTGAAATTTATTAGGGAGGGCGTCTACGTCGAGAAAGAAGTAACTATGCCAAATATTGGGAATGCATTTTGTCTCAATCGCTTGCGAAGCCGCGGATAACGGCTAGTATATCTATACTAATATATAAAGCTGAAGAGTTTGTTTGTTTGAACGCGCTAATCTCAGGAACTACTGGTTCAAATTGAAAAAAAAAATTTTTTTGTTGGATAGCCCATTGATCGAGGAAGGCTATAGGCTATATAATATTACGCTACGAACAATTGGAGCGGACCATCAATGAAAAATGTTGCAAGATGTATCTTAAAATTAGTCCGTTCGACAAATATTATCAGGTGAAATGCCTTCACTACATATTGCAATATTAGCGGGCCAAGTTTCGGATAGCTCAGTCGATAGACCGCAGACTCTTAATGCCAGGGCTTACATTTCAATTTTTTAAAATTTTATTACGACTAATTAAAATTAAATAAATCTAATTAATAGCTCGTTTGAAAACTGTTACAATTATAGGCACCTATATAAAAATAATTTTCCTACAGTGTTTTCAATTAAATATTTATTATATTAAAAGAAATTTATTACTTAATAAAAGTATAAATACTGCTTTTTAACGACAAAAACTTTTGAACGGTAACGCCGATCATTCTGAAGTTTGGACACAACATTAATCTCGGTAAACTAAGATGAATGTGCGTACTCATGTCCCTTCCTTCCCCATTCGTTCTTTTGCACCCGGGTGAAACCGGACGGGACCGCTATATAAAGATAAACTAGCAAACGAACCTCGCGACATCCTCTACACCTATTGAACGATACGCTAGTGGCTACTATTATAACATTAGCCGAACTTCGCACGATCAGATCAGATCCTCTTCTGACGGTGTCTCAGCCGCAGGTAAGTAACCCGTAGTGTTGGGCATAATCGATATATTTCAATAATCGAAATAATCGGTTTTTATAATCGAATGATCATTCGAATTATCGATTATGAATGATGCGCAAACTTGGCAATTATTAATTTCGTTTTATTTACTTTTACAGTATAAGCGAATGATCATTCAAAATATCGATTATGAATTATGTTCTAACTTTGCAATTTCGATTTGTTAATATTACTTAACACAATATTAATAATGGAATCACTGGTATAATCGAATAGAAATAGAAATATATTTGTTATGCCCTAGAATGGATACATCGTCAATTTACATAATGAGTTAAACATTAAAATTGAAATTTAAAAAATCCTTAATGTCAGAAAATCAATTTTTTAGGAATTTGATTTAAGTTTGAACTTAAATTCTTTACCACACTGAATTTCAGTTAAGCTATTTGGTAGTTTATTAAATAAAACACTGCCAGCAAAGACTTTCCATCCCAGTGCATGTAGATGCAGAAACCGAATGATATATATCGATATATCACATTAATATCGACAGTGGACATAGCAATAGTACTGTGTCGGGATTTAATATTCATTTCATATTTCATAATCGATTCAAACGAATGATATCTCGGTTGCCATAAACGAATGATATCTCGGTTGCCATAATCGAATGATCCAACAGACTACAAAGTACATGTACAATCGAAACACCCCCACTCTCCAGTGCTAGCAAAGACTTCCCATCCCAGTGCATGTAGATGCAGATACCGAATGATATACCGATAGTGGACATAAGTAGCAATACTACTGTGTCGGGATTTAATATTCATTTCATATTTCATAATCGATTCAAGCGAATGATATCTCGGTTGCCATAATCGAATGATCGATTATTCGGCCATAATCGAAATGTTTCGATTATATCATTCATAATCGCCCAACACTAGTAACCCGGAATCATACACCGTTATAAATTCGTATTATTGGTCGCTACCGTGCGATCATAATTTTTCGCTAATAACCTTAGTTATTTAGCACCTATAATCTACAATCTCTATCTCTGAAGGTAGTCTAACCCTGATCGAATCTTCGTTTATTCTGAAATCGCAATGAGGTAATCGGAAATCATCATTGTATTATTGGGATTTTATTTCGACCGCATGCGCCATCTTCAGTGAATAAAATGACAAAGTTTTCATACAATTATGTCTCCCGATCCTATTTTAAAACTATTTGATCTAGAAATATGAAATTTGGTAGACATTTGGTCGTTGCGATTACTACTAACAAGAAATCAGTTTCGTCAAAATTGGTTCAGTGGTTTCTGTGTACAAACAGAATTGATAATTGACAGATTTTTGATTAGTTGTGTGGGGGAGGACGGGGTCAATTGTAACAGTGACTATTTTAATGACATCTACCAACAAAATAAATAAATGATTCTACTACATTGATGTACATACAGTCGCTGGTGACTGAATGTACATCTTTTTCTCATTTTGTTGCGGTAGATGTCACTAAAATAGTCACTGTTACAATTGACCCGTGTTACAATTGACCCCGTCCTCCCCTAACTGTTACTGTTATTTCGAAATAATTGATAACCATTACAGTGTTGGAAAAATAACAGTCTGACATAACTGATTCATGAAATAATCTGGAAGATTAAATTATGATTTTTTAGTAAGGGCTCTGCGTTGGTTGTTTTGTCTTTTGTACCACAGACAATTGACCCCGTCCTCCCCTAACTGTCACTGTTATTTCGAAATAACTGATAACCATTAGTGTTGGAAAAATAACAGTCTGACATAACTGATTTATGAAATAATCTGGAAGATTAAATCATATTTTTTTAGTAAGGGCTGTTAGTTGTTTTGTCTTTTGTATCACAGATATGTAGTTGACTAAAGAAGACGCTGCTTTTCTATGTAAGGAGAGAGCTAACATAAATAATTCCGTTTATTTTAAATTGAATAATCTAATTTGTGTTTAAACATTTGTCGACATTGAAAACAAGTTGAGTGTATAACAATCGATTACGTTGTTTGTGTATTTACCCGTACGTATAGTATAACGACAAATACACTATTGAACGCGTGCAAATTTTAATTGGGTGTTCTGCAAGGTCAATCAGACATGAGCTAGAAATGAGAAGAGGGATTACAGTAGAACGCCGATTATCCGAACGCCTATTAACCGAATCGCCAATTGTCCGAATCGGTCCTAAGCGTAATATAAAAAATTAAAACCAAGTAATTTTTCAATAAAAACAAGTTTTGTGGGGACGCAAGAATACAAAAATGCGAGTGATAATTGCCGTGTAGACGCTACAATGGTATCAGCACACGTCGAAGCTGGAACTCGCTGGAGTCCAGATATATTTCAACTGTAATGGTTAAAAGCTAGAGGCAAGACACTACATGTTTTGCGTCCGATTATCCGAATTTTCGATTATCCGAACATATATATCTGTAGAATTTAACGTGAGAAAGAATGAGATGGAATACATTACACAGCGTATCTAAGGAGTAAACTCTAGTCGTGCGTCGGAGCTAACACACACACACACACACACTTTTTTTTAAAAATTTTTAGTAAGTACACTATTGCGTCGACAGGATTTAGCACCGCGACCGATGTTTTATTTAATTGTTATCCAGCTGGAACAATGCGTTTAATTAGTGTGCAGATTGTTGCCTTGTTAGCGTGAGCCCCGGCGGGGAAAAACAATACAAATGATTTAATGCGAGACATTTGGGGCATTCAAAAAAGCGCCAAATGTCAATTAGTGAGTTATACCTACTTTATGTGTTTGTGGCTACACCTGTTTTGTGCAGTTTGGCGCTTTCATTACAATCGACGCATCCTATAAAAGCTACTTTATTATAAATAATGTCTTTAAACACTGTGGCGGTGCCTCTATGAGAGCTGCAGAGTTGCAGAACATCAAAAATCTTAGATATCTATTTCATAATTTTAGAATGTATTATATTTTCCAGATTTAACCAATATTTTAATGTTAGGAAATAATCTAATAATCAATGCTAAAGTTTAACAGCCACTGGTAGACCACAAAACTCGTGTGTTCTGTATGGCAGACTTTCTTACGTTCGGGCGCTGTTCTGTGCTCCGAAGCAGCACATGAAACATCATCGTTAGATACTCCCTGTGTACACCGTTCAACTCCTGATCCAGAAGTTATAGCGTGTTATTTAGATCGGTTTTGAGCTGCATTCACCGTCAGCACATTAGATCAAATGAGCATCTATCACTGTCATATGTTAGAAGTGTTCATTGATTCTATCTCATTCTGTCAACACCTTTGACGGTTTAACTCAGCGGTACGTATGTCACGACACACGGCTTATAGCAGTAGTGACCAGTGTTATAGTGTAGGTAGTTTGTTTTCAACAATGTTTGAAAAAATTAATAATAATAATGCGTTTAACGTCCGTTTCTCGACTTTATGTCATAACAGACGTCATTACTATTTTCCATCTATCACACTCCCCGTTATTTTCTACATTTTTCAACTTCAACTAATTTATAGCAATAGACGAATGAAGGAATTTTAGGACATTAAAGTAAGGTAGACAAATTTTGAGCATAGGAGTTTGAAAGGTAGTCGACCATGGCCTTGAATAAGGAAACATCTCGATATTTATCGGGAATTATTGACGGAAACCATGGAAAACCTTAACAAGATGGCCGGTACAGGAATTACTGTTTCTCGGCAGCAGGAAAAAGTCCCAGCCACATCTGCCCCCGTCGTGATTCGAACCCGGGACCTCCCGAAAACGAGTCTAGTGCCCTCAGCACTACGCTACACCGGTCGATGAAAAAATTTAATAATTAACACATCATAACATGGACGTGATTCATAATTTAATTAGCCCCTGCCCCCCCTCATTTCTAGCCCGATTAAGACGTGACTCCGGTTGACCCTGCGAAACATCCACGCGCCGCCACTGTATTACAATAAACGTATCCTATTAAGCCACTTTATTATAAATAATATCTTTAAACGTCCTCTTTACCTTCCCGTTTAACCGCTAGACACGATAAATCTAAAACCGCACAATATCTATTCGTTAGTTCAGATTAAGTCCGCCAGGCGTTTACAGCTGCGTCCGAAACGAAATTGTAGAAACGTATAGTCAAAATTCAAATCTACTAATTGAACCTGCGACTATATCTACGCTCTGTGGACTGCTCAAGCTGTAACTCACTAATAGAAATACGCTTAATATGTCGTATAGGCCAGGGATGGCAAACCTTTTCAAAAATGTTTAAATTAGCCATGACGTGCCGACAAGCAACCTAAGAAATTTAGTTGTCAAAAAAAATGAATCAAACATAGATAAAAATAATAATTTTGATAATACATTGAGCGCCAACAAAATTTTTTTGTATTTGTTATTTGGTGATAGTCAATTGTTTTCGGCATTTCAAACAATAACGTGCCCAGACTTGTAAAAATAATTTTTAAAAGTATTTAAATGCAAAGACAAATACGTTTTAAAAGTATTTGAAATACAAATACTAGAAAAGCATTTAAAATACAAATACTAGACGAATATTTGAAATACAAATACTAGAAAAGTATTTGAAATATAAGTACTAGAAAAGTATTTGAAATACAATAACTAGAAAAGTATTTGAAATACAAATACTAGAAAAGTATTTGTATTTGTATTTTGAAATACTTTTACTCAAATACTTTACAAGTCTGGCCGTGCCAACAATAATTCGTCGCTGGCCACCTGTGGCACGCGTGCCATAGGTTCGCCATCCCTGGTATAGGCCATAATGCGCTCGTATCTTAACTTATTTTGAACATAAATAGCTATCTTCTGCGATAATAAACTAAAAGTTCTTCATATACCTAAATTATAATACTAAACTGTTAACAATTTTGTAGACAACGTCTACAGTGGCCAAAGGATCCAGAAAAACGCAATTACAAATATTAATTTTGCATTTATTGACTTACGTTTCGAAGAATGAAGAAAAAATCCTTCGAAACGTTAGTCAATAAATGCAAATTTAATATCTGTAATTGCGTTTTTCTGGATCCTTTGGCCACTGTAGACGTTGTCTACAAAATTGTTAACAACTAATTTTTGGATTGCTTGTTCTTTACTTACTAAAATACTAAAGTTATCAATCTTCTAGTACGAAAAACGATAAAATTTAATCAAAAATTAAAATAATAGCTAGGAGCTACTATTTGGTTTTGGCATTTCAATTAAGGAAAACTTTAGATGTTTAAAAAAAAATAACAAAACTCTTCAAGTATTAATATTTACTTTATCAAATTCATTGACAAAAAGTCTAACTTGTAAATATTTGGCCGGAAACGACCGAAAAAAGAAATACTAAAGCCACACCCCTAGGATCAAGAAAACGTGTACTTTTTAATTAAATGAGCCTGTCCTGAAAAATACGAGCGTTTAATTAAAATATTCGCAAGATAACCGAGACATATTTTTTATCAAGCGTTGTTTTGCTGTGTTCTCTTTATAATATACAGCATCTCTGAACTAGATACATAATTACATGTAAATACAGTGGGTTCTGCGTGTATGTGATTCCCCGGAGACAGTAGTTGCGGTTTATGCCAACTCTCTCAGTTTTACCCGACGTCCCCCCGCTGTCGCCCGCGCCTCTCGCGAACGCACCTTGTTAGCCCGGCAGGAATGTACTGCACTATAATACAACGATGACCACTTCCGATTTCACCCGCAGAATGTTGTTAACCCTGAAGCTGTTCTTTAGAGACAACACAGGTGGTGCTGATTGATCGATCAGGCTTGATATTTGTGTCGCTTTAAAGTGATGGAGCTTTTTTAAATTTATAAGTTTTTTTTAAGGTTGTACGAGCACCAAGGCAACTTTAAATAAAAGGCTTGATCTATACTAATATATAAAGCTGAAGAGTTTGTTTGTTTGTTTGTTTGAACGCGCTAATCTCAGGAACTACTGGTTCAAATTGAAAAAATTTTTTTTGTTGGATAGCTCATTTATCGAGGAAGGCTATAGGCTATATAAAATCAGGCTACGACCATTAGGAGCGGAGCCTTAATGAAAAATGTTCCAAATGTAATTAAAAAATAAGCTTCTATTCAGGTGAAATGCACTAAGTATATGTACTCGTATTAGCGATGTAAGAAAACAACGCCGACTAGCGCAATCGGTAGAGCACAAGACTGTCAATACCAAGGTCGTGGATCGAGCCCTACGTTGGGCGAATGCATTTTTATTTTTTTTTATTTTCTACATTGCTTTCTTCTAAGGCTTACATTAAAATTTATTTTAATTTTATTTAATTAATTTAAAAAAAATTATTAGTTAAAAAAAGTATAAATACTGCTTTTTATCGACAAAAAATTTTGAACGGGAACTCCGATCATCATGAAATTTGGACACAACATTCATCTCGGTAAACTAATATGAATGTGTGTACTCATGTTCCTCCTTTCCCCATTCGTTCTTTTGCACCCGGGTGAAACCGGACGGGACCGCTAGTTTTTTTATATTTAGATGGATGATATGTTTTCATTGATTTCTCCAAAACTAGTCGGTGGAAATTAAAAAAAAACTATTTAAATTAAAGTTAAAACCTTAATAAATTATTGAGACCAAAAAAAAACCCGTTGTGCCCGACTAATTAAAAGTATATTTAATCTTTTTAATTAAATATCTTTTTAATTAGTCGGGCACAGTGTTTTTTCTTTTTGTTTTCAATAATTTATTAAGGTTTTAACTTTAGTTTAAATAGTTTTTTTTTTTATTTCCACCGACTAGTTTTGGAGAAATCAATGAAAACATATCATCCATCTACCGTTTTACCATAAAGCTAATGTTAAATATGCCTACTGTTGAAGTCATTTATTCATTTAAATATATAATCGGGCAACCCCCTCTAAAATTTTCAGAATTGGTTTAGACTTAGTCCAACTTCATATGAAAAAATCAAGCCTTTTATTTAAAATTACCTTGGTGTTCGTACTACCTTAAAAATATTTATTTTTGCTTACGATTTTCTCGCGTTTTTTTTATTAACGTATATTAACCGGGCTTTAGAATTAATTAAATAAAATTTAAAAAATGTAATTAAATTTTAAACGACTGTTTCTCCCTTATTTTAGAGTTTTGATAAAAAAGCTACTAAAAATATTTGTTTGTTTGATTTCTAAACGCTGTTAAAAAAGAACAATCAACTTAAAAATCATTCTGTATACATAGGTTAAATGCATTTTTAGTTTAGTTCTTTTTTTCGTCCTCGAGCAACGCTGTGTATGCAGGTCTCCAATAGAAAAGGACGTATAGATAACGGCCGAGAGATAGCAAGAATTCCTAGCATTGTGCGATCGTTGGAATGTTCCCGCAGGAGAAGCGGGAATTGTCTCGACGCTTACACAAAATATTTATACAATATAAAGTCGACGAAATATTACTGGTTTAATTGTCCGTGCAAACACCTGCCTTTGTGTATGAGCTGCAGGTGTGCGAGCTTTTGGACACTGCTTTTTTAAAAAACAGATGCGGTGCTTTGTTACACAGAGAAGCTTTTTTAAAAGTTCTCCTCTGTGAATTGAGTCGCACAAATTCAAAGTTTAGTGTTGAGCATTTTGAACCGAATTCGCTTGACCGATTTTGATATTGTTTTTTTTTTTATTTGACACTAGCCGTTACCCGTGGCTTCGCACGCGATTGAGACGAAACACGAATGCATTTTCTCAACGCAGACTCACTTAATAAATGTCAAAATTGATGACGTTCACGTGATCAACGTCCTGACAAACCTTGAAAATGACACCCATGTTGATTTTTAGACTATTTATTTCTTTTCACCCTCAGAAAGGGTTGTTTTTGAAAAAGCATTAAACACGTGTTTATTTATTTGTGGACAGGAGTAATCCTGCGCATTTTCGAATTGGTACATGTCTCTTATATGATCTTTCCATGCAAATTTTGAACCCCTATTACACCGTTTTAGGGGTTGAGTTATCAAAAATCTGTTCTTAGCGGATGCCTATACGTCATAATGATTATCTGTGTGCCAAATTTCAGCGCAATCCGTCCAATGGTTTCAGCTGTGCGTTTATTCTCCATTCAAATTTTGAACCCCTGTTACACCATTTTAGGGATTGAGTTTTCAAAAATCTGTTTTTATCATGATGCTTACGTCATAATAATTATCTGTGTGCCGAATTTCAGCGCAATCCGTCCAGTGGTTTCAGCTGTGCGTTTATTCTCCATTCAAATTTTGAACCCCTGTTACACCATTTTAGGGATTGAGTTTTCAAAAATCTGTTTTTATCATGATGCTTACGTCATAATAATTATCTGTGTGCCGAATTTCAGCGCAATCCGTCCAGTGGTTTCAGCTGTGCGTTTATTCTCCATTCAAATTTTGAACCCCTGTTACACCATTTTAGGGATTGAGTTTTCAAAAATCTGTTTTTATCATGATGCTTACGTCATAATAATTATCTGTGTGCCGAATTTCAGCGCAATCCGTCCAGTGGTTTCAGCTGTGCGGTTATTCTCCATTCAAATTTTGAACCCCTGTTACACCGTTTTAGGGGTTGAATTTTCAAAAATCCGTTCTTAGCGGATGCTTACGTCATAATAATTATCTGTGTGCCAAATTTCAGCGCAATCCGTCCAATGGTTTCAGCTGTGCGTTTATTCTCCATTCAAATTTTGAATCCCTGATGAACCGTTTTAGGTGTTGAATGTTAAAAAATCTGTTCTTAGCGGATGCCTGCGTCACAATAATTAATTATTTGTGAGCCAAATTTCCGCGCAATCCGTCCAGTGGTTTGAGCTGTGAGTTGATTCTCCATTCAAATTTTGAATCCCTGATAAACCGTTTTACGGGTTGAATTTTCAAAAATCTGTTCTTAGCGTATGCCTATACGTCATAATAATTATCTGTGTGCCAAATTTCAGCGCAATCCGTCCAGTGGCTTGATCTGTGCGTTGATAGATCAGTCAGTCAGTCACGGTTTCCTTTTATACATAACGGCCCGGTCCGGCTTCGTCCGAATTTGTAGATTGCCACAGTTTTTCCGTCGACCTACGTTACAAAATATTGTCCCCACTATGATGCCATGATATCCCCGGCTTCGCCTCGGGCATCATGGCGCGCAGTGCAAGAATATCAAACTTTCGGCCCTTCTGGTGTATTACCCACTAGTTTGTGTGTGTCTGATTATTTGTTCCGAAGTACAAACAGGCCAGGTATTGACAATGGAATAGCAGTGATCAATCACAGGCGGCCGTGGCGGCTCTTCAAATAGGAGGACGCACTGCGCGGGTGTGAGGAGCACCGCGTGACTTGTGTGTGGCACGATGCGTGACGACCCACACACACGCTCACGCACACACACTGCGCGCCTGTTGTTGAATCCTGTCCGCTCTATTTACTGGCACTGTGCGAACGGCTTGTCTATTTCTATCTCTGTCTATGTGCGTGTTTACAGCGGGCTACAAGTAACTGCTATCTGTGACGAGTGACCTTGACGGAGTGATGCGAATTACGTGTGGCGTTTCATACTTTTTTGTTTGCTTAGGTATTTGTTATTGGATAGTATTTAAACGAGTGAGTGTAAATTACAATTTTGGGTGACAAAAATAATCAATTTGGGTTACTGTATTACTAAGTGAGCGACTGACTGCGCGTGACGAGAAAATAATAGTTGGGTGATTAAATTACTAAGTGAGCGACTGACTGCGCGTGACGAGAAATCAACAGAACAGCAACTTACAAACATCCATTTGAGTTACTTAAAATACAAAATGAGAAGCTTCATAATATTTGAGCGGCCTAATATTTGTTTGAGTGTCAACGTTACGTCCTGCATTTTTTTCAAAATTTAGCAAATGATTTATTTATTCTGAGCGACATTTTGTTAATAGTTAATTGTTTGAATAGGACTGCGTTTTCTAAAAAGTATATATTTAATGGACTGTCAATTAAATATACATTTTTTAGAAAACGCAGTTCTATTCAAACAATTAACTATTTAATTCGCATACCCCGTTATCGTTCACCCCGGAATTGTTTTTTTTAAAAGTCCACATTTGCCCCTTCCTGTTTCACTGCGTGACAATTTGCATACCCCTTTATCGTTCACCCCGGAATTACAATTCACATACCCGTTTATCGTTCACCCCGGAATTATTTTTTTAAAAACTCCACATTTGTCCCTTTCCGTTTCACTGCAAGACAATTCGCATACCCCTTTATCAAAAAAAGCTGTGGTTTTCAATCTTCATGAAAATGTGAGTTTTAGGTAAGTTGTAGTCTCAAAGTGAAAATAAAAATAAAAAGTAAAAACAAAAGAAGATATCTGCTTCAAAATTACCGAAGGCATTCTAGTCGCTCACTTAGTAATTTAGTCGCTCACTTAGTAATTTAGTCACCCAACTATTATTTTAATATCTGAAATGGATTATTCACAACCCAATGCTTGTAAGCCCGTTCTGGATTTTATTATTAACCAATATTTGTCGCTAGTTTAGTTATTTTTTCGCTTACTCTATTTCATACCGCTCAAGTTATTAAAACAGTATTTCATCATCAGTCATCAAGTTTTTTTTTATTCGACCGTTTTATAATTCCCCTTTTTAGACGCTTTATATTAACTTCACTTGTAAGTTTGTATGTATGTATGTATGTTTGTAACCTCCCTTTGGACTACAGCAAGTGGTTTATTACTGTAGTGTAATATGCCAGCACTGTAACTATAGTGGGTAGTCGTGTGGTCTAAAGCACGGGTCTTCGCTGACGTCAACTCTCGGAATCACGGGTCGTGGGTTGTAATCCCGTCCACGCCGAAAAAAAATTTCTTTTTTTTTCGGCAAATTTTTGACAATAAATCGAACTAAAAAGTGGAAAATAAATATAGTTTGAAAAAAAATAAAAAACACGCTTTCTATCAAACTAAAAAGTGAAAAATAAATATAGTTTAAAAAAGACTAAAAAGCACGCTTTATATCGAACTAAAAAGTAAAAAATATTTTTTTTAAAAAAAGCTTAAAACAATAATGAATAAAAAATTCTAGTATTACCTATTGTGAAAAAAACCTGGGGCGCTTTGTTCCACATTTTCGTACATCGAGCGCCCCACGCTTTTTTCACAATAATACTAGTATTTTTTATTCATTATTGTTTTAAGCTTATTTAAAAAAAAAAAAATTTTTACTTTTTAGTTCGATATAAAGCGTGTTTTTTTTTTATTTTTTTTAAACTATATTTTTTATTTGTTATTCTATATATATTATATATAGCCGAAAGCTCCACTATTTTTGTCGCTATCGTGTTTCATCTCGTTGAATATTTTGAAATGTGAATTTCGCCTCCAAGAAAAATCTTAGTACTATAGCTATACAAAAGTTGAGGTCGCGCCTAAAAGTTGAAACGTCTCTTGACTCCAATCGTGCTCAAGGCTTTACATAAAAATGTGCGCGTCCTATGTAGCAGTTTAACGCGGACTCGTGTACCCAGTAGGTGTATTGATAGCATAGAGGCAGTGTATGACGGCTTGGCAGGGTGCATTGAAGCGTTCTCAGCCACAGTTGTAGACCCGATAGGAAGCCGGGCCGGGGGGATGAAGAGGGGGGGAGGTGAACGACGTCCGGCCTGCACGTCTCTGTGATGTGTGCCGACCCTATTGTGTAACGGTCACACACTCGAATGGCGCCGATCGAAAATTGCACCTCTATAGACGTTTTACGTTGAGAAAATAATATGACAATTCTAGCCTTTATTGAAATACATTTTTGTATATTCTGAAATTCCTTTTGCAATATTTTTTTATAATATAACTCGCGGTCCCGCCCGGTTTCACCCGGGTGCAAAAGAACGAATGGGGAAGGGAGGGATATGAGTACGCACATTCATCTTAGTTTACCGAGATGAATGTTGTGTCCAAATTTCATGATGACCGGAGTTACCGTTCAAAAGTTTTTGTCGTTAAAAAGTGGGATTTATACTTTTTTTAAGTAATAAAATTCTTTTAATATAATAAATATTTAATTGAAAACACTGTAGGAAAATTATTTTTATATAGGTGCCTATAGTTGTAACAGTTTTCATATGAGCTATTAATTAGATTTATTTATTTTTAATTAGTCGTAATAAAATTTAAAAAAATTGAAATGTAAGCCTTAGAAGAAAGCAATGTAGAAAAAAAAATAAAAATATATTCGCCGATGTGGGGCTTGAACCACCCTGGCATTAAGAGTCTTCCGCTCTACCGACTAAGCTATCCGGGCTTGTAAACTTGACGCGCTAATATTGCAATATTTAGTTAAGGCTCACCTGATAATATTTGTCGGACGGACTAATTTTGAGACACATCTTGCAACATTTTTTATTGATGTTCTGCTCCAATTGGTCATAGCGTAATATTATCTAGCCTATAGCCTTCCTCGATAAATGGGCTATCCAACAAAAAAGAATTTTTCAATTCGAACCAGTAGTTTCTGAGATTAGCGCGTTCAACCAAACAAACAAACTCTTCAGCTTTATATATTATTATAGATGTAGTTACGGCATTTCACCTAAATAAAACCTATTTTTAAGATACATTTTGCAACATGTTTCATTGATGCTCCGCTCCTATTGGTTGTAGCGTGATATTATATAGCCTATAGCCTTCCTCGATAAATGGGCTATTCAACAAAAAAAATGTTTTTTCAATTCGAACTAGTAATTTCTGAGATTAGCGCATTCACCAAAACAACAAACTCTTCAGCTTTATATATTAGTACAGATTTTCATTTCTCGGAATTATGACGATCGTCGTGTGGTTTTTGAGCGAACGTTTGGGGTCAATCGGTCCCCGGAGGAGGTGGCGTGTTCGGGTGAAGCGTGTTACATATTACCAACCTACAAATTAAGCGACTAGATTACGAATTACCGACGCCCGTTACAACTTACTGTTCCGCACAGCGGCGCTCCTCGACGATGTTGCGATAACTAACTCATACTTTATTAAATATGTTGACTTGTCCCACCAGGATGCCGTCGTCGCCACCGAAAAATATAATAACTAGACACTGCAACGTCGGCACCGCTGTTGTTTATTCATAAGGATTTGATTTAATGAGTCGACTGTGCTACAGGATGTTTACCTATCCTTGCGCAACCGCACTAAGCATTAGTCACAGAGTAACGAGAACTTTGTTATACATATGTTGGCAGCTGATTTTCAAGGTCATCGTTTAACATAGCGAACTAGTGTGACCTGTGCGAATCATTCGCACTAAATAAGTATAATAATTATCAGTTTACAAAATTATTTTTTAAATATGATTGCAGGTATTCAATTCGTTTCTAATTTTGCACACTGCTTATAACGTTCTTCTTTTTGTTGTATTACAATATGAAGCTCAGATGACAGATCGAAGAAATATTTTACTAAAATTGTCATATAGAGTCGCAAGTAGCAAAAGCGTTGAGCTAAGCCGTCAGATGGCATCATGCAGCATTGCTGTGACGTTGTTCAGCGTTGCCCGTCAGATGGCAGACGTTGTTCAGCGTTGCTGTTAACTAATTAATTTACAAAAACAAAATTAATAATAAATTTTTTAGTTGTCGATGTCAGTAGAGCAAGCAATTATCTGTAAAATGATATATAATTTATGTGGAGAAATTGTGTGGTTTTTTTCTAAAAAGGGAGGCAAACATCTTAACCTTAACGTATTAATATATATGATGAAACCAGATTTCTTGTTTGTTTTATATAAATGTGTTTGTTAGCTCGCTGATAAAATTTTATATATTCACTAGCGGTCCCGCTCGGTTTCACCCGGGTGCAAAAGAACGAATGTTGAAGGGAGGAACAGGAGTATACACATTCATCTTAGTTTACCGAAATGAATGTTGTGTCCAAACATGATGATCGGAGTTACCGTTCAAAAGTTTTTGATGGACGGACAAATTTTGCAACATTTTTTATTGATGCTCCGCTCTTATTGGTCGTAGCGTGATTTTATATAGCATATAGCCTTCCTCGATAAATGGGCTATCCAGCAAAACAAATTTTCAGTTCGAACCAGTAGTTCCTGAAATTAGCGCGTTCAAACAAACAAACTCTTCAGCTTTATATATTAGTATAGATTATTTCTTAATCCTTTTTTAATTTTTTTAAAGTTTTGATAACGGGTCTTGAAGTTTTAAAAACCGGTCAAGTGCGAGTCGGAAAAATTGATTTTTTTTTGCATAAATTGATTCCTAAACATGTTCAGAATACGTTGGTAAAATGATTTTATAATATTCGAAGTTGTTGAAAAGTTATAGCTGTTAGAATAAGCGATGTTCGGAGCGATTAGTTGAGCGGTTGGGAGGCATCGTCCCTATTGTGACGTGTCGGCTTGTTAATTGAGACTTTCTAAAACAAATAAGCAGCAAACATCTGATAAAATCCGTTTTTTTTTGTGTTTTTGAGTTATATTTATCAACTCTATAGACCGGGTATTGCAGATTAAATAGTGAGAAGATTTTGTAGATTAAATCGTACTTGAATCTTTAAATGCGTTTTTCTCAAATCTGTGTTTTTCTAGCTTAAATCCACGATATCTCTAAAACGGTTTGATTGATTGCTTTGACATTTTAATGGTAAATTCGGCACATGTATAGACGTAGGACGACTATCTTTTGGTAATTCCCAGTGGTTCTATTTTTTTTCGACGCAAATCAAAAAATTTACAAATTAATTTTCAAAAGTCTGTCAATTATTCATTTTTCAATGAATAATCGGAAAATACCAACGGCAAAAATTTTTGACCAATTGCATCCTCCCCAACCACTCTCTTAGGAGTGACTTGGGGCGGGTGAAATTGGTCAAACATTTTTGCCGTTGGTATTTTCCGATTAAATGGCTCTAACAGAACCTAAAAACGCAGCGGCAGAATTTTTTTTAAATTTTAACCGTTTTTTATCTATTGTCGACATTTTAACGTCAAATTGCAGAAAAATGGCCCGACTCAAATTTCTGCCACTATTTTTTCGTCGATGTACACTTCGAAAAGAAAATTTTCCATTTTGTTAGATCCGGTTAGGGTCCACATTTTTTATTTTTTTTTTTGTTAAATGGCCTCTGCATTTTTTCTGCCACTATTTTTCCGGGAATATGGAGCACTGAAAATAAATTATACCGTCAAAACGACATTTTTTCTCGATTTTCTCCCCCCCCCCCATCTTATCTTAAAATGGTTCCAGATCCCTTGTATATATTATATGAGAAAAAATGCTCTAAATTACTTAAATAGCTTAGGTACCAGGCGGCAGAAGGTTAAGACGACATGATTTTTTCACGCGTCAGCTACCTAACTAAAATGATTAATTATAGAAAAATAAAATTTATGACGAGTTCCGTGTATTTGCCTGTGTGGAGACAGAGAGGGATGGGAGAGTGTTGTTTACTCTGTTCATTTAGAGCGGTCATCGGAGAGAAATGTTCCTTTAATTGATTCTGTGAAATAGGATTTACTTTGCGGGTTTTCATTTGCATTTAGGGATTTGTACGGATAAACGGTTAAGAGGTTTACACAACACGCACGCATCTTTCTGTTCCGAATCCGGGTTTGTCTCTCTCCCCATCGGTCACTGTGTGTGAGAGCGCGCGTCCACCGTCCGACCCCGTCACCTACACCACCACCGTCGGCCGACCCGCCGCTTCCACCGTATCTCCCGGCCCGTCGCCTGCACCATCTACGTCTACTCGCAACAATCGGCGCTACCCTTTAAATTCCTTTCTGCGTGAATTGCTTGTCGATTCTACACACTTTATTTATTTTGCGGTTGTGCGAATATTGACTCGACTCAGAATGAGCATTCGAAGCAGATATTTGCACCGGCAGTAGTTTTTAAAATGAACAGCTGTTTAATTTCTGAAGTAAAACTTCTTTAGGCACGCTTCACTTGAGTAAGCTGGTAAATGCCTGACGAAAGCGTTTATGGAAGTGCATCATATCGCGATGCCTGACGAAATCGTTTACGGAAGTGCATCATCGGACTTGAGAGGGAGATATAGAATAGAATAGAATAGATTAGAATATATATTTATTCAATTGGCCTTACAGCTATAAGTTAGTGAAGACGGAGCATTAAGTTGAGAGGAGGATATAAGTTAGTGAGTGCGACAAAGACGGAGCATTAATACAACTATTTGACGTTTAAAATGAAAACAACTGTTTTTTTTTGGTATCAAAAATACATTTCATCGAATTTGCATGATCGGACGAGGCGAACGGTAGTTGAGAGGGAGATATAAGTTAGTGAAGATCGTAAGAGAGAGAGTTACGTTTCGTATATTGGAAGTTGAGAGGGAGATATAAGTTGATATATTTCAAATCTTTGATTAACGTCTGAATAGAACTCTTCAAATGAATAAAATTGTCGACCAATTTTTCTCAGACCATATATTGATAAAAAATAATAAAAATACAAATCAATATAACACAGGATGACGTTTCGATCCGGATTTGAATCTTCTTCAGAAATATCTAAAAAATATAAAAATTAATTAGTATTAAGTTATTTATTAACTAATCGATTGTACGCAAGATTGAAAGTTTGAAAGATTCAAAAATAATGAAAATTATATTATTTTTTGTCAATATAATATGGTCTGAGAAAAATTGGTCGACAATTTTATTCATTTGAAAAAGTTAATATATTTGTCCGAAAAATTGGTCGATAATTTTATTTATTAACAATTTTTTTTAATTAATTAAAAAAAAGTATTTGTTTATTACGACTTCCGTCCAAAATTCCCAATGTATTACAGTTTACTAGTGTGTCCTGTGCGAATTATTCGCACTAAATAAGTATAATAATTATCACTTTACAAAATTATTTTTTAATTAATATGATTGCAAGTATTCAATTCGTTTCTAATTTTGCACACTGCTTATATAACGTTCTTCTTTGTGTTGTATTACAATATGAAGCTCAGATGACAGATCGAAGAAATATTTTACTAAAATTGTCATATAGAGGCGCAAGTAGCAAAAGCGTTGAGCTAAGCCGTCAGATGGCATCATGCAGCATTGCTGTGACGTTGTTCAGCGTTGCTCGCTTTTTCAAAATTAAAACCGTTAGATGGCAGTATGCAGTATAGTCTGTTGTATTACAATATGAAGGTCAGATGACAGATCAAAGTGTTGACGTTGTTTCAAAATTAAAGCCGTCAGATGGCAGACGTTGTTCAACGTTGCTGTATTTTAATTAATTTACAAAAACAAAAGCTATGATAAATTTTTTAGTTGTCGATGTCAGTAGAGCAAGCAATTATCTGTAAAATTATATATAATTTATGTGTAGAAATTGTGAGGTATTTTCTAAAAAGGGAGGCAAACAACTTTAACCTTAGCGTATTAATATATAATATGATGTATTCAGCTATATGTTTCCCACCCCGCGACAAGTTCCCTCCCATTCTAGTTTGATGAAACCTTTACGCCTTCTCTATGTGAGACAAAGGCGCCCGTTTAAGACGTCGTTTGTTCGGTCGAATTTCGGGTCCCGATTATAATACATAGTTGTCGGGGGCCGCACTGTCATGTTGCCCCATAATAGATAGATAGATATATATATTTAACCCTGTGATTATCAAGTTATAAGCTACCGTTATATTAGAGCTGTGTTGCGGTCAGACTATTAAATGCAACGCAGAGTTTCGACAAGACAAGATTTCCAACGACAGTAAAGCCTCGATTATCCGGACTATGGATGTTGCTGCAGACGTCTGCTTTCGCAAACGATGAGCATCCGTATAATTTTTAACATCCGCAACCGTATCTACAACAGTCGTTGTAAAGCTCCTGCGGGTTTGATGCAAATTATGACAAGTTTATTTGGGGAGAATGGGGGACTGTTTACCTATAGGAATTGATATATCATGAATATAATTCTGAAATTTGATTTTTAAGTAATGAACATAATAGTCAGAGTGCCCGTCGGCAAAAATTTTACTGATACATACTCTCCCCAAACTTTGTATCTGGCTTCATTAGGCCTAGTCTGACACCTATTTCCTCTATGACTTTTCTTGATTTTGGGACGTTTTCCCTTTAAATTTTTTGAAAGATGTCGTTTTGACGACATGTAAAAAATTTATAGATACTGTTTGTTTTTTAATTGAATAGCTTAAAAACTTCAACCAAAACGCTAAAATAATGTTGTCTGACAAATAACATGAACCATTTAAAATGTGTGACACCTCGAATATGTTCGACATATTCGAGGTGTCAGACATTTTGAATGAAAATTTAATATTTACCAATCAGAAGTCATATTTATTATTAAGAATATTAAAGTATTTTTAACACGCCTATAGTAGCTTTATCTGTATGCTATGTAAAGGAAACTTTCATATTAATTTTCACTCACTTTCAGACGTCTGATTAATTTGAAATTTAGCACACGTATTAAGAACTCATGACAATATAATAATTTGTACAAATATTTATAAATATATAAATAATTCATATACATTAATGACTTAACTTGAAAAATTACTGTAAGCATGCTAGCAAGCCGTACATCTATGTGCGTTGCGTAGGCGTGTTTTTATTGTCACGAAATTAAAGTTTGAGTTTATAGTTTTGAGTTTCTTAAACTATAGCACTGTGGACTGAAATGTAAAAATAGTTTTTGAATATAATGATTAGAGCTGTAAAAGTAACGAGAAATTGTGTACCCATATGTATTCGTTACTTAAAGAACCGGAACCCGTTACTTTCGTATCGTTACGTTACTCGTTACTTTTCATACCTACGACATACAATCGTGTACTAACAGCGTCAAGCATGTAGGTGCCATTGCATCGAGGCGCGTCGCATACGTGATACGATATGACTTCGTTCATATAACGTATAACCGCATCAAACGAGTCGAACTGACATGGATACGACAAATGCGAGTAACGAAATGAATTTGCAAGTAACGATTCGTTACTTCGAGTCAGACGATGTACCCGTTACTCAGTAACGAATACATACGGTTTGTAACAGCTCTAATAATGATTATGTTTGGCAGCGATAGGATGCCCCTCAACTAATACATATAATCGTAGAATTAACCAGTGTTCTTTGTTACAGGAAATAAAATCTAATCGCCAAAATCGATCGAGAAAGCGAGAGATGACGAATGACTTTATTTATCATAAAGGTGAGATAGCAGCTGTTTCTTATTTATTTACGATTTATTATCTGACATCCTAAATGATGAAAATATGTATAACGTTTGTTTTTGGAACCGAGCGTACCACTTCGTAGCATAAAGCAGGCGTGTGAAACTTATGATACGCTGGACTGTAACCAGGGCGTTCATAGGGGTTAGGGTTTGGGGGGATCTGGAGAGTAATAAATATATCTACGCCACTGTTGTAAACTACAGTTAAATATCTTGCAGCGTTGTAGTTTGAAAGCCTCGGATATTATGACGCGCAATTCAAGGTTCACAAACCTTCTACCCGCGGGCGTACACTATATTTTTCTGCATACTTCAGTCGAAAGTACGCTTATTAATTAATTAATTACTTATTGATTACATAAAAACACAGATAAATTCCAAGAAAGCAGCTTTGAGGTTATACGTAAAAACACGAATGACAGCTGCTCGCGACTATTGGCTGGCGGCAGTCTCATGGAGCGGTGTACATATAACTATTTTTCTTTATAGCCGGTCGAAAGTACCTACGTTCTTCCGGCATCAGTGCGTGTAATCACACCTATGCGTAAATGTTAGACTTTCCGTCTTGAAATTGATGCCGAAAGTACGTACTTTCGATCGGGGTATGAAGAAAAATAATTTTTCTTCATGCCTCGATCGAAAGTGCATACTTTCGGCACCAATTGTAAGGCAGAAAGTCTAACATTTACTCCTTGGTGGGATTACACGCCCAAATGCGGAAAGTTCGTACGTTCAGGCGGTCGTAAAGCAAAAACAACCAATCAACTGTTGTTTATTAATGCTAAGACTTAAATAAGTATGCACAAGTCAAATACATAAAGTAGTACTAAAATTACAATTCTGGTTTGTACAAACATTTATTAACAAGGTAGATTCTCAAGACTGATTTAAATTTTTTATATTTTTTATTTAATTTGGCAATTTGTTATACAGATTGTATCAAATCAAACGGTCCATAGGACATTCTGTGTGTAAGACAGAGACGATATATAAAGATCTAAAGCATCAAGTAAGAATGAGATAAATGAACGCTAATATAGTTACTGTGGTTACGTAAATAAATAATTACGTACATTGTAAATCTTTTTACCAATTTATCAATTAAAACAACTACAAATAAATTTATTATGTTGGCGGTTAAATTACCACCATAAAACCATTTAATTATTTGGATTTTTTCCCGAACAGTATAAATAGCCATTTTATCAATAATTTCACTAGTGAATACTGACATTTGATAAAATTGTGATTTTTACTGTAGAAAACAAAGACGATACTATCAGATTGTATAACCACAGTAACTATTAGCGATCATTTATCTCATTCTTATTTACTGCTTTAGTGCTTTATATAATATCGTCTCTGTCTTACATACAGAATGTTCTATGGACTGTTTTGATTTGATACAATCTGTATAGTATACATCCTTTACATATTGGCGCTGTACTGTAGCGTGTTTGTATTATATTTCTCTATATAAATCATATCGTTTCCATAGCAACCCTGTTACATTTTAGCTAATAGTCGCGAGCAGCGGTCATTCATGTTTTTACATAATATAACCTCAAAGCTTCTTGCTTGGAATTTATCTGTGTATTTATGTAATTAATTAATTAAGATATTTAATAAGCGCGTGCTTACGACCGAGGTATGAAGAAAATTAGTAAACACCTCACTGGCCGAAAGGGTGATATCTTGCCCCTCGCGCCATGATGTCCTCGGCTTCGCCTCAGGCATCATGGCGTACAGGGTAAGAATATCACACTTTCGGCCCTAGTGGTGTAATATACCTACTATTTAAATTCTAACTTCGAAATTGAATTATTACATAATAACTTGAGTCGATTTTTTCCGCCAATTTAATTCGACTGAAAAAATACATTATTCGGTACGAGTTGTTTGACACGCCTGAATTAAAATGCGGTGTGGAGAACAGAGAAGAGCAGAAAGCAAGACGCAGAGAACAGTGCAGCAGATAAACCGCTATGTAATTAGCCATCGTTATGTTCTCGTAGACATCGACCACAATTCTATCTCCGTCCTTCTCTTTCGTATTGCCCGCCGCCTATAACCGTCTCCCTTCCACTCATTGTCATCCCTTTATTATTGCATAACAATACCACCACACACACACACATCAATCTGTGTTTGTTTAACATATAATAACGTTAATATCGAGTCTTCTATTTGACACTTGGAGCTAGACAATTATGTCCTTCCGGTAAGCAGGGCAAATATTTAATTTGTCCTATTATCCCGGATTCGGGTGAATTAAAAGTTTACTCTGCGATATCTTGATATTTTAGGGCAATTTTATGATAGCATGTAGGTGCCTGTACGTTATCCAAAGCGGCACGTTATCTACTCAATAATATCTAGTCGCACTTAGCTCTGGTTTAAATCTCTGATTTCGCTATTCGCCTTATTTTGTCATAACCTAGACTTATACTCCGAGAGGTGGTGTCAAAATTTATCAGTGATTTATCTCCGACTCAAATGTAATTGATTGAAGAGTTTAACCATTACTCTGTTCGAAATCGAAAGTCAGTCAGCGCGACCGCGGTGGGTGTGGGCGTGGGAGGCTGTGAAACTCGTCGGAAAAACAGAACGAATAGTAGGAACTGAAAAACTCTATTCCTACTATTCGTTCTGAAAATATCGATTTTAAATTCAAACACTGAGCAATTGATATTCTTTTAAAGGCTTCAAACCTCTGACTGACGATGTTTCCCCCGTCGGGAAAGTGACTGACGAGTATTTTCACGTTTAATCATCAATTATTTACAATCTAACAAATTTTCATCAGCAGATTTATCACTTTTTTTCATAGTTTTTCCGACGAGTTTCACAGCCTCCCACGCCCACACCCACCGCGGTCGCGCTGACTGACTTTCGATTTCGAACAGGGTAATGGTTAAACTCTTCAATCAATTACATTTGAGTCGGAGATAAATCACTGATAAATTTTGACACCACCTCCCGGACTATTACATTATAAAGTGGTAAACATGTCCAAGGACATTCCTTTGGTTTGGAACACCTTTTGCTTGACTGCCCACTTTATGAACCCGAAAGGCTGAGCACTAATTTGGCAGAAAGCTTAGATGAAGTCCTCGAAAACACTGCAACAAATATAAAAAAATTACTAGAATTCCTGAAAGTAACTAAGCTAATCAATAAAATTTAAATACCACTCTCTTACCATATAAATTGTATGTATTTTTCCACAAAATATTCTATATAGGTACTTTCCGCTAACTTTATACTTACTGTGGTACAATATCTGATAGCCTAGTTGTCGTACCGTACTGTATGCACGGTGCGACAACTAGGCTATCAGATATAGCCACGAGTTACACACGCTTAGTTGGCAAACTCACCGCGACCTTTGTCCATGTATGGTGGCAACAGTTTACCAACGGCGAAGAGACTCGATTTCCGTGATGTAATTACATACCTACAAGTGTGTACGGAACCCTCGGTGCATGAGTCCGACTCGCACTTGGTCTTTTTTTTTTTTTTTATTTTGTGAGTATAATGTAAGAACCGCATACCTTGCATTGAATAATAACTATTATTATATTAGTTAAAACTATATATTTACTAGTGATGTGCCGGATATCCGTATCCGTATCCGCGGATATCCGAGGGAGAAGAAAGATCCGTATCCGTTAGTTTTTAGCGGATTTTTTACGGATCTTTTACCTTATTAATTTTCAATTCATAGATGAAATTTTATATATATAGGTGATTAGGTAATAACGAAAAACTGCAGTTAATTCCATTCAGATTATTTTTTATTTTTGAAAATCGTATTTGGCACCTTTATATTACAAACATTTATCGTAGTGCGTACCATACCAATAATACATAACTCGAAGGTACTAAAAAACTATCTTTATAATGAGATATTGCACATCGATCTTCGGAAAGAGTCAATCTGTTATGAGAGTTAACTCTTAAAGAGGTCAATAACTTTTTCCCATAACAGATAGTCTCTTTCCAAAGGTCGATGTGCAACATTTACCGCCGCGTACTCTAGGAAAGTTAAGATCCGTATCCGTATCCGCGGAACTTGAAACCAAATATCCGTATTCAGATCCGTATCCGCGGATATACATTTTTAACGATCCGGCACATCACTAATATTTACTCAGATGGATCAAGGCAACCTCTGTAATCAGTTATCCTCAACTGGAAAGTAAAAAAATTCTTCTGTTAACTATGAAAACGATTATTTCGATGTTGAGTGATAGAATTTACTTACAGCATGCTATTACCATGCATTATAAATATTTTTTTCCCAGTGAAATGTAATTTTTTTCTTCGTTAGTACGACTTTTAATGAAAGAATCTTTTATGAAAGGATGGAAATGGGTTTTTTGCTTTTCATAATAAATGCTTAAATCATTTTTACTTCTATTGTTATGTAAAAAAAGATGCCTTCATACCTTCTTGAATATCTAATACAATAATGCACTTTATGCTACAACAAAATGTGTTCTTTTTATTTCCTGTTACATAACCTCTCTCGATTTTCTTTACAAATAGTCGTGTTTTATGAGATGTTAGCTTTTCTTTAACTAAATTCGTTCATGTATAATAAACAAGAAAGTATTTGTTAATTATCTTTTGTTTGTTTGTTTGTTTTCCATATAAATAATGGTCTGGTTTTAAAAGAATTGAAACAAAATTCTCTTCATTAAGATTGTGTTTTTTTTATATTTATTAAGGACGCTAATTGCGAGGTTTAATTAGGTGTAGTGCCATTGAATATTTTCAGCCCCAGATCTAGAGTGGCAGTTTCAGAGGGCGCCAAAATCATAATATAATATGGTTGATATGAAATTCAAATCTTTGATTAACGTCTGAATAGAACTCTTCAAATAAATAAATTGGTCTACAATTTTATTTATTTGAAGAATTGATATGAACCACACCCAACCCGCCCTTTTTCCGATTTATTCAATCTGCTTGTTTTCTGACGGTTTTACGTTCCATGTGATGGCACCCTTACAAATTTATGCCAATGTTAAAATGCCGACTATTAAATATTTGTAAGTTTTTGACGTGATAACGTCTTATAAATTGATGAATCACCAATATTATAAATTGATAAAACACCGGCTGCATGTACGAAAAAGTGTAACGTAACGTTCCTAACGTTCGTAACGCATAACGCGTAACGTTCCGCCTGACCCTGTGCGTGCTTTTTGCTAATTTCTCGCTCAATTTAAATCAGATCGGTTTGAAACCAGTCTTAAACGAAAGAGGAGAACATTTTGCATAGATTTCGTATAACAGAATTTGCCTAAACAGTTTTTTTATACAAATTTATATAGAAAAATAGCTGTATAAATGCAATGTTGTCTAATGCCTGGCGCGACGCGGTCGGTCGTCTTTGTTTGCCGTACATGGAAATTTGAATATAACGTATGTCTTGTCTTAACATGAAAACGGCTGCATTTCTAATGTTTAATTCAATTTTTTGACATTAGTATTTTGTGAAATGCAACGCCTTCTAAGTTAAGTATTGGAATAACTAATTATTATTAGAACATAATACTTTGACAGTTGCAAACGTCACTTTTGACATTTCTTATCATTCCGACACCAAGGATAAGCGGAATGAAACCAAATTTTGGGAGGTTTAGGTTATGTATTACGGAATACGTTATCACGTAAAACTATCGTCCGTAAACCGACTTTACAGACAACCAATTTTTTTAAAGTAATTTATCTCAAACGCTGGAGAAAGGGGGCGCCATTATCAAGTTTCTGCCCCGGTTGGAAAAAGTCGTAGATCCGGGGCTGAATGTTTTTATTTTATTATTATTTTCTTAAGGCAGTTCAGGCATGAGACAATTTTCCGAAGAATTTTGATCAAATTTGAATATTTTATAGTAAACGGTAATGTCTAATATCCGTTTACATTTCAGAGTGATTGCACAGGCCAAATTTAAATTATTTAATCACTTTTTTTACACACTTTTGCTATGTGTCGAGAAACACCAAAGTTAGTAGTGTAGAGGCTACTTCGTTCCGTTTAATAGCAGTGGGGATATGACGTCATTCGGCGGACGTGTCAAATTATTTCGAGGCAACGGTCGTTATTTATACACTTTAACAATTTAATAAGGCAGAATCTTAATATTATATTCTGCAATATTTTTAAATCATTCTACCAGCAAGGTATATAAACCCGTTTTAAATATCTCAGCGTCAAAATGGAAGAAAGTAAAGCTAAATTATAGTTAAAAAAATTGACAATGTCTACCATTTCTTTAGCATCAATTAATTTTTTGTTATATAAAAACAAAAACTCTTTGTACTTAATTTAAACAATCCGCCAGCTGACGTCGTTCCCATGCTTATACTGATTGGTCAGATGGAACGAGGTAACCTCTACTCTACTAATATTAGGGAAATGCCATATTTTTAACTATAACTGAAAAAAGACGTCTTTAAGCACTCAATTATAAACAAATAAATAAATACTTTTTGAAACTTTTTCTGCTTTTAATTTCATCAATGAGTGTTTTTGATAATTGAACGCCAACAATAAGAGTTATTTTGATTGGAATTGACGAGTTACTGCGCTGGAAGTTCAGTGGCGTACACAAATAACTCCAGGTGATGTTCCTTAATTACTGTGATAGAGGAGGCCGAGGAATATTATACGAAAACAAACATTGCATAGCCTTCGGTTAAATATTATATAGCAAAACAACTGACTGGATAGGCACTTGACAGTTGACAGTCGACGTCACGGCTACGTCACGTCATTATTAACAAAGTTGTTGTTAAACATTGACTCACTTCGTTATATCCACCTTATCTATATTTGCCTATACAAAATTATATAACCATCGACACCAAACAACTGACCTATTGTTGACAGCAATAAATCAGCGAGTTTTTTTTTTTTGGTTACTAACTAAAAAGTGTTATGGTAACAATAAAAAACGAAAAAACTCGCCGGTCGCGCTGTTTAAAATTTGAAAAGAAAAATTTAGCGACAAAAAAATTTTTAGATTGTATTTTTTTCTGTATTGGGATTTGACATAAGGCGATACGACATCTATTGACAGAAATTTAAAACATTAGTATATTACATTTCACATGCTGCTAGTATTGCTATATAGTATATAGTGTGACCGGTAATTGCTCGTATTCCTCTTGGGAGAAGAAACTACGATTAATTTGGAAGGATTTAACCTCCATCACTTGGGGGTCGAAAATGTGTCATTTTTTATGATAATAACACTTAAAGAGTTTTTTTTTTAAATTTTTTATTCATTGTAAGTTTTAACACACAACATAAAATATAAATTTTGCGATTTTTAGCTCTAGGAAGGTTGGCCAATTAGTAAGCTCATCAAATTATGAAAAAAATTAGGCCAATATGTGAGATTTTTTTTAACTTCCAAAATTCGGAATTTTGTTAGAAGAAAACCAAAGTAAATTTTCTCGAAAATGACGCATTTCCGACCCCCAAGAGATAGAGGTTAAATCAATCCAAATTAGTAATTTGCTATATAGGTGGCCGGTAACTTATCGTATTCCTCTCGGGATAAGAAACTACGACTAATTTGGAATGATTTGACCTTTAACACTGGAGGGCCGGAAATGCGTAATTTTTTATGATAATGACATTTCTGTGAAGAGATTTTATTTTATTTTTTTTATTTATTGCAAGTTTTAACACACAACATAAAATCTGACAGTAAATTTCGTGGTTTTTAGCTTTAGGAAGGTTGGCCCATTAGTAAGTTATCACGTCATGGAAAAATTAAGTCCAAACAGTGAGAATATTTTTTGAAATGAATACTTCTTTGAAAATGTAACAGAATTTGTCACAAAATTGTACTATTATAGTAACCTTATACAAACAATGATTTTTAGTAATTATTGGTAGCTCAGTGGTAGGATGCTGGTATACCACACAGGAGGCCCGGGTTCGATTACCGTTAGGTGTGCGCAACAATTTGTTATTTTTATTTATTTTTTTAAGTATACCTATTATATATAAGTATAACATTTTCGACTAATTTATCAGAATAATACTTGAGCTATATTTAGATCGGTTTTGAGCTGCATTTATCGTCAGCACATAACAAATAAACATCTATCGCTGACATATACTATAGAAGTGTTCACTGAAACTATCTCATTAAGTCAACACATTTGACGTATGTCGTACATACACATAATACACGACACATGGCTTATGGCAGTAGTGACTAGTGTTACAGTGTATATTATAGTTTGTTGTTAACAGTGTTTGAAAAAAGTTAATAATTCAAACATCATAAACACGGATGTAGTTCATAATTTAATAATCCCCCCCGCCTCATTTCTAGCTCGTGATAGGAGGTACTTAAGGTTGATCCTGCAGTACACCCATTTAAAATTTTCACGCGCCGCCACTGACTAATAATGTGTATTATTAGAAACTAATGCGGGCGTCTATACACTACAATATTCAAATAATAAAAGCGGACGGCGAATGGAAAACTTCAATACGAAACTTTAATGTTGTAGTTTTTAGTGTATGCTTTTGTATTTTCTAGTTAGGACAACTAAATAAGTTAATAAAAACAGACAGAGCTGCCGTTGGCGTTGTCTTTGTCCATCTCAAACAGTGTACACTGTTTGAAATCGATGTGTACATGCTGCTAAAACTGCCAAACTGCTACCGTGTCTTAAAACATTTTCGTAGAGATATTGATTAAGGTAGTACGAGCACCAAGGCAATTTTAAATAAAAGTCTTGATTTTTTTTTTATATGAAGTTGGACTAAGTCTTCACCAATTCTGAAAATTTTAGGGAGGATTGCCCGATTATTTAAATAAATAAATGACTTCAAAAGTAGGCATATTTAAGATTGGTTTTATGGTAAAACGGTAGATGGATGATATGTTTTCATTGATTTCTCCAAAACTAGTCGGTGGAAATTAAAAAAAAAACTATTTAAATTAAAGTTAAAACCTTAATAAATTATTGAAAACAAAAAAAAAACCGTTGTGCTCGACTATTTAAAAAGATATTTAATTAAAAAGATTAAATATCTTTTTAATTAGTCGGGCATAACGTGTTTTTTTTGTTTTCAATAATTTATTAAGGTTTTAGCTTTAATTTAAATAGTTTTTTTTTAATTTCCACCGACTAATTTTGGAGAAATCAATGAACACATAATATCATCCATCTACCGTTTTACCATAAAAAATCAAGCCTTTTGTTTAAAATTGCCTTTGATCTCGTACTACCTTAAATGATGTAAAAATATAATAGCGGGCTACTCCTGGTTTAGTTCGTGAGACAGATGAGCCAGTAGCAAGCATTATTTACAGGAATACAAATACATTTCGTCTTTTCATTTTTACACCGAAAGATTGAGCCACTGTGCTCATTTTTACATATAGTTATAGTAACTACTAAACCTTATTTACACAAATAGAAATTTTTGTTTTTCATTTTGCCACGGAGAGATGGCGTTACTGGGCTCATTTTTAAGGGGAAGTGGTTGTAAGGCGATTTGCATCCGGACGAAAGCCGAAGCGGTCAGTTAGTTATATTATAATATTGTATTGTCATCGGAACTACATACGTATGCAAAATTTCAGCTCAATCGGAAACCGGGAAGTGGTTCAAATATAACTTGATAGATTCGATTTCAGACAGACAGACAGGCAGTCACCGGGAGAGGTAAAACTAAATAAAAGCTTGTAATGATAAAAAGACGTGCGTTTCTCTCTCATATTGGATGTTGTCACAACTACATTGTGTTAACTAAATATAGGGAACGCTAATATACTCTTGTCTTTAGTTAAGGCCCCTGCAGACGAGGCTGGATTTACCGCTAGATTCCTTGCTAGATTTGACTACTAGTTTTCTAGCGCTGTTTTTCCTAATTGCTTTTATGTGCTCGCTTCAGACGAAACGTCTTTTCAAGCTTGTTTTGTGTTGGATCTGGTCCACGCGCAACGACAGTTCAAATATAAGCACAGAGCAATACGTTTCCGTCGTCTGACTCTGAGCAGAATGACACCGTGTTGGTTTGTGGATGTTTGTTCAGTGACAAGATATTGTTTCCTGATTGGTTCTTGCTCATAGCAAGCAGAAGACCTGGCAGGAAAAATAGTTCCTGTTCTAATTATTAAAATCTATCTTGTGAGCTAGCAATGACGTCATTTCCTCGTACCCAACATGCCGGTCAGCAGAAGTCCAAGCAGTGTTTCCAGTCTCGTGTGCAGCGGCCTCTCTACATACATCGCAATCGGAACAACAAAGTATAGGCAATGAAGCTAGTAACAAGCACGATTCCTGATTTATGACGTCACGAAGAGCGTGGCGATCGAAGCTAAAGCTGTTGTTAACACGCTCCCTATCCGCGCGCGCGCGCCTGTACGTATTTGTCTCGCGTGTATTGGTTAGCTAGTGCATAAGCGATTTGCAAGCAAAACGTTCTTTTCCAATCTACTTTGAAATTTAAATTTTTTGCATACATATGAAGTGAGATGGAACAAAAAAAAAACTCATTCTTGATCCACCGTTGGCGCACAAACGATATTAGAGTCACTGTTACCTGCCGTGCATTTGAAATGACCTAACCTTATCTGAAATCGAGATCGAAACAAATCAATCGAGACACGCCTAAACAAGTGCCGTCATTTTCACAACAATCGTTGGCGATATTTGCGTTTATTGTGTTGACTGATCTAATAGAGTCGTATTATAGTTGGAAGAGGCAAAGTCACGGGTTTGTTTTAAAACAAAAAATCCAGCCAATTGGGCGACAGGACCATTCCAACTTCAAAAATGTTGATATTTGATTATAATAAAGAAAATAAAATTTCTGATATCGCGCGAGGTGACGCGGGTAATGGCTAGTATTCAGTATGATATTTGTTATTCGTTGCCATGGTTACCTACACAATATGTTCACGTCATGTAAAAATTAATCAAAACATGCCTAGCTAGTTTATTTCTGGCAAATCCATAAGACAAAAGAGGACTGATTTTTTTTTTATTTTCAAAATATTTCCGAAACTATAAAGTTTAGAAAAAAAAATTTTAAACAAAACTTTCTTGCAAAAATTAATAGAATCATAATCCGTTATAAAAAGTATACGATTATTATATAACAAAGACCGTTATAGCATATATCTCTTCTGCGCATGCGTCGATTTTCCCCAAAATCAATAGGGCTCTTCATATTTGCATACCAAACATCCTCCTAAAATATGGTTTCAATCTGCTCATCCGTTTGACCTGTATCGCGCTCACAGACGCACAGACTTTTTCCAAAAATATGTTTTTTGTATACGGGGGGAGCATCAAACGCTAAAAATATTGTAAAATTTTGAAAAGTAAATTTTGATCTAAAGTTCCATTCTTCAGTAGTAAAATTATCGAAATCCGAGACTATTAATAGCACTTATCTTTCTTGCACTGATGTGCTTTTTGTGCAAACGAAGTTAGCAGTCTCTTCCAATTTTAATAATATGTTGTCGTGTTCCTTCGCCTTCTATTAATGAATATTCGATTTTAATTTCCTTTATTAATAAAGCTATTTACTTTTTCCTAACGATGATAAATTTGCTTCCTTTTCTCGAGCTCTAGCGTTGAACACGCGAACTCCTTTGTATGTTATCTTTTATGTCTTGCAATTGCCCTACCCAATGTTAACGCCTTATGACGATGCTCGATTTCACCAACTCAACTTCGACGCCAAGAAAATCTTGCGACAAGATTTTATATAATAGAAATTTTATAATGTAATGAATGGTTGGGTTTGATTTAATTTCAATTTTATTTTCTTCTTTTTATGGCCATATTCACCGAACGTATAGGTAAGTAGTTATTTATTCGGTTCATTTGTTCTTCAGATATTTATTCCTCCAAATAAATAGCGATAATTCAATTCACTAAACACAATTATGTTTACTGCAGGTATTAATCTATTCTATCTTAGGTTATAAATATTGATTTGCCTGATAAAATAATGATGGCTGTCATATAGATCATAAAACCTAACCTATAAACGTGGAGTATTATATCTACGTTTGCTGTTGTAAATTTGTTTATGTGTTGTTTATTAATCTTTTGTAAAGTGTATAGTTGTGAAGCATTAAAGTTAGTGGAAATTTTGTGTGCAATAAACATTATTATTTTGTGAAAGGAACACGTTTTGACACTAACGCCATCGGTCGAATTTTTGGGCGAACGTCAAACTATTCAACAAAAAGAGCATAGTGTATAGTGCAGTGGATATTTATTCTTTAACTAACTATTCTACCTGATATTTTGTTTGATGAATTGAAAGTAAATTTTATACTAAATAATAAATTTGTTCCAAGTTACTTTCTATCTTTAATAGTGTTCGGTGAATATTGGCATTAGAACATTTTAATAAAAGCTGGTTTTTAAAATTTTTTCTTTGAAAATGATTTTCTTGACGACATCGTTTACCAATCAAAGATCGTCAGATTAAAATAATTAGCGCACTTAATTTATAGTATGTTTAAAAAGAAAAAAGCGAGAAATAAGTAGGTCTTTTTTGAACAGTCTGTATGGTCGGTCGATACAGTGCGCTGGTTAATCTTGACTGGTGGAAGCGAGGCTTTAGAATCGTCAACTCCTGTTTATTTAATTAATGCATACGTCCTGAAATAATATTTATTTTAACTTAATTTCGAAATGACACAAGTTTTCAATCAATAAGCGCCGACGAACCGAGTTTTATTATCAAGTAAACTTTGGTTTTTATTCCCGTATTATTCAACGATTTATTTTGATAGAGTTTATAAAAATAGAATCAATGTACTCAAATTTCAATTGCGACAAACGTTTCGCTGACAATATCAGCATCATCAAAATTCGTCATACTCTAAATGAAGTTACGTGTTTGTAAACTTCTTTCATATTTTAATTGAATTTGTTAGATATTTGAAAAGTTTTGAACAATAATTCAATAATTTTTATTTTTTCGTCTCTTATTTCGAATTTTGTGAAAAATATCTAAGCTTTAAAATTGAAAATAGTTGAAAAAACATTGTTCTTGAGCTCCTATAAAATATCTATTTTTCATCCCTGTATACCGGTAGTAAAACGGCACATTTCGCACTAGCACCTAAAGTAAATTAAACGTTGTCCTAATATCATTTCCACAGTAAAAGTATGATAATTCAAATCTTGCGACAATTTTTTATATCATATAAATTGTATAATGTAATAAATGGTTGGGTTTGATTCAATTTAAAGCTTAATTTCTTCTTTTTAGAGCATATAAAAGTGAGAAACAGAAACCTCTATAATAGAAAGGTGTTTTTACTCATAGACCTCTATAACTGAGACTACTACTTGCCTGTAGTTATATAAGCGATAGTCGAATGTGTTAATAGTTCCACTAAATTTAAGAATGAGTCATAAATAGCTGAACCAACATTGTTTTTGTATCATTGTTTTTTTTGTTAACATCTAGGTCGAATAATAGATAGATAGATAGATAGGTCTCTTTATTTCTGTATGTGCTATATAAAAATAGCGTAGAATGCGTCATAAACATACATAATATAATATAATTACTTATAGCCGGAGAGCTGATGACACAATTTTGGGTACGTATTTTAGGCAGGTTGAAATAATGAAAAAACAGTAATTTATCAATGGCTGAACCTGGAATGGTGAGTCTGCCTGAGCGTTTGCGGTTATTTCGCGCCTGCGCAGCATATGACATCTGCAAAAAAATATCCCCAAAAAACATGTTTTAGGCAACTTGAAACTTTTATAATCTTGGAGTTCAGCATTTATATAATCCAGAAATGAAAATGCCAGAACATTTTGTCGGTTATAAAGTAGGGGCAGAACCCCCCGAAGATATTTTATTAATATACGCAATGAGCACGATACAGGTCAAACGGATGAACGGATTGAAACCAAATTTTGGGAGGATGTTTGGTATGCAGATATGAAAAGCTCTATTGTTTTTGGGGAAAATCGGCGCATGCGCAAAAAAGATATATACTATAACGTTGTTTTTTATATAATAATGATATACTTTTCATAACAGTTTATTATTCTATTTATTTTTTCAAGAAAGTTTTGTGAAAAAAAAATCTAAACTTAATAATTTCGGAAATATTTTGAAAATAAGACAAGAACCAACTGCTGTTTTGTTTTGAAAATCTGCCAGAAAAAAAAATAGTTCACAAAACTTTCTTGAAAAAATAAATAGAATAATAAACTGTTATGAAAAGTATATCATTATTATATAAAAAACAACGTTATAGTATATATCTCCTTTGCGCATGCGCCGATTTTCCCCAAAAACAATAGAGCTTTTCATATCTGCATACCAAACATCCTCCCAAAATTTGGTTTCAATCCGTTCATCCGTTTGACCTGTATCGTGCTCATTGCGTATATTAATAAAATATCTTCGGGGGGTTCTGCCCCTACTTTATAACCGACAAAATGTTCTGGCATTTTCATTTCTGGATTATATAAATGCTGAACTCCAAGATTATAAAAGTTTCAAGTTGCCTAAAACATGTTTTTTGGGGATATTTTTTTGCAGATGTCATATGCTGCGCAGGCGCGAAATAACCGCAAACGCTCAGGCAGACTCACCATTCCAGATTCAGCCATTGATAAATTACTGTTTTTTCATTATTTCAACCTGCCTAAAACACGTACCCAAAATCGTGTCATCAGCTCTTGGGCTATTACTAGATATTAAAATGTATTCAGTACTAAAATTTATATTAAAATATTCATCCATACTGTCTATTACTTTATTTATAAGAAAGTATTTTATAATTTATTTTATATTTTCTTTACTTCTGATTTGATAATTATGTATTTGATTTCTTTTACTGAAATAGCTTTGGTTTTTTTTTTATAAAATAATACTTATACACTTCAAAATAAAAACACTGTAAACAGTAAGAACATTAAAATTCTTGAATAAAAGTCGACATGAGTGTCTTGGTTTAACTCCGGCAATGGCACGGATAACATTTTTCTATCTAATAAAAACATCTTTAAAATTTGTGGAATTTCCCCAAATAATAACACCATAAGTTAAATGACTTTCCACGTACGCATGATACGCAATTAGTAGCGTGTCTCTACATAAAATATGCTTTAAATTATATAATACATAATAGGATTTAGATAGTTTATTTAGTACATTTTTAGTGTGATTTTTATATGACATTTTACTGTCCAGCAGTATTCCAAGAAACTTTACAGAATCTTGTATCACGACAGTATTGTTGTTTGTATTATTGTTTAAAATGACGTTGTTGCCAATATTATCGTAGTTACCAACACGAAAAACTTGAGTTTTTGCAATATTTATCGCTAGTTCATTTTCTGACAACCATTTTGATATAATCCAAAATACATACGTCATGTTTATTACTACATTTTTGGTGTATTTTTATAGACCTCTATAAATGGGATAGGCCACTCCTGTACCTCTATAAGCGAGAAACCTCCATACGCGAAAAAGAGATCGCGGTTCCTTGAACTTTTGCTTATCCAGGTTCGACTGTGCACAACAAATAATATTTTAGTGTTATTTATAAGGAATCTAGTTTAAAGATAGTAAGTTTGTGTTTATTATAGTCATAAACAGAATTTGACAATAAAATAACTAATTAAATACAAGCACTAAAACTTATGCAGATGATTTTATAGATAGTCTTGCTATCGGCTTAATTCCATTTCCAGACCATTAAAGGTACTTCATCTATATAAGAAGAAGTGTAGCATCTAGCATTGCGCCCTTCTGTTGTTGCATAACCGTTTCGGGAGAAGAATTCCCGTTCCGGCCTCCGGGAACCTTGGCTGGCTATAAAGTGTTCATTCGACTGAGAACGAATTTAAAACTTAAATCGACTTTAAAGAAACGATTGTTCTGCGGATGATGATGAAAACTCGGTATGATATCACGTTCGCTATACTCTATACTCCTTGCATATACCTACGTACGATGGTACGTGTAACACTGTAACATATAGATAACCGTTACAATATATATGGTATGGTCAATGTACGGAATCCGGGCAATGTCGACAATGCCCGAGCCACAACGGCCAATGTCCGAAATCGGACAATTTTCAAAAAATAGATTTTTTATAAACATGAAACGCTTACATTTGATTGTATCTGCATCATAAGTTACGATATCATTAACCCTTTATGGAATTTTTATCACTAATATCATATATTTTTCAGCTTTCTATTACAATTATTGATGATTAAAACCATGTATAATTTATTTCCACACATTTTATTTATTTTAATAAATAAAAAAATACAAAAAAATATTACTAATATAAATAATTATATTTTTTATATGATATGGGCAAAAAATAATATATCTCAATGCATTAAATTTTTTGAACCTTGTCCGATTTCTGACATTGCCCAATGTGGCTCGGGCATTGTTGACATTGCTCGGATTTCGGACATTGACCGTAACATATATACAGAGTGTTTTAAAAGTCCCGGAATGGCTTAATATTTTTTATCGGGTAAGCCGACTAAAAATGTTAAAATCGTTTTTTTAATAACTTTTTCCTGTCTATAAAAAACACCGTTATAGCATATATATCTTCTGCGCATGCGACGATTTTCCCCAAAAACAATACGGCTCTTCATATTTGCATACCAAACATCCTTCCAAAATTTGGTTTTAATCCGTTCATCCGTTTGACCTGTACCGTGTTCACAGACTAACAGACGCACAGAATTCTTTCAAAAATATGTTTTTTGGATTCGGGGGACCTCAAAACGGAAAGATATTGTAAGATTTTTGAAAAGTGATTTTTGACCTAAACTAGAATCATTCTCCACTTATGGGTTGGAATGGTAAAATTGCCATAAACGGTTTCGTCTTGAGACCAGTAAAACAGAGTTGTTATAATGTTACAACATGGAAAACCCCACTAATAAAACTCTTTTGTAAAAGTAAATGTTTAGCAATTTAACTTTGCAGCTGGTTTCCTGAGGGCTGGCCCGTTTTATGAAATATTTGAACCCTGTTTTAAGAAGAGAGGGTGAAAATTAATGAAAAACATTCGTTCGAAAATAATTCTATACTTCCGAGAACTGTTTCTTTTGCAGCTCCAAATTACTCGCGTGATCTGTGATCTTTGAACAAGTATAATAGCTCTTTTGGGGGCTTGTCGGCACAGCGGTTGAGCTTGATTAAAATTGACGTATATGTAATAATATTTGATTGTCGTGTAGACGCCGGGAAACGTCTTATACGAACCCCTTCGGTCGTGCAACGCGAGGTGAAAACAGACGAGGGTTGACGAGAACTTTAACAATAAAGCATTCGGCTTTCAGAAAGCATTTTACAGAAAAGCTCTTTAAAGCAATAAACACTCAATGCAGTTTATGAGGCACTAGAGAAGCCAAGTGGCATATTAAATCCCCGCCGCGCCTTACAAACACGCCTGCCAACCTAAAAACCGAACTTGAACCAAAAGCTCGCGTTGTTTGACTGTCATTCGCAGTCGCACTAGGCAGTCGTACAACTACACGTGCATATACGCAAGCAATAATTGACTTAGAGAATGCGCTGATTATTGTGCGAATTAAAGAAAATAAATTATAGTTTAAGGTAGTAAGAGCGCCAAGGCAATTTTAAATAAAAGGCTTGATTTTTTTATATGAAGTTGGACTAAGTCTAAACCAATTCTGAAAATTTTAGGGGGGTTGCCCGATTATTTAAATAAATAAATGACTTCAAAAGTAGGCATATTTAACATTGCCTTTATGGTAAAAGGGTAGATGGATGATATGTTTTCATTGATTTCTCCAAAACAAGTCGGTGGAAATTAAAAAAAAACTATTTCAAAGTTAAAACCTTATTAAATTATTGAAAACAAAAAAAAAACCCCGTTGTGGCCGACTATTTAAAAAGATATTTAATTAAATAGATTAAATATCTTTTTAATTAGTCGGGCACAACGGTTTTTTTTTTTGTTTGCAATAATTTATTAAGGTTTTAACTTTAATTTAAATAGTTTTGTTTTAATTTCCACTGACTAGTTTTGGAGAAATCAATGAAAACACATCATCCATCTACCGAAATATTAAAAAAAATCAAGCCTTTTATTTAAAGTTGCCTTGGTGTTCGTACTACCTTAAAAAAACTGATAAAACACGCTTTAATAGGAAACTGAACTAAAAAGTAAAAAATAATTATTTAGAAAATAATCCAGTTATAGTAAAAAAGCGTGGGGCGCTTGATATTAAATGTTAAAATTATTTCATTGATAGCTAGGTATTTAAAAAAAATAGAGTTATAATGGCAATATAGTAATTGGCACCCCACGCTTTTTTACTATAATTGCATTATTTTGTTAATAATTATTTTCTACTTTTTAGTTCGGTTTGCTATTAAAGCGTATTTTTTTAGTTTTTTTCAACTATAATTTATTTTCTTCATTTTTAGTCTCAAAACAACATCAAAAATATTTTTTTTCAAAGTTATAAAATTCAAATTTTATTCAAAATTTTTACATTCAAATTTGTTTCTACGAAATAATTGTATTGACATCGGCTCTTGACTCGTGTGCAAATTTTCAAATTAATCAGACTTCTTGAAGTTGATGAAAATTACACTGAAAGGTTCCTTTACATACAGGTCAAGCTAATAAAAGCGTGTTAGTAAGGTGGTTGCCAATCTGTATCTCTCTAAAAGAAGAAAAATGTTCTAGAAATGTTAATATAAAAACTGACAAATTATGTTCGTGTTAAAATAATTAAAAAACTTTTATATATAAAATACTGCACGCGAGCTATGAACTAAATTGTTATACGTTAACAAAGTAATAGCTACCTGCTTTGCTGAAATTGACAAACAATAAACATTAATTTTAGTATTAATAACACCAATTGTTTGCTACAATTGTTAAGAAACACCCATTGTTGTCTTCTTCGACAATATTGTAACTATAAATGCCCCCCACGATTTTGTTTTAGTTTAATCAGAGTCCCCTATGGTGACTCATATTTTTTTTTTGGTTTTTAGTACACAATTGACTACAATTAACTTAAAATGCTTGTGTACCTATTTGGGGGCGTTCCCAAATTGCATGAGGCAAATTCGGCGTTTTTTTTCCCCCTTAGTGAAATGCCGTGAGATTTTGCTCGACCCCTCCCTCCTAACCTCACGTGATATTTTTCAAAATGCGTGTTTTTACTGTATATACGTAAATATTTGCTTTATTCTTTTTATTTATTAAGACTAGTATTTTCTTGCGCGAAAAAATACGTGATATTTGCCGAGACCCTCCCTCTCCCCCACTTGAGATTGGATGAAATTTCGTCTCAACCCGTCTCTGCTACGTGAGATTGGATGAGGTTCGGCTCGACCTCCCTCTCACCCACGTGAAATTGATGAGGTTCGGATCGACTCTCCCTCGCCTCCACGTGAGATCGTGTGAGGCTCGGCTCGAGCCCTTCCCCCCACTTAAGATTAATTGAGATTCGGCTCGAACCCCCTTTCCCCCGCGTAACATTGGATGAGGTTCTACTCGACCCGCTCCCCCTCCCCCTAAACGCCTCACGTAATTTGTGAACGCCCAATTTTATCTTTATTTTTTGAAGAACATTTCCACGTTTGTTGCACAGTCCATTCTTTGTGTCGATGCAAACAAAACTCTCACCAGGCAGTGCTGCCAACACACACGTGCGTATGTAAACAAGGCACAAACTGCGATGTTAATAAATCCCCGGTCGCTGTCAACCGTCCCCCTTGTCGTAGGTATACGTCTGTCACTATGGCGCTGCCGTCTGGGGATTGTTGCTTAGTTTGTAGTGTTTAGCGGCTGAATTATTTGTGTGGCTCACGTGTTTTACGTCACTCAGCTTATAATACAGCTGTATAACGCTGACAGGCCGCCAAACAGGATTGCCAACATTAAAAATAATTACTCCCCGCTGACTTCAAATCATTCAAGTTCGCGCGCCTATTTAGACAAAGCACACCGGCGTCGCTGTACTTGTGATTCTTAAGTTAATGGAGCGTACGTCAGTTTTTACCATTCCAACCCACAAGTCGAGGGATAATACTGGTTTAGATCAAGAAATCACTTGTCAAAATTTTACAATATCTTTTCGTTTTGAAGTTCCCAGAATCCAAAAAAAATACTTTTGGAAAAACTTTGTGCGTCTGTTTGTTAGTCTGTGAACACGATACAGTTCAAACGGATGAGCGAATTGAAACCAAATTTTGAGAGGATGTTTGGTATGCAAATATGAAGAGCCCTATTTATTTTGGGGATAATCGGCGCATGCGCTGAAGAAATATATGCTATAACGGTGTTTTTATGTAATAATGGTATACTTTTCGTAACGGATTATTATTCTATTTATTTTTTTTAGAAATTTTCGTTAAATTTTTTTCTTAACTTTATAGTTTCGGAAATATTTATTAAATAAAAAAAAATCAGCTGCTCTTTTGTATTATGGATCTGTCAGAAATAAACTAGTTCGGCATGCTTTGATTAATTTTTACATAACGTGGAACATATTATGTAGGTAACCATGGCATCGAATAGTAAATATCATATTGAATACTAGCTGTTACCCGCGTCACTTCACGCGATATCAGAAATTTTATTTTCTTTATTATAATCAAATGTCGACATTTTTGAAGTTGGAATGGCGCGTCGCCCAATTGGCTGGAATTTTTTAGAAGTAAAACTTTTTTTGACACGGAATGGTAAAATCGATTCACGAGATTGACAATGTAACGAATCGTTGCATTGTACGTCTACCGTTGTACTATATAAAAACCGGCTGTAAAAAATTAAAAAGAGGTGGCCTGCTCGGCTACCTAAAGGTCGTAGGTTCGATCCCGGCGGTTGGTGTCATTTTTTTTTTCAATAATGTCAGTTTTACTTCAAGGCTATTTAGATGTCAATGAATATATTATATTATGATGAACAAATTGCCTAGTTTAATTGCAAATAAAAAATTTAAACGCTTTTGAAATTCACGGAACCCCTAATGGATCAAGATAGTTTTTCGACTGAATTGACATAAACCGCCTTTTCTTGTGACCGTAGATATTGTAATGACGCCTTCTCTGATATTAGCGGTCCTCTTTTGACTCTATTCAACTGCACTTAGCAATACGTCAATCGATGCATGTAAACAATCTATCTAATGTAAGTTCTCATCAAATACGGTGGAAGTTGTGGGATGAATCAAGCCCTTCTCTTCCACCGCATTTCCATATTTAGATGCGTCTTCTTTCTATATTAATTAATGAAGCATGGAGAACGAACAGCGTGCTATGACAGTAATTAGTTTTATTTTATATCAAATTGAAAGCGAGGTGGCATTCGAACCCACGACAGATTGATCCTAAAGCTAGCACGATCCGGTTTTCTGCAGCGTTCTCTTTCTTAACTGAGGACACTTTCACTTATATGGCAAGAATACGCACTGGCGTACTCTAGCTACTTAAATGTTCATTTATTTTAACAAATAAATTATTATTAAATTTAAGTGTCTTCATTACTACAAGATATATTTAATAAATATTTACAAATTTTAAGAACCTATACATCCTTAGAACAGGCAAATTGTTATTATTTGAATTTGTACTGGCACGTGAAGCTCTTTTTCTGAAGCCATTTGGTGGCGGTTAAAAAAAGTTCATTACAACACCGTAATTTAAATACAGACATTTGTTCTACTATTGTAATCGACAGGGCCCTCGCGCCCCAGAGTACGATGTGTGGGATGCACGCGGGCCGACATATTCAAGGGGCGGCAAATAGCCTAGTTGTGTTATGTTTTTTGTACTGTACTGAAAAAATATATAACTGATATTATATCAATTTTATTTGCGTGAAAACTCTTACGAGTAGTTATTTATTTTTTAATGAAATTCGAATTTGAAATATTTCGCGCGCAGTTTTCGATAATAAAGTTTCTATTAATTGCACTTACAGTATTAGTTATTTAGGATTTTTAACGTTTTTCAATTTGACATATCGTCTAGTGAGTTTATCACCAATAAGGGGCGTCAATTATGAATCCGTACGCGGGCGGCGTGAGGCCTACGAGGGCCCTGGTAATCGATGTGAATCGATCTTTAGCCCACACACACACACAAACACCATGACTAGAAGGCTGTGGCGGGTTGTAGTGCATCAAGTGTTCACTACTTGTTGCATTACTCCAATACATGTATAGATAATGTGTGTTTTATAGAGAGTGTTTAGCGTGATACATGCAATCCACTTAGAGACAGAACTAACAAAAACAGTTCATATGAGTGTATATCCTGAAATAATATAATATGATAATCCATGTTGAAATTTTTCGTAAAGGTCCTTTAGATATAAAATATATTAAGGGGATCACCCCATGTGATAGATTGAAAAAATCTAATTTATTTTTTTTTTTTTAATAAATTCATTCCTAAACATATTTATAATGTTGGTAAAATAATTTTATAATATTCGAAGTTGTTGGAAAGATACAGCTGTTGGACGAGGAGGTGTTCGGAGCACTTGGGTACCGAGCCTATTGTGACGGCTCGGCTTGTTACTTGAGACTTTCTAAAACAAATGAGGAGCAAACAAGCAAATCTTGATAAATACACTTTTTTCGTTTTTTTTTTTTGTTATATACATCAATTCTAATGAATTCTGGTGAGCTTTTTGCAGATTAATGGTGAGTTAAGATTTCATAGTTTAAATCGTACTTGAATCTATAATCGCGTTTTTCTCAAAACTGTGTTTTTCTAATTTGTCTTCACGATATCTCAAAAACTGTTTGACCGATTGCTTTGAAATTTTAATGGTGGATGACGGATTAGGATCTTTGGGAAATTCCGAGTGGTTTTATTTTTTTTCGAAGCAAAATTATCGAAAAAAATCACGAAATGTACGAATTAATTTTCAAAAGTCAATTATTCAGTTTTCAATATTTTCGAATAATCCTAGTTCATCCTATTGCCACAGGCTTACAGATAATGCCGTTTAATTTTTTTATTTGAAATAAGCCAATCAGTAGCGTCAACAGCCTTTTCCTCAAGATTGATGTCTTCGGAGTGGTACAACTCCTGATTTTTGTGGAGATTTGTGCTTGAATTTTTTTTATACACTACTGAAATATTAATAAATTGGTATATCATAAAAAGTTAAAAGTTCTATCTTTTAATACAAATCTTTGATTAACGTCTGAATAGAACTCTTCAAGTAAATAAAATTGTCGACCAATTTTTCTCAGACCATACGATATATTGACAAAAAATAATAAAAATACAAATCAATATAACACAAGATGACCTTTCGATCCCGGATCGAAACGTCATCTTGTGTTATATTGATTTGTATTTTTATTATTTTTTGTCAATATATCGTATGGTCTGAGAAAAATTGGTCGACAATTTTATTTACTTGAAGAGTTCTATCTTTTTATTGGTCGTCAAAAAAATTCCTAAAAAATGTCTAAAAAACCGACCGTCACGTGGGGTGACCCCCTTAAAGCAGTTTTCATACTACAATCACATTAAAATCACCAAAATTATACTTATGGGTGCCATTTAGATTTTATCCTGTTTCGATATTATTAAATTATAACTTGTTTTTTGATTGTACTATACTACAACCATTATAAAAGTTTTACAAATGACGCGGATTCATTTAGAATAAAGAAAAAACATTAGTTTTTTTTCAATAATTTAAAAATGTCAGTTACTAACGACTCGCGTAATAGTGTGTTTATTGTATTCGGCGAGTCATTTTCTACAAAAGCTTAAAATATGAAAAACTTTCAAATATTTTCCAATATTAGAGGTCTACTTATTTTGTGTTATCACTGAAATCAATGTGTCTCATTCTGTTATATTGAATAAAAAAAACTCGTTTATTAAGGGGGGATTACAATGTAAAATAAAAAAAGAATCGATTTTCTGTTTACTGGCTAAAAAAACTCCTGTCCTTCCCGAACAAAATGCGAGCACTCCGAGTGCTGCACTCAAAATATTCCCGCCGCTACAGGCATTTGTTTGCGCTCGCGCGTCGTCTGAGCGTTTTCTCTCTGTTGTACTTGTGTCCATAGAGATAGATAAGTAACTAGAGTTCGTTAGTTCGTATGCTTGCCGTAAGTGAAAATGTCCTCAGTTGAGAGAGAGAACGCTGCTGAAAATCCAGAAAACCAGATATTTGTTTACTCAAATCAGCATTGTTTTGTATCATTAGTTACCATAGAGATAAGGAACTTTTCTCTCTCTGAATTGCATACACTTTCACGGCTCACTCGCGTACTTTAGTCTAATATCTCTCTATGGTTGTGTCAGACAACTGACATGTGCTCCTGCTATCCCCTCCTATTTTCGTCGCAATCGACGAAATTGGGCTGCTGTATGGTCCCAGCGTTGATTCGGACTGGTAAGATTTTTTTTTTAAGTTATTACCAAAATAATCCGTTTTTGTCTTTGAAAATATTTTATTTGTATTCACTGATTCAGACATTACAAAAGAAATATTTAATCAATGGGTACCTATGTACTATGAATGAATAAATTAGGGGTTATGGCCTAATAGCCCGTTATGCACGTCATCCGAGAAGAATTTTTGTGCTCCCCCTTGACCTGGATCTAGTCCTCCAATAATTTGGATATTCTCATGAACTCCAGAAGGTTGGTGACTAGATTGTCCTGAGGAATTAATCCACTCTCATCAATGTATCCAAAGATGGTTGTTCTCCTGTAGGCTAGAGCCTCGCATCGAACAGTAAATGATTGACTGATTGAATTAATGCATGAGTAAGTTAAGGGTTATGGCTTAATATCCCGTTATGCTCGTCATCCTAAAAGAATTTTTTCCTCCCCCTTGTTCTGGATCTTTTCATGAACTCCAGTAAATTGGTGACTAGATTGTCCTGAGGAATTATTCCACTCTCATCAATGTATCCAAAGATGGTTGTTCTCCTGTAGGCTAGGGCCTCACATTCGAACAGTAGATGGTTGGCTGTTTCGTCCTCCATTTCGCAATATCTACATTGTGTCGATTCCTGACGTATCCCCATCGTGTGTAGATAGGTATGTACTATACTGAACTATAGTGGATGTTTACTGAATTTAACGTAATTTTCTAAACAAATATTGAATTTGTAAAAGTACCTATTAAAAAAAAAAGTATCCAAAACTTATTTATTATACGCGCTCGTCGAAATTAACGTGAGACCTTGCAGGCAAAACGTGTGAGAATTTTAATAAAGTGCAAAAATATATCATTTAGTTGCATCATTTTTCAACATTTTTTTTTTGGACATGATGGATTTTACAAATTTAAATTAATGTGAAGTGTTCCGTTCCTACACAGTGCAAGTTTTTAAAATAAAAGCGAACATTTACAAAATTATTAATGACGTGAATATATGCACTTTTAGATTTATTGCACTTTTGACGGTTACACTCTGTATGTTAAACACCAGAAGCAGCTTCCCATATGTGTTTATATAAGCCGGCAGCTATAACTAATAAGCAATTATTAGTATTAGCAATTTACAGTGACCTATTATTATAATCACTTCATGTCACCACTACTATAGCAACACTAAAATTGGAAGACTAACGCTGGGCTGCAGAAAGGATTGCTAAAAAATTTGACAATAGCCTTACGTTGTGAACATAGATATTTCTCCATATGAAAAGCACTGTAGAGTTTTATATCGATCCTGCTCGAAAAATAAGTTGATCGACTGAAACGATATTTTTATTATCTATAATAATATATAAAACTGAAGAGTTTGTTTGTTTAAACGCGCTAATCTCAGGAACTACTGGTTCAAATTGAAAAAAAATGTTTTTCTTGGATAGCCCATTTATCTAGGAAGACTATAGGGCCTATAGTCTTCCTCGATAAATGGGCTATCCAACAAAAACATATATAGCGTATAGTATAGGCTATATAATATTACGCTACGATTATTAGGAGCGGAGCTTTAATGAAAAATGTTGCAAAATGTATTTCAAAAATAAGCTTCTATTCATGTGAAATGCACTAACTAGATATACTCATATTATTAGCGTTGTGAGAACACAACCTCAGGTGGGGCTCATTCGGTTGAGCATGCGACTGTCAATATCAAGGTCGTGGGTTCGAGCCTAACGTTGGGCGAATATATTTTTATTTATTTTTTTTTATTTTTTACATTGCTTTCTTCTAAGGCTTACATTTAAACTTATTTTAATTTTATTTAACTAATTTAAAAAATTATTAGTTAAAAAAAGTTTAAATACTGCTTTTTATCGACAAAAACTTTTGAAGGGTAACTCCGATCATCATGAAATTTGGACACAACATTCATCTCAGTAAACTCATGTTCCTCCCTTCCCCATTCGTTATTTTACACCCGGGTGAAACCGGAAGGGAACGCTAGTAGGTATATATATATATATATATATATTCAGCCAGGTCTTTGATTTTGTATTCTGATATTGCAAAAAAAGTGTTACACAAATTTTGATGCTTCCTCAAATACCTATCCAAAAATGTTTGATAGCTCTCGGACTATTACTTTGCTCGAGTTAATACCGATTTTTGGGCTACTGGTAAGAAGATAGAAAGCTTGGTTATCGGCCAAGAATTTTCGTTATAAGAAGTTCGGTATCAGTTCTTATGGAAAACCAACCAGATTCAACTAGTGTCACGCTTTTATTTGTATGTTATTTTTCAATTTGTTGGAAGCTTATAAGGAACTGCTATTGATTTATTATTATTACTCTTTTGGAATATGAAACCACGAAACGCATTGATGGTTATAGATTGAATTCGTAAGCGGTTGTCATTAATATAACCTTTATTTTACTTGATACAAATTGCCTTTTAACAATCGTTGTTCAAACATTCAACGGACAGCTTAAAGTATTCATTAATCTGAAATATTCGACTGTCCGTTGTTTTCAATAGCGAATGCATCAAAACTTGTTGATTCCATATATTTAATAACTTCTATATTGCGAGTGGCCATAAATGGAAGAGTGGCTCATGAAGTAAGACAGCAAATGACTGTTTTCTATCTCTTTCTTTTTACTTGACCCGTTGTGCGCAAGTGTCGCGTCTGTAGTGGGGTAATTAGTGAGTGAAATAGAGCAAGCCACCTCCCTTTCACAGCTTTGTTCCATGTGCAAACTGACGTGCATCCAAGTGAGACAGACGTATAAATGACTGCACCGTGGTGTTTAAGTCTTTCTCCCGATCTTTGCTAACAATATAGAGGATATTAAATATATGGTCGATGTGTAATTTGTATGTTATATATCTATTGCGTGGATTATTATTTTGTGTCGCATTATGTTAAAGCGAGCGCCAGTCAGAAAATAATCACACACGAAATATGTACCGTAATACCCCGGCATACGCGGGTTCGGAGTTACGCGATTTTTAAAATTTTTAAATAATTTGAGAAGTTCAAGAACGGTCCCATCTATCGCGGGATATTACTGTATATAGTATTTTTTTACGTATGTCCTATGAAACAGTTGATTTTTATTTAATTTTTAAAATTTTTGACTGTTTAATTTTGAACAAAAGCACCTTTAATTGTGGGCAGCGTTCAATTCTCATGCGACTAACGGCTGCGTTTATTTTCGTTTACTCAACTTTACAGCACTAGTGTGTCGACTGCTTCGTATCAAAAATTCTTTTATATAGGATCTCGTAACACTTTTGAGCCACCAGGACCACACCTTTTTTAATTTTTTTTGAAGTGAAAACTTCTTTAGCGGCGTTGTACACTTTTTTTGTAATCGGTAAAAAATGTTAAACTTGCGTCAGATTGAAAATTCGTAAGACCTGATCGAAAATGCGTAAGACCTGATCGAAAATTCGTAAGACGAAAACTTTTGTACACTTTTTTTGTAATGGGTAAAAAATGTTAAACTCGCGTCAGATCGAAAATTCGTATGACGTTAATATTCAAGTTTTCACTTCTGCCGGCACTTCCGAAGTGCTTGCTTTTTTTTTAATCTTATTTCGTGTGGTTTCGTTGTCCAAGCACCAAATTTTGGTTCACCCTGTCCATAATTTAATCATAATGTAATCCAAATTGATAAATTGTATGCTATAGACGTTCATAACGTGTTCCATATATTACAAAGGAATTTTTTTTAATTTGAAATCATTAATTTTTTATTGCTCCAAACGTGAAGTTGATTTTATCAGCTAATTAACTTAAAAAAAAATAGTGTCGCAACACTTGAAGCAAGTGTAACTTCTTGTGTAAAGGCCGCTGCACACAAGGCTGGTTTTGTCGCTAGATTTGGTAGCTAGATTTCAAGCGTGCTGTGACGCTAGCTTTCGTGATTGCTTCACACGATGCGTGTATTGAAGCTTGCTCGCTTGGTTTGGTGCGCGCGCAGTGACAGTTTGAATGGAAACAAAAGTGAACGTTTATTGTCTCTGAACAGACCACACACTATGACTCCATGTTTTGTTTGTGGGCGTTCGCCCATGTCGTCCACGTGGCAAGATACTGTTTCCTGATTGGTTCTTGCTTAAAACAAGCAGACGAACAAGCACGAAAAATGACCCCCCGTTCTAGTTTATAAAAAATCTTGTGACCACGCACGCGAGCCCGCAGTGACGTCATTTCCATCTTCGCAGCCAGCACAGCGGATTTTTAGTATGCAAGTCTCTATGATTTGGCGTTTTTAAAACGGTGTAGATATAGTATAAGTTGTATCGTGAAATATTTTACGCAAATGTTAAGCGGCCCAAACGCGCATAAGAAGTTGTACTTCAAAAAATTTGTCAGTATCGTTGAAAAGTCACGGTAGGCACAGTCGTGTAACAAAAATCGATGGCATGTTTTTAAGGGATGAAGTTTTTTATCGAGTCGATAACTAAAATTGTTCTATGATTAAAATTAATTTTTGGTCAAATAAATTATGTTAATTTTGACTGTTCAATTCAACTTGAACAAGTGTATATGTTCAAGGCAAGGAATTCGATCGAGCAGTTTGATCAATTTTTTTTTTTTGGTCAACTGAATGTCCAATTTGTTCAAATTATTTAATGAAGCGTAATCGATCAAGTCAAGTAGTTTGATCAACATTTTTTTTGTTCAACTGAACGTTTAATTTCTTCACGTCATTTAATCGAGTGTAATTTGATCAAGACAAGTAATTCGGTCAAGTAGATTGTTCTATGGTTCAGACACCATCATTCGACGTGTAATAATCCAGTGATACGTTATCTTGACGGACGGCTACAGGCACAAGCCGCGGTATGTTGAGAATCCATTCTCGGTCGAGTACCGTTGCTCCACTCGTATCGCACACGAGTCTACGAGAAGCGCGCGCACTTGTTTTCCGTGTATAGCGCGGCGTATGCCATGTCCTGCGCTTCGGCTGTATTCAGTATTAACGCAGCTCTAAAAGCACAGGCGTCACTCGTCAAACAGTCTGACGTTTTTCTGACGGCGCGCGATGCGATTTTGTTCAATCGACATTCATCAATGAAAATCGATACTGATTAAATAATTATCGATTGCGTGATTCAAATATACTGTCACCATCGAGACAGCGGTTCATTAAATTTGTAAAGTTGTGTTTGTGTGTTGATATCAATTATATTTTAATCAGTTGTTCACAAACAAAAGAATATATAAAACAAAAGTACTCTGAAGTTTATCAGTGTGTTTATGTAATTATTTATTTAAAACGGGTTCGTATTGTTGGTAGACCAATTAAATCGCGTATGCATTTTTGATCGCATACTGTTGGATAATTAATTAATTGGAAATTGTGAATGAACTTAATTTACGGTAATTAATTTGTGTTTAAAAAAAATGAAACGTTAGATGAATGTTGTAATTTAAGGGTTTGTAACAGTTTAAAAGTTGAATTATAGCTGAAACAAAACATTCTTTAATTAAATGCGAAGCAAATAATTAATTTTGTGCAGCAAATCTCTTTTTAACTTGTTGAAGTTGTATCGAGTGTCACAGTATTTATGGATCGCCGTTGAAAGTCGGCAGTTCCATGTCAAAAATTTAATAGAGTCAGAAAGTTTACTCAAAAATATTATGACGTTTTTTTAAAAACAGGGGTTTTTAATAAGCTTAAATTGAATCATTTATTTTCTAAGACCGCCAAGTGCCAGATTTTTGTGATCTTAGTACCAGGTCGTATTTATAATTTTAGAAAGATAGTAAAATATAGACGCGCAACAAGTAAGGACATAAGCATATACTTTTAAAATACTGTAATAATTTTTTTTAGTATAAAATAATCTAGGACTTCTATTTTTTAATTTATTTTTAACCACCAACTGTCAAAGTTATTTGGCCCCATTAAAATTTTTAATTGATTATTCTTATTAATACTACTTAAATCAGATACGAGGCTGATAATTTCACAAAATAAGCGTTTCGAGATATTGGAAATTTAAAATCTATTTCACTTATTTGTTGAAATCTGTTTTAAGTATTTCTTATTTCTGTTTTTTCCTCTCTGACATTTTTACAATACTGCAACCAATTTTTAAAATTGCTTTTTCTCTTGTCGGTCCATATAATAAAATAACCAATGGATTATTTTACTAATTCTCAAATTCCGAATTTCTAACAGATAAATTAACGGCATCTCCACAATTTTGATTTTTCTAAAACTCAAATTTTGCCTATTGCTGAATTTTTGTAGCGACATTTATAAGAAAAAAAAATGTGAAGAAAAATATTATATTAGATTTATTTATTGTACTACGTTTCGTCTATATATTTAGACTTTTTTAAGTATTGCAAAATAAATAACAATTTTTATTTTTATATGTTATTTCTTTTGCAGAACTTGGAAAAGTCGCACAATAAATACATTTATCTATTATATTTTTATATACATACTTACCTACGATTTTTTTTTATCGTTATGATATATATTTTTATAAGAATTTTTTTATTCATTAATGTAAGCAAATATGGCCTACTATTAAATTCAAATTTAATATTTCATCAAGTGAATTATTTAATTATATTACTGGCAATTCTCAAACTGGGTTGAAAAAGTTCCTCCGACTGACAAACCTAAATGTTTGGATTCCGTTAAAAATCATTGTTGGGTTTAATTTTTTTAATTAAATAGTTTGTATAGAAAAATGATACCATTATCTCGGAATCACATAAAAAAATAGATATATTTCAGTTTCATACACTCTTAAATAGAATGTATATTTTATATTGAATACGGTTTTTATTATAATATAGCGGCCCGGTAGATTGTAGATTGCCATCGTTTTTTTGTCGACTTACATTGCAAAATCGGTCTCCACGAAAAACACTTTTATTTTAACGCAATAATATAGCCTATGTCCATCCTGAAGGTCTATTCTTAATAGTGGTGAAATTTTTTTTGAAATCGGATGAGTAGTTTCGGAGATTACCTCCTACATCCAAACTTACAAACTTTACCTCTTTATAATATTAGTCTAAATTAGTAGATATTCTCAAGAATTCGTGTTTCTTCTTTGTCTGTTAAATAAGTAAACAAAACAAAAAAAAATCCAAACATTAAGTTCTGTAAAAATAATTCTAATGTGTCAGAGAAAAATAAAATCTGAATCGACACTAGGCCCACACAAATCTGTCAGCTGGTGATTAAAAAAATACACACTTTTAACATTATAGTACCAAAATTAGGTAACTCAAATTGAAAATATAAATCTGTACTAGGCACAAACAACCCTAGCAACTGGTGGTCTTAAAAAAATATATAAAATTTATTGAAAACACCGTGTTTTAAAAAGTCTGCCATAGAATTTACTGTAGGTTATTACGTAAACGCCTAATAAAGTTGTTATATAACATCGGATATGAACTTCATAAGAGCTGTTTTCTGATACCTTAGGTACCTGTGTACTACATACAGAGACACGTTATATGCAGCAAAATTGTATTTTTAATAAAACCGACATGTTTGCGATAATTGAATTCTTTCGCAAAATTTTCAAAAAAATATCAGGGCTTACTAGTGGGTCAAAATTACCAAAATATATTGCAGTAGGATTTATAACAATGGCGTCTTTTAGGTAAAAAATTTTCACCTCAAACAAATAATTTTGTATAAAATTTTCTACAAAAAGTCTACAAAGTTCAATCTCTATAAAATCGATAGTTATCTCTACCAAAAAATATATTATATACTAGCTTTTACCCGCAACTTCGTCCGCGTGAAATTAATGTGTATACAATCGATTAAAAAAATCGTAAATTCAAGCAAGACTAATTCAAGGCCCCATGAACAATGTTTTTTGTTTTACTATCTTTCGCAAAAACATAAAGATTTTGTGGATTCGGTACACGTGAGCAAGTCACATATGACTGGTCGTGCGAAAAACATATTTTTACTAAACGAATGTCAGCTACCAGTGTTTCCAATTGGGCTTTGTTTATAGTTATTCCGAAAGCAGTTTTAATGAAAATTGTAATCTTTCAAATTGAAAAGACAAATCCGTTGGTATAATTGGCATTCGTGGTATTAAAACACTGTCTCCTTTAGATTTGCCACTAATTATAGTAGTCCTATCAATATTTCGACCCAGATGAGAAACTTGTTCACGTGTACCATTACACAATTTGGGCGCATCAAGATTTCGCATTAAAAGTACCGGGACACCCACTGTTCACCTTAATTTATGAAGGGTTAATTTAAAAAAAAAATGTAGTTTATGTCCTTTCCCAGAGTTTAAACAATCTCCGTATTAAATTTCATCACAATCGGTCCAGCGGTTTGGCTTTGAAAGCGTAACTTCATGCAATATTAGAACCCCTACTTCATCCCCATAAGGGTTGCATTTTGAAAAAAAAGTAGCCTATGTCCTTCCCCAGACTTCAAACGATCTACATATTGAATTTCATCACAATCGGCTCAACGGTTTGGTCTTAAAAGCGTAACAGATACTTTTGCATAAATGATATTGGTATGGTATAACGTGCCGGTATATGTAACGTGCATGTACTTTTTGCTACCAGAAAACGAACATACCTCTCCAGGCCGCAATGTTAAATACAAACTGCTGTTGGACTTTATAATTTGAAACCAACTCGTTTAGTATTTGGCTTCGAGCCCGAAACCAATTTCCTGGCACGTTTATAATAATTATTAAGCTCATTAGCTTTATTACACTCGTGTTATGTATGCATTGTGATCGAATACTTTTAGAACAGTCTGTAAGTTGCATCATCTCTACATGGATATACTTTTTAATTAACTCTAAATGCGACTCTTGCCCGAGTTAATTTCGATTCCAATTTGGATTTTCTTAAAATACAAGAAATGCTTGGATGAGTTCAGTTTTATGTTGTAGAATACGTTCGTTAATATAAGAGTCTACAACAGTTTTGAGCTCTCGTGTAATACAGACAAAAAAGAAGAATTAATTGAACCGTAGTTTTTTTGTTAATAAGAGGATTTTTAAACAAGCGCGTTTGAAATTTTTAAAATATAAAAATATTTTATATTCTAGAATTTTATGTAAGCTCAACAGTTCAAATAATTGAAAAGTAGACTGAAAGGTTGAAAAAATATAAAAAATCCGTTTATTGTGAAAAAATCAAAATCAAATATATGACTGTTTCCTGCTAGAAATCATTTCTATAAATGCAGGATGTCCCACGACATGACTGCCATAGACTGGGACTGTGTTGCTGGGGTGATTTCGGGTCAAAAATGTCTAATGAACATATACCCGAAACGCTATCCTAACTGAGCTAGAAGCATTTGAAATTTTAGATAAGTAGTAGTAGGAATTCCCTACTAATTTAAAAACCATTTAAAAAGAAATCGCTTTATTGAATTACTTGCTCAAAATGTTCACCCAGTTGCTGTATATATAGTCTAGCTCTTCTTAGAATTGAAGTGGTAGCTCTGCGAAGAGTCATAGGATCAGCACGAATAAATACTAATAGTGATTCACAGCCACCTAGTCTTTTTAATAATAACAAAACCAACAGCCGAACCTAATACCTGCATTAGTGGGCTTACTTATTTAAAATTTCAAATGCTTCTAGCTCAGTTAGGATAGCGTTCCGGGTATATGTTCATTAGACATTTTTGACTTGAAATTACCCCAGCAACACAGTTCCAGACTATGGCACTCATGTCGTGGGACATCCTGTATAATGGCGTTGATTTAATAATATGAAGGTACAATTTTTTAAATAAATAAGATTTGGCAATTTTTTAAATTTTAATTATAGCCTACGTCACTAACGCCGATCGCGTGGCTATAGTAGTGCGTAGTGTTATTATAAGTGCATAGGCGTTGGTGACGTCACTCGTTCGATTGGAATTATGGAGACGTGGTTTATTTTGACTTTAAACTTTTATTGTGGAGCCATTTTAGACGCTAGACAAAAAAAATCGACGGCATTATTTAAGTGAGAAGTCTCTAGGTCCAACGATTTAAAAAATAAAAAAAGTTGAAATTATAAAAAGGGTCTTCATAAGTCCTTACACTAAAATATCATTCATGTTAATGAATATTTTGAAGTTTATTGTTCTATTTCATAAATACTGTGATTCTCGATACACTATTTTTTTTTTTAATTTAGTGTAAATCTAGTTATTTATAAACAAAATATAAAAAAACATTTGTTGATATTTTTGACATTAATAGCAAACGTGTACTGTTCTTCAGAAAAACTGATTCCTGAAACGTTTTACTTCAAGTCGTTTGGATTTACTCGCAGGAATATGAAAGGTTATATTTTTATTTATTTTGTATCCTGCTACAATCTGTATTATGTTACACTAGACTGCCTCTTATTCAAGATCGATCTTAACTAATTGGTGGAATATCTTTACAGAGCTGTTTGTATGATTTAAATAAAATAATACTAAATCAATAAAGTCTGTGACCTATTTTTGATCGAAGTCGAATGTTTTACCGAAGGTTCAATTTTTGGCCGATTACGGTCGGACTCTACTAATTAAACTTATTTGTCCCCTTGCATATGTTTAATTTTTGAAAACATGTTTATGAAGAGATATAATTTTTATATTTAAAATTTCGGTGTGCATGTGTTCGTATCTCTCCTCCTAAACCGCTTGACTGATTTTGATGAATTTTTTGTACTTATGGGGTCACCTGAGAATGGTTCCTAGCTATAGTTAGACCCGAAAAGTGGCGTTGTTGTCGAGAACAAGGTTTTTTTTTGAAATTTTTCTTTCCATCGTGTAGGTCCATTCTAGATATTGGTGAAAAGATATTTGAAATCGGATGAGTAGTTTCGGAGATTACCTCCTATAGCCAAACTTACAAATTTTACCTCTTTATAATATTAGGTAGTATAGATATTAGTAATTCTGAACGCTCTTATTTAACATGATTTTGTATGAATTGGGTATTTATGCTTGACCAAAATATCCTTGATCAAAATGTGCCGTTTTGAATTTTTTTGCATTTTATTGTTTTTTTTTTTTTATTTTCTTATGTTCCTTGTAAGTAATTGAATTTGATTTCATCAAATTTTTTAACCCTTTACAACCGACTTTATACGAGCGTGGCTATCGACAATTTTTTATTTCTCCGTGAAACAGATTAATTTTTTTGAGCGCAACCGGTTTCGCGCGGTTATTTCGTGCAGGTTATTTTTACAGTTAAACAGGGGTACACAATTTTTTTTATTAATTTTCCTAGATTCTTTGGTCCCTAAATAATCAAAAACAAAAAAAAGTTTCGCCGGTTATAAAAGGTTAAAGACTAAAATGCATTTTTTTTTTAATGTTTGTACGATAATTTAATGCCACCAGCTGTTAGAGTTATGTAGCCTAGTATCAATTTATATTTTTAATTTAATTATTATTAGACTTATACCTATATTAATAAATAAATTGAATATTAAAAATATAGGTAGCCAATTCTCGGATTAGAAATTGGGAGTTTTAATAAACGAGTCATGAAAACAAACGATCCCCGCGATCTCGGCTATTCTCAAATGCTATTCGTATTACAAAAGCTACCGGTGAGAGCACTCGCATTCGGGAGGTACCGGATACGAATCCCGGCGGGGGAAAATGTGGCTGGGAGTTTTTCCCACTGCCTCTCGCCGAGAAACGGTAATTCCTGTACCGGCCATCTTGTTGACGTTTTCCATGGTTTTCACTCAACAATTCCAGACAAATATCGAGATGGTTTAAAGGCTATGATCGATTACCTGTCAAACTCTTATGCTCAAAATTTGCCTACCTTTTCCTAATTTCCTACAAAAATTCCTTCGTACGCCCATCTCTATTAATTAAGTGAAAGTTTAAAAATGTAGAAAATAACGGGAAGTGTTGTAGAAAAAAAATAGTAATGGTGCGAACGGCGTCTGTTATGACATAAAGTCGAGAAACGGACGTTAAACGCATTATATTATTATTATTACTATATTATTATTATTATACTACAAAAGCAATTCAAAACAAAAACAATTCCCCATGTTATTTTCCTACAGAACCGCAGTCCACGGGGGGTACAATTTTTGTTAGTACATTATATAGTTCAACGCGCTGTGTAGACTCTAGTATTTGAGCCCGAGGCCGTCTCAAAGTTTTCAACTGCCCCTTTTGACATTTTACTGCTTGTTAAAAAGTTTTCTCTCTATGTATGATAAAAACGATCTCACGTACCTTATGCGTGCATTTTTTTATTGAACGAATAAAGCTTCTTTGTCGAATATAGTTGACATCAGAATTCCTTCCGGCTGTAAATTGAATGTATTTGAAACTTAAATGACACCATCTGCGCTACTTCTTCTACTAAACACAAGTTGATCAACTTATCCAGTGTTACCAGCCACCCAACATAACTCAATGTTCACGAACAAGTAAAAAAAAACATTTACAGTGTAAACTCTATATAGCGACACTCAAGGGCCTGTGCACTTTGTGGCGTTATTGAGAATTGTCGTTAAACGGAGAGAAGAAATAATCCATTAATATTGTTTTACTATAATATGTATTTACTCATAATCTATACTAATATATAAAGCTGAAGAGTTTGTTTGTTTGTTTGAACGCGCTAATCTCAGGAACTACTGGTTCAAATTGAAAAATGTTTATTTGTTGGATAGCCCATTTATCGAGGAAGGCTATAGGCTTTATAATATTACGCTACGACTATTAGGAGCGGGGCTTCAATGAAAAATGTTGCAAAATGTATCTCAAAAATAAGCTTCTATTCATGTGAAATGCACTAACTAAATATACTCATATTAGCGTTGTGAGAACACAACCTCAGGTGGCTCAATCGGTAGAGCATGCGACTGTCAATATCAGGGTATGGGTTCGAGCCCCACGTTGGGCGGATATATTTTTATTTTTTTTCTACATTGCTTTCTTCTAAGGCTATTTTAATTTTATTTAATTAATTTAAAAAAAAAAAACATTAGTTAAAAAGAGTTTAAATACTGCTTTTTATCGACAAAAACTTTTGAACGGTAACTCCGATCATCATGAAATTTGGACACAACATTCATCTCGGTAAATTAAGATGAATGTGTGTACTCATGTTCCTCCCTTCCCCATTCGTTCTTTTACACCCGGGTGAAACCGGACGGGACCGCTAGTAGGTATATAAAATTTACAACTGACGCCTCTATTGCGCGTATAAATAAAACTTTTTCGTCAATACACAAAGATTTTTTTTACTCGCCATGTTCATAACTTGCAAGTTTGTGATTGAACTAGCGTAGGGTTTTTTTTAACTTTTCCCTATATACAAAAAAAAAATAAAAATGGTAACACATAAGACTACTAATAAACAACATTTATGTTAGCATTAAGCTTATTCCACTGGGTAATTAATAAGGAACCAGAATATAAAAATATGTAAAATTGTAACTTACTTTTATAATATGACAATAAAATCTTATCTTATCTTATCTTATCTTGTGATTGAAAAATGGCAGTTTAGCTTATCACTAGTTTCATGGTCTCTACATGGTGAAGAAGCGAATTTTAAATGCACGTCTTTTCGCCCGTCCTTATGCAAGGATTAACCAGTTCTAACAATAGAAATTGCGATTAAATGATTGGAAAGTTTATATTTATAAAATTAAATCCGTTGTTAAGGTGTTCGGCCGTGTTGAGACGCCATTTAAAAAAACAAGAGAACTGCGCGTGGTAGTATTTTATGTTTCAAAAGTGAATTATTATGTAATTTGCTTATGTCGTGTTGAAGTGAGGTTAATTTTAAGATTACATATAATTTCCATTGTCGGGGCGTTTTACAGGGCTGTCCGTCCGTCCGTGTTGCGTATATTCAAGCCATAAAGCCAATTGCTCGTTAATAAAATGCACGACCAATGTTTATTATTGTTGCAGCTCCGGCTTTTGTGCAGTAATATGATTTTCATCATGCAACAGCTATTGCTATCGGGGTTGTCCAATAAATTGTCATTACGACCTATTCTGTAATTTCGCTCTAAAACAACATGTCTCTAATAACATACTTAAAAAGAATAAACCTCTTTCAAAAAAGCCACCAAAAAGCATCAAATAATAAATTTTAAGTTCGATGCCAATTTAATAAACGTACATAGATACACAAAAAGTTAGAGAAAATAAATTGGCACCGACTTCAATTATTTTACGCTTATTTTTGTTTTTCTTTTTAAGGTAGTTTGGGAGCCGCAGTCCCAAGCCAAACAAATGACTTTTTTTCCTCAAATAATTATCCAAATCATGCTATAATAATTAATAGAAATTCACATAAAAATTTATTTGATTTAATTTAATGCGAATTATAATTAAATAATTATAGTAATGTAATTAATAAAATATTAATTGGTTAGTACTCAGCTGTCACTAGTCACTGTCACTACAACAACAGAGATAGAGGCCACAATCAGTATAAAAAAATTAATAAAATCAAAAGTACGTGGTAAATTATTCTGAAATATTTGCAGCGTGTATTTCAGACATCGTTCTATCCATTAAAAAGTTTTTTTTGTGGGGTAAAGTTTGTCAATTTTTTACAAACCCTCAATTTCCGGAGTTATTGAACAACGACACTCGTGTATTTTTGCATAACTTTAATTAATTATATCTCTTAAACGGTGTGGTAAAAAAATCTGATTATTTTTCTGTAGGTGTCTTTAATTATAATCTTTTGAATAAATATAAAAAAAATGTAGGGTCAAGTTTAAGTCATTTGGCTACCAAACTACCTTAATTTTCTTTTTAAATTTGAGTCTTGAATTACAGTTAAGGGGACGTATTCCACACCCACGTATGCCATTTTATCATTTATTTGAAAAACATAATTTTTAGTTTTTGTTTTTGGTTCGGAGTAATATCATATTACTTTCAAAAATTTTCGGAAGGGGGTTACCGATTCTCTAAAAAAAGTTTTTTCTTTTTAACGTTCCAATATTATTATTTTTTTTTATTTGACAGAGAAAAAAAAAGAACATGCAATTTAGCATCTATATTATTAAGGACTCAAAAAGTGACCCCACAATCAGTAGCAAGAAATTAGTAGTATAAATATAAATATAAAATACTGTAGTATATACATTTTTACTGGACATTTTAATAACGCAATGAAACAACAAAATGACTGAACATTTCACTGACATAAAACTTATAGAGTGAGAGCCCGTAACACTCACACCCTTTGGATCTCCGAATATCCGTGAGATCCATACACCATAGGGTTTGTGTGTTACGGGCTCTTGGACTATTAAGTTAATGCTGTCTTTTGATAAAAAACCCAGATTATAAAACTTAGGTATATAGCTTTAAAAACGCGATAAGTGTTATTAATTTCAGCGAGATTTTTTTAATCATTCCATTAATGTACATTTGATTAAAGATAAACTATGAGTTATTATTATTTAATTTAAAATATTGTTTTATCCTTATTGTTCTGTAAATTGAATATGATTTGTTATCAATTAATAACTTTCCAATAACTAATAGTTTACTCGGTGTACTCACAATTATTTTTACCGATAAAGTGCAATAACTATAATTCATATATCGATTTATTCCAAGGGAAAAAATGCATCTAAATTTCCATTTTAATAAACGTTAGGAAAAACTAGCAACAAAATAGTTGTACTAATTGCTACAATTAAAATAATGAATATACACAAACACGCCATTTTGGAACAGCTAGAATAAAATTACACAGTAGTACCAACTGTATAGTCATGAAATTTCAAGCCGAAACGTTGCCACCCGCCTTCCTCTGAAAACGACTGTATCATGCAATGCTTTTTCAGAGCTCAAATTTTTGTTTCTAACATTGGCAATATGTTAGTTCTATGCTTTACTATGGGAGTTTTCCCCTTGCCCCGCTTTCTCCCGCTCTACCCTTAATTTCTTCGAAAATTTTTCAACTAAAAAATGATTTATCAGTAAATTGTCGAGATGTGAAGTTGTGTTCATAAAATGTGTCGTTTATTGGTCGATTTTAAAACAAATGACAGTAGTATTCATTGATGCGTGCGTCTGGAGGCCGCGTAATCCAGACAGATGAGCGATATTGTTATACGAGTGACAAATATTCAATGAACTATTAAAAACAGATTAACGCACGTGTAGTCTTGAGACACACAATTTTAATTAAAATGCTTAATCCTTTCGTTTTTGTCCGCGTGTACACGTTTTTTTTATTCAAAATTGACTGTAGATGGTAGCAGTTTATGTCTCTAGAGCAGGGGTCGGCAACCTGTGGCTCACGAGCCGCATGCGGATCTTTTGATGTAAAGTTGCGGCTCTCCAGTTCCATACGCAAAAAAATATTATTTTATTATATAAACTTTTAAAAAACGTCCAATCGATCCATGATTGAGCACGATGTCTATCTCAGCCATTTCCACTCGCGTCTCACCCGTACCGCCCCCGTCGTGACGTGTCGTCCTCGGACATATATATTATACCTATATAAGCAAATACTATTATACTGAAACGAAAATATTTAGTGGCTCTTCAAAAAATGGGAAATTTTGTAAATTGTAACTTTTGGTTCTTTCGTCTCAAAAGGTTGCCGACCCCTGCTCTAGAGCGTAAATTCAGTTATTATGTACGAGTTGTGATTTTGAAGATGGTACAAAAAAGTATCGAAACGTTAATATATTAAATGTAATTTTAAACCTCAGTATTAATTAATTTTTTTGATCCTGTGCTTCCGCAGTACAAGTTTTACCCTTAGTTAATTTTTGGACTCTAACCTTTTCATAGTTGAATTTTTTTTGTGCGCATGCCTCAACTTCCGCAATATTTTTCGAGCACTTTTCATTTTGGCATGTAAAAAGTGATTGATTTAATCTGAACGTAACGCTGGTGAAACCTGTCTCAAAATCTATTTTAAAAAAAAAATGTTTTTCATCATAAAATTCCTTTTTTCTCTAAAACGGTTCACGCTAGAGCTTTTGATGACGAGTACATTTTTTGTATAGAAAACTTTGGCGGTTCAACTTTCTGAAGACCAATTTCCCGAGTATCAGAGAAATTAAGGGCAAAAAACCTCACGCAGTCCTAAAATCTCCGTCACTGGCACATGAAAAAAATGGAATGACCGCCTAAAAAGCAACTCTTATTTTTTTGTATCTCAAACGATTCGTGAGTACCGTCAAAAAACAAAAAAAAAAAACACTTTTTGACACCCTGTATCTCGCAAACGGTGCGTTTGCGCGACTATGTTTATAAGAACTTTTTTCTTAGAATTAACCAAGGATTCACACCCTTTATTTTTCGACACATGTTTTAAACACTCTGTATACTGCACCCGGGCGAAGCCGGACCGGACCGCTAGTAACTAAAGAAATGGACGAATACTGCATTGTTATTATATTGTAACGAGCCGCTACTGGTCTTGTAGCGTACGCATGTTTATTTTTCATCACCCGGTATAATTTACGCATGAATAAATTGTTTTCAGTCAATTTGTTTTGTAATTTAATTATTTTTATGTATAACAATGCATCTCTAATGAATTCCGAAGGACACATTTAAATCGCTAAATGTCAAACTCACCTGCATTTGTTTTAATGCGACGTACGTCTGTTTTGTTTCAATAACAGTGTATGTACAGTGCTTTGTTTTTCCAACGCAAGCTATATTAGAGCGGCCGCGGTTCATTAAACTTTACTTATTAAATAAATATAAATGAGAAGATAATAATTACAGACTGTGCTCCCGCCAGGTTTTCTCGGTCGAACTTGCGGGAGCTTAATTATAGTTGTGACCGCGTTACCAAGCCCAGTGCCGTCTCTTGCGTTGGAGTCTTACATTTTTAATTACATCTGCGGTTGCGTTTACTGTGTGTGTGTTTAGGAAAAAAATGGCGCATCGCCTTAGTTTTGTCATGACTTCCCTCAGGAAATGACAGTACATTTCTGAACACGTCTATTCGCTCGCTAAAGCCGGCGCTACACGATGCTATGATTGACCCGGACGTTCAATCGAGCGTTGGACAGAACGTATGAGTGAACTGAGCTCGACAGTCGGTGTGCCAAAGTACTTGCTACACGGTGTGTCGAATGTTTGAAATCTTGAATTGAGAAAAGTTGGTACAAACGTTTGTCAACAAATACACAATACCAACAAAAACGTAACTTCAATATAATTTAAGATAAATAATATACAAAATACAATCAGTAAAATATTAAATTAACTTGTAATTATTATAGTTAGTACTTTAATAAAATACTTTATAAGCAAGACGTCGAGGAGTTTTGGGTGTATTATTCGGGCACAGGCGAGATTATTGTTGGAATCGCTTTTTGGAAAAAATTAATTCTAACCGATTTTATAACGATTGAATATTGGAAAAGTTATATGGTTTTGTACGTTTGTCTAAAATTGGTATCGCTAAATAAATCGTTATAAAATCGGTTAGAATTAATTTTTTCATAAAATTCCAACGGGATACTAAAGTTGAATGGATTTGTGATTTTTCTGGCTTGGTCCGACCAGCGAAACCCGTTTGTGAAAAAAATGGCGCAATATGCGATTAAGGAAACAAAAAAAAAGTGATCGTTAATTACTCGAGAAGTAATTGACCGATGACGCTAAAATTATTCATGCATGTTTGGGTCAACATAGACATCATTTTTGAAAATTTTCAGCCATCTAAGTGCGGTAATTTTTTAGTAAAAAAATAGTGAAAAAAACGTGTTTTATTAACTTTCGGGGCTATTTGCAAGTTAACAATTGCACTTAGCGACCTCTGTCAGTGCTCATTTTTTAGTAAATTTCATAAGGAACAACTTTCTCAATGCATATGCTATACTAAAAGTCAAGAGGAACGGAGATATTAAAGGAAATAGAGAAAAAAGCACTATTTTCGTCACTAATTGTCATTTATAATATCAAGCACACCAACAATTTGTAAGCAAATTTAACTGTTACTGTTACTGTTAAAATGTAATGTTTTGTTAGGGTAGGTGGCATACGGCCACGGCTATCTTCAGATGAGAATATTTTCTTGTTTCATACTTTCAGTAGTCGAGTTTTAGTATTTGTTGTAGTTGATTATTCTGAAAACATCATTAAAATTATTATACGTATCGTATGCCATTATTTATTAATTGACGAGTCGCCTTTTGTCTTTGTCTTTCTTCCCGCGGGTGTAGGTTCGCTGCCTTCTTTTCACCAATATTAAACGCAATCAATAAGTTAATGTATTAAATTACACCTCAGCAATTTACTAATTGGATACAACGTTCTTTAAACTTTACAGCGGCTTTTTTCATTAAAATGTGGGGAAAATATCGGTTTGTTTTTCTGCGCTTCTTCCGTTATAATTAAAATATGTATAATAAGTATCACTTTCTGTTTTTTTTTTAATTAAGTACCTCAGATAAATAATTGATGGGGATATAGCTTTGCTCACATTTTTTACAGCCCGCAACTAATCACATTCTAAACGAACTCAGTGAAAACAAATCTATGCTAGCTCCTATTTATATATTTTTTTCAGGTAGAATGAAGTCCCTTTTGTATGGACAAATCGGTTAAAATAATTTGCTCGTTCAAGAAGTATACTTAATAAAAAATATATACAGACTAAATAAAGCTTACAGTCGTGTCCATCTTTTTGAGTAATAAATATTTTATAAGAAATGTCGCTCATAATAATATGTTGTGTTTGTCAACCAGCAGTCTACTTTCTTATGATTGAATATTTATATACATATTACATTTCAAATTATCTTTTTTTTTTAGAATGTTACCAAAATAACAAAAAAAAAACGGAATTCTTATAGTGAAATTCCGCTATCCATCATTCGTCTGTCTGTTGGAAGAGATACAGTGATAGTAGAGCACTTTTTAAAAGAGGGCTTAAAGCTTATAATGTATTTTTTTTATTTTCAAAATATATTTTTTAGCAGATGTAGGATCGGTGGGGACTTCTGATATTTCATTTGTTACAAGGTATCTAAGACCTGTGCCAATTTTCAGCTCTATGCGAATTATTGTAAACCAACCACTATTTTTTTGTTTATTTTGACTGGACTATAATCATATATTTACTAATTTACTATATGAATCATTGTCTATCTACTCAATGTGCGATAAGTGAAAGCAACAAAGCGTATCGAAAATATATCTGCGTCTCTTTCTTCGATGTAATTCCCTGATTTCTCCGATTATAGGATTGGTTGATGTACTTGCATTCAATCTGAATAAAGTATCTCCGTGTCAAAAACTTTGTCTTTTTCAAAGACGTTAACATGGGCATACCCAGCTTTTGGCCCAGGAGGGGGCAAATTACAAATTTCTTAAGCCGGGTCTCTCCTGCTTGTTTTTCCCTCCTAGATACGCCAGTGCTTACGACGTAAAAAAAGACAGAAGTATATGTTTGCACCCTTATGGTTCGATTGCGATTTTATTCCTATGCTCAGTATAGAATGCAAGTATACAGTATGTAAACACGTAAGGTGCACATAGGGAAATTAACATTGGGAAAAAATGACTGGATCAGAGTGAGCCTTGAAATCTTGTTTTTCAATTTGACAGATAATATTCTTTTGCAAAATGAATGTTTATACTACCGAAGAAAATATTCAAATGATTACAACATTAAATTCCCAAAAAAAAATACTTAAATATGGTGCGAGATCAAATATCTCCGCCTATTCGTGTTGAACCTAAAGACATTAGGTCACTGATTTACTAACGCGCATACGTCATACCAGTCAGACAATTTTTGAATGAAATGTTTCCAAACAGATGGAGTTGTTTTTTTGTTTTATTTTTGTACAAAAAAATTAAAATAATGATTTATAAGAGCTTTTTATTATTAAAAAAGCCAAGTAAAATAAAAATAAATCAAAATAAAATAGAAATCCTCAAGATTACCACGATAATTCAATAGAAATAACAATTACTGCAGTCATGGCTAACTCTGATCCAAGTATTTTTTCCCAATGCTAATTTCCCTATGTGCACCTTACGTGTTTACATACTGTATAATATGACTACAATTTATGGTAGACGTTTTCAACCGACTTTGGCATGCACAAAATCGGCTTTCTTTTTCTTCGAGTGTTGCGTCTTATAAAATAGCTGCTTACACACAACGCTCGTCGGTATATTTTTTTTATATTATTATTTTCAACCGGGTTTCGAAACCCGTGTATCTTGACAATTGATTTCCTGTGGGAGATAAAGCGTTATAAATAATGTTGTGTCATGCGGCTCGGTAAACGCCAGCGCAAACAATGTAAAACATCGGCTACGTCGTAATATGCATATTTAAGCAGACGTCATATTTACACGTTTAATGTAATATCTGATTAAATATTTGTATAGCAATTATATAATAGGTTCCTTGAAACTTGCGAGCAACCCCAGCAGGCTTTGCTCTTCTCTGTTAAGCGGCTCACAAACTACCAGATTTGTCTCTCCTCTGTCTTATTAAATTTCTCTAGAATAGAATACTTATTATCCGAAAAAGATGCACGCAGGATTCGTCAATTAATTGCATTAAAAATACATCAGGTAAAATAAATATAAACAAGGTTTAACATAACATAGTATTTGATGAGTTATTTTACAGTATAGTTCGTAATTACTATAAGACATTACAGTATAGCTACTGTAGCTGTGTATTTATTTACTTTATCTAGCTATTTATATTTTAAGGTAGTTTGTGAGCCGCAATCCCAAGTCAAATAAATGACTTTTTTTTTCCTCAATTAATTACCCAAATCATGCTATAATAATTAATAGAAATTCACATAAAAAGTTATTTGATTTAATTTAATGCGAATTATAATTAAATAATTATAGTAATGTAATTAATAAAGTATTAATTGAATAGTACTCAGCTGTCACTAGTCACTGTCACTACAACAACAGAGATAGAGGCCACATGTCAGTATTAAAAAATTAATAAAATCAAAAGTACGTGGTAAATTATTCTAAAATTATTGCAGTGTGTATTTCAGACATCGTTCTATCCATTAAAAAGTTTTTTTTGTGGGGTCAAGTTTGTCAATTTTCTCTATTTCCGGAGTTATTGAACAAGGACACTCGTAACGGCTCGTGTATTTTTGCATAACTTTAATTAATTATATCTCTTAAACGGTGTGGTAAAAAAATATTATTCTTTTTCTGTAGGTGTCTTTAATTATAATCTTTTGAATAAATATAGAAAAATGTGGGGTCAAGTTTAAGTCATTTGGCTACCAAACTACCTTTAAAGTATTATTTTTTAATTTTTTTTAAGTGAAACTTCTTTGGCGACGTATCTGTTTGAAAATTTCTATAAAGTTAAAGGGGAAATAATTCAGCGTAACGGCGGAGAATAATTAATTGTTTTGTGTTTGGTACATGGGCGATTTCCCTGATGTCATTTGAGTACTGCGAAAAAAGAATATACCAATCAAAATAATTACTCCTCTTATTTCAAGAATTATTAGCTCTAAAATTTAGAAAACATCAGACATTAAAAAGCCTCGTTTATCCGAGGTAATGTGGGGAGGAGGTATCTCGGAAAAGCGAAAATTCGGATAAAAAAATCGAAAATTTTCATTTTTTATGTAGGTACATATTTGAAATGGTAGAATGAAATTTTATCAGAAAAGTGTATAAATAAAAATGTTTTATCCGAGTTTCTTGGTATTATCCGAGCATACACCTCGATTAATTCGGAGTGCTTGGATAAGTCCGTTGCCTCGGATAACACGGAGACTCGGTTGATCAAAAGTCGAATAAACGAGTTTTTACTGTAGTTTTTTTTTAGATCTAGTGCAAAATAAATCACTAGAACACTGGAAGTAATGTTGTTCATGAATTATGCGTTCAACAATTTTTTTTAAAATGTGTTTTCCCGCGAAATAATCTTTTTAATTTAATTTTATTTATTACTTTTTAATTTATTTTATGATTTAATTTTTCTTTCAAAAATCACGTACGGATTCCTCATCCTATAAAATACTTTCATGGTTGACCAGTTGTTGTCTTATCTGCCGTCAGTTATCTTAAAAATATAACGTCGTTTGAAAAAATCCAGGATCTGGTAGAACCCGGTGTATTATTTTAGAGTTAAGTTTCAGGAAGGATTGTCAAAAAATTTGATTTAACAAATGACCTTGTCCTTAGATTGTGAAGCATACATCTTTATCCGTATGAAAATACTGTAGAGTTTTAAAACGACTTTACTCGAAAAATAATTGATCGATTGAATCGATATTTTTCCTAAACGGTGTATGTATGTCTTTAGCATCGTTTTTTATACAGTCTCCACTTCAATACAACGTTTTTCTACGCATTTTGATTAAAATTTAGCCTCGAAAAAGCGATCTTTTTCTACATAGAACAATCATTTTTTTTTTGTGTGAGTACAATCTAATGTTCTAGATACCAGGAAGTTTGAATACGACATTAGACTGCTCCTGATGTACGGAAAATGTGCTTGTATGATCACAATCTAAGGTCATTGTCAATACAAATTTTTTGACAATCCTTTCTGCAACCGAGCATTATTTTTTTGTTTGCAAGTCTATGGTCCGCTTTATATTCGTGTTGAGTATTGAAACAGTCGAATCATGACACTTAATTGAAATTTTATCCGTGCATCTTAACTCCGGTTTTTCGTCGTCATTCTCCGGGCCAGCCGATATTATATCATACATTTATTTTGTGATATTACGTAACAAAGCAAGGTTATAATATGATCGATTAACGACACTATAATTATGTAATACATACATATTATGTAATAAGTAATCGCCAATGTTTCGGTATTATAATTATAAATTTTTCGTTATAAACTTTTCTCTTAAGTCTTGGTGTCTCAAGCTAGCGGTACTATATTATAGCGACCTATGACGTCACATAAAATGTGTGCAAAGAAGTAAATGGATGCCTTTTTTTATGTTACGCAGGTGACGCTGCCACCGAAAAAACCATATCTATTTACTTCTATACACACGTTATTTTTTAAATCGTTCACCGTTATATTACGACTATATTAGACTACTGCCAAGGTTTTAGTAAAATCACAGACAAAGCGAGTACATATTATAGGCGCTTCCAGCTAAAGCTTGGGTCGCGCCTAAAAACGAGTGTGCTTTAGACCACACGACTGAAGTAAAACTTCTTCCTGCCATAATTTGTTACTATTCACCCGAAAATTCACAAAATAAAAACTTTAAAATGATTTTACAATTTTATTCACTTTGGACGTAGAATATTTAATGTATTGAACAAAATATTAATTTATAAAATTGTTCAAGAACGAAATGAACAGTCTATGTAAGAAGAAAGAAATATAAACATTAAAGATAATGAAAACAAAGAAATACATTGCAATTACTTAGCTCTCATTGGATTTTAAGCGTAAATCTTTATGAAATATTATTTCGCTCTCAAAACTTTCTCTGTCACCCGATAGCGCCACTAGCAAGTAAATTAAGTGTCATTCTATTGTTAGTACTGCTTATATTTTCGGCCACCCGATGGCGCCACTAGCCAGTGAAGTATGTGTTTCTGCCACCTGATGGCGAACTATTTACATGCCTTCAAGTTTTTACGAAACCCTCGGTACGCGAGTCTGACTCGCACTTGACCAGTTTTTTTTTTAATCTTGTTAAAGCTTAATCGGGAACATACGGTATATATTCTGTCGACAACTTTATAATTTAGAGCGGCGATCGTATCGAGTATTTCACTGGTCGACTTTGTTGTGGTGAGAAAAAAAACAAGGCATTAATATGGAAATTCGATGATACGGAATTTTAATAAAAAATCTCATTTGCCGCTGTCCTATAGGTGGATTACAATTTTTTGTTTCGTTGCGTAATCGTCGTCCGTATGTTTGTTTACCGTTCCAGGTGAATTAATGTCCTCCTCTTTATTCCCGTTTCAAGTGTGTTATTATATCCCTGACCCCAAGGCGCATTGGCTTATGTCGAATTATGAGTGGTTTTTTTTTTGTAGTTCAGTCACATTTCATTTTAATAGTCCGCCCAGTAATGAAATGTTTTGATTTGAAATTTTTCACAGATTCGTTGTAAACACATGCTTTTGCGTGATGGCGGAACGAACGCATGCAATTTTCTTGTACGTTTTAACTAAATAGAAATGTTTTTTAATTATTTTCAAATCATTGATATTTTTTTGCAGTTCAGATCTCTGTAAACTTTTGTGTATTTAAGGGGTTACGCCACCTTAAAAAATTAGTCTCCACGAAAAGTACTTTTATTTTAACGCAATAATAGGTATATATAGTCTACGAACATCCTAAAGGTCTATTCTAAATTATTGTGAAAAAATTTTTGAAATCAAATGAGTAGTTTCGGAAATTACCTCCTACATCCAAACTTACAAACTACATCTTTACGTGTCACATGTTTGTCCGCGATGAACTCCTAAACTACTGAACCGATTTTAAATTTGATTTGCACACCGTGTGCAATTCGACCCAACTTGAAAGATAGGATAGCTTACATTTCAATTTATAGTCGCAATATTATTTTATTGCAAATTATTTGTCTATTTCTTGACAGTCATAATACAACCATATAAGATGGCGAACCTGTTGACTGGATTGAGTGAATATTCAATAGATGGCGCAACGAACTTAACAACCATATAAGATGGCAATACCTGTTGACTGGATTGAGTGAACATTCAATAGATGGCGCAACGAACTTAACAACCATATAAGATGGCAATACCTGTTGACTGGATTGAGTGAATATTCAATAGATGGCGCAATGAACTTAACAACTATATATCTAGATCGAGGATGTAAAAAAACTGAATATCGTTTAAAACTTCTCGGCACGACGGCGCAGCCGGAGTGCTCGAAATAGAGCAAGTGTTTTAAAGACCAGTTATCCACAAATACTTTACGCTATTTTTTTTTGAGCACGACGGCGCAGCCGGAGTGCTCGACATACACACATATACGCCCATGTATATTTTAAAATAGCTAGCAATTAATAAAATAGATAGATAGATAGATAGATGTTCCAATTAAATTGTTTTATTATTTCACTTTATACGTAGCGAAGCACGTACAGGGCCGCTAGTCTTATTATAATATTAGTATAGGTATTTTCTCAAATACTGCATTTGGTAACAGTATTTCTATTATACTTTTTGCAAGTGAATTTTTGGAAGCAAACAGCTTGTATTTTAAATATATAAATTTTGTTGTCACAACATTTTGTGGAGTCGGATTTCAAGCTGCGTTAAAGATAATTAATTATGTCAGTGTTCTACTATGATCTGACATTTTTATCTTGGCATGTTTTCCGATTTATTTGTCTTAGGCAATATATTATGATAAAAATTTATTTGTTGGTCTGCGATTTTTAACCTACTTCTAGATTAGCTGGAGAGTTCACATTTGGCATATTTTCATATTGAAAGCTCGTGTGCTGTTGTGTTAGCCGACGTCGTATTTCTTTTGTTTTCGTATTAATATACAGGGTGAGTTTTAAGTTGATGCTTTTTTTTACAGCGTGTAAAAATCAAATAGACGAGCAAATATTTCAAATAGTTTTTTTATCAAAACTCAAAAATAAGAGAGAAACAGCCTTTCGAAGTTAAAATAAATTTTATTAAATTTTCTTTAATTTTGAGGTCGGTCCTGGGGTTATATTATGTCACTATGGAAATAAGTTGTTATTATCAAGCATGTACAGAAGCATGGCTACGGCGCACGCATCTTTGTGTCCAACAAAACGGGGACAACTTCGAACAATTTCTGTGAATACTTGATAATAATAACATATTTCCATAGTGACATAATATAACCCCAGGACCGACCTCAAAATTAAAGAAAATTTAATAAAATTTATTTAAACTTCGAAAGGCTGTTTCTCTCTTATTTTTGAGTTTTGATAAAAAAACTATTTGAAATATTTGCTCGTCTATTTGATTTTTACACGCTGTAAAAAAAAGTATCAACTTAAAACTCACCCTGTATTATTGTGAAAAATAACTCTAATAATTTAGAGTGATGATGATCCTGTTTAAATATTAGAGGATTAAAGGATGAAACCTGGTGGCATAGGATCAATGAACTTTGCAAATACTGAGGTTTTTTTTATTGCATTTTATTGTCTGACGTTTCGGCAATCTTTATGCCATCTTCGGACAATCTATAGAAGATTTATATATAAAAAGTTTTTAAGTTATTGTTGTTAAAGTTGTTATTGTTAATGTTATTGTTGTTAAAATTAAAGTTAAAAATTTGCACGTAAAATAAATAAACTTACCAATGCTGTCTGTTTTCTCAGTATTGTTGTTATGTAAAAAATAAATTAAAATAAAAAATGTCATCAACGGGTATTAAAATTACTATTTTTCTTGAAAAAAACGACTGATTTATAAAATGAAATAAAAAAACCGTCAGTAATTGTAAAGTTTATTGATCATATGCCACCAGGTTTCATCCTTTAAGCTTCTAAATTATATATTATCTCTCTGCACTCCTTCTCCATACAAGGGCGTAGATATGGGGCGTAAAGGGGGTAATTACCCCTCCTCTCAGGACCCTAATAATAAAAAATAACGTTTCATCCTTTAAGCTTCTAAATTATATATTATCTCTCTACACTCCTTCTCCATACAAGGGCGTAGATATGGGGCGTAAAGGGGGTAATTACCCCCCCTCTCAGGACCCTAATAATCAAAAATAAAACTGAAAATATTACGAATACCTAACTGAAAAATAAAATTTAGAAATACTTCTTGTAAAAAAATTACGTATTTATATTTACAAATTACTTTGCCTTGAGACCTCTGTAACCGGAATCCTGACCGAAATCCTGTTTTATTACGTAATAAAACCGATAATTACGTTAAATCGACATCCTTTGATTAGTCAGCAGTGTTTAGACGCTGTGATGCATTTAAACATTATCAAAATGAAATTATGAAAATAAAATCGTTACGGATGATTGCTATAAAGAAGAAAAGAAAGAAGAAAGTAATTTAAAAGTTTAAATCGGATGTATATCTCAACGTCGGAAGAGAAAAATACGAAAAGCGAAAGGAAAATTCTGTGTTACGCAAGTAATAAAAACGTTCTAAAATCTTTTTTGATTGGTAAGAAATATTCACGATTTTTATGAATGAATAATTCAACTTTTTCATATAAAAACAAGTGTTTGCATAATAATAAAAAAAAACCTAACCAATTTTGTGACGTTTTTTTTATTAGCTTTGAATCTGGTGCAGGTTTATTAATCTGAATAATCGGCAGTTTGTTTTCAGCACTTGAAGTTTCTTTCAGGTCCGGACCGGTCACCATTTTGCTATCTGTGTAGTTTTTTTTTTTTTGACCAGCCCAGTTCTTGGCTTAAACCAGATTTTTACAAATAAAAAAATCTTTTCAGAAGCTAATATGTATGTTCCAAGCATCCAGCAACGGTGACGAATCCGTGACTGTCATGCGCAGATAGCTAAAACGTGTTCCAAAACCGATATAGTTTCGTTTTAGCTACTGCGCATGCGGGTGCCGGCTGCCTTACCGTTTGCAGACTGCTTGTAATATACCTTATAAGTTAAATTGCAATATTAATCATATAAAGAGGTAAAGTTTGTAAGTTTCGATGTAAGAGGCAATCTCCGAAACTACTCATCCGATTACACATTTTTTTTCACCAATCTTTAGAGTGGACTTTCAGACTGCACATAAACTCTATATCAGAGGCGGGCAAATCTTTTAATCGTCGGGCCACAATGCTTATGAAAATTTGACCGTGGGCCAAAAATTTGGAGAGCAAAAAAAAAGGTCCTTTCATTTCCGCAACAAAAAGGTCTTTTTTCGTCTGTTCTGGTTCTTGCTATTTACTATTTTTCTAAATTTTTTTTTATGCGCCAAATTATGTTGGCAAACTATTTTCGCTCTTAATTTAATTAATCGTTTATAAAATGCTTCGCGGGCCGGTTAAAATTCTACTGCGGGCCGGATCTGGCCTGCTATATGAATTATCGCGTTAAAATAAAATCGCTTCTCGTGGTGACCAATTTTGCAACGTAAGTCGACGAAAAAACGGTGGCAATTTACAAATTCGGGCGAAGCCGGACCGGGCCACTAGTGTTTAATAACTTGAAGTTTCGATATTCAATTTCTCTCTCACAAATTAGATATTTTTTGTCGGTTCATTTTATCCCAATACTAAATACAGGCTGAGTTTTAAGTTTATGCTTTTTTTTTACAGCGTGTAAAAATCAAATAGACGAGCAAATATTTCAAATAGTTTTTTTATCAAAACTCAAAAATAAGAGAGAAACAGCCTTTCGAAGTTTAAATAAATTTTATTAAATTTTCTTTTATTTTGAGGTCGGTCCTGGGGTTATATTATGTCACTATGGAAATATGTTATTATTACACATGTCAGTTTCAAATAAGCACCAACATACTTGATAATAACAACTTATTTCCATAGTGACATAATATAACCCCAAGACCGACCTCAAAATTAAAGAAAATTTAATAAAATTTATTTAAACTTCGAAAGGCTGTTTCTCTCTTATTTTTGAGTTTTGATAAAAAAACTATTTGAAATATTTGCTCGTCTATTTGATTTTTACACGCTGTAAAAAAGAAGCATCAACTTAAAACTCACCCTGTATATATAATAAATAAAATTATCGACCAATTTTTCAGACAACATATTAACAAAAAAAATATAATTAATACTTTAACGTTTTAATCCGGATTTGGACCTTCTTCAGAACTGATCTAAAAAATATAAAAAATAATTAATATTTAAATTTAATTAGCTTTTTATAAAATCTTTCAAAATTATTATAATAGGTCATATGCATAAAACTCCAAATTGGTTAAAATTTTTATTTCGAAATATATTTTAGTTCTTGATCATAACGTAATGGTTATTTTATTAATCTAATCACTGAAAAAAATACAAATAATAAAAAAGAAATGTAGAAAATAAGCGCTACTTTCGAATTTTTAAAACGCATCGTGACGTCAGAGTATATATCAACAACAGTTTTCATGACGACTGTGTCGTCTCACAGTAAGATTATGTCAGTATTTAGAGAAAACAACAAATAAACTTCATTTAGAACATTGACAATTTGACATCAAGGTTGGAATGCATCGTATATCATGACGTCACATAAGCCCGCGAACATGGCCGATTGTTTAAACTGTCTATTTTTGAATGTGGAATTTAATATTTTTTTTCTTATGATAATATTACATTTTTAAATGATTATCAATTTTTTTCCGTATTATGGTTGACTAAATAATCTATTAAAAATATAAAAAAAAATCATGCATATGACCTATTATCAAAATAATGAAAAAATAATAACAAACAATTTTTTATTAAGTAGTCATGGAAATAATTTTTTGTTAATATAATATTGTCTGAAAAATTGGTCGATAATTTTATTTATTGAAGAGTTCTAATCAGACGTTTTTTTTAATATAAATTTTTGGCTTTTACACTTTTGTGTATTCAGCCACTAACTAAACTAAAATTTAAAACTGACTAAATGTAAAACTAAAAACACAACACAATTATAAACGGGGACACAAGATGGATGGACCAAAGGATAAAGGATTCAGGGCCACGGAAGTGCCTCGGACCCAACTCGGCAGGCAAAACTAACAGATCTAAATATAATTATTATATACCTTAACCTGTTTTTTGTGTATAATAATGTACAGGCAAATATTAATAAGCCGTTTTAAACATTTACAGCTTCCTAAAAGAATCTATCCGGGTTTCCAATTTTCATTACTCGCTACAGTCATTCCATTGATACCAACCCAACCGTCCTTTCCTTAGTTCTTTATTAAAACTGGTTCAAAACAAACCCGACATATGAAAAGCGCGGAATCTTTATGTAACGTGATATTAAGGTGGTCAGATCTGGAATTCTACATACGGATTAAGTAAACCAGCCGCTTACATAACGCACAAATACATAAACACACAGCATAAGTATCCACGTGTGTATAGCACAGTTATATTTATGATTCGGTTTAGAAAGATACTTTGTCTCGACGGAAGACACTTTTGAACGCCTCCGGGCGATGTGCAAGGAAGTTGAGTTACAAAATAGCGTTTTTTTGAAAAGTCACAAAATTAAAAACTTTCACTACTTTCGTTAACTTTTCACTAAAGATTTTTAAGGTTCTGAAGAAGGAAAGAAATTTTGCCGAAACGTTAACCAATAAATAATGTTCTAGCGAATAAAAATTGTTTTAATATTTTAGCTTTGTATCCCGTATAATTTTATCATACCATAATACCAAGGTGTCTTATTTTATAGTCATTTGAGTGTTGGTTTTTAACGTTATAATTAAAATTAGTTTTAAAAAAACTCAAAAGAAGCGCTCTTATATAACAACTTGTACTAAACAGCAAAAAAAAAATTTAAAGAAGAGTTTGTTTTGATAAGAATTGCGGGACTTACTATCGCTATTGAACAAAATCTTTTTTATTACTCATGCGGGAAAAGTGGTATCTTTACGCATGCTGTTACGGTTGAAAAGTAGCTATTTTCATTTGCGTGCGGAAACTTCATTTGTCGCACTGAAATTATTGTTTGCCGCACGCAAATTCAGAGAAAAAAACAAAATAATAACGGTGTTAATGTCAACGAAACAAACTGTCATTTGAAGCAGATTTGAGATTAAAATTATTCTTGACAAATTTGACAATTTTAACTGAATTTTCAACTTTTTAATGATTTAATTTTAATTTTTATTACTTCTAATTTCTTTTTTTAAATCGTAATAAAATTTTAATTTATTTTAATTCGTAATAAAAAATAGTTTACTCAACTCATGCGCGTTATTCATGTTTTATCATGCCTAAAAACCGAACACTAAATAGCCATTTACCGACTGGTGACAATTACTCGTCATAACTCAATGAAGATTCCTACTAGCTCGGCCATTGTGGAGTAATGAAAATAAACGTAACTATTTTAACGAAATAGTCGGTAACAACAACTTCGTTGTTACCCATTGAGGCTAAAATTGAGAGGCCGAATGTTTTCGACATGGAGTTTATTCATAACCGGCTAACCTCAAACCAAAACATTGAATCGTGCTGTTAGTATTGACAGTTTTTTTTTATAAAGAAATAAATAGATATTTAAAACATCTCATTAATAACAATAAATAAAACATGAATAACGCCCAATTGTTGAATAAAATTATGGGCGTAACTTGTAGGCTAAGTCATGACCTGTCAGCGCGCCATGCATGACTTAGACTACTAGTTACGCCAATAACTAATGTGCAACTAGTGCGACAATGCCGCACTAGTTGCACAATATACTATTTAACTATTAACACTCTTTTTTTAAAATTATTTCTTACTTTTTAGTCTACGTTGTATAAGATTTTGTTGAGTTTTTTAAAACTCTAATTTTACTATATTAAGGGATGCCCCATCAGATGAATTTGCCACGGGCCTCAGGTGGTATAGTTACGCTACTGGTGACAATGATTTCTCATAGGAAACAAGTCATATATTTCTTTTACAGCCTCATTGAGACAGCGCGTATTATTTGACCGGAAGGCCGGAAGAAACGAGTGCCTATAGGTAACGTTAGCATAAAGAGCCAAAAGGATTACGACCGGCAGACTCCTGTTTTGTCCATGTTGTATTTTTGTCTGTCCGTGTCCCAACTCCCAGGATGCGAGTCTAGTGTTCTCGTGATTTGTTCACTTACTGATAAGGATTCGACGAGTAGGATTCTGGGGATTTCGCTTTCTCTATTTTGTTTCATACATTCTCTCTATTCAATATATTTTTAAATCAAGTGCTTAGAAGAGGAGATACGAAACTCTTGAAAATAATCAGATACTTTTTCCCTAATATAATAATCTTATACTCATATGTAAATAATCTTGTAAACAACTTTCTTTTACCATTCCAACCCACAAGTGGGGAACGGTACTAGTTTAGGTCAAAAATCACTTTTCAACAATTTTACAATATCGTACAAAATTTTTATTTCGAAGTCGAATGTCGAACTGCTGAATAATCGAGTGATTATTATTTTCACTATTCCAACTCATGAATGTGGAATGATACTAATTTAGGTCAAAATACATTTTTTTAAATTTTACGATATTTTTCGTTTTGAGGTCCCTCGAATCCAAAAAACATATTTTTGAAAAAACTGTGCGTCTGTTAGTCTGTGAACACGATACAGGTCAAACGGATGAGTGGATTGAAAACAAATTTTGGGAGGATGTTTGGTATGCAAATATGAAGAGCCCTATTGCTTTTAGGAAAAATCGGCGCATGCGCTGAAGAGATATATACTATAACGGTGTTTTTTATATAATAATGGCATATATTATAACGGCTTATTAGACCATTTATTTTTTGAAGAAAACTTTGTTAAATTTCTTTTCTAAACTTTATAGTTTCTGAAATATTTTAAAATAAAAAAAAATCAGCCGCTCTATTGTTTAATGGATCTGTCAGATATAAACTAGTTAGGCATGCTTTGATTAATTTTTACATGACGTGGAACATATTATGTAGTTAACCATGGCAACGAATTGCAAATATTATATTGAATTACCCGCGTCACCTCACGCAATATCAAAAATTTTCTTTTCTTTATTATAATCAAATATCAACATTTTTAAAGTTGAAATGATCCCGTCACCCAATTGGCTGGAATTTTTAAACAAAAAAAGTCTTTTCTTCATACCTCGATCGAAAGTAAATACTTTCGGTAAATAAAATTATTATCGATAATTTTATTTATTGAAGAGTTCTAATCAGACTTTAATCAAAGATTTAAATACTTTCGGCATCAATTGTAAGACAGAAAGTCTAACATTTACACATCGGTGAGCTTACACGCACTGATGAGGGAGCTACGTACGTTCGGACAGCAATAAAGAAAAAAACAACCTCTCAACTGTTGTTTAGATGTCGTTTCCATAGCAACCCTATTACATTTTAGCTAATATCGCGAACAGCTATCATTCGTGTTTTTACGTATAACCTTAAAGCTGCTTGCTTGGGAAATATCTGTGTTCTTATTTAATTAATAAGTAATAAATTAATTACTGTACTTACGACCGAGGTATGAAGAAAAATAGTATACACTACACTGGCCGAAAGTTTGATATACTTGCACTGTGCACAGTGCAAGTATATCAAACTTTCGGCCCTTGTTACTATATTTATTACTTTTTTACAATTCTGATAAATTGTCGTCTACATACATATTTTCATAATGCAAAGCAAATGTTAATCTGAACGACTTTATTTTACCGTCGTGTGAACCGAATAAAGTGCCTCATGAAATATGAAATACCATAAATACCATCAAAATTTAATATACTAATACAGTCGCAAGTTATTTGTAGCTTCAAATCACAGTAGGTGGTGCGCGAAGACGAGAACAGCGATTAAAAGAGCTTCACAGTTTCAGTACTTAACCTTTTGTTGCCCGAAGCTCTTTCTGTGCTCCTCATTTGAAATAAGTTACGTGTTCTGATATGAGTGCCCGTCGGCAAAAATTTTATTGACACATACTCTCCCCAAACTTAAACACCTATTTCCTCTAAGACTTTTCTTGATTTTGGGGCGTTTTCCCTCTAAATTTTCCGAAAGATGTCGTTTTGACGACATGTAAAAATTTATAGATACTGTTTGTTTTTTTAATTGGATAGCTTAAAAACTTCAACCAAAACGCTAAAATAATGTTCTCTGACAAATAACATGAACCATTTAAAATGTCTGACACCTCGAACAGATTCAAGGTGTCAGACATTTTAAAACAAGCAGACAAAGAAGCACGAAAACCAGGCCCCGGTTCTAATTTTGAAATCCATCTTGTGACCACGCATGCGAGCCAACAGTGACGTCATTTCCACCTCTGCAGCTGCAGCGCGCCGGCCAGAACAAGTCCCAGCAGTGATTTCAACGGCAAACAAAGCAGAGCCGGATTAATGACTATAGAGGTCTTTGGGCACTTGAGCGTGTGAGGCACCTTGCAAGGAATTTTTTTAAAGATATTTTCATATATTTTCATTAATAAAATTACGTTGTTATAACAACGTAATTTTATTAATGAAAATATATGACGATTATTTTTATTTCTATCAAAATGTCATTAATAATTTTGAATATTTGTCGAATGTAATTATTATATCATGTTTGAATTTTCAGTATGCCCTTATAACTATATAATGTATTATATATAATCTAGTTTTGAATTACAGAATAAGTATAGAAATTGCCAGAAGTGCACTGATTTTTCGCAACATTAGCGCCTTCTGGCGGCTTTTTATCTTCCGCCTAGCCTTCTGGCAATTTTTTCCCTACTTACTAATACTATCTCCTATTATTCTGCAAATTTTCAGCTCTGCACCGAGTCACCCATTTTCTCCGTAGCCAGCTCTTAGCCATTATGGTTTAAACACCCCGAGCTATGTGGGTTAATTTGTTTGTACTTAGAAAAGTACGAGGCCCCTGGCCCAGGCCCATCTAGGCCCATACGTTAGTCCGGCTCTGCCTCGTGTGCGGCGGCCTTAAGATGCGTTGATTTTTCGTCGACGTTTTCGAATAATCGGACGCTCTTCCAGCGTGTCGGGTAACGGGTCTAGCTTTATCACACGTCCCGTTCCAAAGCTCGACGCCCACACCCACACACGCACATGTTTGTGCGTCTGTGTTTGACAGATATGTGTATTTCAATATTTCAAATAAAGGAAAGAAAGGAGCGACGGCGACGTCTGCTTTGCACATCATGAAATGAAACGTGTTTCAATATTGACTGATTGTGCGTCTTCATGCATGACTGAACCTCACAGGCTCATAGAGAGGCGCTCCGTCCTCATAATATACATATATGACATAACATCATTATATACAGGCTGTTCACGCGACATTCTTACACTCATTCATCTTATTTTCGTCTTAGCTAGTTTTTTTTGTAATTTGTTATTGTTTTTATTATTGTACACATATTCGCACAATAATACTGGCGTAAAAAGGCAAAAGGCAGTAAGTGGCCAACTTAATGAGTTAGTTTAAATATAGAAAAAACCCAAATGTTTAGGGTCGGCAGCTATGGTGACTGTGAAAAGAATGTTCTTTTAAATAATAATAACAATATTTGTGTTCAAGAGTCGGTTAAATTCCTAGGAGTTCATTTGGATTGTAACATGAATTACAAAAATCATGTCAAATACATAAATAATAAACTATCAAAATCGTTTTATATAATTTGTAATTTAAGGCATGTAATAGGCACCGATGCTTTACTAACAGCATACCATGCATATGTAGAAAGTCATCTAACATATGGTATAATTTTTTGGGGTAACACAGTCAATGTCAAAGAGGTATTCATACTACAAAAAAAAATTGTCAGAACTATTGCAGGTGTACATCCTACGCACTCTTGTAGACCTCTTTTTAAGAAATTAAATATTTTAACGTTGTGTAGCATATACGTTATAAACTGCATACTATTTAAAAAAAAAAAACAACTATTACTTTAGTAAAAGAAATCTAGTACATGGGCACAATACTAGAGGTAGGGAAATGCTAGATCTCAGAAAGAGTAATCTTTCAGTAGTAAAAGAGTGTCCATACAACAATATTGTAAAAATATGTAATGTAATTCCCTCAGAAATAATAAAACTAGACGTATTGAAAATAAAACAAAAAATGAAAAAGATTTTAATGAGTTATGCAGTTTATAACTTAGATGAATTTTATAATATAGATTTTAAGAATTTTAGTATATAGATTTTAAAATTTATTTAATATTTTAATATTTGATGTTTTATTGATATTTTAAATCCTATTGACGCTATCTACGCTGTAACTAGCAATATGGAATAAAGGAAATTATTATTATGACTTTGTAGTAAATCAAGATTTACTAAAAATGCATTGACCGTCCAGAATTTTAGATATGGAAACCAAAACATGGGGAAACATTTTTTAAAGACAATAAAATTATTGCTGCAGCACTTACTGCTGTCGTTGGTTTCAGTATGAACTCATTTTTCAACAAATGTCACTTACTGCCCTTTGCCTTTTTAGGGCAGAATAATAACAAAAACAATGGTGAATGTGTTCTATATCAGTTCTTGATCTGCTGAATAAAATGCAACCATGTTGGAAATGTTACCCATTTTACCACGTTTTATTTAATTAGATTCCTTGTGTGTCTGTCCAGGTGGACAGATACATACATAATTCATTCTTACTTGTTTACCGTTGTAAGGCACATAGCAATCACTAGTCTATGGCTCAGTTGGTTAGAGCGTCGTGCTAATAACGCGAAGGTCGCGGGTTCGAAATATTTTTATTTTTTACGATGTTTTTTTTACTAAAAAGTAATAAAAGAAATTAAAAAAATTTTGAATACACTACGCTTTTAAAGCGAACTAAAAAGTATAAAATAATTTCTTTACAGACAGATTTTTAACTTGTAGGATTTGAAACCGAAAAACGTGGGGTGCATGCGACAGTTATATAAGAAATATTGAGAGTAGCGTTGCACACTAATAAATCTAACTTTTTGTCCACAATCCTGCGATTTTTCATATTAATTATTAGTAGCTATCAATGAAAAAATCTATTTATGAAATAAAACGAATAATGCGCCCCGAGTTTTTCGTTTCAAATCCTACAAGATAAAAATCTGTCTGTAAAGAAATTATCTTATACTTTTTAGTTCGCTTTAAAAACGTAGTACCTGTATTAAAAAAAAACAGTTGTGTGGTTTTAATAAACCACGACGCAAGTGAAACTTTTATTGGATTGTAGGCGTTGGATTGTAGACACTTATCCATCACAATTAATTATAAACAACAATATTCACATGAATACACGAATAAAAACATGTAAACACTGTGCAGCACTTGCCCGCATGACAGACTGACTATGTGTTATACATACTACACGGTCAGCTGATGCTAACCATGGGCGCCGCCATATTGGCCTTGGCTGCTCTACCGAGCGCCTACTCCGAGCGCCTTTCACTTTACCCCTACTCCGCGGCCGCCTGTAATGCGACATGCAACAGACGGCCAGAAAAATTCGGGACGATAGAATAAAAGTTTCACTTTAAAAATTATTTCGTTTAAATTTCTAGGTAACTTGATATAAATAACGTGCTATTTCTAAGCGGAAGCAAAGTTATGAAATTGCCAAAATAGTTTCTATAATGACAAAATATGCTGTATGTAACAAAAGTTGTCGAAACAAGCGAACGTCGACTAACACTTTCTTAAAAGATAGCAGTTAGTTAAACAGCAACTGGGAGTATTCCAAAATGTTATAGGAAAGTAACTTAAAAAAAAGGTCCACGCATATTTTTGTTTAAATTACTGTAATATTTTAGAACTACTGTGACCTGTGCGAATTATTCGCACTAAATAAGTATAATAATTATCACTTTACAAAGCTATTTTTTAAATATGATTGCAGGTATTCAATTCGTTTCTAATTTTGCACACTGTTTATAACGTTCTTCTTTTTGTTGTATTACAATATGAAGCTCAGATGACAATTCGAAGAAATATTTTACTAAAATTGTCATATAGAGGCGCAAGTAGCAAAAACGTTGAGCTAAGTCGTCAGATGGCATCATTCAGCATTGCTGTGACGTTGTTCAGCGTTGCTCGCTGTTTCAAAATTAAAGCCGTCAGATGGCAGTATGCAGTATTGTGTCTGTTGTATTACAATATGAAGGTCAGATGACAGATCGAAGTGCTGACGTTGTTTCAAAATTATAGCCGTCAGATGGCAGACGTTGTTCAGCGTTGCTGTATTTTAATTAATTCACGAAAACAAAAGCAATATTAAATTTTTTAGTTGTCGATGTCAGTAGAGCAAGCAATTATCTGTAAAATGATATATAATTTATGTGGAGAAATTGTGAGTTTTTTTCTAAAAAGGGAGGCAAACATCTTTAACCTTAGCGTATTAATATTTATATGATACCTTCAGCTGCTGCCTTGATATAACAAAGCACATTGTATATATGGAGCGTTTGAAGTACCCAAGTTGTTTTTAATCAATTTAATAGATTAGTTTCATAAATAAATAAAAGGAGATTTTCCATCCTGTACCTTGGCACATCACTGCTAATTCCTTTTTCACCCCGCGATAGATAGAAAGAGAGAGAAAAGAAGTGTTTTGTTAAGGCTAAACTATACCCAGAACTTTATCCTCGTTTTAGGTCGATATTGTAAATTACAGACGCTTAATAACAAACGTCATAAACGTCAACAATGCACTAAAGTGCAATCTATACAAATAAAAATGTAAATATTTGTCTGTTCAAAGTCTGAAATCTCAGAAAGTTCTTCACCGATTGCTTTGAAATTTTCACACAACATTGCATTCCAATACGCGCGTGTTTTTAAACAGAAGTAACACCTGTGACAGGTGATAACATGCTTTTTTCGAGAACAGCACCATTCGTTGGTCGTTAAAGCAACACACGCAAATCAAACTGAGCCACTGTAACGCGTGGCTGGGTACAGCTAGTAGTTTAATAAAAACGAATAGTTATAGAGAAAAAAAACATGTATTTAAAAATAACGAGTGATGTCACAAATCATGTTGAGTTTTCGTTTCCATAGGGACATAGTTTACATAGGTACTTGCAATCCTACAAATTCAGCTCAGAGCTGGTTTGGGATTATCATCGTTTACTTAATGACCTGAGAAGAAAAAACAAAATTTGTTAACTGTGGCTAACAGCGTCACGATGGAATTTGGAGCAACGAAATGGCTGATAGCCTTGCTTTAAAAGGAACCTCTGCGGAACCAGTTTATTACGAATATTCAATAGACAAGAGTTGGATCAGCAAACCTCTAACTGGAGACCAAATTTAAGAAAGACAAATGGGAAAAATATGTTGGTGCGTTCTTCAAATAGGCTTACAGAAGGCTTGATCAAACTCAATTGACAAAAGACTCAGGAAAGTTGTCGGGCTTTTGACCAGTCATGAACTCTTGAGGAAACACCTACACATCATGTGAATACGTCGGGAATCAACACAGCGTAGATTTTGCAAAATGGAGGACGAAACAGCCAACCATTTGCTATTCAAATGCGAGGCCTACAGGAGAACAATCTTCTTTGATGACGATGGAGGATAATCTAAATACCAGTCCTCTGGAGCTCATCGAAAGATCAGAAATTATAGACTATAAAGCTAGATCCAGGATGACGTCATGACGACCATTTATTCGTTACGTAGGTACAATACAAAAATTTCTTACTTAAACATTCCAAAATTTTTAAACTTATTAGAAATCAGAACGATGTAATTTCAATGCAATTGTGTTCGGAATTTACTGCCCTAGCACACAAAAAATACAAGTAATAATGCAATCAGTTGTGATAGGTCAGCCTGAAAAAAACAAACAAGAACCTCCGTTCCGAACTGCAAGTAGTTTCTTCGTTTTTCGTTGAAGCGTGCAAATTCATTAAAAACTATTCACATTCTATAATGCAGTTATATACCAGCTACTCAGAGGAGGAAGAAGAAGAAGCAGCAGCAAGTAGCGACTCTATCCATGTCCGGTTTCTATATAGCTACCTACCGTACACACAGGAAGTGTTCCTCTACTCTTAGGGCTTGGCGGTTTCGCTGCTATTATTTTCTTAAATAAATCCGTCGAATCTTTAACATCTGTTGCAACAGTGACGGGCAACGGCTAACTACGTAAAATGTCAATAATGAATTTCATCCCTTGAGGGGCTGAATTTTGAAAAGAAGTAGCCTATGTCCTTCCCCGGCCTTCAAACTATCTCCATATTAAATTTCATCACAATCGGCCCAGCGGGCTGGTCATGAATGAGTAATTTCATACAACACTAGAGCCCCCACTTCATTCCTATATCTAGGGGTTGAATTTTGAAAAAGTAGTCTATGTCTTTTTCCAGCCTTCAAACTATCTCCATATTAAATTTCATCACAATCGGCCCAGCGGCCTAGAAGTGAAGTTCAACTACATACAATAATACAAACCCCACTTCATCAGCATATGGGTTGAATTTTGGAAAAATGTGGCCTATATCCTTTCCCCAGCCTTCAAACAGTCTCCATACTAAATTTCATCACAATCGGTATAGCGATCTGACCGTGAAAGCGTAACAGACAGACAGAGTTATTTCGCATTTATAATATTAGTATTGATTGCAGAACCTAAATTTGGCTATATAGAACATGCAAGCGGAACGCTAATATTGTGCAAGTATGGCTTGCACTTGACCAATTACCATTCCAATTAACCCACAAGTGGGGAATGCACTTTTCAAAAATTTTACAATATCTTCCCGATTTGAGGTCCCCCGAATTCAAAAAACATATTTTTGGTAAAACTCTGTTAGTCTGTTTGACTGTGAACACAATACAGGACAAACGGATGCGCGGATTGAAACCAAATTTTCGGAGGATGTTTGGTATGCAAATATGAAAAGCCCTATTGTTTTTGAGGAAAATCGGCGCATGCGCAGAAGAGATATATGCTAAAACGGTGTTTTTTATATAATAATGATATACTTTTCATAACGGCTTATTATTCTATTTATTTTTTCAAGAAAGTTTCGTTAATAAATGTTTTTTCTAAACTTTATAATTTCAGAAATATTTTGAAAATAAAAAAAAATCAGCCGCTTTTTTGTTTTATGGATCTTTCAGAAATAAACTAGTTCGGCATGCTTTGATTAATTTTTACATGACGTGGAACATATTATGTAGTTAACCATGGCAACGAATAGCAAATATATTTAATACTCACCATTATCCACGATATCATAAATTTTATTTTCTTTATTATAATCAAATGTCTTGAAGTTGGAATGGTTCCGTCGCCCAATTGGCTTGAATTTTTTTAACAGGTCATGATTACACAGTCATTCCGGGAACATCGAACAATTAATATTCTTTACATGTAAGTTTCCAGTTTACAAGCCATATTGAATACTAATTACAGCCCTTGTCTGACATGAACGATCTCGAAGTGTTCTTAAAGAGTCTTTTAAAATTAAAATGCATGTGAAGTAGAAATCTTTACACAAAATAAAGTAACTTTATAATCTGATTATTAAATGTGCTCTTCTAAAAGAATCTGTGACAAAATGAAATGTTATTAAAAGTTATAAAGTTCTCTTCTATTTTATAAACTAGTTCGAAAACTTAAATTGTAGTTCCTAGTTTAGGTTTATTGACACATGATGTGTATGGCCTTACTTTTTATAAGGTTTCTGTGACTTTTTGATAAGCATTAAGTCTAACATGCTGTACCTCCCTTCCCGTTATTTTTTTCAATTCACACTTTGCTAATTTATAATTTGACTCAAATGAGAGTGGGCTACATTTTTTAAGGGGGATTCCAAGTCACAAATTTAAAAACAAAGTGCCTCCGCCGCGTCTGTCTGAACGCGATAATTTCAAAAACTACCAGATTTATATACGTTTTCACCAATAGAAAGAGCGATAAACGAGGAAGGTTTCTGTATATAATTTGTACAAAATAGCTGAACTATGACGTAATTTTGTAAAAAAAAACTATACTCGTACGCTTACATGGCTAACGCTAGCCAAATCTTCTATCTCCACAAAGTCCCTACGCCGCGTTTGTCTGTCTGAACGCGATAAGCTCAAAAACAGATTTTCATATACGGTTTTCACAAACAGAAAGAGCGATAAACGAGGAAGGTTTCTGTATATAATTTGTAAATATTTTGAACAAAATGGCAGAACGATGACGATGTTTCGCCACAAAAAAAAAACTGTTTTCGTACGCTTACATGGCTAACGTTGGCCTTAATCTTTAGAGATACATCACAACAATGTACTTTAATAGTTCTGCTGTGTAGGTGGGAAGGCCAATATAATATTTCCAGAACAGTTTTGCACCCGGGTGAAACCGGGACGGGCCGCTAGTAAACAATAAAACAAGACAGTGAGAGGTGCTTGTTTGTACTAATGTGCTGACCTCAGAACAGTAATAGTTATGTGGTGCTGACGGTAAATGCAGCTCAAAGTTGATCTAAATAACACGCTAAATACACGCTCAATACACACCGAGGGTATCTGTTGATGGCTGCTTTGGAGCGCAATGCAAGAAAGTCTGCCACGCAGAACACACACGAACTTTGTGGTCTATCAGTGACTGTTAAACACACTATTTTCTAACATTGAATATTTGTTAAATATGGAAAATATAATTCATTCTAAAATTATGAAGTACCCAAGATTTTGGCTGTTTTGCAGCGCTCATAGAGGACCACTGGAGTGCGTAGTCTTCCGCGCTATATCGCAGCTCGTGTAACCACGTGTGTAATAAACAATGTATTGAGTTGAAGGCGTTTTTTAAATTAAATTTTCTTCTAATACACTGTTCTTGTTTCAACGAGGAAAACGATGCATGTCATAAGCTTATTTATTCTAGCCTTTAAGTATGTTACAACTAGTGATATGCCGGATCGTTAAAAATGTATATCCGCGGATACGGATCTGAATACGGATATTTGGTTTCAAGTTCCGCGGATACGGATACGTATCTTAACTTTCTTAGAGTACGCGGCGGTAAATATTGCACATCGACCTTTGGAAAAAGACTATCTGTTGTGGGAAAAAGTTATTGACCTCTTTAAGAGTTAACTCTCATAACAGATTGTCTCTTTCCAAAGATCGATGTGCAATATCTCATTATAAAGATAGTTTTTTAGTACCTTTGAGTTATGTACTATTGGTATGGTACTCACTACGATAAATGTTTGCAATATAAAGGTGCCAAATACGATTTTCAAAAATAAAAAACAATCTGCATGGAATTTAACAGTTTTTCATTATTATCTAATCACCTATATATATATAAAATTTCATCTATGAATTGAAAATTAATAAGGTAAAAGATCCGTCAAAAACTAACGGATACGGATAGGGAAACGGATATTCGGCACATCACTAGTTACAATAATTAATCTTTGTTGAAACCATGAATAACAACACATAAATACAATATTTATGTGACCCTATACCCTTTGACTTATTGATGACTCAAATTAGTACTTTACAACGGTTGGTTTTGTTCAAGCAAACGGTTTCTAACCTCGAGTATGTCTTGTAAACGTACTATAACACCATTTACGTAATACGATAGTAACTTAGTGCGTTTACAAGGCAGGGTAGAGATGGGAAAAACTGATATTTTTAATGATCTGCATCTTTGCATCTGGATCCCGTATAGGACCCGACTCTCTGAATCGACTCAAAAAGATCTCAGTTCACTGCAACTGTTATCCATTAAGCGGCCCATAGACGCTCAATATTATTGTGCAATGTGAGTTGCACAATATTTTGGCGGCGGCCCCTACACGGTCAATATTATTGTACAATATTTTGGTTTGTGAAAAAAATTGTACTGTATTGGAGGCGATATTGAAGGTTGTGCAATATATTGCTCAATTGCGAGCACAGCCGGTACAGCCACATTGTGCAAACAGTCCCCAGTAGAACTTCAGTCATCATGTTGTCACGATTACTATAGTCTTTGGACTTCACATCCCACAGAGCCGGAAGATCACGATACACCTCGATAAATTCAACAATAAATTATCTTTCGACTTTCTTGTCACCCACGATGAGGCGTAGTTGAGACGACTTGTTGAAACGACCGCTACTTGAAATCAACTGACGGGATATTGCGCAATCTTGACAAAAACGGCACAATATTTCCCCGTTTGTGCAATATATTTTCAATATTTTGAAAATCACACAATATATTGCACAACTTTTCAATCTCGTCTACACACGGTCAATTATAAATATTGCGCAATAATATTGAGCGTCTATGGGCCGCTTTTAATGTAAATTTCTATTAGGGTACAGTTCGTACTACTATAATATTGTTTAAAGTATAGCCACTGCTACATTGTTAAGAATCACCCATTGTTACAACGCTATATTAGGAAAAATTATTTTTTAACAATGTCACCGTCGAGATACGAATCCCAAAACTTTCCACTATCGCGGCGGACTGAGTTACATTACTCCACAGTGACACATCAAGATCAATTCATCATTCTAATATATATAGCAATTTGTAACTGTTTATTTCACATCATGCGAGAGCTAATTTTTATCTTAGGTAACGCAGAAGTGAGAGAGATGGGTGAATCATTGTTGAAAGATATTTTTTATAATATAGCGTTGTAACAATGGGTGTTTTTAACAATGTAGCAAACAATAGCTATACTTTAACATTAATGTTTTGTTGCTGCAAATAAACATTAAGAAATGTATTGAATTGCCTTAAATGAAACATTTTGAATTCTTACAAAACTCAGAATTTCTAAAACTAAATATAAACGACACATTTTTGTTCAAGGTATAAAGTCTTAACTAGATATTTTTAATTTATTTATAAAATTAATTTAACACAATAATTTTATAACATTTTAAGTGGATCATTTACACTTTCAAGTTTAAATTTCTTTAGCCAAGCAAGTTCTTTCATCTAAGTGATACTTTGAAATACGTAATTATATTATCTTTAAAATAAATGTTATAAGAATATGTAAATTTGATTCATCAAAAATATGTCAACAAGAAGTTTTTTTTAAAGTAAATTATATAAGCAATTAAAACTTTTATCTGAACATTTAAACTCAAAGACGTGACATGCTTGAAAAAATCTATACATATATTAATTTGATATTATATTAAAGTTCTCCCTTAATTTTTTATATTTTAAAAAATTCAAAACAAAGTTTCGTCAAGAAGGTCGTGTATAAGCTTTCCACAGACACGTGTCTTAACCCTAGACTGCACAACGTGGACCTCCGAGGCATAATATATTCCCTACTAAAATTCCTTCGAGTCATTTATAAAAGTTTATCAAATCTATATAGCATTGACAACAAACCATTTTTAATGCCAATACAATGAGTCTTATATAAAATGCAGTATATACATGAGTTTTGTTGATATGGTAAATAGAGAAATCATTAATGCATTACAAAAAATCATTCCTCATAAAATGCAATATACGCCTAAGAGAGATTGGAATATGGAATGTGAAACGATTTTCTTTAAAATGGGTTGGAATGGTAAAAGCTGTTACCAATATCATAACATCATTACAGTTATTTTAAAAACCTGTTTTTCCGATACAAGTAACTATATAACTGTTACTATTGTTTCATCCCAGCATTGCCGTCGCTCGTGTCTCCGGGCTTATTTTCTGTTCTTTCATTGAAACCGTGACGCAGTTCACGTTCGTTACATAACAATAATTCACGTCTGAGGAGGCAACATTATTTCAGCGGAACAGAGAATCCTTAATATGCTATTTTATGGTAATTACTTGTAGTGTCAGTATTAGTGTTTGTCACTATTTTAACATACACACTAACACTACGCCGCATATACAGTAAACGTCCGGTATTGTGAACAAAGCTTAAAATCAGCCCCTTGCTAGGTATCTCTGCTGAGCCTGTGCGGTTAACAAAAAAATATATTTTTAAAGTCAAGTTTTATTTACAATATAATATATAATATATAGCTTAAGATCCAATAGCCAGATGACAACACATAGTAACATAGTAATATTATAAGCCTTTATTTATGATGGCAGACATTTCCTCCGGTTGTAACATCCCGGCAGACACAATCTCCGCTGTTTGACTGCGATGATATTATTGTGCAAACATATGAGTGCGAGTGAGAGCCTTCGATGACTTTTTTTGACAGCTTCATGAAATTTAGGTTGTTTATTTGTATCCATGGAATTTTTCTCTCTACGCATGGACTACTTTGCGTGTGTGTGTGTGTGTGTAAACAAATAAATTTCATGAAGCTGTCAAAAAAACCATCCGATGCTCTCACTCGCGTTCATATGTTTGCATAATAATATTATTGCGTTCATACAGCGGACCGGGATGTTACAGCCGGAGATGTCTGCCATCATAAATATAGGTTTATAATATTACTACAAATAACATACAAAAATTTCAGGTTTTAATAGAATATGTGTTGTCATCTGGCTACGGGCATAGTGAATTTCAGTTAATTACTTGGTGAGCCCGTTATTTATACTCGTAACTTGGGTTACCGCTGTCTTTTAATATAATAAATAACAGGGAGTAAATGTCAAACTTTCGTCCCTGCTATAAGGGACGAAAGTACGTACTTTCGATCGAGGTATTAAGAAAACAGTTTTTTTTTTATTTTAATTGAAAAAAACAGTGTGCAGCAACTAAGGCTAAGTATTTTTTTAAAACACATAAATAGCGTCAGCAGTATAATGTATTGCAACATTATATATTAATAAATTCATTTACATCATAAAAATTATTTTGCAATAAAAATTGACTTATTTCCTTTTTAATAGATTATTATGTATTCGAATCATGGCATTGCGTGCTCCAAGACTCATCACTTGTAGATGATGTTGATCATTTTTCAGAGTGAATGTTTTATTTCTAGTGTTGTGTCTATGTATTATATTGTTTGTTTTGAATAGAACAGGATTTAATCTGACGAAATTAGAGCATTCCAGAATAAAAAGGTCAATAATTGTTAGGATGTTTAATTTTCTGAAAAGAGAGCGGCAATGTTCTCGAGGAGCAGCGCCTGCCATGATTCGAACACATAATTTATACAATTTAGCAGATATAATATCAACTTGACTTTTCCAGTTAAGTTGATCGTCTATTTGTAGACCTAAAAATTTTACTTGCTTCTTCACTACCAATTGATCCTACGCAGGCATGTTGAAATAGTTTCCAAATTTAATAATTTCAATTTTGTCCATGTTTGATTTTAGACCATTTTTACTGAACCACTTATTTACTATTGATAGGCAATTTTCAATGTTTTTGAGGAGTAAATCCCCATCTCCTCCCTCACACATGACTGCTGTATCGTCAGCAAATAGCAAAGTTGTTTGTTTTATGGCGTCTGGTAGATCTATATACTAATATATAAAGCTGAAGAGTTTGTTTGTTTGTTTGTTTGAACGCGCTAATCTCAGGAACTACTGGTTCAAATTGAAAAAATGTTTTTTTGTTGGACAGCCCATTTATCGAGGAAGGCTATAGGCTATAAAAAATCAGGCTACGACCATTAGGACCGGAGCATTAATGAAATATGTTACAAAATGTATCTCAAAAATAAGCTTCTATTCTGGTGAAATGCACTAACTAAATATACCCATATTAGCGTCGTAACAATACAACGCCGGATAGCTCAATCGGTAGAGCACACGACTATCAATATCAGGGTCGTGGGTTCGAGCCCCACGTTGGCCGAATACATTTTTATTTTTTTTTTATTTTCTACATTGCTTTCTTCTAAGGCTTACATTTAAATTTAATTAAATATTATGTAATGAATTAAAAAAAAATTATTAGTTAAAAAAGTATAAATACTGCTTTTTATTGACAAAAACTTTTGAACGGTAACTCCGATCATCATGAAATTTGGACACAACATTCATCTCGGTAAACTAAGATGAATGTGTGTACTCATGTTTCTCCCTTCCCCATTCGTTCTTTTACACCCGGGTGAAACCGGGCGGGATCGCTGATCATTTATAAAGATAATAATCAGAGTAGGCCCCAGCACACCACCTTGAGGGACGCCTTTCACTATTTTCTCTCATTCTGAACAGGCTCAATACAGATATCTGATTTGAGTTAGTGCCCATAATCGAGCATCTACTGTACATACATTATGACAGACAGACTACTTTAATCTGTATCTAATTTAACACTGTATTAATTTCGCTTTGAACAATGTATGTTACAGAAATGGGAACCGTACATTATATGTGTTGTGCTTTACTAGAACGCCGTATTAGTGCTACTTATTTGCGTCGAGATCGTTCCTTCTCTGTTAGACGTCTTCCTTAATTCGAAACGTTTACCCTGTCTTGACTGTCGAAACGGTATCTCTAGTGTACCTTCTCCTTAAACGCTCGGAAATTTAAATCGGTTTGGCGGTCTAAATCTTAAATATTATAAAGAGGTAAAGTTTGTAAGTTTGGATGTAGCTGTACTCTCCGAAACTACTCATCCGATTTCAATTATGTAATTGATAAGTGTAACAATTATTATTTTTTTATTCAACATATTTATTAACGTAAGTTCGTAACATGAATATTATTTAATTCAACACATTTATTAATTTAAGTTTGTAACATGAATATTATTTATTTCAATACATTTATTAATTAAAGTTTTTTAACATGAACCCTACTTCCTAGTTCATACGCTCCGCTGCCATCTTGCCTCTGTTTCTCCACATGACCACCAGGGTACACCAGTGGCGGCGTGGCTTTTTAAGACGTGGTGTTACATAAGAAATTAATTAATTAATAAGCGTACTTTCGACTGAGGTATGAAGAAATAGTATATTATACCACAAGGGCAGAAAGCTTGAGAGCCTTGAACTGCGCGTCATAATAAACTATTTTCTCGTTACCTATTCTCTACTGATTTGCAACTCACGGCACATCATTCAGTTTAGGGTAATTTACCCTATATTTAGAGTAAAAATAATCCAGCAGGGTAATTTTTAAGTTATGAATTTTCCTAGGGTATTTTTTGAGGTAAATGTCTGTAGGTAAGGTTTTCGAATATTCAAAATTTTCTAGACTACTGTTAACATAATTCGGAATGCACGGTACAAGTCCGCTCATTTACAGGACAGTCAACGAAAAGATAGTTATGCAGAGGATACTTTTATTGTTATGCGCCAATAATATTGTTACAAACTCCCCGTGGAGACGACAAAGAAGTTCGTGAGACGACAATCGACTCGTTTTTCTAACACACCGTTTGTTGTGATCGGCTTGATTGTTGTTCCAACAATAGGCGTAGGTAAAAAGGGCTTTGTTGCCAAATTCCAAACAACAAAGGAAATAACTACCCAGCGCCTATATAAACCACGGGGTAACTTAGTAGAGATACAGTCACGCAGGTACAGACAGTGATACATGTGTTTCATGGCGTGAACAATCGACATAAATTAACAGTCAGTGAACAGTGCTGAGGTAACTGCTGAAATAAATAGTTTTCACCACGAACAGTTTTGTTACACTATAATAATAAGAATAAATATGTAGTTGTTTTATTTGTAAAGAAGTAAAAGACTGACGGAATTTTTATTTAGGGTATTTTTTTTTAATAATACAGTTTCTAGGGTAAATTGAGACCAAGCCTGGGGTAAAGTAAAAACTTAACCTGGCATCACTGACATCATTACACCACGCCCTACCGATTGAACATCACTGGTTTAAGGTATCGGCACGCGGTACAACATTTTACGAGCACGTGTACGATATCTTCCACACATAGATATTATATATATACGAATGTTTGATACAGCCCTTTTGATATATTATTATTAGACGGTATTTAACCGTTTCGTTTGTTCGCGTCGTTTGCGATCACGTCTTCCATGATATTGCCTTTCTATCTACTCAAAGTCTGCATTATATTGTTTTAATGCGTCCTTAATATTAACGTTCAACCTGAAACACATCTTTATAGTTCGTTTACGGATTATTTGCCAATCTAATTACTTCCTTCTTATTCTACTGGTCGTCAGTAGCGGCGCGTGAATATTTTAAATGGGTGTTCTGCAACGTCGACCTCGGAGTTATCTCAAAACAGGAGCTAGAATGAGGGGTGAGGATAAATCGATTATGAATCACATCCGTGATTATGTTGTTTAAATTATTAGCTTTTTTTTTTCAAACACTGTTGACAACAAACTACAATAGTTGGCAAAACCAAAAGTGCACATCCCGCAAGTTTTCCACTGTATGATAAAAAAATAACAATTAAAAAATACTTTTAATAAATTTAAAAAGATTTAAAAATTTTAAGAAATAAATAATTAAAAATTGAAAAAATATTTTTTTTTAAGTTTGCAAAAATAAAAAAAATTAAGAACTATACATAATATAATATATAATTAATATCAAGTGGAATAAAATAAAACAAAATAAAAAGAAAAAAAAAGAAAAAAAAAGAAAAAACTCAATGATATCGTAAGGAATCGAACCCAGGACCTTGCCCTCGGCGATCCAACGGCATAACCATTACGCCACGGCTGCCTAATACCTGGAGTGGTGTTATCACGGTATACAAGTGTAGCACTTGTTTTATGGATTACACTATATTTACCAGCAATTATTATATTGTTTTTAAACTATTATAGCTGTCAAAAATAATAAAAAATAAAACTGTTTATAAAAATTAAACTACTGAACACATTTTAGTGAATTTAAATAGGGTTCTGGTCTGATAGTAAACAAAGTGAATAAAATATAACCCAAGGCAATCCGACCAAAATTGCGATCTGTAGAGTCGTGACGTACGTACGTACATACGTACGTACGTACGTACATACGTACAGACCAACCGACAACTGCTGTTTGTGATTTTCAATTACAATTTTAATAGTATTTATGAACTCAAATTGATTTAAAAATGGTTCTATTTTATAGATTAGAATCTCCTCTTTTCAAAAAGCTTCAATTTGAATGGATTTCGTGTGAAATTAACTTAGATATAACTTCTTATATGAACGAAAGTCAGCTCTGACGCACAAAGCGATAATAAAGCACATACCGCTAGTTTAGCGGTATGTGCAATAATAATAATATAACCTTTATTTATAAAATTCCAAAGAATGTAAATTGCGTCATTTAAAAAAATTTTAAAATTTAAAAAATCTTCTACGTTATAAAAATTTGACTCAAATAAAACATGTTTTAGCGCTTTTTTAAAATTAATGAGGCAGGTTGACTTTTTAATATACACTATATACACTATAACACTAGTCACTACTACCATAAACCATGCATGTGTATGTACGACTGAATGAGATAGATTAAGTTGAACACTTCTGACATATGACAGTGATAGATGCTTCATTTGTACCAATGTGCTGACGGTGAATGCAGCTCAAAACCGATCTACAAAATAACACGCTTTAACGTGTGGGTCATGAGTTGCACGGTGTAGATCGGGGGTATCTAATAATTATTATTGAACGCAAGAAAGTCTGCCACACAATTTTGTGGACTGCCAGACGCCAGTGGCTGTTATTTAGCGTTGATTGTGTAACGATTACACTATTTCATAACGTTGAATATGTGTTAAATATAGAAAATATAATTAATTCTAAAATTAGGAAGCTCCTAAAATTTTGATTTATCTGCAGTCCTGTAGCGGGAACCGCCACTGCTAGTTATAGAGAACTTACATAAGTACATCCTGTCTATTGAGCCAATTTGCTTTTCAATAAACATTTCATAACGTACCTGTTTTCTCTTTCGGTCTGGCACGACAAGAACAGAACAAAGATGTAAACAAAAAATCACGCACACATCAGGGATGATTTGTAAAATGGGCATCGTGCGGTTGGCGGGGGCGTCGGCCCACCGGAGCCCGCCAACATACCAAGTTTGAGCACGTTAAAAACGTAAACTTCAAAATAAAGTAAACAACATTCTATAATTCAAAGATGCCTAAAGATGACCGTTTTTTTGGGTGACCCGAAGTTACCTCTTTTTCACGGTCCGGCCCACTCCACCTTGCCAACCACTGTATTTTTCTTTTAAGCAGAGTTTAAATTTCCCAAATATCCGGGAACTGGTCTATTCGGAGATCCATAGGGTTTTAGTGTTACAGGCTCTTGGGCTGTATCTATGTTCTATATCTATGCTATGTAATATATAAAACTGAAGAGTTTGTTTGTTTGTTTGGTTGAATGCGCTAATCTCAGGAACTACTGGTTCGAATTGAAAATATGTTTTTTTGTTGGATAGCCCATTTATCGAGAAAGGCTACAGGCTAATAATATCACCCTACGACCAATAGGAGCGGAGCATCAATGAAAAATGTTGCAAAATGTATAAATCAAAATTTATCCGTTCGACAAAAACTTTTGAACGCTAATTCCGATCTTAATGAAATTTGGACACAACATTCATCTCGGTAAACTAAGATGAATGTGCGTACTCATGTATCTCCCTCACCCCTATTCATTCTTTTTTACCCGGGTGAAACCGGTCGTTAGAGTAAGGGCGCGGAACGACGACGCCATTGTTGTGCAGTCCCATTATTGGTTCCCAGCCGATGTTTAACGGATCGCAATTTTGTTTGCGTTAATCTTTCTCTCTCTTTGCGATGCGAGCGAAAGCCAGATTACGCAAATTGAAATAAATATCTACATGGCATTTCTGTTCACTCATAATATCTCAAATTCCTCTGTTCCAAATGAATTATTACTGTTGGCTTTGACATAAAAAAGCCAGAGAAATTCGAGAACTGAAATGTTATCTCTTAATACGACTTTTTTTCGTTATTTTATTATATACGAATTGTCCTTAAAAATATATGTCTTATCTATTTTCGACAATTTTGAAGTGAAACTTTTTTAGTCGCGATATGGAGGTGGCCAGGCGCGGCGGAAGACCTGCGGTGTGTGTTGAGAGCTCACCACACGTGAAGATTTGGTATGGTGAATTTTCACAAGATTTGTGGGATGTCTGATACGACAGCTATATTGTAACAAAACTGTCCTAGTTCGTGGTGGAAATTATTTATTTACAATAATACACGTTTAACAAATCAGTTAAACACACAAACGAAAGCGTACTTCTTTAACTTAACAGAAATAAAATAACGCCAGTTCCAAATAATAAAATAAAAGACTACGTAACAGAGAATATAGAGTCACTAAATTATGTTCAACAAATATTTACAACACACAAACACAACAAACTTTATCAGCACACTTGTCTATTTAAAAGTTATTTATGTAAAACCAGATTTATATAATTGCACTCAATGGTTTGCACACACAAAAGTTTATTTATCTTCACAGTATAATGATTTATGTCGCAACGCCAGACTTGTATCAACACAATCCACGAACAACTGACTGACTGACCCTGCGCCAGCGATCCTCTCGCATTTTATATGCACTAAAAATATCTTTTGAATGCAATTTTTTCACTGTTCATAATGTGCAAAATTTGAGATATGATGTATATGTCGCCGGGATATTGTCAAATCCGTGATTTTGTAATTTCACTAGTGAAATTACAATATCACGATTGACAAAGATTCGTGATATTATAATTTCACTAAGTGAAATTATAATATCACGGGTTTGACAATATCCCGGCGACATATATAACTGAGAAGAACATTTCTTTGAAATTTTAACAAATTTTAATCATTTTCAATTTTTGACCCAGCCTCCTTAACGGAAAATTACACCATCAGGAGTAGAGGATTGGCTAGTGGTGTGATTTGCCGGTAGTGTGTTGAGAGAGAAATTAGATTGACACGTTTCTTTCTATTCGCATAGTAAATGGAAGCAGTGAAAAGAATAAACTGTCATCCCTCTTTGTTGTAGATTTTTTTTATTCGCTCAATTGATGCAGAAAGTATTAATTTAAATTTATAAATACTACCCGTCTTTGTAAGGATTCTGTTCTTTAGTTTAGAATGTTAACGTCTAGTGTAAAAAAGTTAGACTTATATAAAAACCACAATGAATAATTGAAGTAGCGAATCTAGGCAAATTAGGTCGCTCGATTCGCTTGAAGACGAAGAAACGTTTTTGTCGCACATCCTCTATAAAACAAAAGACAAGAGATATAATAGTTTTGCTAAGCTACTTAAAGTCTGTAAATACATAAATTTTTTGTGTTAATACATCATTTGTTCTGTTTTATATCTGTGACGAAGAGACAAAACTGATTATGTCGAATTTTGGAGGAAAAAAATGTATACCTATCCATTTTTTACAATAAGAAAATAAGTATAATGGTAATGTCCGTTTCTCGACTTTATCTCATGCCGGCACTTCACATGGCTATTTGTATTTGTGTATTTGGCATATTTGGCAAACAATTACCATGTGTGGACGGTCTATTTGACAAAGTGTTGGCCTTATTTGCCTATTTGATAAAGAAGGCCAATACCAAATACGCGTTACCGTGCGCATGTCGATTTTTCGAGGCACATCAAAGGAGTCAAACAGGCAAATACGCAAATAAACCGTCCACACAATGGCCATATTCAGAGCGCACGCGCCGTGAACCTGTACGGACGTGCAGTATTTTTGTGTCTGTGCTGTGAGCGAGAACAGGAACAAATACTATTGAAAATGAATTAGGACAATGAAACAGTGCTAAAATTCCTGGAATTTTGAACCTTGCGTTCTGCTACCAAATATTTGTGTGTTTATTATTTGACTGTCATGTGTGGATAGTCGTATTTGCGTCTATTTGCATGTTTGCCTTAAACGTCATATTTTGCCAAATACAACAAACACCTAATAGCGAACACAAATAGTCATGTGATGTGCATTATGATAGACGCCATTCGCACCATTACTATTTTCCATCTATCACACTTCCCGTTATTTTCTACATTTTTAAACTTCCATTTAATTAACTGCAATGGACGAATGAAGGAATTTTAGGACATTAAGATAAGGTAAGCTAATTTTGAGCACAGGAGTTTGACAGGTAATTGACCATGGCCTTGAATAAGGAACCATCTCGATATTTATCAGGAATTTTTGAGGTAAACCATGGAAAACCAAATCAAGTAGGCTAGTAAAGGAATAACCGTTTCTCGGCGAGAGGCAGTAGGAAAAAGTCCTCAGCCACATCTGACCCCGCCGGGATTCGAACCCGGTACCTCCCTAATGCAAGTCTAGTGCTCTGACCACTACGCTACACAGTAAGGTAAACTATATTAACCATGAGTTGTATAAAATTCGACCTACGCAATTTTGTCTCTTGGTCGCAGATATCAAATATATATAATTTAGAATGTGCGACGTTTGTAATATTAGCGCTTTGAAGAGAGAGTAGTTAAATACAGTGTCCGTCTCTCTTTAGCGGATATACTTTCAGAAAAAAAACAATAATGCTCTTCGTTCAGCACTCTTCGAATCAAAGAAGATTAAGTTATAAAATAAAGTGAGCGTTCAGGGCTGGTTTCAGGCTCATTTTATTATATTATTTATGTCTGTACATTTATAACATTAAAAATGACAAGAGCACACGTTTTTGCTTATGACTTTTATATAAACAAACGAATTTCCGCGGTTGATGCACCATACACTGCATATATACAGTAGAACCCGGGTGTAAAAGAACGAATGGGGAAGGGAGGAACATGAGTACACACTACAAACAATTCATCTTAGTTTACCGAGATGAATGTTGTGTCCAAATTTCATTATGATCGGAGTTACCGTTCAAAGGTTTTTGTCGATAAAAAGCAGTATTTATACTTTTTTTAACTAATATTTTTTTTTAAATTAATTAAATAAAATTAAAATAAATTTAAAAGTAAGCCTTAGAAGAAAGCAATGTAGAAAATTAAAAAAAAAATAAAAATATATAATATTTGCCCAACGTGGGGCTCGAACCCACGACCTTGGTATTGACAGTCGCATGCTCTACCGGTTGAGCCATCTGAGGTTGTCTACTTTACAACGCTAACATGAGTATATTTAGTTAGTGTATTTCACCTGAATACAAGCTTATTTTTGAGATACATTTTGCAACATTTTTCATTAATGCTCCGCTCCTAATGTTCGTAGCGTGATTTTATATAGCCTATAACCTTCCTCGATAAATGGGCTATCCAACAATGTGAACCAGTAGTTCCTGAGGTTAGCGCGTTCAATCAAACAAACAAACAAACTCTTCAGCTTTATGTATTAGTATAGATAGATATAGATTTCATTAACAAAAATGATAAATACCTTAAACGAAACGTCGTGATTGAAAATATTGCTTAACAGCATTTATATTATTGAGCCATTATCTTCTTAAAAAATAAAATTTATACATTTCATTGTTCATTTACCCTTTTTACAAAACTCAATGAAATGAGAATGAGTGCTGCATCATATTTTCTTTTAAAAATATACGTATTACATAATTGATAGGTCAACCATCATTCTTTGACGTCGAAACGAATCGAAGAGAAGGAATGTTGGTTGTAAAAATTATGTCCTTTTCAATCGTTTGAATAACCACCGACAGATGTACTTCCCGGCATTCGATCGACGTGCCTCTGACGGTAGTTACACGAATGACCGCGATACTGTCGCAGGATTATTACGCTGTGTCGTTTAAATATTTAACCGTTTTTATTTTAACGTTACGACTGACCGTAAAAATAATACTTTCGCGTCGAAAAAAGGCTGTAAGGTCAGTCTAATAGTTGGAAGTGCATTCTACACTACACGTTACAGAAGTGAAACTTCTTGTAGAGTCGACGGCAGGCTGTAACGATCGCTATGACGACGCCTCTCCAGCATCAACGGCGCAAAAGAACGAGTGTGTAACGTTTTGTTACACGTTCAGTCGCTTGAATTCCATTAACTCTACCGTGCGTAAAGATTCAGCTCCAAATAATAGTACTAACAGACGATCGAACTTGGTCCGCTCCGACAACGGACATGGTACGGCGGATCAAGTTCGCTGGTTGCAACAGACGACCGAATCTGTCAGTCTCCTTGTGTACACAGATACGTAATCATGTCTCCGATTAAGCGCGCGAAAATTGCGATTGTTCTAGCGGCAACGTTAATGCCGCCACAAACAACAAGGAAGAAAAGAAAGGAGTGGGCAAAATTCTATTTGAAAGATCGCGATGAATTTAGTCATATGAAGTTAATAAAATCGCTTGATAGCGAAGATCATATTTTGAATAACACTCCCGAAGAATTTCTAGAGCGTTGTTACGCGCTTCTCTGTTACAATATAACTTATCTGATAGATCCCACAAACATGAGAAATCTTTTTATAATACCAATACTCCACCAAGAACTTCGCGTTCTGTCAAAATTTCTGTCATGTTGCACAACCAGGGCCGTATTTAGGGAGGGCAACCGGGGCTACAGCCCCGGGTTACCACAAAAGAGGGACCCCCACAATAGAGACTTTGGAAAAAAAATTCAAATTTCCTGAGCATTGAAAGTGATTTACTTCGGGAACTGGATTTCAGCTCGGAAAGTTCTGTTCGTTAATTTTTAGATAATTCTTGTTTCTGATTATATTTATATGTTTGTTAAATAATAAAAGAATCTATACTTGGTTTCATAATAAATTATTTATTGGAAAAATCGACTGAAAAAAATTGTCCATTTTATTTTGAAAATAGTTTGGGGCCCGGGGGCCTCCACTCCTTTGTTGCCGCGAGGCCTCCAGACCTCTAAATCCGGCATTGTGCACAACGTTTTGAATTACAATGACGTCGTTATACGGTTATATGTATCGAGTCCGTCGTACTGCTATACACACGCACGGATATTGTACCGGACCGGACCAAGTACGATGTGCATCTCATCGAACCGGGCGGACACGCAGACTACTGTCCAGACGAGCAGATTTGGTACGGAGCGGACCAGATCCGCTGTCCGCTTCGTACCAAGTTCGACCGTCTGTTAGTACTATATAAGCGTTTATTTATTGGTCTTTATTAAATTCGTGATATAGTTTTTAGGCGCGAATAGCGTAAGCTAAAGCGCCTATATGTACTCGTTATACTAGGTATTGCATCTCGGTAATTAACATTAATTTAGTTTTTGCACTCTTGCTGTACATTGTGCAGTAATTTTTTGATGTTAAAAGTATTAAAGTTTTAATTTAATAAGCAATAAACTAAAAGAGAGTTTTATAGTCAATTATATTTAGTGAGTAGCTAAATTTAGTGGTTAGATTTTTTTTTATTAACTTTATAATACAGTTCTCAAATAAATTAAACAGCTTCTTTTTAAACATTTACAATTCATTATTTCAGAACGTGTAAGTTTAAACCGGTAGAAAAACTTTTTTTTTTTTTGATAAAATATTTCACATTGGAACTTGGACTGGCGAAACTGTCAATTGAGTTTTAAATTCATTATTAAAAAATAATAAAGCTTAAATGTGAGTTGATACTGGGCTCAAATTATTATTTAAACTTAGTTTTAGAGTATAGATACTAGCGATCCGGTCCGGCTTCGCCCGAATTTGTAAATTGCCACCGTTTTTTCGTCAACTTACACTTACTACTAATGGTTTTTTTAATTATTTACTGCAAAAAATATGTAAAATACAGATATTTACATAAATTTATTTTTTCTAACCTAACTTTGTACAAAAAATTCAAATGTTAGTCCAATTAAGTAAAATACTGAAATAAATAATTAATATTGTAGCAAGCTTTGTTACATTAATTCTCTTTCTCTTTTTTGTATTATTGTCAAAATTAGTTTTTCCTTAGCTACGCTGGAAAATTGAAGGTTGTTATTATTTGGAAAAAATTTAATTGATCACTAACGACTGTAGAGAAAACAACTCATTACGAAAAAAAATATTTATTTATGCCTTTATGACAATAATTTATTGGTATCATCGACTTATAACTTTTTGTAAAAATTGATTACGGAAAAGTTCCCATTTAGAATTCGACTTACTTTTGATTGGGACTGTAACGCATCAACCTCCTTAAATTGGAAATACTATGACGATTTTTAAATGAAACATTTTTGTTTTTTATTTTCAATTGACATCTTTATTAAAGTTTATTACACCGTTCCTTAATACGATAAATCACCTTTTCCAACTACCATTCAAAGCAATGTGTCTAAGTCCGTTCGTCTGTCTATCTGTAATGTTTAGAGCTTCTTAAAACATATATAAAAGGACGGCAGTTATTCACCACCGGGCAATCAACTTTAGTTTTCGGACACGGTCCTGAACACAACTGTGTTCAAACGATTCAATTCTTTTGCGTGAGTTCTATAATAAAGTATAACTGTCAAAGTACTATATAATTTAAACGTATAAATGCGTGTATTTCGTTGTAGAAAATTGAAAAAAATTCACTATGTGTGACACGTTTTTTATCAGTTATTTTTTACGGCTTCCTAGCCAAATGGCAAAAAATGGAATCTTGATAATTTCGTCATGTCCGTCCGTCCGTCTGTCACAGCTTTATAACTCCGCCATCTTTCTATCGATTCGGATGAAATTTTATAGACAGATGTCTTAAGTACGTCAATCGACATTGTAGAATAAAATTACAAAAAAAAAATAGCGGTCGTTGTCCATACGTAGAATTGGGGGATGAAAATTTGTATTTTCGCGTACCCCCTTGCATAAGGTATAATTGGACAGGTCTTTAAAAATTTAATAACTGTTCTTGAGATATAAGATTTCTAAAGTCGATAATAATGTACTCCCTCCCTTTATTTGTGCAATCATGTGATTAAAAAATGTGAAAAAAATAAAGAGAGTAGCACTTTGTAATTAATATACAACGAAAATTATTTTGAACAAGATATATATTAACAAGTTGTAGTTCAGCTGATCTTTCCTAACAATATTTTCTATACGGCTGTCATATTTCTATTAGTACAACGAAGACAAGAACCACGGCTGTATCAACTTAAAAAAACCGTTCGATGTCACTAGTGTACATCTCAATATTTATTAGCACTACTTAGTTTATAGTCAGAGTGCCCGTCGGCAAAAATTTTATTGATACATACTCTCCCCAAACTTTGTATATGGCTTCATTTGGCCTAGTCTGACACTTATTTCCTCTATGACTTTTCTTGATTTTGGGGCGTTTTCCCTCTAAAGTTTCCAAAAGATGTCGTTTTGACGACATGTAAAAATTTATAGATACTGTTTGTTTTTTTAATTGGGTAGCTTAAAAACTTCAACCAAAACGCTGAAATAATGTTCTCTGACAAATAACATGAACCAATTAAAATGTCTGACACCTCGAATATGTTCGACATATTCGAGGTGTCAGACATTTTAAATGGTTCGTATTTTTTGTCAAAGACCATCATTATAGCGTTTTGGTTGAAGTTTTTAAGCTATCCAATTAAAAAATCAAACAGTATCTATAAATTTTTACATGTCGTCAAAACGACATCTTTCGGAAAATTTAGAAGGAAAACGCCCCAAAATCAAGAAAAGTCATAGAGGAAATAAGTGTCAGACTAGGCCAAATGAAGCCATATACAAAGTTTGGGGAGAGTATGTATCAATAAAATTTTTGCCGACGGGCACTCTGACTATTATGGAAGGCTTTAAAGTAAATTTAATCATACATGTAAGCCATACGAACACTACGGAACCCTATTAGACGTTTTTCAAGTTTAAATTTTAATTTAATCTCAATCTCATTTTAAAATATTTATTATTAATAATGTGACATGTTTTAATCTGTATATATATGTACACTATAGTATGACGCATTCCATACCTATTTGAGTACTAACGGCAATAAAGTACTATTATTATTATTACTAGAGTGACCTGTGCGAATTATTTGCACTAAATAAGTATAATAATTATCACTTTACAAATACTAAAGTTGTCATATAGAGACGCAAGTAGCAAAAGCGTTGAGCTAAGCCGTCAGATGGCATCATGCAGCATTGTTGTGACGTTGTTCAGCGTTGCTCGCTGTTTCAAAATTAAAGCCGTCAGATGGCAGTATGCAGTATTGTGTCTTAATGTATATTTCTTTTTGTTGTATTACAATATAAAGGTCAGATGACAGATCGAAGTGTTGACGTTGTTTAAAAACTAAAGCCGTCAGATGGCAAAAACAAAAGCAATAATAAATTTTTTAGTTGTCGATGTCAGTAGAGCAAGCAATTATCTGTAAAATGATATATAGTTTATGTGGAGAAATTATGAGGTTTTTTTCTAAAAAGGGAGGCAAACATCTTAACCTTAGCGTATAAATATATATGATTATTATTATTATTATTATTATCATGTGTGTCGTCTTTTTTTTAAATACGGTATAGCGATGTTCTGGCCACCACCCCCGTTATTATAAATCCTCTGTTTTACGCGGGGTATGCCTAAAATTCTGAGTAAACAGTATATAGCGCTGTATATATATCTTACAAGAAGTTGATATAGTAAGGAGTTGAAAGCGGGAGACCAAGCGAGAATAGGGATAAGGAGAGAGGGAGATAGTATAAAGTAGAGAGAAAGTGTGGAATGATTTATTAACTGGACGGCAAAAGGTAGAGCCGTTTGTGTGCCGGGAAGATAAAATGACCAATCCATTAACTCCTTAGTCATGTTGTCAATTCTATCCAGTATAGAGAACTACGTACAGGAGTCAGTGTATAGCGCTTATAGCTCCTGTCTCTTCAGATATATATGTATTATGTTAGTTTATATATTAGAAACGTGCGGCGGATATGTCCAACGCGCGTGCGGAAAGGTTACGTTCCGTTCGCACCGACCGCTGTCACTTTATTTCCACCATAAAATAGATGGTGCAAGGACAACGCTTTAATTATTAACTGACTAGCGGTCCGTCTCGGTTTCACCCGGGTGCGATAGATATAATTCTGCAAAATGTATTTCGTTTGCGGTCCGGCGTCTGAACTTATTAGCTTTGTGCAAATTCTATCAGATTTGCTTCTGAACTAATAGCTTCGAGCGAATTGTAACAGATGTCGCTACTTGGTATTAAAACAATTTTTTTTTTGGTTTACTTCTGAACTAATAGCTTTGAAAACAGTGTTTTTTTTATTGAGAAAACATCGTAATTTTGTACAAAATATTTAATGAAAACTATCGTATAGCGTAAGTTGCACATTTACCAAATTTCATTAAAATCTGTTCATTGGTTTCGGAGATTAGCGCGGCCAAAATTGTGACACGAGATATTGCAGTTCGAGCGAGACCACACGTTTCATCGAAGTATCGAAAAGATGTGCGGCTATACAGGTTATAGACGCTCGACAATTGAGGTATATCTAGAGATAATTGAGGTCTATCTAGAGATAGCCAACCTTGAGAATGCAAAAAACGATGTGGTTTTTCTTCGGAGTTCTAGATTGAAAGGTGTCGCGCCGATTGGAATTTCAACCGTTCGAACGTGTCTCGACCGATTGGCGTCGTATAATACAACTAGCCGTTACCCGCGGCTTTGCTTATAAATATAGGTATAATATATATAGGTATATATATATCCGAGGACGACACGTCGCGATTGGGGCGGTGCGGGTGGGACGCGAGTGGAAATGGCTGAGAGATAGACATGGTACTTCAATCATGGATCGATTGGACGATTTTTAAGGGTTTATATAATAAAATAATTATTTTTTGCTTATGGAACTTCAGGATAGCCGCAACATTACATCAAAAGAGCTGCATGCGGCTCGCGAGCTACTGCAGGTTGCCGACCCCTGATTTAAATTAAAAATGCCCAATTACTCGAAAACGGAAAGTTCACATCGAGAGGAACGCACTAAGCTTAAAAAGTCCGGTGCCGAGCGAAAGCGAAAGCTACGACTGCGTCGAAAAATTAACTAAAAAAAAATTGGTTGTCTGTAAAGTCGGTTTACGGACGATAGTTTTACGTGATAACGTATTCCGTAATACATAACCTAAATTTATATAATAATTATAATAATTCGAATCTATGATATTGCATCTTTCGCTTCAAATTTAGGTAAATTTTATTAAGTAGAATAATAAAACACTATAAAAAGTACACTATTATTATATAAAAAACAACTATGGCATGTATCTCTTTTGCGCATGCGCCGATTTTCCCCAAAAAATTTACAAAAATTTCTAGTAAAAATAGATAGAGTAAAAACCGTTTTAAAAACTATATTATTATTATATAAAACATCATTATAAGAGATATATTCTTTTACGCATGCGCCGATGTTCCCCAAAAACAATAGGCCACTTCATATTTGCATATCAAACATCCTCCCAAAATTTGGTTTCAATCCGCTCATCCTTGGTGTCGGAATGATAAGAAATGTCAAAAGTGACGTTTGCAACTGTCAAAGTATTATGTTCTAATAATAATTAGTTATTCCAATAGTTAACTTAGAAGGCGTTGCATTTCACAAAATACTAATGTCAAAAAATTGAATTAAACATTAGAAATGCAGCCGTTTTCATGTTAAGACAAGACACGTTATTTTCTAATTTCCATGTACGGCAAACAAAGACGACCGACCGCGTCGCGTCATGCATTAGACAACATTGGATTTATACAGCTATTTTTCTATATAAATTTGTATAAAAAAACTGTTTAGGCAAATTCTGTTATACGAAATCTATGTAAAATGTTCTCCTCTTTCGTTTAAGACTGGTTTCAAACCGATCTGATTTAAATTGAGCGAGAAATTAGCAAAAAGCACGCACAGGGTCAGGCGGAACGTTACGCGTTAGGAACGTTACACTTTTTCGTGCATGCAGCTGGTGTTTTATCAATTTATAAGATTGGTGATTCATCAATTTATAAGACGTTATCACGTCAAAAACCCAAACGTCTACGAATCATGTGTAGGCGATACGGAAAAGTTAATACTCTCGACGTTTTCACGAAAAATATACGACGCGGAGCCGAACTGCCCCTTTCTTTAGTTTTTATTTCGATCTATCGTCATCACATGGAAAGCGAGGGTGTTAGAACGTATATCGAAACTAGGAGACCAGAACTTGACAGAACGTGAAGAAAAATTAGTAGTCGTATGTCAGCATTGGGGTCACAGTTGAAATTGATGCCGCGGCCTGTTCATTGATCCGTTCACTATTCAAAGAGATATTCTATAAACAAATAGTTTGACTGTGATTTATAAACATGGCGGCGTGAGTTAATAGAATTTAGATAGTTTTAAACTATTGAGTAACTCTAAATTTCTATAATTAACTGACCACGTTAATTACTAAAGTTATTATCTGCCAACAACACTTGCCTTCCCTGTCGGTTGTATTTACAAATATTAATAACGGAAAATACAACGTGATTAGAATCTATAGGCTGTGTGCACGACGCCTACTAGTGCCGCTAGTGGGTAATAGAGAATTATTGAACTTACTTTTTATGGAAATCGCTACATGTTTCTATGGTGATAAGTCAAAAACTCTAGTGTCAAAAAAATGTAATAAGGAGAACTGATGTTAATTTTATATACCATAAGATTGTAAACCATTATATAAATAGCATAACATAAAAGGTATGTGAGAATTATTTATTTGTCAATTATGACGTACAATAATATAAAGAATTAAGCTGTTTACACTGACAGCGCCAATGGTTTTTATTTTACTTAATTCGCCATCAGCGCAACAGCCCGGAACACAACAAGGATTTCCAGATCGCTTAGTTTTGCCCATGTTTTCTTTGTAATTAAAAAACTTTATAAAATTATAACTATTTTCCCTTTTAACTACAAAAAGCATCTGAGGGGGTCGAAATCGAACAAATGCAATCTAAGCGAATAAAAAGGGTGTTTGGGTTTTAAAAAGCCATACTGTATATAAAATTGTTTGTCCTGACTGACTGATTCATCAACGCCCAGGTCAAACCGCTTGAGCTATAAACTTGAACAGTAGGTTCCTTTTGTGACGCAAGCACCCGCTAAGAAGGGATTTTTTTAAATTCGCATCCTAAGGAGGTGTAAAGGTTTCTGATAAAATGGCAATATTTCAAAAATTGTCAAAATAAGAAACATTGAAATCAACATACGCACTATTCATTAAAAATATAAACAACCCTTGTTTCAGCGTTTTTTTTAAATTTCAACCACTAATGGGGTCAACAGGGGGTGTAAAGGTTTTTGATAAAATGGGCATATTTCAAAAATCGTTAAAGTGAGATAAATTTACTCGAGCGAATCCGGGCCGAAAACCTGATAACATATAGAACTGTGAATGATTTTTAAGTCTTGAACTACAGAAAATCTAAAATAAATAAGAGAAAAAACAGTGTTAATGAAAGACATCGCCTGTTTTTTGACTGTGAAATCGAATTATTTAAACAAGAAATCAATAAAAGAACGGAGGCGTTGTCTTTAAAGATGACAATATAACATTTTTTTTTCATTGTTCAATCCGGCAATCTCCGTTCTTCTCCCCCGCAGCATAATTTCATTTCTCTCTCTCTCTCTCTCTCTCTCTCTCTCTTACAGCTCACTAAACGTAGAGCTTCACTTCTGTGATATTTAAGTGCTCGTCTTTTTATATTATCTACGATTCCAAGTTTATTCGAGCTTTGTTCTTTAGCGCAAGTTTTCAGAACTTTCTAAAATTATCGTTGCGGAAAATATTTCTCCGATTAAATATTACAACTTTTTTTTATATTTTGAACTGAAATTGTCCGCGTTGTAAATTTCCTTGATCACTTGTTAGCTATATTTTCTTAGGGTCTATTACTATACTTAAACACATTATTTCTTCTTAAGGGTGTATTTTGAACAACCAATTCGACGTCGTCAAAGTTTCCGTTGTTAAGTCCCGTTACTTCCACCATAAATGCTTCGTTCCTCCCGCCATCCAATATTTTTGTCTCTAAAAAAACGGATCCGCGACGAAAATTTTCCGTGAAAACGCCAATTATTACTGTTTCCTGTGTCGCCTGCACGCGCCGCTTGTATGTGATAGAGAATTATTTAACTCACTTTTTATGGAAATCGCGACATGTTTCTATGGTGATAGTCAAAAACTTTAGTTGGCCATCATGACGTGTAAAAAAAAAATGTAATAAGGAAAATTGCTGTTAGTTTTATATACTGCAAAAAAATTCGTGTTTTAAACCATTATTAAATAGCATAACATAAAAGGTACGTGAGAATTATTTATTTGTCAGTTATGACGTGCAATATGTAAATAATTAATTTTTTTACACTGACAGCGTAACGTCAAAATATGGCGCCAATGATCTTTATTTTATTTGAATCGCCATCAGCGCAACAGCCCGGAACACAACAAGCATTTCCAGATCGCCTAGTTTTGCCCATGTTTTCTTTGTAATTAAAAATCTTTATCAAGTTATAACTAAATATTTTCACTTTTAATAAACCATGCTCACTGACATACGGAAAATTTGAGCTTGAAGTTTCCCTTGTGCTCACCACAAACGCTCGCATCGATAAATTTGTAACTCCGCCTCCTTGCACATAGCCCATACATGCAGTTGAAGGAACTGTCGTGTACACAAAAAACGATTGTGATTGGCTCTCAAGGTCAATTAAATTGTTGACCAAACATCAAATTGTCGACAGTACAAATATGCTGCTAGATGTATGTTCTTTATTCTTGGACTATTGGCATTACTGGTGAAAACATGCATTTGAAAGAAACTAATATCAAGCATGTTTTCCGGTGTCATGGCGGTATGGTGCGCTCTTTTGTGTTGAAAGATATGAAGTTTCTGCAATAAATTTGCTTTTGTTCTGTTAACAAGCAACGCGAAAAGATGAATGAAGTGAAAAACAAGGACAGCAGGTCATACAGTTTTATTCTCGTTACACAAACAAGACCTATTTATAAGTGTGTTTGACGTTGCTCGGAAGGCAAGATTTTTCAAAATTTCGCGCACTAAAATGGCGATATCCCGCGATCGGGTTGTCTGATCCGATCCGGTCTGGAACGAACTTACACGATTTTTTTTTCTCTACAACTTTTATAAAAACCTTTTTATTTCTCCAGATAATAATGGCCGAGTTATGGGGCAAAAATGGGTTTTCCGGAACTTTAAAGCGGCATATCCCCCGCCGCCTCCTCCGACAGTCGGCCACAAATTATACCAAAATGTTGGGGGAGCTCGACTTTACAGTTTTTGTAGAAAACATTTTTCGATTCGAGACATACCGGATTCAAGGCTCCACTCCACTATAAAATAGTTGATTTTCACTTCATTTTCAAAATTTTTGACAGTTCACTTTTGAACAAACGTCACTAATTCTAATAGTAAAAAAAAAACAAGACAAGCAGTGATTTACAATTGAAATAGTGCGCCGAGTTTTTTGTTTCATTTTACTACACTAGTGTGTAATTAATTACTGTACGTGCCTGTCAAGCGGTTATTAGTCACAATACAATTTTTTAGGTCAGCTATAAACATAAAAAATGATCGACTGTATAGATGATTAGTCGAGGCCTTTACCGTAATTACGGCACTGATGGCTTTATTTTTCTCTTTGAATCTATAAAATTAAATATATCGACTAGTCGATATGTCAAATGTCATTTATATCTCCCGCGACCTCTTTGATCAGTTTATTACTTGCGATAATATCATAGCATCGAATATACAGTTTCATTATTAGTGTATTGGTTTATGCATAGTAGGTATGGCACATACACTATTGACGTCGGTCGAATAGCGGGATCTAAGTATCGGACCAAAATTCCTAGACGTTTCGTTGATTTTTGAAGAGTAACACTATTTTCGGATTTGCCTATCTCTGTATATATCTATACATATAAAATTTTGGCCGCGCTAATCTTCGAAACCACTGAACTGATTTTAATGAAATTTTGTAAATGTGTCTTGCTTGGTACAACTTACGCTATAGGATAGTTTTTATTCAATATTTTGTACAAAATTACGGTGTTTTTAAAAAAAAAAAAAACTGTTTTAGTAACATGTAACGACGTCTGATAGAATTTACTCAACGCTAATTAGTTCAGAAGCAAACAAAAAAAAACTGTTTTAGTACCAAGTAGTCTATCAAATTTATTAGTTCAGAAACAAATCTGGTAGAATTTGCTCAAAGCTATTGGTTCAGATGCCGGGCCGCAAACGAAATACATTTTACAGAATTATGTCTATTGCACCTGGGTGAAACCGGGCCGGGCCGCTAGTATTTAAAAATTTTAAACAATATAATAGTTTAAATCTTTGATTAACGTCTGAATAGAACTCTTCAAATAAATAAAATTGTCGACCAATTTTTTTCAGACCATATATTGACAAAAATTATATATAAATATAAATCAAAATAACAAAGGATCATCCTTTGTTATTTTGATTTATATTTTTATATAATTTTTGTCAATATATGGTCTGAAAAAAATTGGTCGACAATTTTATTTATTTGAAAATATAATAGTTTATTGAAATGCTGAGTAGATGGCTCATGACCAAAGTAAAATACCAATAACGAAACAAATCTCGACCGTATTAATAGTAAATACACTATTCTGTCGGCAGAGTTTGGCACTGCGGTCTGCGACTCGAGATTTTTTTATTATTATTATCGTTTGAAATCACCTTTTCGATCGTTATCTATACTTCTCTAAAGGCATGTAAAATATTTAACACAGCATTGTATAATGTCCATGCTTTTAATCTGTGCATAGGCACGCGTTTTGGGTATAGCTTTTAAAATAATAAATATTTAATGCCCTTTCAAATTGATGTTACATAGGTTAATGCGTCAGTCGCATGTTTCTGATTCAATAATTTATTAATACAATACACTGATTTCAATTGTTATCAAATAGATGACATCGATTTTTTTACTCTTTTTTTTTTGTTACATTTATCAACTAAAAACAATGATTAAAATTTGTATCATATAAATAGAAAATATATACAACCGTGTTATAAAAAAAATTATTTTTGTGAAACCGCTGGAAAATAATAATAATTTTATTCCCACAAATGTCTTGACAAAAACAATTTATAAATCTTAAAATTATAGAATTTTCGTACCCAACTTGACGTAAGTCAGTGCTAGGGTTGATTTTTTTTGTAGATTAAATTATTATAACAATTTTATCTACAAAAAAAACAAACAATTAGAGTCAATTGATAGACGGAACCATTCCAACTTGAAAAATATTGGCATTTGACATATTATCAGGGCCGTAACTAGCATTTTCGGGGCCCTGGGCAAGACCCCCCTTGACTAATTTTCGGTTGTGTTCCCAAAAAGTTTTTGGAAGACATACAGTTTTTTTTAACGTAATGCGAATTTTTTCGATATTTCATAATGAATCACTCAATTTCTCTTGTGATTTTATAAACAAAGTAATGAGGTAGTAGCAGAGGCCAGAAGATGGCACCACTGTACTAGCTGCTGCAGATATAAAGGGAATTCCTCTCATGTAAACAGCACTAGATTGGGATATGCTTTAGAGACCACACGACTGAAGTAAAACTTCTTCCTGCCATATATAATATACAATAATGATACGATAATACTCGATAATCTATCACCATATTTTGATCAGACATCCTGATTTAACGACACAATATAATCTCACTCTGTAGCACATATCTACAAAGACGATATGTTTAAAATATAATTTTTGATTAATTAACAGGCAAAATATGTAGGTTTATATATTTATTAGCATAATTTATAATACATTTAAAAGGATTTATTAACTAATCTACATTATTTTCCGTTACAAAATGCAGCAAAATTCGAAGAAATGTATTTTTGATACTTAAAGAATTGTTTTCATTTTAAATGTCAAATAATTGTCAAAAAAAAAGAATTTCGATTAATGCTCCGTCTTTGTCGCACTCACTAACTTATATCTCCCTCTCAACTTCCAATATACGAAACGTAATTATCTCCCTTACTATCTTCACTAACTTATATCTCCCTCTCAACTACCGTTCGCCTCGAACGATCACGCACCGTTCGCCTCGTCCGATGATGCACTTCCGTAAACGCTTTCGTCAGGCATTTACCAGCCTACTCCCCAAATCAAGCGTGCCCAAAGAAGTTTTACTTCAAAAATTCATTCTCTCGTTCAGGGATAGTTTTTTGTTGGAAGGGGAAAACTCAAAATGGCATCACATCCAGAGTTGACGAAGATACTCCAGTTTTGTTAACTTGTAGCCTCTAGTGAACGAGAGTTTAATTTTACAATAGCTTTTTAATTTAATGGCTTGGAAAATTTTCTAAAAAATCTTCTATTCCAAAATTTTCCGGAAAACCAACAGCTCTGCCTTGGAGTGTATCCTCAAATTATCACTTCTGAATGTACAGCGTGTATGTGGAAGGTTTCAGCCATTATAGAAAGCATCAGCTGGCACGTTACGTTAACCCAGTTTTAACTTGTCATTGAGTTCTCTGTTAAATCGCAATTAAGTCCCACCAGCCGTCTGTCCGCTAGATCTGCCGGTTATATAATCTGCATAAACATTAGATTATTACACTGAACTGTAAAGACGCCTGCAGATTCAATCTAAATAACTTTCATTAACTCTTCACTCAATTGTTCTCAAATTGTGGCCCCGTAGATCTATTTTTTCTAATTTTTCAAAATTTCGCAAAATTCAATGCTGGGTTGCACAAATAACTGTCAAAAAATTTATTTGACAATGACCTCAGATTGTGATCATATATAGTTACGTTTTTTATACATACAGGAACTGTCATATGTCGTTGTGATACTCTGTTATGTAGAACATTGAATTGTACTCACACAAAAATAAAATGGGACGATTCGAGTTTTTGCACGATCTGTGTGAATGGTGTGTAATTGCAGCTCTATCAATAATTAAATAGTTTTTACATATCAAGAAAGTGATCTGTTAAAATATAATTATCTAAGACTATTTACAACTATATTACTTATAAATGATGAAGAGAACAACATAAAGTCAACTATTAATTATTTAAAATGTATAAATAAATACAAAGCCATTAAAAAATACCAACTCATTCTACTTACCTTATTAATTACCATTAACATTTGTGATATATGTAATATAATAATATGTACTTACCTTAGATATTATCATGCCTAGTACATATTACGCGATAATAGCCATAGAAGCCGATTCGCTCCATTTAAAATAAAAAAAAATAAAATGATAGTTCTACACTGCATAGAAAAGTATAATAAACTAGCGACCCGGTACGGCTTCGTCCAAATTTGTAGATTGTCACCGTTTTTTCGACTTACGTTCCAAAATTGGCCTCCACAAAAAGCGCTTTTATTTTAACGCGATAATATATAGCTTATGTCCATCCTGAAGGTCTATTTTAAATATTGACGAAGCAGTTTTTGAAATCGGATGAGTAGTTTCGGAGCTTACCTTCTACATCCAAACCTATAAACTTTACCTCTTTGTAATATTAGATTTGTAGATTACCACCGTTTTTTCGTCGACTGCAAAATTTGGTCTGCACGAAAAGCGCTTTTATTTTAACGGGATAATATATAGCCTGTGTCCATCCTGAAGGTTCATTCTAAATATTGTTGAAAACAGTTTTGAAATCGGACGAGTAGTTTTGGACATTACCTCCTACATCCAAACTTGCAAACTTTACCTCTTTATAATATTAGTATAGACAACAATAATTTAATCACGACATAATAACAACATTTCGATATAGAATTGAACTAGTTTATTGTGGAGCCTATAATTAAAACACAAATAATGTTGTGTCGACAATGTCGAGTATTAACGCTGATGAATGAAGTCAAAAAAAGTATTATTGTTGTATCCAAATGTGCAGCACATAGCCCGAAACTAAATCACTAAAAAGGATTTATTGCGTTTGACGGACAGGTTTTAAAAGCACATAACGTATATAACAGTTTCTGCGCGTAGGCGTTTTGATTTGTTAAATCGAACAGTTTTTATTGCTTTATTAATTCCGGCAGCGTTTTGATGTGCAGGTGATTTGATTTTAATACCTTTTGTTCAATCGAGTTCCGGTCTCAAACAACACAACAGTATAATTCCACATCAAAGATTCGTGCGCCGTGCCGGAGGATGGGAAAAGACGGGAGAGATCGGGAGCGGCGTTATCCAGAACCCGGACAACACTCGTAAAATCGGTTCGTTTGTCTGTGTGTGCAGAGGGAATGTTATATAGGTCTGATGTGTCCGTATGTTTGATTGGATGGATGTATTTATGTGGGTAGGGTTCGGGGAAAAACCTAGGCTTACGGAAAGTATGTTATGCCAACGTGGCTTTCTTTGCAAACAGTCATTTCATTTTTTAAGTAAAACTTTTTTGGCACAGTGAATCAAATTGATTCTTGCAATTGAAAATATAATGAACTTGTCATATCTATACCAGGGGTGTCAGACTGATTTTTTAAAGTAGGAAATAAAAGAGAAATTGTTTTCGTAGACTAAATCCAAAAAATTATTAATTTAATTAATTTATAACGATCGTTTCGACCTAGGTCAGGTCATCTTCAGATAATGATGATGTAAATTAAGATTAAAATGTAACATAAGAAGTACATTTTATATTCATCAAAGTTAGAAAACATGATGTTAGATGAAAAAATAAAAACTAAAAGTTAATTTTTAACAAAAAAATACATTTTGTGTTTATCAAAGTCAAATATCGACTAAAGGGCCATTTAGGGTGTGTTAGCGGGTCAGAATATAAATTAAAAACTGAATCACATAGTACTAAATTAAAATCTTTGTATATTTTGTTGAAGTCAATTGTCATAAAGGTAATAAAAAGGGTAAATTATCGTGAGCTTGAGAGTCCCAAATGGGGTTTGCGCCGTTCAGATAGTTAGGGAGCCGACGCGTAAAAAACATGTCGTCCCAACCTTCTGCCGCTTGGTACATTTAAGTTAAAATTAAAAAAAAAAATCTGCCGCTTCGTTATTAGGTTCTGTTAGAGCCAAATAATCGATAAATATCAGCGACAGAAATTTTTGACCAGTTGCACCCTCCCCAAGCCACTCCCAAGAAGGTGGATTTATGACCATAAATCCACTTTCTTGGGAGTGGCTTGAGACGACATGGTTTTTGTGCCCGTCAGCTTCCTAACAGGAAGGAAGCTGAAATTTTGGGAGATTTTTATTAAAACAATAGCTAATGGAACCGAGAAAAAACAAATAGCTTTATAAATATGCTGTTGTAACTCCACGTCTTAAAAAGCCACGCCGCCACTGGTGTACTCTGGTGGTCATGTAGAGAAACAGAGGCAATATGGCAGCGGAGCGTATGAACTAGGAAATAGTGGTCATGTTAAAAAACTTAAATTAATAAATGTATTGAATTAAATAATATTCATGCTACAAAATTACGTTAAAAAATATGTTGAATAAAATAATAATAATTGTTCAAATCTTTGATTAACGTCTGATTAGAATTCTTCAATAAATGAAATTATCGACCAATTTTTCAGACAAATATATACGTGTATTAACAAAAAATAATAATTAATACATTGACGTTTCGGTCCAATACGAATTAGAAATTAATTATTTGTATATTTTTTAGATCAGTTCTGAAGAAGGTCTAAATCCGACCCGAAACGTCAATGTATTAATTATTATTTTTTGTTAATATAAGTATTTGTCTGAAAAATTGGTCGATAATTTTTATTTATTGAATAATAATTGTTAAACTGTAAATAAATGAAAATCTATCTATCTATTACGCTTGTGGATTGTGTAATAGCGATTTTAGGACAGCTTCTATCGGTTTCCTGCATCTATATAGAAGCGAATGTTATGTTTAACTACGTGTGGTAGGTATGTGTGTCTGTGTTTGATTGCTATGACCTTGATCGCACTATATAGTGCCATGCACTAACACTACATGCATATAGTGTACGTAGGTAATGGGTACGGTGGTAAATTACTGGAGGAATGTCTAACATCCACACTGACTACGCCGAATGGCTCCCAGTGCTGTTAAAGTTTCCTCTCTCAGTTTCAACTGCCAACTGCCGTTGACAAAACTCCAAACCGTGTACAGTATCGGAAATGTCGCTGCATAAAATTACTGCATTATTTTGACATTACAACCGTACTCCAAATCTTCTTGGTTTTCGGGCTAGTAGGCCGTGGTCCATTGGTATTTCTACCCGACGTTTCGTCTACAACTGCGGTAGACATTATCAAAGGCGATATCGCAGCGGGCGATGCGTCGTCCTAGCAGATTTGAAAAAAAATACTTTTTAAAAGTATTTATATACAAATACTCTTGCTTCATTGAGTATTTAAATACAAATACTTTTGCTGCGTAGAGTATTTTGAAATTGCTTCCTAAATGGACGGGGTGCCGCGTGGAAACTTTCATTTTCAAGAATAGGTGAATTCATGGTGGGAGAACGGGTATAAATATGGTGGAGAAGCGGGTATGAATATGTTGTTTTTTAATGATCTAAGCTTGTTTTTTTAGTTGCTAAAGATACTTAAATTTGGAAAAATGCACTATGGTAGAGAAGTATTAATATATCTTTACGTTTTGATATCTTTAACAGCATAAGGTTGTGATTTGCATAAAATGTGATTTAGATTCTTATAATAATTTTTTGTCGAGAAAAGGATTTTTTCTTAAAAATTGGATGGAAATCATGTTGTATCTGCCGCGCCTAAACAATTATAAGACGGACTTAAGCCGTTTTTTTTAATTTCAATTTTTTTTACATTTCTCCCGCGTTGAAAATTTTAAAAATCAGTCGTCTGCCATTCCGACTACAAATGAGTAAATCGGATCTACAAGCTTAAATAAAAATCTACACAATCTGTTATCTTTTATAATAAAATGTAACATAGAATTAAACTGTCCCAGCTACCGAGCTATCTGTACACAAAATATATTGCCGCGTGCACTCGAAACGACTGTGCAAACTTGGTTTCGATTCAGTGAATAAAACTCCAATATTATGACATAGACGCGGGAATAATCGAATGATTTTAATAATCGAAAGGTTGCTATTCAAATGATTTTCATAATGCATCCGAAATAATTCATTTCCATGACGTACCGTAATATTAGATATGCGTGAATGAATCAGTGCTTCAACTCTCGAATGAATTTCGCTCCCGTTTTCGATTGTCAATCTTGAGAGAGTCTCATACATACAGTGCTTCATAGAACAGACCCAGATGGAAAATGTAACTCACCGTATTCAATACTGTGCAATGCGTTAATATATCGAGTGGTTAGGTACTGTGCGAGTAAAAACACAATTCATTCTATCTACCCATGCATTCGATATATTATTATAGCGAAAGAATATAGCTCACGTTTTCGATTACGAGACTCGAGTGAATCACCGGCAAACCGCGATTCATAGAACAGAGACAATTGAAAAACGTACCTAATCGTATTCAATACTGTGCAATTAATATAGGTATCGACTATCGATGATTAGGTACTATTCCTGTAAAAACATAATTCTTTCTATCTGCCCATGCATTCGATATGATTATTTTAACGAATTAATGTAGCTCCAGTTTTCGATTACGAGACTCGAGAAAGTCATCTGAATACAATACTTCCTATAAACAGAGGCAGATAAAAGACGTAAGTAATCATATTCAATACTGTGAAATGCATTAAGTATGCCAGCTAATGAGAATCTGAGTGAGCACTTACATGCAGTGTTTCAAAGAACAAAAAAAAGAGCATAGTATAATAGTCAGAGTGCCCGTCTGCAAAAATTTTATTGACACATACTTTCCCTAAACTTTGTATATGGCTTCATTAGGCCTAGTCTGACACCTATTTCCTTTATGACTTTTTTTGATTTTGGGGCGTTTTCCCTCTAAATTTTCCGTTTTGATGACGCATGTAAAAATTTATAGATACTGTTTGTTTTTTTAATTGGATAGCTTAAAAACTTCAACCAAAACGCTAAAATAATGTTCTCTGACAATTTAATAACATGAACCATTTAAAATGTCTGACACCTCTAATATGTCGAACATATTCGAGGTGTCAGACATTTTAAATCAAGAAAAGTCATAGAGCGAATAGGTGTCGGACTAGGCCTAATGAAGTCATATACAAAGTTTGGGGAGAGTATGTGTCAATAAAATTTTTGCCGACGGGCACTCTGACTATAATTAGTTTATAGATATACCTATATTTGTAGATATAAAAATAATTCGAGTGATTTTGAATAATCGACTAGTGCGATTATTTTCATTCGAAATGTTCCGTCTCTATTATGAAGTACGGTCCGTTGATTCTGAATTTCAAAATTATTGATGATATCGATTTAAAACTTACCTCTATATCCGCTGTGAAGTATTTAGAAATCCACAAATCCACTTCATTCTGACATAACTGACCGGTACTGTGTCCGCCGATGCGTGACGGACAGAGAGCGAGGGCTGCGACGCGTGATGAAACAGATATAGATATACAGGGTGGGGCGTTTATCTTGAGACAAGCTAATATCACGGTTGGAAAAAGTTTCAGACAAAAATTGTAGAGCACTGACCTTAAAGTCAAGGCCAAGGTTATTTTCAAGGTCACGTCAAGATAGAACCCTTTTCAACTTTTGTAGGAAACATTTTTTTTTAAGTGATCCCAACAGGGTTTGGTTTTTCGTGACCATTTTATGGACAAAATATGAGTTAAATCGAAAAGTTAATAAGAACAAAAACTATTTTTTATCGTTTCTCAATCGAAATCCGTTCTAAAAAATTGATGTTTCCGTTTAAAAAAATTGACTTGCGGTCTAAAAACAGCATTTCCGGTCTAGATCGGAAGTCGTAATATGGACCTTTCAATGGCCCCCTCGGTGCTCTACAATGCATGTAACTTATATTTAGTTTAAATGTTATTTTTTGTAATCTTTATTGCAATTGATTAAATTCTAAATAGTTTTTTCTTTTTAAATTTTTGCTAAATAATAAATATTTATTAAACAAAAATGCAATAAATATGCGCGAAATATAAAATATCGATACACAATGCTATTGATTTGACCGTAGTATGACGTCAAAAACCACGTAAACATGGTTGCCATAGAATTATTGCCTCTTTTTCAATACAAATTTATTTAAAGTAGTTTGGGAGCCGCAATCCCAAGTCAAATAAATGACTTTTTTTTTGTTCCTCAAATAATTACCCAAATCATGCTATAATAATTAATAGAAATTCACATAAAAATTTATTTGATTTAATTTAATGCGAAATATATTTAAATATTTATAGTAATGTAATTAATAAAATATTAATCGATTAGTACTTAGCTGTCACTAGTCACTGTCACTACAATAACAGAGATAAACAACAGAGATAGAGGCCACATATCAGTATTAAAAAATTAATAAAATCAAAAGTACGTGGTAAATTATTCTGAAATTTTTGCAGTGTGTATGTCAGACATCGTTCTATCCATTACAAAGTTTTTTTTGTGGGGTCAAATTTGTCAATTTTTTACAAACCCTCAATTTCCGGAGTTATTGAACAAGGACACTCATAAGGGCTCGTGTATTTTTGCATAACTTTAATTAATTTTATCTCTTAAACTGTGTGGTAAAAAAATCTGATTCTTTTTCTGTAGGTGTCTTTAATTATAATCTTTTGAATAAATATAAAAAATGTAGGAACAAGTTTAAGTCATTTGGCTACCAAACTACCTTAAAGAAAATTTTTAACATGTTATATGACGTCACAGATCTCCCGCGCAAAAATGGCGCGTTTGAAAAATCAAAATGGCTTGCCCAAAAAGAATATTTATTTTTTTAATTCAATAAGAATGTTTTAATGAATGATTTCATGTGTTTGATAACTTTTAATATGAAAATAATTGATTTTAAATATTTTAAAAAATTCGGATATACCCTATTGTTGTCTGAAACTTTTTTTCAAAATAATCGAGTCCAACCGAGATAATATGAGCTTGTCTCAAGATAAAACGCCCCATCCTGTATATATAGGGCGGATATAGCGCGTGTATAGGTAAAATATACGACACATAACGATTTGTGCCCTGACCGTCATAAAATCTTAACCTACGAGTTGTGCGGAACTTACAAGTTGCTCTGGAATTACCATTAACTTGTTTGATTTCTTTATGATTATATACCTGCCTATGTACTCTTCCATAGGCTGTACAGTTCGGCTATATGGTTAACTTTATGTATACCGACCACTGACTTAAAATATTGACTGAGCATTTCCCTGTCTCAGAAATGACCTATAAAATGCCCACTAATATGTGAGCGAAATGGAATAAGATAACAACCAACCGCTGTGCCATTTTAAGAACGTTATTGGTTGTTTTCTAGATTTCTGCGACATTCATATAGGATCTGAAATCTTTACAAAAACAACAGCGCTTGGTCGTGCTATTTAATTATTACACGCTTTATATTAACTTCACTTGTAAGTTTGTATGTATGTATGTTTGTTTGTAACCTTCGTTTGGACTACAGCAAGTGGTTTATTACTGTAGTATAATATGCCAGCACTGTAACTACAGTGGTTAGCCGTGCGGTCTAAGGCACGGGTCTGCGCTGACGTCAACTCTCGGATTCACCGGTCGTGGGTTCTAATCCCGTCCACGCCGAAATAAAAAAATTGTTTTTTTTTCGGCAAATTTTTGACAATAAATCGAACTAAAAAGTGGAAAATAAATACAGTTTTAAAAAAACTAAAAAACACGCTTTATATCGAACTAGAATGTAAAAAATATTTTTTTTAAAATAAGCTTAAAACAATAATGAGTAAAAAATACTAGTATTATTGTGAAAAAAGCATGGGACGCTTTGTTCCACATTTTCGTACATCGAGCGCCCACGCTTTTTTCACAATAATACTTGTATTTTTTATTCATTATTGTTTTAAGCTTATTTAAAAAAAATATTTTTTACTTTTTAGTTCGATATAAAGCGTGTTTTTTTAGTTTTTTTAACTAGGTATATTTATTTTTTTTTTCAATTCTCAATCTCAAAAATGCATTTTACCAAAAGCGTTATATCATTCGCGAATCTACAAGTTATTCAAAACGATTTCAAAAATAAAACCAGGGGTATACAAAATAAAAATTATTAAAGACGTACAAAGTGATGTTTAAATTAATTAGAACGTGGTGAATAATTATGGGGTTGATAAATAGTTGTAGGGGCTCGCTTTTACGACGATTTTCAACCCCCTACAATATATATTCATATTTTTCCTATTAATTAATAAAAAATTATATTTTAAACATTTCGTCTTTGCAGATGTGTGCTACAGAGTGAGGTTTTATTGTGTCGTTAAATCAGGATGTCTAATCAAAATATGGTGATAGATTATAGAATATTATTGTATCATTATTATAATTATATGGCAGGAAGAAGTTTTACTTCAGTCGTGTGGTCTAAAGCACTCTCGTTTTTTTTTAATTTGAGGAACACTTTTTCCGACCCGATTCACAGTCTATTCACTAAGTCAATGGTGATAACAGAGTACATGCGCAATCCTTGCTCCTAACAGTTGTAAATTATTGTAACATGTGTTTGAGATTTCAACGCCGTAAATATCACACTTTATTTATTGACATTGTGTTCATTTTATTACGGAACCGAGCCTTTGCTTAAACAACGTTGCCAGGACTATCATATATATTAATACGTTAAGCTTAAGATGTTTGCCTCCCTTTTTAGAAAAAACCACACAATTTCTCCACATAAATTATATATCATTTTACAGATAATTGCTTGCTCTACTGACACCGACAACTAAAAAATTTATTATTGCTTTTGTTTTTGTAAATTAATTAAAATACAGCAACGCTGAACAACGTCTGTCATCTGACGGCTTTAATTTTAAAACAAAGTCAACACTTCGATCTGTCATCTGACCTTCATATTGTAATACAACAGACACAATACTGCATATTGCCATCTGACGGCTTTAATTTTGAAACAGCGAGCAACGCTGAACAACGTCACAGCAATGCTGCATGATGTCATCTGACGGCTTAGCTCTACGCTTTTGCTACTTGCGCCTCTATATGACAATTTTAGTAAAATATTTCTTCGATCTGTCATCTGAGCTTCATATTGTAATACAAAAAAAAGAAGAACGTTATAAGCAGTGTGCAAAATTAGAAACGAATTCAATACCTGCAATCATATTTAAAAAATAATTTTGTAAAGTGATAATTATTATACTTATTTAGTGCGAATAATTTGCACAAGTCACGCTAGTTCAGAAGTGTTCTTGTCGATGCTCGGAAATTGGAGCGATTTAAATGTAATGAATGTAGTTCATATCTTTATTAAAAAACCGGTGAATCCCGGATACAGTCCAGAAATTAGTGAAAATTCATATTCGATAGTGGCGGCCCTGTCCGGCTTCGCCCGAATTTGTAGATTGCCGCCATTTTTTCATCGACTCACGTTGCAAAATTGTCTCCACAAAAAGCGGTTTTATTTTAACGGGATAATGATAATGAGAGAATTTTTAAAATCGTATGTATAGTTTCGGAGATTTTCTGCTACATCGATATTTACAAACATTACCTCTTTTTAATACGGTAGAACCTCTTTAAGTCGATTCCGATAAGTCAAAAACTTCCAAAACTCTGAAAAAATGTTGTGTTCCTTTCCCTTCAAGCCACAAAACCTCCATTATCTCACCCTCTGTAGGTCTAAATAATTATTTCGCTATATATTTTCCGTCCACAACTCGAAAAAATAAATTGAACCTCTTTATCTCGAACATAGCAATGTTTAATCGATCATTAAAATTAATTAGAATGAATCTTAATCTCAACAAGTCGAATATTTCCCTACAAAATCCGCAAAACGGACAAAGCCGGACCGAAAAACTACTGTAGCACAAAGTATTAAAAAAAAAAATGATGACACTGAAAACAAAAGTTATCCAGCGCATATTAAAAACAATTGAAACACAAACCCCGCTCGAGTAAGTACTGGCGGATTATTGTAATAAATTTTATTGGATATACCTGCAAGCGTTTCCCATTATTTCATTTTCATATTATTTTTATCGTTTAGTGTTCAAGAAACGGCACAAGTCATAAGTTTGTAAGAAGTTGAAAGAACCAGAGAGCGTATCTATCTCCGTCTCACTTCCACTCTCTGCGTGTGTGTGTTCGAAGTTCGAACGAGCTTCAGTCCCGTGTTTGTATCTGCGACTATAATTTATGTAAAGTCGGCTCGGTCCAATTCTCTGTGCAATCGAACGAAGCAATCGATGCTCTAACCGAAAGCGATGCGAACTTAAAATATATATTCCCCAGAAGATTACCGCAAGATAATACACATTATATGTATACATAGTGTGTGTGTGTGTGCATACCGGGTGTCTCTTAATAGTATTGTTGCGCGGCCCCTGTTGGGACGGCTATGGGCTCCATAGAATGTTCCAGACCACGACAACAACAATGGAAAGCAGGTAAAAACCCGACCTTCTTAGAATTGCCTAGAGAATGCAATGTATGTTAAGATGCTTCCAGAACCTTCGATAGGCGGGGGACGAAGCTATAAAATGCGAGCGGAGTGGTTGGCAAGTCAGTCAGTTGTTCGTGAGGCGTTCATGTGTTTATACAGTGCCAGTGCGTTGTGACACAAATCATTAAGTGCAGTCATATAAATCTGGTTTAATATAAATAACTTTTTGTAAATAATCGTGTAAGCCATAGATCCATGGTTCAAAGCCGTCTTGTGTGTATCATCCTGTTCGCTTGGCTCGTGCTCTCCATTAAACCTTTTACTATTCTCCATGGTCCATCCCTCTATTGTGTCCCTGTCTAATTAATTAAGTATAAGAAAGGAATGGTTAAATAATAAATAAATATTTGTCGTGGCTAAATGTTACTAAAAACAAAAGCCAATAAAACCTATATAAAAAAAAATAAATAAATAAATAATCGTGTGTATGTAGTTAATAAGTGTGCTAATAAATTTTGGTGTGTTCCTGATTGTAAATATTTTGTGTACATAATTAGTGACTATATTCTCTGTTACTTAGTCTTTCATTTCATTAGTTAGAACTATTAGTTTCGTTTCTGTTAACGTTATTATTACTGTTTGTTAAAGAACTACACTTTCGTTTGTGTGTTTAACTGTTTTGTTAAACATTTATTATTGTAAATAAATAATTTCCACCACGGACTCGAACAGTTTTGTTACAATATATTACACAACAAGGGCCAAAAGTTGATATTTCTTGGCATCACGGCACGAAGGGCAAAGATATCACACCTTCGGCTAGTGTGATGTATACTATTTTCCTTCATACCTCGGTCGTAAGCACGTTTATTAAATACATTAATTAATTAATTAATTACAAAAAAACAGATAAACTCACAAAATAATAATGTTTAATCCTAACCCAATTGCACATAATACTTTCACTAACTTTAATGCTTTACAACTATACACTTCACCAAAGGTTGATAAACAACACATAAATAAGTTCACAAGAGCAGCTGTAAACATAATACTCCACGTTTATAGGTTAGATATTATGATCTATGTGGCGGCCATTATTATTTTATCAGGCGAATAATTTTTTTACTCTGGAAGTAAGACAGAATAGATTTATACCTGCAGTATACATAATATTATTGTTGGTGAACTGAATTATCGCTACTTATTAGGACGAATAGTAACCTCGGAACCACCGCATCACGCCGCACGGACTGACGTGTGTGAGAGTGTTTACAACATAAAAAGTAAGCGACAGTAAAGCGAATTATTTGATTTGAAAGATAAGAGGAATGATATATTTTAAGAAATATTTTTAAATTATTTTTTATATTCTACTACTTTTTTATGGTGTTTTCTGGTAACTGTCGATAACACTAAATCACACAAGGAGAATACCTGGATTTAACGGCAGACGACTTGTCGGGAAGCTACTGTACAGTCGAAGACTTAAGGACGTAGTCCTATGACTATGACATGACACAAGGAATAATTCTAATGTTATTTTACCGAAATCCACACTGATGTTGTTTAATAAGAGCGCCGAATATAATGCATTGAAAATATTCAATAAATTTCCAGACAGTTTAAAAAATTTAAAAATTTCGAAATTCAAAAGAGTATTGAAGACTGCTCTTATTAAACAATGTCTATATAAGGTAGACGATTTTATGGTTAATGAGTTGTAAATAAGATTTATCTTCGTTCGACGAATCCTATACATAATTGTATGTCTTTGGATAAATAAATTCTAATTCTAATTCTATGTTCAAGCTCGTAGTCAACTCTTTTTTCAGAATTTTTTTTTAATAACAAAATAATGTACAATCATTTCAATTTTGTTACATGTTATTACTGACATCGTAAGCTAAGAAAAAAAAATTTTTTTTGCTTAATTTTACGCCATTTTATAATTGTTTTTTAACCTAAAGTAGACAACTTTAAATGAAGGTAGGTGGGTAGCGCGGGTGATAACGTCACTTGGAGTCATCTGAATCATAAAAATTAAATTGGTTATTGTTTCGTAGGCTTGTGGCTCTATCCCGTACTAGAAAAACATTTTTATTGATAAATAACAAAATGGCGGGTTTAAAAAAAAACAGCGAGAAAATCGTGATTTTGTCGTTAAAAATCGGTTAAAAAAATAGAAATAATTTTTATAATTAAGTAATTCTAGTACCGGACGGAGCTATTGTTGTGTAGAATACCCTGTGCAAAATCGGTTGTATACAGTTGTTTCAATCAACCCCGCCGCTTACAAAAACGCAGTTTTGAGAAAAACGCGTTTAAAGTTTTGATTTCAGATTTCTTACAAAAAAATAAAAATGAATATTTACACTAATCAGCTATGCCTGGTGTATAGTAAACCTTCCGTTTCTTCAAAGGCATCGTTTTCTGCTAATATTTTTGCTCTACTCTGCGAGAGTATAAGGGTAACGTGATAAAAATTGAGAGGTAACAGCAGGTAAGAGTCTTACCGTAAGACCGTTGCTGTTCTCGACTATATGCTATAGCTTTGTAAATATTTAATATTTCGGTCTAAAATTTTTACAGTATTTTCTCAATATATTATACTTACTAAAAATGTAAAAAAATAAATTAGATTTTTTGGAACCCGAACACCAGACTACGTCCTTAAACCCGTCGATATTTTTCCTAATCCTAAATAAAAAAACGCATTCAATGCTTTCGATTGTATTTTTATTGAACAGCCGGTATACGCATAAGGAATAGTATACAGTGAGTGGTGTTTGCTTAATCTCTCCGGGAAACTTAGAGCGAACTACCGGGAGATGGTCTGTTTGTTTGTTGGCTTTAAGGAAGTGAAAGAGTAAAGCAGCCAACCACTGCACTGGCTGTGTATACATGAGCCAACATTTATCCGAGCCGCTAAACGTAAGCCATCTTTAGAGTTGCAACCTTCAGATATTAACCTGGACCTTAAACTTTACCTCTTCATAAGTAGAAGATTGAGGTTCGATTTGCATAGGTATATAAATTGTTGCAGCAAAGTTATGACTTCATTTAAGTTTGGAACCAAAATCACGCCTATAAAATTCTTTAATGTTAAAAATGTATAGCCAAACGGGCGACGGATTCACGCCAACTTCAAAAATATTAACATTTGACTTGTTATTATAAAGAAAATAAAATTTCTGTTAACGCGTGCGGTGACGCGGGTAACGGCTAGTAGTAAATATTATGATATTTGCTATTAATTTGCACTGTTATCTATATTATAACTATAGCGGTCCGTTCCGGTTTCATCCGGGTGCGATAGATCTAATTCTGCAAAATGTATTTCGTTTGCGGCCCGGCGTCTGAACTAATAGCTTTGAGCAAATTCTACCAGATTTGCTTCTGAACTAATAGCTTTGAGCGAATTCCATCAGATGTCGCTACTTGGTACTGAAACAGTTTTTTTTTGTTTGATTCTGAACTAATAGCTTTGAGTAACTTCTATGAGAGGTCGCTACATGTTACTATAACATTTTTTTTTGAGAAAACACCGTAATTTTGTACAAAATATTTAATAAAAACTATCCTATAGCATAAGGTGCACCAAGCAAGACGCATTTACAAAATTTCATTAAAATCGCTTCATCGATTTCGGAGATTAGCACGGCCAAAATAATTTGTGATTCGAGAATTTTATATATACCTACTTATAGATGTGTGAACATGCCCTGTAAGAATTAACCAAAGCGTCACTACCTAACAGAGCAAAAGAACAGCTGATTTTTTTTCCAAATATTTCCGAAACTTTACAGTACAGAAAAAATTTTTTTTACTAAACTTTCTTGTAAAAATAAATAGAATAATAAACCGTAATAAAAAGTATGCCACTATTATATAAAAAACAACTTGAAATTGATTCAGTGGTGATATTTGAAATGTGTCTAAAAAACCGCGCACACTTGTCAAGCATAAGCCTTCACGACCTGCACAGCACAAACCTGCAATATGCTCGATATCGCCCACTAGACCAGCATATACCACCACAAATTTGCACAAACCAGCGAATTTTAGTGCAGGTTTCGCACTGTACGGTAGACATTTTGCAGTTTTCAAGTAGTTTTATCAACGCAAATGAATAAATTAATGGAAACGACCGGCACACTAGATCGGTCCAGCACGGCTAGACAAAAATTGCAGGCGACCATGTAAAGCGAAACTCATAAACTAGAAAAACTCGTAAATCGAAAACCTATAAACCGAAAATTATTGCGTGTATTTTCATTGAAAACTATCGACCGATTACCGAATTTAAATAGCCTTTGTAAACAGGCAATAAAAACCGTTGGTATTTTGTGGTGTTAGTGTTGAAACATAAAAAGGAGACAGTAAGCTCGTTTATCAGTCTAAATTTGATTGAAATCGATCCGTCAATTGAATTTGTCGTAGCTCGCGACCAGTTGATCTCTGTAAACAGGAACAGGAAATCACAATAGATAAATAACAGTTGGCGTTTATGTACTGCGCAGGACAGGAAAAAAAGAAGACGCAAGACGAACGACGTAATGTAATTTCATTACTATAGCAATTTTATTGGAACTAAATTACTGTTAAAGTGCATTACGTGAAACGATTGTTACCGGGGTATAAAAAAGGTTGCGTTGGATTTAAAATAAGAAATACGTCCTCATTTTATGTGTAAGTTAGTGTATTTTGTGTATACCGGGTTTGTACACATATACAGTATGTAAACGCGTAAAGTGCACATAGGGAAATTAGCATTGGGAAAAATACTTGGATCAGAGTTAGCCATGACTGCAGCATTAATTGTTATTTCTATTGAATTTTCGTGGTAATCTTGAGGATTTCTATTTTATTTTGATTTATTTTTATTTTACTCGGCTTTTTTAATAATAAAAAGCTCTTATAAATCATTATTTTAATTTTTTTGCACAAAAATAAAACAAAAAAACAACTACATCTGTTTGGAAACATTTCATTCAAAAATTGTCTGACTGGTATGACTTATGCGCGTTGGTAAATCAGTGACCCAATGTCTTTAGGTTCAACACGAATAGGCGGAGATATTTGATCTCGCACGATATTTAAGTATTTTTGGGAATTTAATGTCCCATTAATAAAAAAGTCCGATTATGTTGTAATCATTTGAATATTTTCTTCTGTTGTATACACATTCATTTTGCAAAAGAATATTATCTGTCAAATTTAAAAACAAGATTTCAAGGCTCACTCTGATCCGGTCATTTTTTCCCAATGTTAATTTCCCTATGTGCACCTTACGTGTTTACATACTGTATATCTCTATACAGTTAAGTAGCAAACGGTGTTAAGCGACATTTCGTTAATTTTATAATCCTAACTAATATACTAAAATGCGAATGTGAGTTTGTTTGTTACGCTTTCACGCGTAAACTGCTGAATAGATTTCGATAAAATTTTACAAGGAGTTAGATTGCATCCAGAGGAAGAACGTAGGGTATTTTTGTCTCAAAAAAAATTTGGTTGTCTGTAAAGTCGGTTTACGGACGATAGTTTTACGTGATAACGTCATAAAGAAACATTAAAATGTGTACAAGCCGACGCTTGGGCCGATCGTGCCTCTCTATCGTTCATACCGCGCTCTCGCTTGCACGCTCAGGCTCAGGCGGAACGTGACACTTTTTCGTGCGTGCAGCCGGTGTTTTATCAATTTATAAGACGTTATCACGTCAAAAACCTAAAGGAAGAAATAGGGGTTGAAAGTTTGTATGGGGAACCCATCGTTTGTTTGTAACGCTTTCACCCGTAAACCGCTAAACAGATATCGATAAAATTTGGCAAGGAGATTAAATCCCGAGGAAGAATATCGTGTAAGTAACAACCTCTTAATAATCTACAGATGGTGACTCTCTTGTCCAAATTTACGATAGACAAAATCTCGGTAAACTAAGATGAATGTGCGTACTCATATCCCTCCCCATCTTTTACACCCGGGTGAAACCGGGGGGGATCGCTAGTAATGTGTAAAAGTGGCAGTGGGTTCGCCGGTCAATGGCGTTAGATGTCGCGATGTTAATGTTGCACGTAGCGGATAGATAGCATTTAGAAAAAATGTCACTTATCGTCTTTTGTCTTCTAACCGGCGACATATCTCCTTTTCTCTTTGTCTTTCCTCGTTAATCCCTTTTTCTCTCTGTCTTTCCAGCACACATTACACATGTGACTGTAAATTTAACAGAACTTAATCGATTTTGAAACGGTCGGCCGTACAGAAAGAACGGGCGACGATGGAACGATTAAATTAAATGCATTTTAACTCGCACATCTTGTATTGCCGCTCTGTTCTTCCTTCTCTCTTGCAGGACCTTTCGCAACTGTATTGGATTTAAGGATGGAACTGAAAAGAAAACTTCGTCCAAGAACGTTTTACTATGTTGTTTATTAGAGTATTTGCCATATATTGGCGTCGGTCGGATGGCGGGACCTATGTCGACCAAAATTTCTCAACGTTTAAAAGCATCCTGATCAATTTGGAACCATTTTTAAAAATGTTTTTGAAGTAAAACTTCTTTACGCACGACTTGGGGAGTAAGCTGGTGAATGCGTGATGAGAGATTTACGGAAGTGTGATCGGACGAGGCGAACGGCAGTTGAGAGGGAGATATAAGTTAGTGAAGATAGAAAGAGGATGACAAATACTTCACTGGTTAGTGGAACCATCAGCTGACCAAAAATATAAGCACTACTAACAATAGAATGACACATATTTTAGTTGCCAGTGGCGCTATCGGGTGACAGAAAAAAGTTTTCTAAACCTGCTTAACTTGCAGAGCTAAATAATATTTCATAAAGATTTACGCTTAAAATCCAACGAGAGCTAAGTAATCGCAATGTATTACTTTTGTTTTCATTATCTTTATGTTTATATTTCTTTCTTCTTACATTAGACTGTTCATTTCGTTCTTGAACAATTTTATAAATTAATATTTTGTTCAATACATTAAATATTCTACGTTTAAAGTGAATAAAATTGTAAATTCATTTTAAAGTTCATATTTTGTGAATTTTCGGGTGAATAATAACAAATTATGGTAGGAAGAAGTTTTACTTCAGTCGTGTGGTCTAAAGTATACTCGTTTTTTTTATTTATATAGTAGGTATATATTCTGAAAGAGTAAATTAATTTTGACAAAATGTGGTGCACACGCTGGAATCCATCGCTGCACGAAGCCTATTTAAAATGGGCCCAATCGGATTATTTTAAGGGTGGTTTTTAGGGGTTGAAAAATACCCAACAATTCCAGTATTCGTTTTCCTTTTTATCATTTTAACTCTACAAGTGAGGAACGGTACTAATTTGAAAATTTTAAAATATTTTTTTCGTATTAAGGTTCAAAAAACGTAGGTATTTTTGAAAAAAGTCTGTGCGTCTGTTTGTCTGTGAGCACGATACAGTTCATCGGATTGAAACTAAATTTTGGAATTATGTTTGATGGAAGAGATACATGGCTCTTACGTTGTTTTTTTTTTTCTATAATATATTTATTTTTATAAGAAAGTTTTATAAAAAAGATTTTTTCAAAATTTCATAATTTCGGAAATATTTTAAAAATAAAAAAAAAATCAGCTTTGCTTTTCTTATGAATATCTGTCAAAAAGAAATTAGTTAGGCAACTGACAATTTTTACATGCCAAAGCATATTTATGTATCTCTACATACCAATAGCAAATATCACAATATTTATTACTAGCGGTTACCAGCGTTACCGCACGCGTTCTCAGAAGTTTTGTTTTATTTATTAAATATATTTAAAATTACAATATTTTTGAAGTTAGAATGATCCTGTCGTTCAATTGGCTGGAATTTTTTGCAGAATTTCAGACCTGGAATCCTCACTGTGCGAGTTCAACTCGCACTTCACCATTTTTTTAAATTAATATTTCACAATGCGTAAGCGAATTAAAAACAGAGCTATTGTTTATTATTTCAGTAAAGTTTATTTTTGTCTTGTAAGAAAACATTTTACGGGCGTATAATTCAATAAATCGTAAATTGTAAAAATATTGTTTCTTGTGCTCGTTTGATGTCTAATAATACAAAAGGATGATTCCACAGAAGAATACCAACATGAAAAAACACAGAGACAAAACAAGTGATAGAAGAGAAAACAAATAAACAAATATATTCACATAAAATATAATGTCAATAAAAAAATAAAGAATCGGCCATGCATGCTCTTGAAAACAAAACAACAAATTTTACATACAGTGTGGTCCGTCCATCGGTTTATCCAACATTATAATTCATTTATACTGAAATATCACGCGCCTAAAAGAACGCTGTGAAAATATATTTAATTCATCTACAATAAATCCAAACGAAATAAACGACAGACGTTTTTTTTTTGTTTGTCCCAATATTGGTTCGTTACATGTCAAAAGATGGCAGCGTATGCTCCGATTGACTGGAATTTTTTTAATGCAAATTAAATATTTATTCAACGTTACGTATTCGATACTAATTAATTTTACAAGACTGTGAATTTTCAACGAAACATTGTAAAATGGTTTAATTATCTGTTTAGTAATAAATAATAGTATATTACACAAGGGCCGAAAGTTTGATATTCTGATACCCGAGGCGATCCGAGGGCATAATGACGCGCAGTGCAAGATATCATACTTTCGGCCAGTGTGGTGTATACTATTTTTTCTTCATACGTCGGTCCTAAGTACGCTGATTAAATACATTAATTAATTACTTACTTACTAATTTCACAGGTAAATTCCAAGCAAGTAGCTTTGAGGTTATATTATGTACAAACACGAACGACAACTGTAATGTAATAGTGTTGCTATGGACACGACATCTAAATAAGTTATTTTGCTTCACTGCCGCCCGAACGTTACGTACTTCTCGCATCAGTGCGCGTAAATCCACCGATGCGTAAATGTTAGACTTTCTGCCTTACAATTGATGGCGAAAGTATATAGTTATGAAGAAAAATATATTTTGCCACTTGAAAACAATGCATGTACAGTGTATTCTTCCGGTTGAGTTTGAAATACAAAAAATATACCTCAGCAGTTTCCGATGGTAGATCTCGAATTGAACAAAATACTATTTAAACTTTTTTTGTATCTAGTAGAATACACGAATGTATTCACTGTTACCATTTTCGCTGAACACACTGTATTCGAAGCGAACTAGTTATAAATAAAATGCAGTTTCTGTTAACACGTGCCATGTCGCGGGTATTGGCTAGTGCTTTGTAGATATATTAATTTTGATTACCGAGCGGGCTGGCGTAGCGGTGAGAGAACTAGACTTGCATTCGGGAGGTACCGGGTTCGAATCCCGACGGGGGCAGATGTGGCTGGGAGTTTTTCCCACTGCGTCGAGTCGAGAAACGGTAATTCCTGTACCAGCCATCTTGTTGAGGTTATCCATGGTTTCCCTCAACAATTCCAGATAAATATCGAAATGGTTCCTTATTCAAGGCCATGGCCGATTACCTGTCAAACTCCTATGCACAAAATTTGCTTAACTTATTCTAATTTCCTAAAAATTCCTTCATTCGCCCATTGCTATTAATTAAAGTTGAAGTTTAAAATTGTAGAAAATAACGGGAAGTGTGATAGAAAAAAATAGTAATGGTGCGAATGGCGTCTGTTATGACATAACGTCGAGAAACGGACGTTAAACGCATTATTATTATCATATACCTATATTAATACGCTAAGGTTAAGATGTTTGCCTCCCTTTTTCGAAAAAACCTCACAATTTCTCCACATAAATTTTATATCATTTTACAGATAATTGCTTGCTCTACTGACATCGATAACCAAAAAATTCATTATTGCTTTTGTTTTTGTAAATTAATTAAAATACAGCTACGCTGAACAACGTCTGCCATCTAACGGCTTTAATTTTGAAACAACGTCAACACTTCGATCTGTCATCTGACCTTCATATTGTATTACAACAGACACAATACTTCATACTGCCATCTGACGGTTTTAATTTTGAAACAGCGAGCAACGCTGAACAACGTCACAGCATTGCTGCATGATGCCATGTGACGGCTTAGCTCAACGCTTTTGCTACTTGCGCCTCTATATGACAATTTTAGTAAAATATTTCTTCGATCTGTCATCTGAGCTTCATATTGTAATACAACGAAAAGAAGAACGTTACAAGCAGTGTTCAAAATTAGAAACGAATTGAATACCTGCAATCATATTTAAAAAATAATTTTGTAAAGTGATAATTATTATACTTATTTAGTGCGAATAATTCGCACAGGTCACTCTAATTATTATTAGTTTTGATTGATACGACGCATGTACGATAAAGAGAAAAGCAATCTATTTCAGCGCGCTTAAATTGAAAAGAGATGCAAGACATCAATTTATTTTTACGTTTTGCAATGTTGAGATACGATTAAGCGACGACGGTTCGCGCCTGCTATATTAAACAGACTTTAATATTTAATCGGGCAACATCGATGTTGATTCTATTTAGGAGAGCGAATAAAAAAGAAAGACGGCTTCTTTCTTCCCGCCTCCCGCTTTACATTTGTGCAAACATAATAAACAGCTAAAAACAGTTTTACTGCGACACTTTGAGCCTTTTACAAGATTTTCTCCGGCACAATATGACAAGCATTTGCGCTCCACGAAATACTTGCCTTCTACAATGAATTTCACTGAACGTGGATAATGTACAAAAACTCGGGTCGCAGTGCGAAACCCTGCCGACAATATAATAGTGTTAAAATGATCGAAGATGGTTTTATTTTATAGTTTAAAGGTCGCTAAGAAAAAGTGTCCATGTGCGCATAGCCTATAAACTAATGGATTTGCAGCTACAGATATGTTTTTAATGAGATTTTAGATCTAGGGATATCCATTGTTCCATGTTCAACTTTTGTGTTTTTTTTTAGAAAAATAGTTGAAATCTAGATAATTCAAAGGTATCATCCTGTATACAATAATAAGGATTCAGCGCACTCGAAAACATATTTCTAACGAGCTTAGGATTTTTTAAAATTGTGAATTCAATGAATATCCCTATATCTAAAATCTCGCTTAAAAGTCTATTGGTTTTTAGACTATGCGTCCATGGACAGTTTCTTAGTGGCCTTTAAACCATAAAATAAAACCATTTTCTATCAATTTAACCGACAACCAAATCCTATAAGGTTTGTGCGTGGTCCTTTGTTATTCTAACAGTCCCGTCTCTCACACCATTATATCTAATCAAATGGGGAACTGACCATGTCGAGTTTCGAATACTGATGCTGGGTTGCAGAAAGGATTGTCAAAAAGTCTGATTTAACAATGACCTTAGATTGTGAACATACATATATTTCTCCATATGAAGAGCATAGTAGAGTCTTAAATCAATCCTGCTCGAAAAATAATTGACCGAATCGAAACGATATTTTTCTTGTATACATATGTATTTTGCATCATTTTTATCCGAGAACCAAATCCCATAAGGTTTGTGCGGAATCTTTTAACTCGACTGGTTCATCAGACGGAAATGCTAGGATTCATTTGTATTGGTGAACAGATTTCAAATTCGAATCTAGAAATGAATTAGTTAAGCAGTCAGTTATTTTCGCGTTTGATCAGGTATAATTGAATTATGGCGTGAGTGACGGGACTGGCAGATGGTCACGTTGGTTGGCATTCAAGGGGAATACCCGAGCACTAGGGCCAGTCGTTTAGGGTTAAGGAGGTTGCACACAAGCCGTGCGTTCGTGTTACAGTTGAAAATGCACGACGTTACACACTATGTATATACAGTATGTAAACACGTAAGGTGCACATAGGGAAATTAACATTGGGAAAAAATGACTGGATCAGAGTGAGCCTTGATATCTTGTTTTTCAATTTGACAGATAATATTCTTTTGCAAAATGAATATGTATACTACCGAAGAAAATATTCAAATGATTACAACATAATCGGACTTTTTTTTATTAATGGGACATTAAATTCCCAAAAATACTTAAATATGGTGCGAGATCAAATATCTCCACCTATTCGTGTTGAACCTAAGACATTGGGTCACTGATTTACCAACGCGCATACGTCATACCAGTCAGACATTTTTTGAATGAAATGTTTCCAAACAGATGGAGTTGTTTTTTTGTTTTATTTTTGTACAAAGAAATTAAAATAATGATTTATAAGAGCTTTTTATTATTAAAAAAGCCAAGTAAAATAAAAATAAATCAAAATAAAATAGAAATCCTCTAGATTACCACGATAATTCAATAGAAATAACAATTAATGCAGTCATGGCTAACTCTGATCCAAGTATTTTTTCCCAATGCTAATTTTCCTATGTGCACCTTACGCGTTTACATACTGTATATATATATATATATCTGTCTTTGTCGCGCGCGGTGGTGAATGAGGGCGTTGATTCAACAAAGCGTAAGAAAGTGCTTGTTTCCTGTTCCGGAAAACAGACAGACACTTACTGTTACTATTACTTCTTCTCTTCGTGTTCCTTCCACTGCAGAAGTAGCATTACTAGCTCGAGCTTGTACACTCAACGTCAAAACTTAGTCTACTCATAATATCTCTTTCTCTCTATTTATGTCTGCGTCTCAACAGCCGGTGTTAGTTAGAAGGGATGACTTTTATAGTTCAACAGTTGTGTCGCTCAAAACGAAACACGCATTGTTTTAAAAGTATTTGCGTGACTGCTGAAATATGAGACGACAATTCGGTTTGTTTTTTGTAGGTAAGAAAGACACATGAATTAATAATGCGTTTACCGTCCGTTTTCTCGACTTTATGTCATATGAGACGCCATTCGCACCATTACTATTTTCTATCTATCACCGAGCGGGGTGGCGTAGCGGTGAGAGCACTAGACTCGCATTCGGGAGGTACCGGGTTCGAATCCCGGCGGGGGCAGATGTGGCTGGGAGTTTTTCCCGCTGCCTCTCGCCGAGAAACGGTAATTCCTGTACCGGCCATCTTGTTGAGGTTTTCCATGGTTTCTGTCAACAATTCCAGATAAATATCGATACGGCTCCTTATTCAAACTCTTGTGCTCAAAATTTGCCTACCTTATCCTAATTTCCTAAAAATTCCTTCATTCGCCCATTGCTATTAATTAAGTTGAAGTTTAAAAGTTGTAGAAAATAACGGGAAGTGTGGTAGAAAAAAAATAGTATTGGTGCGAATGGCGTCTGTTATGACATAAAATCGAGAAACGGGTATTAAACGCATTATTATTATTATTATTTTCTATTTATCACACTTCCCGCTAAAATTCAACTAATTAATAGCATTAGTGAAAGCATAATAATATTAAACGATTATCGTCATAATATTTTTAGAAGGCTTATATAATATAAGAAAAATTTAAATGTCACTGTTAGGACATGAATCCGAAACAACCAATTTATTTAAGTAATTTAGAGCATTTTTTCTTATATTATGACATATAGGCGGAACCAGGACTCATTTAAAGATGAGAGGGATTTAAAATGTCACAGATTGTAAAAAAATGGTTAAAATTTAAAAAAATTCCTGCCGCTACGTTTTTAGGTTCTGTTAGAGCCAAATGACCGGGAAATATAATAATAATAATAATAATAATGTCTTTATTGATGAAAAAAAAGTTTTATCAAAAGGCGTGAATTCAGCTTAGAGCTGGTTTACAATACAAACCAAACAAAAAGATACAAATATCAGCGGCAGAAATTTTTGATTAATTGCACCGTACCCAAGCCACTCCTAAGAAAGTGGATTTATAAGTCTGAAGTCATTTGTAGGTAATATCTTAAACTAACCCTGAACTAACCGCAATAACTTCTTAAATAAAAAAATATATCGTATCATTTGCTTGCTTTTATTATTATTATATTCTTTTTTTTTCCCTTTTTTTCTTTAATTTTAAGTATATACTCACTCTCGCGAACGTCCATAATAATCCAACCCTAGCACTGGCAATTGCCAAGTAAGGTTCGAAAATTACTGATAGATTTTTTGTACATGATGTATTTTTTCTTTACGTGGAATAAAATTATTATTTTATTATTATTATTATTATAAATCCCAAGGGCTGTCTATAGTTAATAAAAAAGTGGAGACAGCATGATGTGTCTAACTTTACAAATGCGGGTTAAGTCGGGCCAGGCTTGTAGTATATCTGTAATATAATTATTCCTTTAATATTGGAGTGCATTTATCGTATTAATGAATATACTTTTATTGTTTGCAGTGTGTCGACTAACGTAAAAGACGGACAGGGTTTGTGAGAGCCCTGTGCAGTTGGTAAGACGCCTTCAAATCAACCACCGACTATATCAACAGGAACTCCATCTCGTCGTCGTCGCCGGCGTCGCCTGAAGTCTGCGTCGTCGCGCACGCCCCGACAGAAACAAAGAACAAAACAGCCAGAGAATGTCGTTTTCGAGAGACTTATGCTCGAAGAAAAGACACAAGAACATGTCACCGGCTTGCAATACCGCTTCTTCTTCCTCTCCGTTTCCAGTGCTGCCAACATCCACAGTGCTAATGCTATTATTCATCTCCGCCGCCTTACCTGGTAAGCGACAGTCTTCTGTTATACTTCGCTCTTCTTTTTTTTTTGTTATTAGGTTTTAACGATTTTATAGTTGTGGTCTCAAGGTCAAATGACTAATGTCAGATTTTTAGTGGAATAAATGTATGACGATCTGTGAATAAAACGTAGATATTTCCATTTTTTTTTTGACGATTCCGTGGTTTCTGTAGTTTAGAGTACGATAACTAAATATGCAAAATATTCATCGGAAATACATAATTATTATTTTAAATAACATATAACAGTATTATTAGCCATTTTAAGTGCGGAAAATTGATTTTTGAAAATTATTTTTTTTTGCGCACTGAAAAAGGGAAGGTCGTGTTTTTTTTCGCAGTAAAAACGAGAGGAAATTTGGGTTGACTTCTTTAGAAAACAATTACGGGGTCGTGTATACAATGTGAGATAGTAATACAGTAATTCTACACCAGTTATGACCAGTATATATGATTTCTAATTGGTTAGATTCAAAAATTGACAGTGAAAGACAAACAGTGTGGATCGCAAAGAAATCGAGCCATTATGAGATCGTTGGAAAAAACTTTTAAAAATTGCTTAATTAATTTTTATACCAATTTTTGTCCAATGCAAAAAAAAACAAATTTCTTTTGAAAAGTTTTTCCTTGTTTACACAAATAATAAATTGCACAATTTTTAGTAATATAAAATTCAAATTAGTATTACCTATTTTACAACTTGAAATATATAACTTTTCCTCAGTACTAAGCAATTGAACGTTTATAATCTACAATTAATAAGAAAAATCGCAGGATTGTGGTCAAAAAATTCGATTTATTAATGTACGACGTTTCGTCTATAGATTTAGACTTTTTCAAGTACAAAATTTATTGTACTTGAAAAAGTCTAAATCTATAGACGAAACGTCGTACATTAATAAATCTAATTTTTTGTCCACAATCCTGTGACTTCTCTTAATTATTATCTCGATGGACACGATATCTAATATATAATCTACAATCTCTCTCCCAAAAAGAAATTATTAAATAATTTTGAACTGAAACGTTTATAAAGCATAATAAAAAAATTAACAAAACTTTGGCATATTCCACTTGGCCTTGAGATCACTTAATATTTGTTTTACTGCAAACATTTCTTCACCGACCAGCGTTAATCTCTTCAACGTTTCTTTCGAACTTCACTGTGTTCATTTTTTGACAATGGATCGCTGGATATATCATCGGACGACCCTCGTCTAAACTTCAAAACAATGGAAAATTTAAAATGCCAGTTTTAAAGGTCACTGAATATAATCGTCAAAAAGCTAATTCTTTAATCCTTGTTTTTTTTACGCATAAAAATAATTATCGGAGAAGCCGTACTTATATTTATTTTTAGTTACATAATTTATGGTTAAAAATAATTTTGTGGATGTAATTGATTTTACGTAATACGTAATGCATAACGATGAGATAAAAAACAGTTCTTCAATCACTGTTATCGCAAATAACAGTTACTAACATAACTATTACTTTTTGAATTGTTATTAAAGTTTCACAATAAAGTTAAAACCTTTTCCCAATTCCACAAAAAACATTTATTATTGATTTAATGGCTACGTTTCGATAAAAAATATTTGCCTCATTCACACACTATGACGCCATGTTTGTTTTGTGGGCGTTTTCCCATGTCGCCCACGTGACAATATACTGTTTCCTGATTAGTTCTTGCTCAAAAAAATCACGAAAAATAGCCCCGTTTTTAATTTTGAAATCCATCTCGCGATCACGCACGCGAGCCCGCAGTGACGTCATTTGCATCTTCACAGCCAGCGCGCCAGCTAGCGAAAGCCCAAGCGGAAAAACCAGCCTCGTGTGCAGCGGCCTTTACACTATCTTAATTTCACAGTGACATTGAAATATTGTGTTCAAAGATAATTCTATTCATCTCTTAAAAAGTTTTTATATTTATTTCAAAACTATTTCAATTAATTATTATGAACCATAAAACTTCTTACGCTGGGAGTTCAACCCGTTCTTTCAGCTGTTTTATGGTTAAAAGGTTGTATATACTTAATAAATATTAAAACTTAACGAGTTTTATGACCTAATTACGTAGCAACTTCTAGAATTAAAGAAACTACCGTTTTTATGATTAGGTTAGAAGTCAATTTTTTTATTGTAAAAAATAAATACATCTAATAATTTTAATAGGTAGTTTTTTAACGTTTAAAGACCGCGCACACTTGGCAAACATAAACCTGCACGACCAGCAGATCAGTTAAACCAGCACCTGCAACCGGCAGCCAATAACGATCGTCAGTCGGTCGCCTGCCATTTCTGTCCAGCCGTGCTGGACCGATCTAGTGTGTTAGTAATTTCATTAATTCATTTGCATTGATAAAGCTACTTGAAACCCGCACATCAATAAAGCTGCAGCGCTAAAATTTGCTGGTTTGTGCGGATCTAGTGTGCGCCATCGTGCAGGTTATTGATTTGTGATGTGCAGGTCGTGCAGGTTTATGCTTGGCATGTGTGCGCTGTTTTTGATGTGAAACATCGCGTCACAGCGACTCGCAAACGGCACGATGCGCCGTGATGCCCCTTTCCTTGTGTGTGCGCGCGCGTATACTATACACTTCGTTGCTTCTCTGTGAATAACTGTGCGTTGTTATATGTATATCGGTAAGTTGCATTACCTACAGCGGGAAATTTACTTACTAGAAATTCACTTAAATTTATGTTTTACATCTGTCAGGCGTCCCGCGATGCGGAAGGTTCAATTTTTTTATTTTGCAATCTTATTAAATTTCGTAATAATTTTCAAAAAGTTTTACTTCAAAAACAGGGATGAAAACGAGCCTCGTGTGCAGTGGACTTTAGATTTGTTTTTAAATTAAGGGTGTTTTTTAACGAAATCTGGTGTTTCAATGTATATGTTACCGGACAAACCCGATTTCTGGACAAACTAGTTTGGCCTAGGCCAAACTAGTTCTACAAACCAGTTTGGCCTAGGTTAAACTAGTTTGTCCTAGTATGAATAGTAGGCCAAACTAGTTTGTCCTGAAATCGGGTTTGTCCGGTAACATATATATTATTAGTATTGAAAGTTTAAAACAGTATCTGAAATTTAAAAAGCTGCAAAAATAGATGCACTCCTTAAGAGTATTCGTCCCTGCAAATACCCCCTGCACCCTTCATCTCAAATCTTTTCCCCTCGCCTTAAAACGTTTTGCGCTCTCCCGACGCTATTTTTTAAGCTAGAGGGTTCTGGTAAACGCCAAATGAAAGACAAAGAATCAGACTACAGATCCTTCAGACGAATTTTTTGAAAAACAGTTTCGCCTACGTGTGAAATATTACGTAACTTATTATTTTTTTCAAAAGGTTGTAAGTTTTTTCAGGAATTTTTTTTCACAAAATTCGCCTAAAGGATCTGTAGTCTGATTCCTTGTCTTCCATTTGGCGTTTACTAGAACCCTCTAGCTTTAAAAGTAGCGTCGGGAGAGCACGAACCGTTTTTAGGCGAGGGGAAAAGATTTGAGATGAAGGGTGCAGGGGGTGTTTGCAGGGACGAATACTCTTAACGATAAAATACTTGAGCATCGGCTATATTTCGAACCCTGAACGCTTGTCGGAAATTGCATTCTTGAATTGAGTTATGGTTGCTTGACATAAAGGGACTCGCATAAAACTGCATAAATAAATGCATGTGCATAATTCAGTTTTTCTCAAAATAAGATGTAACCCTGATGACGTCACGGGTATCGGGACACGAACACTGTTTAGGTACGATTACATAACCAGTCTGTGTATGATGGCCGACAGATTTTCCTAAAACACACATAGACGCTAATGACCTCAGAATCTATAAGTTTGTTCCATGCATGCGCAGTAGCCAAAACAGCCACAAACAGATTCGTTTTAACTACTGCGCATGCGGGTGACGGTTTCGTCACCGTTTGCTGGCTGCTTGGAACAAACTTAATAATTTAGAATCTCTCTCCCACTACAATAAATTATTTTTCTCTTGTTTCAACCAGGAGGTCTAGCTCCCTATGCTTGCCGTGTTTCGAGATGGACCGTTTTCTGGCGCACGCGAGATGACGCTGTTATCACTACCTGGGAAAACTTTGGTTCTTTCCGCCCGTTTTCGCCATAGTTACAGAAAGTTGTGTTTAACTTCAGACACTACACCCATGTAAGCCATGAACGTGTGTGCGTTACCCAGTAGCTGACGCCATATTGGTCCATGCGACAGATATCGGTCCACCGCTACGCTCGAGCTTGTTTTCTCAGCATTTTCTGAACTTATGAACTTTTGAATCACTTCAACCCATCTCTATCTCTAGGATGAGCATTTTTCTTTCAACTGTTCTTTTGGTATAGTATCTAAAAAAGAAAACGGAGAACAAGAGTGAAGTTGTCGTTTTTCACCATGTAGGCAGCCATTTTCGTCCGGCTTTACAAACTCCTGATTGGTTCCATTTTCTACCGTGACTTACACAGACTTCGTGGTTTCAGCATATCAATTCAAAGCATGTGGTTGGCACTAGTGTCAGTGCCTTACAGTTACACTGTCCAACTCACATAAAGGGCTCTGTCCCAGTTTGGTTTTACACTCGATTGCTCCATACCCTGGCTGACAAGCGGGTAGCGTATATTTGTTTATTTTTGTTTGAAGTTCACCGGCCACATGTATATAGATATTTAAAAAAAAATACACAATTAAAATACGACTAGATATATAAATTTCATTTTTGTTTCAAATTCACGGTTTGAAAGATTTAATATTAAAATTTTTGAAGAAAAGTGATTGGTGAGTAAACAATATTCGGTTATATAGAGTGACCGGTAATAGTTTGTATTCCTTTTGGGAGAAGAAACTATGACTAATTTGGTATGATTTACCTCTATCACTTGGGGGCCGGAAATGCGTCATTTTTTTATGATATAATGACACTTCTGTGAGGAATTTTTATTTTATTTTACAGCATAAAATCTAAAAGTAAATTTCATGGTTTTTAGCTTTAGAAAGGTTGACCAATTAGTATAAGCTATCAGATCATGGAAAAATTCAGGCCAAAATAGTATATTGTGCGACTAGTGAGAGAAGGAGAAGATTCCATGAGCGTGAAATTTGCCGCACGAGCGTAGCGAGCGCGGTAAAACGCACGCGAGTGGAATATTCTCCTTCGATCAATGGTCGCACATAATATTTTATTCAACTAGCACGAGTAATATGTAATCGGGGCCCTGATAAAAGAGGGAAAAATTCATTGATTGACGTACCCAGCGCCCTCGATGCACACAAGATAGCCATGACTTTCGCTGAATTGCGATGCTGTTTTCATATATACAATACCGCCTACCACGTTCCTATTGGTCCAGAAGCTGCGTGCAGTTTTTTTTCATTATTGCACGCTCGGGCTTGCTACTGCGTTTCTATCGGTCCAGAAAATTCATTATCACACTGTACGGCTCATTATTAGCACTCTACGCGTCAACATGAAATAATCTATTATTTCTCCCGAATTTAGCAGGACCCCGAAATTACATATTACTCACGCGTGTTGAATAAATATATTTTTTTAATTATTTTTAAGTTAGTACGAGCACCAAGGCAACTTTAAATAAAAGGCTTGATTTTTTTTATGTTTCGATAGATGAATGATATGTTTACATTGATTTCTCCAAAACTAGTCGGTGGAAATAAAAAAAAACTCTTTAAATTAAAGTTAAAACCTTAATACATTATTGAAAACAAAAAGTTATTGACCTCTTTAAAAGTTAACTCTCCTAACAGATTGTCTCTTTCCAAAGATCGATGTGCAATATCTCATTATAAACATTACACTTTTCGTGCGTGCAGCTGGTGTTTCATCAATTTATAAGACGTTATCACGTCAAAAAAAAACAAAAAAACCCGTTGTGCCCGACTAATTAAAAAGATATTTAATCTTTTTAATTAAATATCTTTTTAATTAGTCGGCCACAACGATTTTTTTTTTGTTTTCAATAATTTATTAAGGTTTTAACTTTAATTTAAATAGTTTTTTTTTTAATTTCCACCGACTAGTTTTGGAGAAATCAATGAAAACATATCATCCATCTACCATTTTACCATAAAGCCAATGTTAAATATGCCTACTTTTGAAGTCATTTATTTATTTAAATACCTAATCGGGCAACCCCCCCTAAAATTTTCAGAATTGGTTTAGACTTCGTCCAACTTCATATAAAAAAAATCAAGCCTTTTATTTAAAATTGCCTTGGTGCTCGTACTACCTTAAGTCCCAAAATTCGGAATTTTGTAAAAAGAAAATTGAAGTACATTTTCTGGAAAATGACGCATTCCCTACCCCCAAATGATAGAGGGTAAATCATACCAAATAAGTCATAGTTTCTTCTCCCGAGAGGAATACGATCAATTACCAGTCACCCTGTATAGAACCAAATGCAAATTAAAATACTAGCGGCGCATTTTGCTTATATCGAAAAAAAAAACGTTTAAATGCTTATTTTGCGTAGGTGTAGTTCTCTTTGAGTGCCCAAGCATCGACATAACCATGAATGATTAAGCAATTAATTGGAAAAATATACCTTTTCAAGCCACTGTAAAATTAAAAAAAATGTCAAGCACGAATATACTACGCCGAAGGATTCGTACATCAATTTCAAAAGAAAAGTTCGTACAGAAAATAAATAATTAAAATTTTTCCGTCCGCAAACACATTTAAAAACAAATGAACCGTTCGTTGAAAGACTCATTCATAAACGAAACAACCGTCATAGTAACTTATTTTGTGCTAAACATAAAATTGTAGATCAATATGTGAATTACGAAATGTAAGGTTAAGATAATATTATGTGTAAATAGCAGTATTTGCTATTGTTGTATGAAACACAGTTTTTGTAACAATGCTTTATAAGAAACAAAATATTTTCAGACATGGGAGGATACACTTTTTTACACGCTTTATATTAACTTCACTTGTAAGTTTGTATGTATGTATGTTTGTTCGTAACCTTCGTTTGGACTACAACAAGTGGTTTATTACTGTAGTATAATATGCCAGCACTGTAACTACAGTGGTTAGCCGTGCGGTCTAAGGCACGGGTCTTCGCTGACGTCAACTCTCGGAATCACGGGTCGTGGGTTCTAATCCCGTCCACGCCGAAAAATTTTTTTTTTTTTTGCGGCAAATTTTTGACAATAAATCGAACTAAAAAGTGGGAAATAAATATAGTTTAAAAAAACTAAAAAACACGCTTTATATCAAACTAAAAAGTGAAAAATAAATATAGTTTAAAAAAAAACTAAAAAACACGCTTTATATCGAACTAAAAAGTAAAAAATGTAATGTGAAAAAACCGTGGGGCGCTCGATGTACGAAAATGTGGAACAAAGCGCCCCACGCTTTTTTCACAATAATACTAGTATTTTTTATTCATTATTGTTTTAAGCTTATTTAAAAAAAATTATTTTGAATATTTTTATAAAAATAAACTACAAAAAATCTCTTTAAAATATATATAAACAAAGAATTTATTTCTTCAACACGAGTCTCTTCCAACGATATTAAGTTTCGAATCTGGAATAAATCTAATAATTTTCTCTGTCATTACTCGCTACGAAACAAATTATAGTTAGTACTCAATTTAGTTAGTACTGAATTTTGCGTGAAATAAAAAAAAACTAAATGGCTACATTAATAGAAGCACACTCCGTACGGAAATCAGAGTTAAGTCTATTTTAAGAAAAGCCGATAACACCTTAATAAATTTACCTTTCATTCGAGACCAAGATCACATTATTTTAAAATACGTCTCTGCCAATCACATGGAATGAGCTTCGGTTAATTCATTTTTTGCCATCGTCAGTATTAGATTTAATACGAAAAGACGACCGCTGCTCAGGTAAAATTTGTGACGTGCATTTGCGTTTCATTTGTCTTAAAATGCGCCCCTGTCTCTGACAGTCACACGGAATGTGCTTCGGTTTATCTATACTTTTTGCCATCGTCAGTATTAGACTACTTAAATAGTAAAACACGATAGTAGCTCAGGTCGAGAATGAAATTATATCGTGCAGTTGCATTTTATTTGAGCCCTTTCCCTGTCACATATTCCTAAAATACGCCCTTGTCTCTGACAGTCGCACGGAATGTGCTTCGGTTAATGTAGGTTATTCTTTTTTTGTCGTCATCAGTATTAGACTATTTTAGTAGGAAAAGCGGATAACAGGTCAGGTGTAGAATAAAATATTATAACGTACATTTGCGTTTCATTTAAGACCTCTTCCTGTCACCTTTTCCGCGGACGGAATGTGCTTCGGTTAATGTAGCTATATTCCTTTTTCCCGTCATCATTATTGGACTATTTTAATTGGAAAAGCCAATAACAGTTCAGGTGGAGTATGAACTATTGTAACGTGAAATTGTGATTCGTTTAAGCCCCCCCCCCTGTCACATTTTCCTAAAACACGCCCCTGTCTTTGACAGTCGCGCGGAATGTGCTTCGGTTTATGTAGTTATTCTTTTTTTCCCGTCATCATTATTTGATTATTTTAATTGGAAAAGCCCATAGCAGCTCAGGTGGAGAATGAACTATTGTAATGTGAATTTCCGATTCATTTGAGCCCCCTTTCTGTCACATTTTTCTAAAATGCACCCCTGTCTTTGACAGTCGCACGGAATGTGCTTCGGTTAATGTAGCTATTCTTTTTTTCCCGTCATCAGTATTAGAATATTTTAATATCAAGTATATACGTTCGATGTAGCAATTCTTACGAGTATAGAACATGCAAAGCCAACGTCTTTGAGAAATGCCACTTTCTTGCCATACACGCGGCGCTCGCCTTGCAGAACACAAAAAGCTATGTTTCTAAAATTGAAATGATGTCGATTTAACTTTTAAATTAGCTATGAAAGAATAAATTTATCGACATATCAATAAATTAAGGACTGTATGTACTACATCACAAGAAATGTGAAAATTTAACTTTTATTCTTCCATGATTAGACTTTGTAGACTCGAGAAAACTATTTTTGAGGTTATTTTTAAAAGATCGCTGATGAAAGTTCGTGAAAAATTAAATGCAAATATTTTTATCCGACAAGCGAAGGAGGTAAAAGTCAAATGTAGCCATGTTGAGTGCGTTTTTAAGGATGTGTGTACCTCCTCCTTACCCAAAAATACCGAACCGATTTCGACGAGATTTTCACCGGTGGTAAATAATAATAATATATTTCATTACAATTGACAGTGAGTTTGTATCATGTCTTTAAAATAATATATCATAATCATGCGTTTCACGTCCGTTTCTCGACTTTAACAGATGCTATTCGCACCATTACTATTTTCCATCTATCACACTTCCCGTTATTTTCTAACTTGGTGATTCTAAAAACCCACTGCACACGAGGCTAGAAACGCTGCTAGGAGTTCTGCTAGCCGGTAGGCTAGGTACGAAGCTGGAAATGACGTCACTGCGGACTGCCTTGCTAGCTCAGAAGATAGGTTTTAAAATTAGAACAGGGGCTATTTTCCCTGCTAGATTTGTTGCTAGGTATGAGCAAGAACCAATCAGGAAGCAGTATCTTCACGTGGGCACTTGAACAAACGCCCACATGGCGTCATTCTGCCAGACAGCAGACAAACTCTGTGTTTAATGTTTATATTCGAACTGTCACTGCGCGCGCATTAGATCTATCCACAAAACACGCTTGAAAAATAGTCTAGTGTGAAGCGAGCACTTAACAGCAATCTAGAAAACTAGTAGGCAAATCTAGCAGCGTTTCTAGCCTCGTTTGCAGCGAGGTTGATCCGTTCCAGTCCCAGTCAAAAGTAAGTCGAATTCTAAATGGGAAATTTTCCATAATAAATTTTTACAAAAGGTTATAAGTCGACGATACCAATAAATTATTGTCATAAAGACATAAATAAACATTTTTTTTAATATGAATTAATTATTTCATTATTTTACTTAATGGACTTTTGAATTTTTTTGCAGTTAGGTTAGAAAAAATAAATTTATGTAAATATCTGTAATTTACTTATTTTTTGCAGTAAATAATTAAAAAAAGAAATTATAAGTAATAAAAATTAAAATTAAATCATTAAAAAGTTGAAAATTTATTTAAAATTGTTAAAATTGTCAAGAAGAAAAGTCCATAATCGAAAAGTGCTAAGGTTTAATATTTTTTTTTATTGATTAAAAGTCTCCTAATTAAATTGGAAAAAATATTAAAATATGCGTAAGACATCGATGCTTTACATAGTTAGTTTTCAGAACTGCTGACATTATTTGGTTATTTGCAAAAAATTGAAATGTACCGTTTGCATGCTAGGTTGACATATTTTCCATAAGACTAGGTACATGTAAAAGTTTTTTTTTAAATTTTTAACTTTATAAATCTCTTAATGATTTTGGATTTTTTACAGAAAATTTTGTCAATAAAAAATCTATTAAAAAAACTTTATTGCATATTTTTTTCATTATCATCGTAAACGGCTCAACCTCCTTAAGTCAGTGCAGTTGGTAGAAATTAATAGAAACATACACGCAATAAAATTTCTCTTGTTCTAAAATAATATAAATTATTGTTAATGATAATGACGATTCAAGTCTTATATAGCATTTGCTATACAAATATCGATAAGTCGTTAATTTAAAGTTTGGGTAATATAAACAGAAACTTCGAGATTAACTGTCCTTAAAGTGCACATACGATGTGCATATAACATAGAATATATGTTGCATAATAGAAGTTTGGTAACAAAGTTATGTATTTCGGTTGGCGTATTCGGTTTGTTATGTTGGGCAAACCTGAATTCATATAATATGCAAAGTGTTTAATACTCTGGCTATTGGCACTCGTGCCGGATTGCAGAAAGCACTGTCAAAAGATCTAATTTGACAATGACCTTATAGTCTAAGATCCCGATTTGGCTCGATCTTCACCCATCGAGTTTTCAAATGAAATTTGGTAATATAATGTATTATTAAAGAAAATTTGATTTGGTTGCTATTCAATTTCTTGGCACAACTATTTTTAATAAAAAATTCCAGCCAATTGGGCGACGAGACCATTCCAACTTCAAAAATGTTGACATCTGATTATAATAAAGAAAATAAAATTTCTGATATCGTGTGAGGTGACGCGGGTAATTGCCAGTATTCAATATGATGTTTGCTATTCGTTGCCATGGTTACCTACATAATATGTTTTGCGTCATGTAAACATTAATCAAAGCATGCCGAACTTGTTTATTTCTGACAGATCCATAAAACAAAAGAGCGGCTGATTTTTTTTATATTCAAAATATTTCCGAAACTATAAAGTTTAGAAAAAAAAATGTTTAACGAAACTTTTTTGAAAAAATAAATAAAATAATAAGCCGTTATGAAAAGTATACCATTATTATATAAAAAAAAACACCGTTATATCAAATATCTCTTCTGCACATGCGCCGATTTTCCCCAAAAATAATAGGGCTCTTAATATATTTGCATACCAAACATCCTCCCAAAATTTGGTTTCGATCCGCTCATCCGTTTGACCTGTATCGTGTTCACAGACAAACATACAAACAGACTAACAGACGCACAGAGTGTTTCCAAAAATATGTTTTTTGGATTTGGCTGGCCTCAAAACGGAAAGATATTGTAAAATTTTTGAAGAGTGATTTTTGACCTAAACTAGTACCCCACTTGTGGGTTGGAATGGTAAAATTAAAGTTGTTAATTTTATTGTATGTATTTACATTCACGAAAGGTTAACAACACATAAATAAATTCACAAGAGCAAATTGTTATATATAATACTCCACGTTTATAGGTTAGGTATTATGATTTATGTGGCGGCCATTATTATTCTATCAGGCGAATAAATATTTTTACCAGTAGACAGTATAGATTTATACCTGCAGTAAACATACCTATGGTTGGTGTATTGAATTATTGTCGCTGTTTATTCGGAGGAATAGTTACGTGAAGAACAAATGAACCGAATAAATAACTACTTATGTTCGGTGAATATGGCCATAAGTCAAACTAATTCTTATTATCCGAAGTAGAATCGTTTCAGGACTTGCCAACAAAGACCTTTTAAATAATACATAGTGATGTACTGTATGGGAGATTTTGTTAATCTTGATTATTTCGCTGCGAGAGGAAAATCTACCGAAGCCGAACCGGAAGCGAATAAAGTTAGTTTAAAACCTCAGTCGTGACTATATCTCGACAATTATTTTTGACGTGATAACGTCTTATAAATTGATGAATCACCAATCTTATAAATTGATAAAACACCGGCTGCATGCACGAAAAAGTGTAACGTTCGTAACGTTCTGCCTGACCCTGTGCGTGCTTTTCTCGAAAACGGCCCTAACGATTTGGATGAAATTTAGTGAAAAGGGATTTTGGGGGGCAAAAAATCGTTTTAGCTAGGTCTCATCTCTCGAAAAAATCGTTTTCATACAAATTTTATCATTATAAAAATCAATTTTTTGACGTATGAAAATACTTAAATATTGTAAGTAGGTTTTGGAATTTTATATAAACAGTGAAACAATTGTTTTCAAAATATTATGACAGCTAATCTTTGAGACTTAAAATAAATACGAAAGAAAGAAAGTTAAAAAAAACAATTATATTATAGGTGGTGAGTAATTTAAATAAATAAAATTAACCTAAATTTGAAGCGAAAGATGCAATATCATAGATTCGAATTATTATAATTATTATATAAATTTAGGTTATGTATTACGGAATACGTTATCACGTAAAACTATCGTCCGTAAACCGACTTTACAGACAACCAATTTTTTTATTTAGATCTTATCCGATTGATCCGTATTGTTTTTTGAACTACGACCGATACGTCCAGTCTATAATCTCTATAGTCTAAAGTTCAGCAGTTCAAATTTATGGGGTACCACTACCAGAATAAGAAATGTGTCTATATCAATCAGACGTTTACTGCGGATAACGTCAGATGAAATAAAAACGGTAACAAAGTTTCCTTCTAGCTCAGTGCTACGTGCACACGACTTAACAAAAACCGGTCCTCAACCTCCCCGACGACGACGACGTATGGAAAATAAAACGTACCGCATATTGTGCTGTGTTTATCTCGGCCGTGACGATGTCGATGGAAGACAACAAACTTCTCGATCATAGATTTCTTAAAAAGTATCTAGATAGAGCGCTGTCTTCGTTTATATTACTGTGACGAGACGCCACTGGTGGCGGCGGCCGTGCGTTGTTGCCAGAGCCGCGTAGACAACAATACTTGCATTGTTGACGGAATCGCATAGGCAACAATGCGCGTATTGTTACACTCATTCGTAACCACATAGAAGACTGCCGAAGCTTCTAGAATGCCGACGATTGTTCGAGAACGCGACTGAGAACTTATAATATAAACAGCGCTAGCGCGGAAGGCAAGTCAGTCAGTCAGGCTTGGTTTTCGATACGAACCATTTCGAGCCTATTTCGACACTTCCCGAGGCTAGTTACGTTACAGAACTGCTCTTTTTAGTAGGGCTTAAGATTACCATAGAGGAGTTGTATTTCAAATTTCATATGTCTAGGTGGAATCGTTTCCAAGATACGAGTGTTAAAGTATTGCGATTTTTGGGCATTCATAATTGATTGACTCTTCACAGGCGTCTAGCCGAAGCTAAGAGCATTGAACTTAATGCGTCCGAAAACTACTCATGTCTAGTCGGTGTGATATAATGAAATGTGGTATATAACTATGCTATATAGTATATTATAATGAAGTATGGTTTAAAAGTCGATGTCATTCATTTGTTCTCGATATTTCAATCTAGAAAGAAATGACTATGTTAAGTCAAATTTTAGTCACTTTCTAACAAATTTTATTTTCTTCATACCTCGATCGAAAGTGTCTACTTTCGGCACCAATTGTAAGGCAGAAAATCTAACATTTATTCCTTGGTGAGATTACACGCCCAAATGCGGAAAGTTCATACGTGCGGGCGGTCGTAAAGCGAAAACAACCAATCAACTGTTGTTTAGATGTCGTTTCCATACCAACTCTATTGCATTTTAGCTAATAATCGCGAAAAGCTGTCATTTGTGTATTTACGTATAAATTCAAAGCTTGCTTGGAATAATAAGCGTGCTTACGACCGAGGTATGAAGAAAAATAGTATACACCACACTGGCCGAAAGTGTGATAATCTTGATAATCACACTTTCGGCCCTTGTGGTGTAATATACTATTATTTATATTTATTTGAAGTGCTTGAAGAAGTCTAAATATGTAGACGAAACGTCGCACAAAAAATAAATCGATATTGTATTTCTTGTTCACATATCTGCGAATTTTTCTTGTTATTATCGCTATTAATTTTCATATTGACCGTACAGAAGTGGCGTTGGTTCTGTAATAGCTCTTAAGTTTTTTAGAATAAAAGATTCAGGAAACGGAGCTCTATACACTAATAATACCTCCAAATTAATTTTACAGTAACCAACAAGGAGAAGTAACTCTTATGTGAGAAGTTATATCAAATAAATCCTCCCATGTGCCCATAAATCCGAAATTAACGTTAAATATTTTTTTAAGAAAATACTTCGTCTTAATTAAACATGTATAGTGAAGATAAGTATGAATTAGTAATATACCTCTGACATTGCTAGTTCTTACCATCCATTGCTGAAATAACCACTTTTTGGCCTTTCCTGCAAATTTTACTTTTTGCACAAAAGAGGTATTACAGAACCAACGACGAAATGTTATGCTCTGTCTATATATAGTAGGTCTAAGGTCAGGGTCGGGCACGCTTGTTCCTTCCTTCGAGAGGAGAGAACTGTTTTACTGGATCCGACTGCAAACATTTCCCAAACGACACAACGAACACGATATTGACAGATAAACCGCACTGCAGTTTCAAAACTCGTAAATCTATAAAACGTTTGGACACGGCGTATGTACAACCTTTATTTCTGAAATTCAACGAAATGCTAAAGAAATTGTATTATTATCGACAAACATACGCGGCTCTCTTTGTTAACCGTAACGTTTTCAATATTTATGCCCATATTCACCGACTTAAGGAGGTTGATCCGTTACAGTCCCAATCAAAAGTAATTCAAATTCTAAATGGGAACTTTTATAGTTTATAAGTCGACGATACCAATAAATTATTGTCATAAAGGCACAAATAAATATTTTTTTTTTAATATTTATTAATTATTTCAGTAGTTTATACTCAATGGACTAACTTTTGAATTTTCTGTACAAAGTTAGGTTAAAAAAAATAAATTTATGTAAATATCTGTATTTTACTAATTTTTTGCAGTAAATAATTAAAAAAAGAAATTAGAAGTAATAAAAATTAAAATTAAATCATTAAAAAGTTGAAAATTCAGTTATAATTGTTAAATCTGTCAAGAATAAAAGTCCATAATCTAAAAGTGCTAAGGTTTAATAATTTTTTTTATTGATTAAAAGTCTCCTAATTAAATTGGAAAAAATATTAAAATATGCGTAAGACATCGATGCTTTACATAGATAGTTTTCGGAGCTGCTGGCATTATTTGGTTATTTTCAAAAAATTAAAATGAACAGTTTGCATGCTAGCTTGACATATTTTCCATAAGACTAGGTACATGTTAAAGTTTTTTTAATTTTTAACTTTATAAATCTCCTAATGATTTTGGATTTTTTACAGAAAATTTTGTCATAAAAAAATCTATTAAAAAAAACTTTATTTCAGATTTTTTTCATTATCTTCGTAAAACGGCTCAACCTCCTTAAAGATTAGTTACTAATCTTAGAACATTTATTCGATAGAATAAAGTTTACTTTTAATTCGCGCCACAGCGCGTTTGAAACCTGACAACCAAATCTAGCAAGGAATTTGACGGTCAGTGGCGTAACAATAGGGTGGCAGAACGGGAAAAATGCTACAGGTCTCCAGCCGGAGAGGGCTCCCGATCCGAGAAGGATCCTAAAATTTAGTAAAATTTGCCACGGGGCTCAAATGGTATATAGTTACGCCTCTGTTGACGGTAAAATCTGTCTCATGTGCAGCGACCTTAAGTAATCATATTCAATACTGTGAAATGCAATCTGAGAGAGACAGTTACATGCAGTGTTAAGAGTACTTAAATAAATATCATAGTATAAAAATGGAGATTGTATTATATTATAAGTCGTGATATTTAAAGACAATTTTTTTATTTTTATCTCTTTTTTGTATAAGCTTATTTAAGGCTTTATTTATATTTCTTTATATTTAGTGTGGTGTAATCTGTTATTGGGTTTTTATACCTGTTGATTATTATAACAATAAATAAATAAATAAAAATCATTCGAATGGTTTTGAATTACACTTTTCAAGACATCTTGGTATATTTTAGTAATCCAATAGTTCGACAATGTTCACTCGAAATGTACCATATTTTAATATAATTTAATAAACCATAGCGAATTATATGACAGATTTATTACAAAAAAAAGCTGTATTGTCATCTTTTAAAGGAAGCTTATGAACCTTTAAACTCTAAGGTGACCATAATATATTCGTAATGGAAGGAGGTTGCATGGATATAAAACAAACCGGAAATAGTACTCGGGGAGACACGAAGTATAGATCAATCTTCGAAGACGCGCCATCTAGACGTGGTACACCAGTGCACATGTAACTGTTTCGAGAAAAAACATAGATTTTGCTTTTTTTTTTTAAATATCTAAAGGAAGATCTATGTCTTCATTTATTGCCACATATAACAAAAAAAACTGTTGCTTGACTCACTCAACTACTGACGTCTGACGGGCATAAAACGTTTCGAAATTCGTAGTATGAATGTAAAAGTCAATATAGTTTACACTTTTTCGTAATAGGTTATAATGTCAATATTAACAATTAAAAGACATAGCTGTCTCTATACAAGGTCAGATGAAAGAACTTGATAGTATCAAAATATCAAATACTAGCGGTCCCGCCCGATTTCACCCGGGTGCAAAAGAACGAATGGGGGGAAGGGACATGAGTACCTACACACGTTCATCTCAGTTTACCGAGATGAATGTTGTGTCCAAATTTCATGATGATCGGAGTTATCGTTCAAAAGTTTTTGTCGGACGAACAAATTTTCAGTTACATTTTGCAATATTTTTTATTGATGCTCCGCTCCTATTGATCGTAGCGTGATATTATATAGCCTATAGCCTTCCTCGATAAATGGACTATCCAACAAAGAAAAATATTTCAATTCGAACCAGTAGTTCCTGAGATTAGCGCGTTCAACCAAACAAACAAACTCTTCAGCTTTATATATTAGTATAGATGTCTGTTTTAAAGATGTATGAGTGATATCACAAATCACTGAGAAATTAATTAAATTTTGTCAGCTTATTTCTTAATATATTATCTGGAATAAGTACCCAAAATTTTCATTTAGTTTAGAAAATTTATAATTATGAAATTAACACCAGCTCTTAAAGAAAAATCGCGCATTCATAGTTTAATACTGATAAACCCCAAAGTAAAATCACCGAAAATCGGTTCAGTCGTTTTTAAAAAGGAGATCTTTTTATATATGTTACCTTATATCTCCAGCATTAATTGTGAATCGATCCTCTTTTTAGCAGAAATGTTTCCATAGTTGTCCAATATATACGCTTTAATGTTTACAGTTTGCAACATGTCAACTTTCATTTCATTTTTGAGGTTATGTTTTGAATTTGCATGCAAAACGCTGGTCTGATTTACACCGACATAAAATGAAATAGAATATGCAATCGGTCTATTACAAATTGGCCGACTATAAAATCGCCTGTACATAGAACCTACGTAAGTATTATCCGGTTGAATCAGTTTCTGCAGGTAAAAGAGTTGAATGCCAAAGTACGTGACTAGTGCTCGGATTCTCGGTTCATCTCGCAACCCCGCAGCTAGTTCAGGAGTACTCTCCGGAATACGTCAAGTGAGCTTTCTCGTTCGTCTTCTTCTTTTTTCAAATCAGAAATAAAACTACTTAAAAATAAAACTATTTAAAATTATGTTTTCAAATTGAACTGACATAAAGAAGTCTGTCTTCTTTCTTCAGAAGATATTATATATCGGTACGGTCACAAGACAAAATGATTTAAGCGATATTATTAGATGAAATAAAATAAGCCGTTCGTACGCCGTATCCCTAGGGGTTTACTATTTTTAAATTGAAAAAAAAAATGTTTGTTGGATAGCCCATTTATCGAGGAAGGCTATAGGCTATATAATATCACGCTACGACCAATAGGAGCGGAGCATCAATGAAAAATGTTGCAAAATGTATCTCAAAAATAGCTTCTATTCAGATGAAATGCCGTAACTACATATTATTATATTTATATTAGGTCGTACATTGACAAGCCCGGCTAGATCAATCGGTAGAGCATGCGACTGTTAATATCAGGGTCGTGGGTTCGAGCCCCACGTTGGGCGAATTTTTTTTTTCCACATTTCTTTTTTCTAATGTTAATTTATTTTAATTTTATTTACGACTAATTGCAATTAAATAAATCTAATTAATAGCTCATTTTAAAACTGTTATAACTATAGGTACCTATATAAAAATAATTATCCTATACAGACGTGTTTTCAATTAAATATTTATTATATTTTATTAATTACAGTAATTATTGATTTAAAAGAAATTTATTACTTAAAAAAAGTATAAATACTTCTTTTTATCGAACTTTTGAACGGTAACTACGATCATCATGAAATTTGGACACAACATTCATCTCAGTAAACTAAGATAAATGTGCGTACTCATGTCTTTCCCTTCCCCATTCGTTTTTTTTTCACCCGGGTGAAACCGGACGGGACCGCTATTACCTATGTATATAAGTAAAATTATTCAAGAACGAAATGAAATTACGAAATAATCAATAAATCGCCGCTAGCAAACTCGTAAACGAAATACTGACTGAGATGTATATATATTTCATGCACTGGCTATGAGAGGAAGAGAGAAAAAAATGTGCGCGCGCACTGCTCTCTCTTGCTCCTACAGTGTGATACAGACAATAGGCCTGCACTGTGTCTTAGATATACGAAACGTAACTGGCTATGATCACACTTTCCGTGAATCTCTCGTCACGCATTTTCCAGCCTACTCCCCAAGTCAAGCGTGCGTAAAGAAGTTTTTTCTTCAAAAACATAGGTACGTCTAAAATTTGACATAAGCCACTTTGTCTTGTAACGGCAGAGAACTTAGTGTGCTTGAAATATGAATGAAAAGAGGAAAATTAATTTTCCTGTAACGGTAGATAAACATGTGGATAATGAATACATAAAGAAATAAAACATTTTTGTAGTCTATGGAGCTCACTAGATATTTTGCCCTCACAATGTTCTTTAAATTAACGTAAATATATTTCATAGACGTCATAACAAATGTCTTTACGCAAACTGGCATCCTATTTTGATCACATCGATAAGTATATAATATGTTACGGTTAATACAAGAAAGTAGTTTATTCGCGAATTAATCGGCTAATTACCCGAATTAACCAATCCTTGACGTTGGTTAATTCGGGTATTAGCCGATTAATTCGCGAATTAACTACTTTTTTGTATTAACCGTAACATATACATTAACCAGAATGCAGTAAACGTTGGGTAGAGATTTGACTATTAATGTTTAAAAACGTATACACCAAAAAAAGGAGCTTGAAGTTACAAACAGCGCCACTTAAAAGACTATACTAATAAATGTAAGTTAGATGTCGCCAACAACAAAATATACTTGTTATAATCCTGTGCATACACACAGTAAGCGCTAAAACATATTTTCGCGCTGTCATCTAACCAAATTCCAGTACCAAAGCTCTTCTCGATTATGGACTTTTATTCTTGACAATTTTAACTTAATGTTCAACTTTGTAATGATTTGATTTTAATTTTCATTACTTCGAATTTTTTTTCAATTATTTACTGCAAAAAATATGTAAAATACAGATATTTACATAAATTTATCTTTCCTAACCTAACTTTGTACAAAAAATTCAAAAGTTAGTTCATTAAGTAAAATACTGAAATAATTAATAATAAAAAAATGATTTATTTATGTCTTCATGACAATAATTTATTGGTATCATCGATTTATAAACTTTTGTAAAAATTTATTCTGAAAAAGTACAGACTTAGACTTCAACCAGTGTTGATTGGGACTGTAACGCATCAGCCTCCTTAAGGGAGCATTTTATTCGCCTAAAATTCGACATAAGCTATTTTGTCGGGCAGATGCAACCAGTAAATAGTATGAAGTCTGCTGAATAACGGCGGTTTCTTTATTTTTATTGGCTGTCCCATTTTATCGACGTCTTTTGTAGGACTCGTTTTATGTTGACGTTGACGACAAATTAAATTAAAAATCAAATTGTCCTGTCTGTTGATAAATACGTACATTGAAATATTTATTCATTTGTCGAACTGAGTTTAAAGTTTTTTAATATCTTAAAGCGAATAAATTTCAAATGTTTTTTTATAGACGACAGTTGAAGAAATTAATCAAAGTATATATTTTGTTGTTTTTCTCTCTTTGAACGACTTACATTGTACGTATTTATTTGTGTGTATGTTTTATTGAATAGGGAATTCTGTTACGTGTTCAAAATTTCATATGTTCAAAAATAAAATATAGTTTTGGTTATAGAAATATGAACGTTAGAACAAACAGCGTTCCGACGTATATACAGTGTGTTCACCGAAAGTGGTAACAGTGAATAATTCGTATATAATACGCGCCACGAATCTAAAAGGCTCGGATTAAATATTAAATTTCATCACAATCGGCCCAGCGGGCTGGCCATGAATGAGTAACTTCATACAACACTAGAGCCCCCACTTCATTCCCATATCTAGGGGTTTGAAGAAAAGTAGTCTATGTCTTTCCCCAGCCTTCAAACTATCTCCATATTAAATTTCATTACAATTGGCCCAGCGGCCTAGCCGTGAATGTTTAACTACGTACAATATTACAAACCCCACTTCATCTCAATAAAGGTTGAATTTTGAAAAAAAGTAGCTTGTGTCCTTCCCCATGTGTCATCTCCATACTAAATTTCATCACAATCGGTATAGCGGTCTGGCCGTGAAAGCGTAACAGACAGACAGAAAGAATCAGTTTCGCATTTATAATATTAGTATAATACTCGCCACGTATCCAAAAGGCTCGGAAGTTAGATGCGAATGCGGACTTGCGCTTGTACAGTCTGTTGAAAAACTACAAACTCGCAACTCAACAAAACTAAAATAGCAATAACAACTTGACAATAGCGTACTCGACTGTACTTTAAAGCAGGAAAGCGACAAGTGACAAAGGCAACGAGCGATCACGGCCAATCACCGACGAGCGCACGTTCCGTGCAGGTAGCTGACAGGTGGTGGGAGTCACAACGGCTCTAAAATGTGCCTTTGCGACGCTGTTTGTGACTAACTTCCGAACCTTTTAGATTCGTGGCGCGTATTACCTATACCTTAATACAAAAAAAAGTTTAAATAGTTTTTTGTTCAACTCGAGATTTACTATCGAAACTGCTGAGTTATATTTTTGTGTACTTAAAAAATTAAAGTTGTGAATTTTATTTCTGAAATGTACCTAGTTATCGAGTTTTCAGATAAATTTATTACCAATCGAAAGTAAAACATTTTGATTCCTGGCATAAAACCAGGTAGACAGGCACCTTCGAATTAGTATTTTGCAGTTACAGGGTTTTCTGTATATGAAAATTTATTGCGAACACGTCAAACATTTTAGATTATCGTCTCTTATTGAGATATTGAATTATAATTTTATAATTTTTTGTCAATATACAGTCTGAAAAAGTTGGTTGATAATTTTATTTATTTGTAAGATTTCTATTAACTTTAATTTTTTATTAAAAATAGCTGTGCCAAGAAACTGAATGATAACCAAATTAATTTTTCTTTATTAATACATTATATTATCACAATTCAAATTTCATTAGAATCCGCGATGGGTGAAGATCAAGTAAAATCGAGATCTTAGACTATTATAATTAAAAAGTTTTTTGACGTGATAACGTCTTATAAATTGATGAAACACCAGCTGCACGCACGAAAAAGTGTAACGTTCCGTAACGTTCCGCCTGAAACGTCTTATAAATTGATGAAACACCAGCTGCACGCACGAAAAAGTGTAACGTTCCGCCTGACCCTGTGCGTGCAAGCGAGAGCGCAGTAATGTATTATTAAATATGATATTCGAGCGGAATACGTTATCACGTAAAACTATCGTCCGTAGACCGACTTTACAGATAACCAATTTTTTTTACTAATTTTTTTACTTTCATTCGAACATCAACAGTTGTTTGTTTTCAAAATATTATAATAAATAGTTTTTTAAGAGCAACAAATGGTCGAGATACAAAAGTTAAATAAAATGGAGAGCCATATGGGGCCGTTAAGTCTCCTGATAAATGTCGCTATGTAGCATACATATTACGTAAGTGCAGTGCATTGTGGGTACGCGAATGGACGTAATTTCGGTTCTGGAAACTCGTTTCAACAAAGGAGGATAAAGGACACGGCCATTGTTGCATTACATTGTTCGCTGTATGTAATGCATCTTAAACCGCACAATATAAAGACACGTTCATAGTTAAACCGGCTCGCCGTCGACCGCGACCCGTCTCTTCCACCATCAACGGCCACAAATCGGCCCGTCTCTTCCACCGTCCACGCGCAATTTTCAGTTACGTCACTGACGCCGTTCGCGTGCCTCTCTTAACTTACTATGACCTTGAAGAGCGAATAGGACGTACAGCGTCCATGTATCAAAATAAATGACATTCTTAATTTAATATAAATTTGAAGCTGAAATTCGTATCAGACGATTGTACGTAATTAATACGCGCCACGAATCTAAAAGGCTCGGAAGTTAGATGCGAATGCGGGCTTGCACTTGTACAGTCTGTTGAAAAACTACAAACTCGCATCTCAACAAAACTAAAATAGCAATAACCGTGCAGGTAGCTGGGAGGTGGTGGGAGTATCAACGGCTCTAAAATGTGCCTTTGCGACGCTGTTTGTGACTAACTTCCGAACTTTTTAGATCCGTGGCGCGTATTATACAGGCTGGTAACTAGCTGAGGCTTAAAATTAACTGAGCGTGCTTATATTGCAAACCTCCACGGTTTTCTGCTTCTGATCTGAGAACTGGTTAAGATATCAATTGGATTTTCAATCTACATATAGCTACTAGTATTAAAAAGAGGTTAAGTTTGTAAGTTTGGATGTAGGAGGTAATCTCCGGAATCACTGCCCCTATTTGAAAAATTCTTTCACCACTATTTAGAATGAACTTTCAAGATGGACATAGGCCATATATTATTATCGCGTTAAAATTAAAGTGCTTTTACGGGAAGACCAATCTCGCAACGTAAGTCGACGAAAAGCGGTACCAATTCGGGCGGAGCCGAACCGAGCCGCTAGTTTATTATAAAAAAAATATATGAACCGAAAATGTGAACTGGTACTGGTCCCAAAACATCCTGACTGTTGGGATAAGCGATAGTAAAATAACCGATTTCGCACTAATAAAAAGTAAAACAAAAAAAAATGTGATATCATCAATCCAACAGTAATTTCCAAAAGCGACCGATCGGTTACCGTTTAACTCTATGAGATAAACAGCGTCACAAATCAAACTAAGTTTTCGTAAACAGCAATATGGCCGCACACAGTGATGACACCAGCTGTCAAAAATATGATTATGAAGTGAAAATCAGTAATTTTATAGTAGATCTGTGCAAAAAATGTAGTACGTAATGCTTTTATGGCTCGTGTGACTATAAAAATTAGCTGACTCTTGTTTTTCCATGCACCGTAATCAAACAGGTCGTAACCTGTCACCAGCGAAATTTACATAAAATTCGGCGCTTCGGCCGAAACGTGGCCGAATATTCGGCAAAACCACTATACGTGACATCGCTCGGTTTTTATCCGTCGTGTACGCAGTGTGGACGCGCCTTTACGACGTGCAACTTTTACAGCGGATGCATTGTTTTCTTCTTTACAATTTTAGTGCGCACTTTGGCCGCGCGCTCTATTCCAGTCGGTAACACAGAGCGCATGTATGTGTGGTAAATCTAGGTCACTGCGAAATAGCATGGAATATTTTTACTTGAATTTAAGTTGAAAAATAAATATTGTTATATAATATTATATACGTAAGCTTACCAATATTGTTTTAAAACTGAATTGATGAAATTCCATTCTGACTAGAATACATTGTTGTATTTTTATAGGGTTGGCATTGCGGACGTGCAGTTGAGCGACAATCTCTTCCTTGAACTTGTGACTAAGAGATGCCACTTGGCACAGTTGTTGTTTGGATCATGGATAACACTAATTAAAGATGAAATGTTAGCCAAAATTTTGTGGCTATAGAGATGAAGTCTTACATAAATGTAGTTATCTATCTAGCGGTGTAGCGTAGTGGTGAGAGCACTAGACTCGCATTCGGGGGGTACCGAGTTCGAATCCCGGCGGGGGCAGATGTGGCTGGGACTTTTTCCTGATGCCCCTCGCCGAGAAACGGTAATTCCTGTGCCGGCCATCTTGTTAAGGTTTTCCATGGTTTCCTTCAATAATTCCAGATAAATATCGAGATGGTTCCTTATTCAAGGCAATGGCCGATTACCTGTCAAATGTCTATGCTCAAAATTTGTCTACCTTATCCTAATCTCTTAAAATTTCTTCATGTGCGCATTGCTATTAATTAAGTGGAAGTTTAAAAATGTAGAAAATAACGGGAAGTGTGATAGGTGGAAAATAGTAATGGTGCGAATGGCGTCTGTTATGAGTAACGAACGTTAAACGCATTATTATTATTATTATTATTATTATATTATAGTCATTTACATATCGCGTGTGCCTTGTTGTCTTTCCAGGCCCTCCAGAAGGTCCCAGTTGAGCTAGGAACCCGAAAGTTTGCACCCTAATAGTATAGGTTATTGGACAGAACCTAGTGAAGCCGGATTTACGATTTTCTACCTGGGGAAAGAAACTGGGATTTTCTAAAAAAAAATAGGTTAACTTCTGTATCTATACTGATATTATAGAGAGGTAAAGTTTGTAAGTTTGGATGTAGGAGGTAATCTCCGAAACTACTCATCCGATTTCAAAAATGTTTATTTAGAATATACCTTCAGGATGGATATAGGCCAGGGGTTGGCAACCTTTTGAGACGGAAGAGCCAAAAGTTACAATTTTCAAGTTTCCTCAATTTTTAAATAGCCATTAAAAAATTTCATTTCAATGTTACAATAGGTATTATATTTGATTTTTATTTAAAATAAACGACTTTAAATACGGAATAATATTTATTCATATAAAAACATAAATGTTTTAGCACAAAACATATTAAAGTATTTTAGCTAGAATAATAAAATATTAATCAATAATAGTATATTGTGCGACTAGTGAGAGAAGGAGAAGATTCCATGAACGTGAAATTTACCGCACGAGCGCAGCGAGTGCGGTAAAACGCACGCGAGTGGAATATTCTCCTTCGATCAATAGTCGCACATAATACTTTATTCAACTAGCAGGAGTAATATGTATTCGGGGCCCTGATAAAAGAGGGAAAAATAATAAATCACTTCATTGATTGACGTACCCAACGTCAGTGTATAAACACAAGATTGCCTTGACTTTCGCTGAATTGCGATGCTGTTTTCATATATACAATACCGCCTACCACGTTCCTATTGGTCCAGAATCTGCTTGCAGTTTTTTTCATTATTTAGCGCTTGGGCTTGCTACTGAGTTTCTATTGGTCCAGAAAATTCATTATTACACTAGTGAAGTAATATATTATTTCTCCCACGCCAGAAAATTCATTATTACACTAGTGAAGTAATATATTATTTCTCCCACGTTTAGCAGGGCCCCGAAATTACATATTACTCACGCGTGTTGAATAAATAAAATTATCGACCAATTTTTCAGACAATATATTAACAAAAAAATATAATTAATACATTAACGTTTCAATCCGGATTTGGAACTTCTTCAGAACTGATCTAAAAAATATAAAAAATAATTAATATTTAAATTCTAATTAACTTTTTATAAAATCTTTCAAAATTATTAATTAGAATTTAAATATTAATTATTTTTTTATATTTTTTAGATCAGTTCTGAAGAAGGTCCAAATCCATTGAAACGTTAATGTATTAATTATATTTTTTTGTTAATATATTGTCTGAAAAATTGGTCGATAATTTTATTTATTGAAGAGTTCTAATCAGACGTTAATCAAAGATTTGAATAAAATAATTAAGTTTTGCGTATGGAAGTCGAGAGCCGCAATTTTTACATCGAAAGAGCCGCATGCGGCTTGTCAGCCGCAGGTTGCCGACCCCTGATATAGGCTATATTTATATTATCGCGTTAAAATAAAAGCGCTTTTCCTGGAGATCAATTTTGAGACGCAAGTCGGCGAAAAAACGGTGTCTTGCAACAAATTCGAGTAATCGTTTTTCGTTTTACTGCCCAATCGGCGAGTTGCCGGCTGCCGCATAAGAAGCTAATTCACTTGAAAAAGTCGTTCAGTCACAAAATTCATCGTCAACATACTTTACCACCTGAATTTCAAATATATTTGAAATGGTGGTAACGCGTTGAGCGACCGTATAAATCAATTTGTGATAATATCTATTTTATAATTATTATTTTTTAAGAAAATTAACATAAATAAAACATTTTGAACAAACTGTTTATTTTTTGTGGTCACGCAAAACTGGTATAACTAATAATTAATGTCATTTATTAAGAAAAAAAGATTATTTTAAGTTATTTAAATCATTGTTTTGCTCGAGATATTTGCTATACATTATTCATGCAATTAATTTCGAAAATTTCAAAGCTGACAGGTTTCTGCATTATCGGTTATGTTTGCGTTTGTTTCATTTTCCCGTCAGGAAATTGTTTCTTTTTAACGTACCGCTTTTCAACTTTTAATCCTTTCAAACTCTGCTCAAGGAACGAAGAGTTAAAAAAAAGAGAGAGTATTTAACATCGGAGAGTAGAAGTAAAAACTCTCTCACTTACGCCCACACATTGTACAAACTTTTAAGTTTTAAACGTCATCTATAGGAAGTTTTTCATTTATTTTTACTGCCATCTTTTAGCGAGTTAACTAATTCTTCTATACTAGTATAGTAACACAACATATCAAGTTCTCGCCGCTGAGTAAAATTGAACCGTTGAGCTGCATACAGACCAGCTCACGCATGCTAATTACAGTAAACAATTTATATGATATAAAGGCTTGTCGCAAGAATACAATATATAACTTGATCTGGACACAAGTAATTCTAAAAAAGAATGTATGTATATTTACACCGGAAAATCCGCGACAAGCTTTTATGTCATACTAGCGGCCCATCCCGGTTTCACCCGGGTGCGATAGATACAATTCTGTGAAATGTATTTCGTTTGCGGTCCGGCGCTAATGCAAAATTCCGATTTCGTGTCTTCAAAATTTTGTTGGGTAATATAATATTTACACCCCCTTTTGACCACATTAGGCGTTGAATTTAAAAAAACGCTGAAACATGAGTTTATTTTTTTTTAATGAAGAGTGCATTTGTTGAATTCAATGTCTCTCATTTTAACGATTTTTGAAATATGGCCATTTTATCAGAAATCTTTTACACCCCTTTAGGATGCGAATTTAAATAAATCCCTTCTTAGCGGGTGTTTACATCATAAAAGGAGCCTACTGTCCTAATTTCAAGTTTATAGCTCGCAAACAGTTTGACCTGGGCGTGGATGAATCAGTCAGGACAAACAATTTTAAATATATAGACGTTAGGATCAATGTCCGGAATCCGGGCAATTTCGACAATGCTCGGGAAATGTCGACATTGACCCGTCAATGTCGACAATGCCCGAGCTACATCGGGCAATGTCCGAAATCGGACAACGTTAAAAAAATAGATTTTTTATAAACATGAAACGCTGACATTTGATTGTATATTTATCATGATAAGTTATCGTTTAATGCATTGAGATAATATATTGTTTATTGCTCATATCATATAAATAATAAATAAATTATACGTGTTTTCAATCATCAATAATTGTAATAGAAAGCTGAAAAATATATTCTTCAAGAGTTGATATCAGTGATAAATATTCCATAAAGCGTTAATGATAACTTATCATGATAAAGATACAAACAAATGTCAGCGTTTCATGTTTATAAAAAATCTATAATTTGAACCTTGTGCGATTTCGGACATTGCCCGGGCATTGTCGACATTGCCCGGATTCCGTAACATAGATAAATTGTATAATGTAATGAATGGTTGGGTTTGATTTAATTTAAAGTATATTTTCTTGTTTTTTGAGCATTTAAATAAAAGCTTGTTTTTAAAAATGTTTATTTACAATTAATTTTATTCAAAAACTGTTGTAGATTGTGGACGCTCGATAACTCAATAAGTCATTAGCGTTTGAACACACAATGACCTTTGACTTCATTTTTTTTTACTTTTATAAAATAGGTCATTAAAAATGAATGAGTCTAACTTTCCGTATTGAATTAGCGGAGGTTATACATTGAAAAAGTAGAATTAATTAATTATTTATGTGAATAAATTTATGTAACATAAATGGATAATACCTCTCACTAAAAACGTTCTTTTGATAGCTGAACAATTCTAATGAATTTTATTTCGTCTGTTTACGAGAAAAAAATATTAAATCTTCATTGAAAATTTAAAGTAACATATTATTATACACTTTGAAAAACATCTCTTCAAAGAAAATCGCGTGGGTTTTCCCTACAATAATTTTATTTAATATTATATATTTTGACAGATTGAAATTTACATTCATAACACTTATCCGCTCATATTCACATTTGAGAATTTAAACGTGCTTTAACCACCTGCGGCGAGAAAAGAACAAAACAAGCGCTCCTTTCTGTCAGTGATTGACGTTTTATCACTTTGATAATTATGATTGCGACGCAATTAGACCGCAATTTAAGGTTGACGTCAAACAGGTTACGAAGGGGAAATATGTAGATGTAACTGGCAGGTCGCATTCATGATTTCAGAATATTTTACTGCGGTATTTAGGGGGATTATTCGAACGAGTTTATTGGCTGTGAGTGAGGTTGAGCCTAAAAATGCGCATTCATGCTCGCAAAAATGAGAACGACTTTCATGAGAATATATCGTCGTTGGTTCTGTAATAGCTCCTATGTGCATAGTTGGCAGATTTTACGTTTTTTAGATGAAAAGATTCAGGAAACGGAGCTATATACACTAGTAATACTTCCAAATTAATTTTACAGTAACCAACAAGGGGAAATAACCCTTATGTGAAAAGTTGTATCAAATAATTCCTCCCATGTGCCAATAAATTCGAAATTAACATTAAATATAACATGTATAGTGAAGATAAGTATGAATTAGTAATATACCTCTGAAATTGCTAGTTCTTACCATCCATTGCTGAAATAACCACTTTTTGACCTTTCCTGCAAATTTTACTTTTTGCACATTAGAGGTATTACAGAACCAACGACAATATGCAAAAAATGTTGTTAAAATGAAATCATGTTTGGAATGATTTTACCATTCCAACCCACAAGTGGGGAATGGTACTAGTTTAGGTCAAAAGTCATTTTTCAAAATGTACAATATTTTTTTCGCTTTGAGGTCCTCCGAATCCAAAAAACATATTTTTGGAAAAACTCTTTGCGTCTATTTGTCTGTCTATGAACATGATACATGCTTAACGGATTAAAACCAAATTTTGGAAGGATGTTTGATACGCAAATATGAGGAGTCCTATTGTTTTGGAGTAAAATCGGCGCATGCACAAAATAAATATATGCTGTAACGTTGTTTTTTTTACAATAATGATATTTCTTATTTTATTTATTTTTTCAAGAAAGTTTGGTTAAGAAATGTTTTTTCTTAACACTATACAATTTCAGAGATATTTTGAAAAAAAAATCCGCTGTTCTTTTGTTTTATAGATCTGTCGGAAAGAAATTATCTAAGCATTCTTTAATTAATTTTTAGGTAACCATGCCAACGAATAGCAAATATATTTAAAACTAGCCATTACCCGCGTCACGATATCAGAAATGTTATTTTCTTTATTATACCATATCAGATGTCAATATTGTTGGAATGATCCCGTCGCCGAATTGGCTGGAATTTTCTACGTTAAAAATGTCGATGACTATTCATCGAACGTAAATAGTTATTGATATGGTTAATTTATTCTTCAGGTAGCTATTCCTTCGAATAAATAGCGATAATTCAATTCGTCAAACATAATTATGTTTACTGCAGGTATAAATCTATTCTGTCTTATTTCCAGGGTATAAATATTTATTCGCCTGAAAAATAATAATGGCCGCCACATAGATAATAATACCTAACCTAGAAACATATTTATGTATTCAAATCTTTGATTAACGTCTGATTAGAACTCTTCAATAAATAAAATTATCGACCAATTTTTCAGACAATATATTAACAAACAATATTTTATTTATTGAAGAGTTCTAATCAGACGTTAATCAAAGATTTGATAAGCGAATTATATTTAAATATTAATTATTTTTATATTTTTTAGATCAATTCTGAAGAAGGTCCAAATCCGGATTGAAACGTTAATGTATTAATTTTATATTGTTTGTTAATATATTGTCTGAAAAATTGGTCGTTAATTTTATTTATTGAATATTTATGTATTGTTTATTAACCTTTTATGAAGTGTATAGTTGTAAAACATTAAAGTTAGTGGATGTTTTGTGTGCAATTGGGTTAAGATAAAACATTATTATTTTGAGAAACTTTTTTTTTTGACCTTTACACTAATCGGTAGGATTTTTGGGTGAACGTCAAAATATTCAACAAAAAGAGCAAGGAGTATAGTTCAGTGTTTATTTGTTCTTTCACTAACTTTTCTACCTAATATTTTGCTTGATGAATAGAAACTAAATTTTATTGTAACGAATAAATTTGATCCAAGATTAGTAACTTCTATCTTTAATAGTCTTCGGTGAATTTGGGCATTAGCATAATTACTTTTTATTTTGGGGGATTTTTATTGAACTTTTGCATTTTTTCATTATTTAATAAGTTTTTTTTAAGCAAACGCAGTAGATAATTCAAAGAAATAACGTTGGTATATATTTATTTACAGAGAGTATTCCATTACATAATTAATTCGAGAAGTACACAAAATCAATTTGCATTAATGACTTACGTGTAGTCAGTTGCCGGATTTAGTTGGTTCACAGTTGGTACCTTGCATGTAAACAGGGTGTTCATTTTATCGTGTGAAACATGCAACAAAAAAAGTACTATCCGACGCACATCTCCTGATTACATATTTAACTCAATTATCTATCAATGAAAAAAAGGTTTTTTTCTGTCTACCTCTTATATCGTAATTAACCCTGGAAACCGATTTTAATATGGTGGTGTATCAGATAACTTCGGTATCTGTGTTCCGTAATAATATAGAACAGTTAGGTAGGCAGGTACGATAGCAGAGGTATCTTGATGTAACGCTATTGTCTTTGCCGACCTTAAGATATTCCGCGCACGCCGCTTCGAATTACCTGCTAGCGACTTGTACACATGCAATTATTGATTGCCTCCCAAACGACGCCCTATCATAATACACTCTTACCCTATACGTCTTCAACAGAAGTACAGTTCCTCCGACACACACAGATACACACACCAACTAGTGATGTGTCGCTCCTGAGCGAGTCTTTCATAATGAACGACTCCTTTCTCGGAGCGGAGCGAGTCGCTCTTTTTGAAGTGAAAACTTCTTTAGCGGCGTTGTACACATTTTTTGTAATGGGTAAAAAATGTTAAACTCGCGTCAGGCGTCAGGCGTCAGGTAAAGTAAGAACTGGGTGAGCGAGAAAACTCTCTAATTTATACAACGTTAGACATCTAGCGTTGAAATATCGTACCTACATAAAAATGCAATCTATGATACAAACCATTTTGATCGAAAATTCGTCAGACGTTAATATTCAAGTTTTCACTTCTCCCGGTACTCCCGGAGTGCAAACCTTTTTTTTGTGAATGACTCACTCCGAGCGCCATTGCTCTGTGCTGAGCTATTCTGTACTGTTGCATTCGCACATTTGCAGAGCGCACACAGCACAGCGCACAGAGACACTAGTGAACTTTGCACTGTTTACAGTGACTGAAACCATCCACATTGACGTTGACAAAGATATAATATTGTAACAACAAACATTATTATTGTTAAGCTTTTATTATACTTTATAGTTTATCCGAAATGCGAATAATATACGATCAGAATCATATGAAAATGAGCTCGGAACTGAGTGTGTGTATTGTGCTGTGCATTGCAATGCTACATGACTCCTGAGTTCACACGTCTGCAGTCTACACTCTTGTGTAGTGCGTACTGTCTAGTGTCGCTCCTTTGAACGACTCCCTCTGAACGACTCTTTTTAGCGAGCGGAGCGCACGGAGCCAGCTCCCAATAAAGAGTCATGTGGACACATCACTAACACCAACATCGCTTTTCAGACTCGCCGGCTGCGACAGTCCGGTGGTTGCCGGATGGTTTTATAAAAAAGAGGAGACTATTTTACACTACACACCACAGAAGTGATAACAGCGCCATCTCACGTGCGCCGGAAAACGGTCCATCTCGAAACACAGCAAGCTAGGTTTATTGGTTAAAGACTTCGTGGTACAAACATTAAATTGAAAAAAATCGTAATTAATCTCCATGTATTATTGGGAGCTATGAATAATGTGGTACCTTCTTTGTGTTCGTAATTGCCTAGTGACGAGCCCCTTAAAATTCCTTAATTTTATTTTATAATCAGACGTAGTTTTCGTAAATAGCCATATGGCCGCACACCAGCTGTCAAAAATATGATTATGAAGTGAAAATCAGTAATTTTATAGTAGGTCCGTGCAAAACATTTATGCTTTTATGGCTCGTGTGACACACAATTTTTGATATTGTTATGGGTTCTTAACACGTGTGTAAAATTTCAAATTATTCGGACGTCTGAAAGGTAGTGAAAATTAAATTGAAAGACGCAAGGTTGGCTTGTTCTTGACTCATTTTTGTATCATGGCATGGTGAATAGTTCGAACTGTACGTTGTGTATTGCGTACGAAGAAGACGGCGTAACACGAGACCAATCTACGTCGCTTGATTAAGGCCGTTAAACTAACTAAGCTTGGATTAATAATAACTCATAGTGTGAAACATCAGTCTGTTACGGCATAATGACGGAATATTATAATATATTATTAAATACGATATAGCACATACTATACCTATTATATTGTACATATAACGGGATTATATTATTATGAAAAAGTGCTTGTGTGTGCCAGCTCCGACGCACGACTAGAGTTTCGATGGCCTAGAGTCAATACCTCGCAAGTGCTAATGTCAAAGTTTCAAGATATTTACAAAAAAAGTTTTTTTCGAGGATAATTTTATTCTGCTATGATTTTTTTATAAGGGGAAACAAAAACTCAATGAAATTAGCTGGCTTATGTAATTTTTTCAATTTTAATTTAATATTAAAAATCTTACGTTACTTACGAGGTATTGGACCTATACTATGTAAATATTTTTGTACTTAAGAGTTATTGCATGTAAATAATTTTAATTACAATTAATTTCTAAGAAAGGTTTTATTTTTCAAAAAAATAAAAATGTTTATAAAAATTGACAATAATAATTAAATTAGATCTAATGAAAATAAGCAAGTATTCAAAACAAACATAAAATACAACTTATCATTGAATTTGAAAAGAAAAATGTCTTAAACCAAGGTACAAAACTAAACACATTTTCATTTTCCTTTCTTCGCCTTAGTTTCATGTGGTAAATTTTTGTAGAAGTCGTGATAGTCAGAATCCATTACTTTAGTAATTTCTAATAAATGTTCATACTTCTCTTTGGAAATTTTTGGCTTTGAGGAATACAGGTTTTTGTAATAAATTTCACCATCTGGAATGGCTTTTCTTCTTCTGAGAGGTAGATAATCAGAGTCCAAGTCCGTCTTGTAATAAATAGTTCCATCCGGGGAATATTTCAAGCATTTTATATCAAAAACTGTAAAGTTTGGAGGTCGAATGGAGGAGTACCATTGACAATTTTTATCGGCATAGTTTTTAAAAAAATCGAAGTGGACGTATTTTGCATCAAGCGGTTGTGGTTTATTTCGAGCTTGTTTAGTAATGGATACGTATTCTGCTGGTAAATAAACTTCTTTCTTGGCCAGCCGTCTTTCGATCAAACTATGAACACTGTCGCATTCCATTTGGCTGTGGCCTTTACTGAGGTACTTTTGTTCTACGGTTTTTCCTTCTTTGACAGAAAAACTTAAAAGTGCATTGGCAAGAATTGAATTTCGATTTTGATAGCCGCATCCGTCGGAGTACAAAATAATTGGTTGCTGAGAGTTTTGAAATTGAAATTTTAGGTAATCCAGAATGCAGCTTATAAAGTTTGAAGCTTCAACATGCCCTTCACCCTCGTGCCACCAGTAGTTCGTACACTGGTGAGAAGTCAAATTGTAAATAGTAAAATTGTGCACTCTGAGTTTTTGTTTGTAGTAAAGCGTAGACGCAAACATCCGAGGACATAATTGCACAGCTTGCAAGTCCATTGTTAATACTATGCATATCCCCTGCTCTGCCTTGGCTTTATCCATTTGTTTTTCCAGTCTCATTCTATCCTTGTTTGAAATATGTATCTGATATTCATGTTCTTCTATGTTTCCTGTTTTAAACGAACAACATATGTCACACTGATCTTTTCTTGGATGGAAGATACCAATATTTTTAGCATCGAACACTTCATCGAAGACCGTTGTGCTGAGAGGTATGCCATCACAACTTTCAACATAACGTTTATAGAGCTGGTGTTTATTTTGAATAGTATTGTCTTCTATGTAACTTTTCTTAGTGTCTGCTCTCGCATAATGTGAAGGCAATTTCGGTAAACTGTCCATCCAGTCTTTTAAATATTTTCTTCTTTCAGAATTTTTTCCCTTTGAATACATTGCTTTTCGCCTTTCCGTTTTATCTTCCATCGTCAATATTGGTATTCCTGACGTTCCTTTCTGGCACCACTCCCTGACGCTCCACTCACCCAAGGCTAAAGTATTTAAAAACATTTGTTTACACACCCTGTACTTTTTATCATCTGGCCTTAAATAATAAACATTAGATGTTGATTTTTGAGTATCTTTATTTTCAGTCTTTCTACGCTTTGGTGGTTGTTTGTCAACGTTATTTATCACATATATTTTTTTTTCTTCCCATGATGATAAATCATTCCAAAATTTTGAAAATAGTGTCTTTCTAGTTTCTTCACTTATCAGATTACATTTATATACTTTATTTTTTTCACAGTGTGTGTCATTACATCTAGGTCCCATTTCCCTTTCTTTTCGTACTGTCTCATTTTTCCAAACTTTATCCTTAGATCTTGTAAAGCCCAAGTATGGTTTTCCTTTTAAACGTTTTATTTTGTTAGAGTTTCTTTTCCAGGTGTTTCGGTCCATATTTATTCGCTTTTTACGACTTTTTTTGGTGTCGACGGTTTGATTTACTTCGTCATTCAAAGATAAAGACGATGTTGATGTTATTTCACTGTCCTCAACAGCATGCTGATTTAATAAGCAAGAGGATTTTATCTCACCGTTGACCCCAGTCTGCTGATACAAAGGCGAAGAGATTGTCGGTTCATTATTTTCAGCAGCCTCTTGATTCACAGACAAAGGGATTGCCATTAGTTCCCCATTAGAAAATGTTTCTGCATGTTGGTTATTTACGGTATGGTGATTAAATAATAAAGATATTTCTTCACTATTGTCAATAGTCTGCTGAGCTAAAGGCGACGAAGTTGGTTCACTATTGACAGTAGTCTGTTGATTCAAAGTCAAAGGGATTGTTATTTCTTCATTAAGGATTTTATCTGTCTGTTGGCTGAATACCACTCCGTCTTCAAATTCTAGTGGAAGGTCATCAATGTCAAAATTTAAATTTCCTTCAAAATTTTCTTCTACATTTTCTTCAAGTACTTCTTCACCCAATCTTACGTTTGGACAATCTAGACCATTTCCATTATTATTAAGCTGGTTTTCATTTTGTGTTTTCAACGCAAGCATTAAAATTTTTTTAGAACGATTCATGATGAAAAGCAACTATAATGAGGTTCTCTTCAAAAGTTTTGTTTTCTTAAGCTAAAATCTGCAACAAATTAGGGAGAGGATAAAAATTCAATTACGTCCACGCTTGTAAGTTTTTTGCCCTAGGTAACACAAAATTCAAATTACTTTTAACTTCCACCTTAATTTTTAAATAGAAAGCTATAAAAAATAATTTGAAATTTATTTGTAATAACTAGTTATTGCAATCAGTTGAATAAAAATTCATTACTCCAAATTAATCAATTTTTCAATTTTACAATTAATAACACTTATCACCTATGTACCAAAAATTAAAAACAAACTACCTATGTTTTAAAGTGCAATACCTCTTATGTACTCAATTAATTAAACGAAGAGTTATTACTTAGCATAGCAATGATAAATTATTTGCTAAACTAGACAATTTATTACGACATATTATAATGTAGTTTTAATAAGGCTTACTTATCTAAATAATTATTAAAACTTACCTGGTAACCATAAACAATTTTCACTGTACTGTAACAACACTCTTCAATTGGCAAACTGACACTTACGAGGTATTGCCATACAAATATTCAACTTGAGGTATTGGCACGTGACGAAATAAGTTATTTCAATTGGCTTAACACTTATGAGCTATTGCTCAATGGAAAAACAAATAATTTTAAATATTTTGGAATCAAAACCTCATTTTTGTCAAAAATTGTACTTACGAGGTATTGACTCTAGGCCGTCGGTTTACTCCTTAGTTACGCTGTGTAATGTATTCCGTCTCATTCTTTCGCACGTTCAATCCTACAGATATATACGTTTGTCTCTTTTGTATTCCATCTATTTTTTAAATCCTACAGATATATTTGTTTGTCTCTTTTGAAGCGGATGAGCGTAACGCCACACTTGAAGCGGTGGAGCGTAACGCCTCACCAATTGATATAACTCAAAATCGTTTCTTAAGGAGTAAACTCCAAAAACTATGCATCTTATCTTAGCGTTCCCATAGACAGACAAACCATATTTTTCGCACGGTGAACTGTATATGGCTTGCTCACGGGTATCGAATACACAAAATCTTTGTGTTTGCAAAAGATGGTAAAACAAAAAATATTGTTTATAGGGCCGTCTTAAATGGGAGTCGCTTTGAATTTTTTAATCAATTATATCACTGATTCCACGCGGATGAAGTCGCGGGTAAAAGCTGGTATTCAATATTATAGTCTTGTAACGTTCACGGCATTATTGTTGTTTGCTATTGAAAGTAAATAAGGTTATTTAATTTTATATAATAATAATAATCCGTTTAACGTCCGTTTCTCGACTTTATGTCATAATAGACGCCATTCGTACCATTACTATTTTTTTTCTACCACATTTCCCGTTATTTTCTACAATTTTTAAACTTCCACTTATTTAATAGCAATGGGCGAATGAAGGAATTTTTAGGAAATTAGGATAAGGTAGCCAAATTTTGAGCATAGGAGTTGGACAGGTAATCAGCCATGGCCTTGAATAAGGAGCCATCTCGATATTTATCTGGAATTAGGCTTTTTAAAAAAAAAATAATTATCGATTTTTTTATTGTATTTTAAAACTTTATTATAAATAATATTGATAATCGATTCGACAAACTTTCAAAAAACTTTTTTTAAATTAATTATAAGCAATTTAAAATTGATAAAATATTTAAAAAAATCACGTGACTGCAAAGGCACTAAAATTGTTTTTGACAGTTGTGACGTCTTAATGGTAAAATGTATATACGCAGTATACTATCAACGGTTCTACATGTGTATTGACTAAAACATTATGACGTCACATTATGTTCGGGAAATGTCGGCGCGTTCTCGGAACTGGGTACAAAAATTTATTTTTAATTTGATATAACTTTTGAATTATAACGAAAATAAAAAAAAGAAAAATAGTTTTGTTATAAAACTTATATATACGATCTTTCCATTAATGACAAAAAAAAATTTCATTCAAAAGCCCAATTATTGAGGGAAACCATGGAAAACCTCAACAAGATGGCCGATACAGGAATTACCGTTTCTCGGCGAGAGGCAGTGAGAAAAACTCCCAGCCACATCTGCCCCCGCCGGGATTCGAACCCGGTACCTCCCGAATGCGAGACTAGTGCTCTCACCGCTACGCCACTTCGCTCTTTATATAATTATACATTCATTTAAACAAAAGTTGCTGAAAAAATTGTGAAAAAATATTCAGGCTATCATTAAAAATCGTATCATCAACTGTTTTTTCAGTCGTCCAATTTTATTTGACAATGTTCCTTTGCGTCTGTTCCTGTGTTTGAATTTTTGTTTAATGATTAATTATTATCTACACAAAGGGATTAAATGACAAATCAAATAAACATCTGGACAACAGCTCATGACTACATTAATTTCATTAAATCCATGTCAGAGTAAGCTCTTTTTTTGCACCTTTTTTAACAAACAAAAAGTAACCATTAACTTAATCAAAAATATTTAGAGGCCGGTTTTTATTATTAACCGATTTTCTGCTAAGTTTGCCATTCCAACACCATAAATAAAAAATGTCATCAACGGGTATTAAAATTACTATTTTTCTTGAAAAAACGACTGATTTTTACTAAAAATTGTATAAATGTGTCAAATGTAACTGGTTTAAAATTACACTCAATATATTAAATAAAATATATACAATTTTTAGTAAAAATCAGTCGTTTTTTTAAGAAAAATAGTAATTTTAATACCCGTTGGTGACATTTTTTATTTTAATTTATTTTATACTTAACAACAACACTGATAAAACAGACAGCATTGATTCTCCGAAGATGGCATAAAGTTTTCCGAAACGTCAGACAATAAAATGCAATAAAAAAACCTTCAGTATTTGCTTAGTTCATCGATCCTATGCCACCAGGATTCATCCTTTAAACTTCCAATATTTAAACAGGATCATCATCACTCTAAATTATTAGAGTTATTTTTCACAATTTTTCTTTATATTCTGCACCCTGTATCTTTACTTGTTTATGTCAATTTCTGAGTGCTAAGAGGTTAGAATTAACAACCCCAGTAACAACGCGGTGTTTTACACCGAGCAAATCTCAATTCAAACTTTCACTATCAATTAAACAAAGTTTATAATAGCGTTGTGTGTTTTGTTCATCAAATTGTGCAAATTAAAACATATTCAAAATGGATAACGGATTGTTAGTCTTTGCTTTTACTTATGTGTCTAGTCAGCTATGTAATTCAACGTTTCTTCAACACTTTCGCTTAGAGACGCACAATTGTTGTGGATCTCCAATAATATAAAATAGAGCAATATATTAACTTTCCAATACAAAAAACAGTTATACCATACCACATAGATTAACGTTCTTCGAAAAAGACTCGATTTACACCGACTTAAAAATATTTGCGAAATTACAAAACAATTTAAAATTTGAAAAGAATCTTAGAAAGTGTACCTAATAGAGTTAAAAGAATATTTAATATATAAGGAACCTTACTCCTAACATGAATTTTGTAACTAAGTGTATTTTGAAGTAAAACTTCTTTACGCACGCTTGACTTGGGGAGTAAGCTGGTGAATGCGTGACGAGAGATTTACGGAAGTGTGATCGGGCGAGGCGAACGGAAGTTGAGAGAGAGATATAAGTTAGTGAAGATAAAAAGAAGATGACAAATACTTCACTGGTTAGTGGCGCCATCAGGTCGCCGAAAATATAAGCAGTACTAACAATAGAATGACACATACTTTAGTTGCCAGTGGCGCTATCGGGTGACAGAAAAAAGTTTTGTAAACCTAGTTAACTTGCAGAGCTAAATAATATTTCATAAATATTTACGCTTAAAATCCAACGAGAGCTAAGTAATTGCAATGTATTATTTTTGTTTTCATATTATCTTTATGTTTATATTTCTTTCTACTTACATTAGACTGTTCATTTCGTTCTTGAACAATTTTATAAATTAATATTTTGTTGAGTACATTAAACATTCTACGTTCAAAGTGAATAAAATTGTAAATTCATTTTAAAGTTCATATTTTATAATTTTCGGGTGAATAATAACAAATTATGGCACGAAGAAGTTTTACTTCAGTCGTGTGGTCTAATGTGACGTATTGTATCCTAAAATGGACTCAGCAATTAATGTTTATTCTATTCTAAAATGAATTTTTTAACAAATTTCAAGGTCACTACACTATTAAGATGTGTGTGTGTGTGTGTACTAACGTAAATATGATCTGAAATAAATTTCTTCAAAATCGTTTCAGCCGTTCTTATTTTTCAACTAAAAAAAGTAGATTTCACACGATATCTGCGAGAGACAGGGATTGAAAACTTACAAAAACGTCAGTTAAATCATTTAAAAATAGACGGTGTTGAAAATACATATAATTGTTATTAAGGTAATATACCTAACTGAAAATTTGCCGTGAGCCGTTTTGCCTTTACCCTCAGATTGAGACAGAGCGAGCTTTGTAGATGTGTTCAGAACACAGAAAATGGAATCCTATGAAGTCCGCTTTACATTTTGCAACATGATTATTGAAAATGAATGCATAATATGTTACTTGCATTTACCAGAAGCAATGTACAACGTTACTATATGTTTTAGCAGTGCTTCTCGTTGCATGCATAAGTACATATTTATACAGGTGACCGGTAATTGCTCGTATTCCTTTCGGGAGAAGAAACTATAATTTAGACTTATTTAACCTCTATCTCTTGGAGGTCGGAAATGCGTCATTTTTTTATGATAATGACACTTCTGGGAAGAATTTTTATTTTATTTTTTTTAATTCATTGCAAGTTTTCACAAAACATAAAATCTAGCAGTAAATCTCGTGGTTTTTAGCTTTAGGAAGGTTGGCCAATTAGTAAGCTATCAATTCATAAAAAAATTCAGGCCAAAAAGTGAAAATATTTTTTTTAAATTTTTAACTCCCTAAATTTGGATTTTTGTAAAAAGAAAACCGAAATAGGTTTTCTCGAAAATTACGCATTAGCCATAGTTTCTAATAATAATAATACAGATTACAGAGTAAACTCCATTTTAAAATTCAAATCTTTGATTAACGTCTGTTTAGAATTCTTCAATAAATAAAATTATCAACCAATTATTTTTTCAATTTTCGTTATACCTAATTTAAAAACTTGAAGAGAATATTTTTAAATACGAATTAGAAATTAATTATTAATCATTTTTATATTTTTTAGATCAGTTCTGAAGAAGGTACAAATCCAGACCGAAACGTCAATGTATTAATTATTATTTTTTGTTAATATATTTGTCTAAAAAATTGGTCGATAATTTTACCCATTTTAAAATGTTGACACGCCGCCACTGCTAAAAATAGCGCAAATCTGGCTTTGGACACACTGTATATATATATCCTACATTATCTAGTTGTTTATTTGTATTTAATGTAGATCTAACTGACCGTAGCGCGTATCAATGTATACACTATATACGTACATTATACATACGTTCATTCAGAAGGTGTAATATTATGTAAATTCAATGGCGATCAAGTCGTCGTAGTTGATTCAGAACTATAGTCGAAATGCCGAAATCTTGAAGCAATAAAAAGCACTCTTGCTTCCACGTGCTCTTACTGTATTTCATGCGAAAAATACTGTACTAATTATTATGAATTAGACATGGGAAAAGTCCTCACTGTGTGATCAAAGTGACTGTTATTCCAGTTACACAAAAATCACAGTTAAAAATCAATAATCCGTCGCGTGCCACCTGTGGCACGCATGCCATAGGTTTGCCATCCCTGGACTACAAGAACGTGGCTTTCAAGCTTCGGCATGGGCGTACCCAGCTTTTAGCCCACGGTGGGGGGGGGGGGCAAATCATAAATTTCTTAAGCCGGTTCCACCGCGCTTGTTTTGCCCTACACACTTCACAAAGACAATGCAGGTAAAGAGAGGCTCTTGGCCCTTCTAGAAGTTTCGATGCTGTGGGGATCGAAGCTATAAAAGGCGAGCAGGTCGCTGGCATGAGTCAGTCAGTTAGTCAGTTGTTCGTGAGGCGTTCATGTGTTTATACAGTGCCAGTGCGTCCTGACATAAATCATTAAGTGCAGTTATATGAATCTGGTTTAACATAAATAACTTTTTGTAAATAATCGTGTGTATATAGTTAATAGACAAGTGTGCTAATAAACTTCGGTGTGTTCCTGTATTGTAAATATTTGTGTACATAATTAGTGACTCTATACTCTTCTGTTACTTAGTTTTTATTTTATTATTTGGGACTGTCGTTATTTTGTTTCTGTTAACGTTATTATTACTGTTTGGTAAAGAAGTACTTGTTTGTGTGAACTGTTCTGGTAAACGTTTATTATTGTAAATAAATAATTTCTATCATGACAGTTTTGTTACAATATGCATTTATTAAATTTAGATTAGACATCAATTTTAAAAGTAATTTTCCAAGATCTTCAGCAAAACGGTTTATGGCGTCTTCCAAAATCCAGGGGGGCAGCTGCCCCCCTCTGCCTTTCTTTGGGTACGCCTATGCACTTCGGTTAACAGTTTGGAGACGACATAGTTCCGGAACTAGCAGCATAAAATGCAGTATATGTGTTGAGTGCATTTAGCTTTATTATATGTATATTGACAACACATAACTGCTGCCGACCGCATTTCATAAACATTACAGAGTTAATATTTATTACTATATATTATTAATACAATAAAGTGTATTTTGAAACCGCTGAAATAATTCAGTCGTACGTTCACTGAATGCTGAATCTCTGTACTCGGAACGGGTGTCTGTCTTTTGCATTAATATTGCACGATGTCGTGTAAATGAAATGTAGAAATGTTTGTCGTGTGGATAATTTATTTTCGTCTTGTTTTTCAGCAATAATTTACTTCTTCCAAACTTATAGACGGAACACTGAGTTACTGTCCGCGTACGGTGATTAAAAAATTCCAGCCAATTGGGCGACGGGATCATTCCAACTTCAAAAATGTTGACATCTGATTATAATAAGAAAAATAAAATTTCAGATATCGCGTGAGGTGACGCGGGTAATGGCTAGTATTCAATATGATATTAACTATTCGTTGCCATGGTTACCTACATAGTATGTTCCACGTCCTGTAAAAATTAATCAAAGCATGCCTAACTAGTTTATTTCTGACAGATCCATAAAACAAAAGAGCGGATGATTTTTTTTTTATTTTCAAAATATTTCCGAAACTATAACGTTTAGAAAAAATTTTTTTAACAAAACTTTCTTGAAAAATAAATAGAATAATAAGCCGTTATGAAAAGTATATACCATTATTATATAAAAAATACCGTTTTAGCATATATCTATTCTGCACATGCGCCGATTTTCCCCAAAAACAATAGGGCTCTTCATATTTGCATACCAAACATTCTCCCAAAATTTGGTTTCAATCCGCTCATCCGTTTGACCTGTATCGTGTTCACAGACTAACAGACGCACAGAGTTTTTCCAAAACGGAAAGATATTGTAAAATTTTTGAAAAGTGATTAACGTATGATTATCATAATTAGAAGACCAGTTACAGCCATCTTAGATTTGAGCTACAGCGCCCATCTTTAGTGAGGATTTTTTTTACATTAAATAGAAACATTTGAAAGGGTAAGAGCAAAAAAAATTGTTTTTGAATCACTCTATACAGTGTCCTCGCATATACAGGAGGGCCGTTCTGTTTCTGAGATAACGACACAAACTTTATTATTTTAAATGTTTAATTTATCCTGATTCTAAATAAAAAGTTTAAGAAGACTAAAACAGTTAGGGTTTAGTTGCCCTTTTTATAGAGAATATTATTCTCGGTAAAATAAAAAATAAAAAAGTTAGACATTTTAACACTTCGTTTAAAATACATACAGAATATTCCACTTAATATAACAAAGTTTACATTGTTATCTGGAAAATGCGCTGTTCAATTGTTTTAACAGTTTTCACCGTCGTAATCAGGTTAAGAAGACACGAAACTTTGTCCATTGAACCGAAATGGAAACTTCTATAATAAAAATGTTAGCAATAAGTAAATACGAAAATAGTTGCATCTCTGTATAAATAGCTGGCCTGGGAAACATTTTTAGGTCACATGCAAAATAAGAATTTTGACATATAAAATTTAAAATAAAAATCGGAATATTGCCCCAAAAATCGGAATAAAATAAAAAAACAGTTTGTTAGACGAAGCAAAAAATTGCTCACTAAAAAAGGCCGCTGCACACTAGATTCCCTACTAGATTTGGCTTCTAGGTTTCTAGCGTGCTATCGTGAAGGCTTTTATGTGTTCGTTTCACACATAATGCATGTATTGAAGCTGGTTTTATAGATAGGTTTGGTGCGCGCGCAGTGACAGTTCGAATGTTAACAAAAGTGAACGTTTATTGTCTCTGAACAGAGCACACACTATGACGCCATGTTTGTTTGTTGGCGTTTGTCCATGTCGACCACGTGACGAGATACTGTTTTCTGATTGGTTCTTGGTCAAAACAAGCACGAAAAATAGCCTCGGTTGTAATTTTGACATCCATCTTGTAACCACGCACGCGAGCCCGCAGTGACGTCATTTCAATCTTCGCAGCCAGTGCGTCAGCCAGCACAAGTCCCAGCAGTGGTTCCAGCGGCAAAACCAGCGACCTTAAAGTTCTTAAGTAGATATAAATAAATTAAACACTGTGTTTTATTATATTAAAATTGTATATGTTTATTTTTTTGCTAATTTACAAATACAGTAATCCGGCACTATTAAAAACTAGGGGGTGCCGGATTATCGGATTGTATAGAAAAATTCATAATATGTAAATAAAATAAAGCGAGAGTAGGGAAGCGTAAGCGGTGGGTGCCGGATTATTGGACGTACCGGACTACTGAAGTGCCGGTTTAGTGAGACTCTACTGCAGTGATGTCAAACACGCGGCCCGTCAATATACAGATTGCGGCTCGCAAAGACGTTAAAAAACATTGAATCTAATAATATAATCATTCTAACCATCGTGTTTTATTAATATTTTTTTAACATTAAAAACATACAAAATACATAATTTTTCAAATAAATAAAATTGTCGACCAATATATAGTCTGAAAAAATTGGTCGGCAATTTTATTTATTTGAAGAGTTCTATTCAGACGTTAATCAAAGATTTCAAAATAGATAAAGTGGCCCGCAATATCATATGAGTTTGACATGCCTGCTCTACTGTAATAAAAATCTCGGAATAAATACGCGTTGAATAAAAAGATTCCGCGAGCTATAGGTTGGCCGTGCCTACTGTATAGGATATAATATGACCTATGTGAGTTCTGATATTTAGTCAAAGTTAATTGCAAATAACGGGATTAAAATGCACAATAATTCCAGCGAAGAATTTGATTTTCGGGGGTGTCGAACAGAATGACAAATTAAAAGTGTCGTTAGAGCCGAAGCGAATGAGGTCGGGCGTTGAAATTCTTAATTATAAAACAAATGTAATTAAGAACGTTCTACATAATTCAATAATAGAAGTTGAACGTTTTCGTTGAGAACGATGTTTTCTTTCATTACCCTTTTAAACGGAAATTCAATTGCTCGATATATAATAAGTATATACAATTATTATTTTCTCTCCTTTTCAATTTAATTAGAATCAATACACAGGGCCGTAACTAGCCAGGGGCCCAGGCGGAAAAGAGGCCTCTCGAAAATATCGAAAAACTTCGCAGTATATTAAAAAAAAGACTAGAGGTGTCGTGCAACGCCCGGTTGGAACGAAGTTCTTTTCACTATTTGCTATGTATCATATAATTTTTTTTCTAAGTTGTCTGATAAATTATTCGAAAATTTTATTTACAATATAATATGATTATTAATCAAAAATTAATCGTGTGATTTGCAACTCTCGAAATATAAAAATAGCATTTGTTGCGCATCGGGAATCGAACCCGGGACACCCGCGTAGCAGATTTTTACCACTGAACCATAGACCTTGCCTAGATATCGCTATTTATATAGGTTTAATAACAAATCGTGAAGTTAGAAGGCGTTGTATTTCACAAAATATTAATGTCAAAAAATCCGACTAATATTTGAAATGGCAACCGTTTTTGAACAAATGCAATCTTTTTATTTTAAGACAGAACATACGCAATCTTTCAATGTCCATAACACACTGTGTAACAGAAAAGGATAACCGATCCGCGTGCGTAATGTATTAGGTAAAATCCAATTTATACAGTGTTCACATCTACCAGGCGTCCCGCGACGACTCCCAATTTTTTTAACTCGGATTTTTTTATGCCCTCTCTTATCTGGAATGACGTCATCACATTTTATTTCAATGGCACCACTTATTTTTTTTACGGATTTGGATAAATTAAAAGAGAAACTTACGCACTGTATAAATACATGCATTAATTAATACTGCCAAAACCGATGTTCTAATGTTTACAGACTCAGCCTATTTGATATTACGACGTAACCGTATTCAATTATTCTTGAATAAAACCAGGCTAGCCAACATTGTAACACGTAGTAATTCCTAATAATAAATACGGCGCTCGGATCCTACATACTATAAAAAAGTACAGCACTGGATACATTTTTTTTTCAAGCCGCTCACTGATAAAGCAAACATATTTATGTACAGCAAAATTCAATCACGACTTTCATCAACCCAAATTTGAAAAGTAGCTGCAAAATACCACGTGTCATACGAGAACATTTTTTTTCGTCTGGTCAAGATTCTTGTTCCAGTTAAAACACAATTTATTATTAAAATTTTGACGTGTTCTGATATAATTTTATTATCTTTCTGAACGAAACAATCACAATAAAGGCCATCGGAAGTTTGCTGTGAATAAGCTTGTATTTCTTATACTATTTATATTTATTTATTATCTATTCATTTATTTAAAAAAAATAAACACAACGGAACAGAAAGTTCCAAACAGTGTACAAAAAACAAAAGCAAAATAATACCTATATAATATACAGGGTGAGTCAGACCACCCGTACCAGTCGTTTTTTTCAAAAACGGTTAGTCGTAGAGAGTTGTCTCAAAAATCTGTATTATAAAAGCCCTAATGAAGAATCGAATGGTGATATTTTTTCCCCCCGGAAAGATCGGCTTCCCTGTTAGTTTGCTCCGGAATGTTCAGAACTCCGGAATGTTAAATGGCACGATAGGTCGAAAGTGGTATTGTTGAAAAGATCTTTAAAAAATAAGCATGTTTTGTAGGACATTTTTTTTTTGTTACTGCCACCCCTGTTAAGTAATATTCGTTTAAAATTATTAAATTAACATGTCAGAATAACAAAAAAGTCGGCATTTAAAATCTAGTTACCTAATTAAACAATGTCACAATAAGTTTTCAATAATTGCAATTGTTTTTTTTTGTAGGAAAATACTTTCAGGTACTCATAACATATCTAGAAGAGCTCTGCAGTGTTTAGAAGTAAATTGAAGACAGTTTGAGCATTTGTGACATTGTTTAATTAGGTAACTAGATTTTAAATGCCAACTTTTAAAATTAAGTTTGTTATTCTTACATGTTAATTTAATAATTTCAAACGAATATTACTTAACACGGGTGGCAGTAACAAAAAAAAATGTCCTACAAAACTTGCTTATTTTTTAAAGATCTTTTCAACAATTCCACTTTCGACCTATCGTGCCATTTAACATTCCGGAGTTCTGAACATTTCGGAGCAAACTAACAGGGAAGCCGACCTTTCCGGGGGAAAAAATATCACCATTCGATTGTTCATTAGGGCTTTTATAATACAGATTTTTGACACAACTCTCTACGACTAACCGTTTTCGAAAAAAACGACTGATACGGGTGGTCTGACTCACCCTGTATATATACAGTGTGTGGAATTGAATACACAGTAATAATTATTTTCCAGGAGCTATATTCTTGTCCGGAACTAGTGCAAGCTAATTATAAGCGGAGTTTTACTGTACACATTATCATGAACACTGGCGGTCTGGTCTGTGGTCGAAATTCGACCGTAATTCACTCAGCAATTACTCCGATAATTTTTTACGGTGTATGAACGAAAACAATGAATATTTTTTCACAGTGTATAAACGCATGTGTTATATAATTTAAAGTAGTACTGTCGATACCACAAGTATCAAATGTGTGCTCAGACACATTTGACTTACGTAGTACACCCATCCCCCGATTTACACGGTACTTGTTTTACACGTTTTCGCTTTTACACGGTTTTCCAAATAAGTGTTTTTTTGTTTTTATCGCACTCTACTAAATGCTACTGTGATTGAACACGTGCTCTGTGTAAACATCTCACGGGGAATCCCGAGCTTATGTGCTGACTTGCTGCACACGCACACTATGTCTGTATTTCTTCGCATAAAATTAAAATTTTATCTACGGAAAATTGTATTTGAGTGAAAGTTTCACAGTTTCAAAACCTGTCAATGCATTTTATTTTTATTTCTGTGACACCTAAAAATATTGAAAAAAATCACAACTGTTAAATAGCAAAATTATGCATTTTCTGCAAGCTTTTCGATTTGCACGGTTTTGACTTGAAAATTTTTAATTTTCGTTTTACACGTTTTTCTCAGGAACGTATCTACCGTGTAAATCGGGGGATAGGTGTATTTAGATTTGACAACGCCACGTAAAATTAAAAGAGATAGAGGAAAACTGACAGTAACTCTGTTTCACTCTAAATATTAGAATTTGCGTATAAAACTAATACCTAGTTACAAGTTTAATACGCGTGTTTTTAAAATATCAAAAATTCGCAGGTTTGTGAACAATATTATTAACTATTATCGATGGACAGGATATCTAATATATGTTGCCACATATAATAAATAACGAGGAAAAAAGTACATTTTTGCTAATTATACTCTTATCACATGATCTGAACCTCAATTTTCAAAATATCAAAATGTTTGAAAAAAATGTTTCTTTCTGTTGATACAAATTTCATTTAAATCTGACCAGTACTTTTCGTGAAATTTAACACAAATCCGTGATTTCTCATAAAGTTCAATGTTAAATGCAAAAAACATTTAATATTTATTACTTTTTTTTGCTTCTCTGTAGCTTTTTGAAATTTTATCTTAATAAAATCTACCAATGTGCCAAGTTTCATTTAATTCTGGACAGTAACTCTCTAACCGACAGTACTACCTTAATGTATTTGTGACACACATTATGCATAAATTTTATTTTTCTCCATATGAACTTATAACTATGCCAAAGCTCACACTCCTCCTTGCGCGCAATGTGTTTTTTTCTTGACGTATTAATATATATAGATTTCCGATACTGTAAATCGGTCTCTCGTTACGACAGCTGACTGCGCCCCTTGTTAGGCCGGTATTGAATTCGTTGTGCAACATAGAGCTACTACATAATATGTGTTAGCTCCGTACCAAGCCATTTTATCTTTATCCCATCCCGACGGTGACATTATCCCGACGTCCAGTCCAACGGTCAACGTTCAACTATACATTTTCACGTACAGGGCTTTCCAATAAAAGCGATAGAACTTTAAAAAAGGAGTACAGTCATTTTTTTTTTACAGTTGTGTTTAGTAAGTATGGCAAATCATCTTGAACAATAAAAGATTAAAAATACAAATAAGGGGGTCCTGCATCTAATAAGGATTTTTGTACTTCCCCGACAAATAATCTAGATCTTCTTATGAGCTCCAGATGATTGGCCACAAAATATTCTGGGAATTATTGCGTCTAATTGAGTCAATCGTATATATACGCTTCAGGGTCGGACTGGGCCGGAAGGTCCTCCACAAGCCCGAGACTGGATACTGTCGGAAAATAATGAAAAATACAAATTATTAGTTATCAACGATATATATTATTGGGTAACCTCTTTCGCATTATTTAAAATTTGTACCGAATTGATTGAGTTTTTAAGAACATCTAAAAATTAAATTTCATTTTTTTAATATCTCTGATTTCTGAAACAATGTCAAATGTATTATGCTATAATGATACACATCTAAATAAGTTGTTTAAATCAAAAGTTATCGTCGTTCAGAAATTTTCAAAACCAGTTCCAGGGAACAGGGATGGCCTGCTCAGGTTCAACCATATTCGACTTTTTTTTTATTTCTCTCTAATTGTATAAACGAACTATCTGATCTAATGTTCATTTAGGTCGCAAAGAGCTGGGACCTAGCCTGCGCTGACCCCCTTTCTTACCTACCGCCTAGCTTGCGGCAAGCCCCGCAAGCCCACGACTCCATCTCGACTATATGGCTAGTTCGACGCTGACACGCTTCGCAATGACTCCGCGAGGGTAAAAATCTATTATGCCCTTAATGGAAAACCCTGTCCTCTGCTATCAAACCTAACACTTTTCCGACACAGCTATCCGACCACTACTGTACAGTGCTAATATCTACACATATATAATTTAGGTTTAGTATTTTTATTTCCAGTTAAAACATTCGGTCTACTTTTTTATGAAAGAAACAACTACAGTGTAGGGTCCATGATACGAGCCCAAGCCAAACCGCGGTCTCCAGTAATCCATACGCACGCTTAACCGTACTTCCACTAATCCGAACGCGCAATAACGAGACCTTGAAAATTGTTTCAGGTTAAATGTTATTATTGTATGTGTGTTATTACGAAAGTAGGGGAGAGGGGGGCATAGTGGATTACTTAGCAATCAAGCTTACCTATCAAATAAAATATTATGATTAAATAACTTTTAACTCAATATTATATGACGATTTCCTGTATACTTGTTGTACGTATGAAATAAAATAACATTATTATTATTATTATTATTATTATTATTATCATGGTTTGACGCATTGTGAACGACTACCTATATGGATATATTTTTCTCGATAACGATAATCTACGATATGTGAACACATAAATGAAAAATGACATTTGCCCCGCTATATGCCCTGCATATGGGAGTAAAGTGGGATACCCTAGTAGTTTTAATTATCAATCATAATAAACTTCTCTTTTAAAACTAAAGAAACAAAGGAACAAACAAATCGACGTTACACAATACATAAACAGGTTAGAAAAACAAGTGCTGTTTAATTTCGCGTATTTTCTCGAGACTTTAGTTTATATAGCATAAACGGCTGTCGAAATGCCGTGGATCGCTCATGAAGGTCACGCGTTGACTGACGATCAATCAAAGCGCGCCATTTGACACTTTGCACGGCGTTTCATTCGAGCCGCATGAGGGATTCCCCGCTATGCCGCCCTCCCCTACTACCTCATTTTTTATAGGAATCCTGAATCTGAATTTTTGTTAGCTCGAGCAAGCCGTGGTTTTTAATAGTTCGGATTATTGAGACTGTACTGTATCATATAATGGTGCGACCTAATTACTAGCGCATTTTACAGGGGGGTTGTAAAATCATAGCAACTAATTAAAGCCTTTATACTTTGTATTATATTTGTGTCGTCTCATATTCGGAAAATAATTTGCACTAAGATGAATCGCATCGAAAAAGAGTCCTTTGATCACTACGTTAATGATCATAGTGTCTTTCTCTGACGCAACAGAGAGCGCCAATGCGCACAGTGGGCCATTTTTAAATGAATTCAAAAAATGAGCATCACATCATCAATATTATTTGTTTTGTATTTCTTGAGGCAAAATTCTTTTTGGCACAGTAGGATAAAATTGATTCTTGAGTTTCAAAATGTAACGAACGTGTGGTTATGTACGTATATTGTAAAAACCGGTTGTAGAACATTAAGCTAAGTTGGCGACATAACCTAAAAGTCGTAAGTCCAAACCCGGTGGTCGATGCCATTATTACAACACCAGTTTTATTAGCAGTAGTTGGGGCACTCTTTATACTCCATAAAAGGAAATCAAAAAAGAAATGGTCAAAAAGATGGTTTATAGAAAGAAAGCGTTATTCAAATGCAAATTTATTGGAAGGGCTAAAAGTACATTTGTATTCCAAAGACACATATGCAGATGATAAATGTTTATGGACTCTTCCCAAAATACACGATCACTTTCCATTATGGAATTTACACACACAAACAACAAAATAACCTCTAAAATGGCGCGGGAAAATAAATTAATATCGTCTTGCCATCGACGCAATTCTATACACGCTGAAACTTGCATCGGCATCATCGACTCGGCGTCGTGACTCGCCGACCAAAATGGGATTCCAGACTCTGCATCGCTGCAAGCCGCAACTGATGCCAAATACGTGATTCAGTACTACACACACTGCTAGTTGCATCATGAAACATAAGAGTCGATGCCTGCATCGCAGCTTGTATCAAGGTGTGTAGGCCGCTTAAGAGTTCGTTTCTATAGAATCCAGTACATATTCTTACGCGAAACTGTTATTTTAACAGCAACGACCCTTTGATAGCTCTTCAGCATTGCCCGCTTCCGCGTCATAATATTCCATGTGTGGCCCTTTGCGCGCTGTGAAAACACGTATTTAAAAACATGCGTAAAGATAAATTCATTTGGTGAAATTGGGTTTTCTCGTTTAATGTGTATACACGCTCTCTCTATCTCTCTCTCTCTTATACGCCTTATAATAACGCAACGCAGAAGGGAAAATCTGGAAAATGTTTTCTCAATATTATACCCACAGTTGCGATTTTCCTGTATAGTATACTATATACTATATAAAAATTAACGATATAGCTTAAACACATATTATGCTAATGGGGCGCTGCCTGGTCCCACAGCCAGGGTCTGTTTTATTAATATTTGTTTGCGTTGTTATGTAACTTTCGGTTTCTATTATCCTTTACGACCTGACAATGTTTATCTCGTGATAATTTGAAATCTGAACGAACGAAATTTCAAAGAGATTGTTTGATATGTATTTTATTATCTATAATTTGTACTAGCGTGACCTGTGCGAATTATTCGCACTAAATAAGTATAATAATTATCACTTTACAAAATTATTTTTTAAATATGATTGCAGGTATTCAATTCGTTTGTAATTTTGCACACTGCTTATAACGTTCTTCTTTTTGTTGTATTACAATATGAGGCTCAGATGACAGATCGAAGAAATATTTTACTAAAATTGTCATATAGAGGCGCAAGTAGCAAAAGCGTTGAGCTAAGCCGTCAAATGGCATCATGCAGCATTGCTGTGACGTTGTTCAGCGTTGCCCGTCAGATGGCAGTATGCGCAGTATTTACAATATGAAGGTCAGATGACAGATCGAAGTGTTTCAAAATTATAGCCGTCAGATGGTAGACCTTGTTTAGCGTTGCTGTTAATTAATTAATTTACAAAAACAAAAGCAATAATAAATTTTTTAGTTGTCGATGTCAGTAGAGCAAGCAATTATCTGTATAAAATGATATATAATTTATGTGAAGAAATTGTGTGGTTTTTTCTAAAAAGGGAGGCAAACATCTTAAACCTTAGCGTATTAATATGTATGATATTCAAGGGATGTACAGTGTACATATTAATAGTAGGCAGGGCCCGCAAATAACTTTTTTGTGGCCCTGAGCAAGACCTCATCACTAGCCCCCCCCCCTATACTTTAAATTTTATAAATGTTAACAAAAGTGGAGGTTTATTGTCTCTGAGGACACACACTATGGCACAGTGTTTGTTTGTGGACATTATTATCCATGTCACCCACGTAATAATAATAATAATAAGCTTTTATTTTAAAAAACTGTAAAGTACAGTATTAAAAATGTCAGATGAATGAAAATTACAATATATATTCATTTAAATCAAAGGTCCCCAAACTTTTTTGTCTCGTAGATCACTTTCCATGTTTTTCGGTTTTGGGTAGACCCCCTGCTTATCTGATATTAATTTTTTGCAAATTCATTAATTTCAAATGTATTTCTGACAACCGGTATAGTGCTACTCACTTTGAACGATTTAAATTTATAACGGTAGTGAAATGTAGTGTGAAATGTTTAGTTTTATACATTTATTAATTAGATTCAAATTAAACGAATCAAATTAAAATTTACTTTCTGTTACATAAAATAACTAAGCTTTTAGTGTGAGGGATGAGCCTGATGCCTTAATAATAAATTTTCAACATTTGGCATCAATTTAGTTATAGATTTAATCTTAAATCTGTTCGGTTAACGATGTCCAGTTTGTTTCTTTTTTTGTTAGGAGATTCACTATCGTTGACCCCCGTTTTCATTTCTTGGACCCCCAATTTTTTTTACCCGCTGACATGGACCCATTGCAAGTTGTGAGAATCGCTGATTTAAATTATAAAAAGCGTTTTCCAGAAAATAAATTTTCAGAGAATTTCTGAAATGTTTTACATGTATAGCTAATTTTATATGTACAGGCAGTTTATTAAAAATAGTTACCTCTAGATGGAGTGGAGACCTTTTACTCTAATTTAATTAAGCTCCGGGAAAGGAGTCGTTCATTATGAACGACTCGCTCAGGAGCGACACATCACTAGTCACTAGTTGGGATAAAAATGGACGCAGCTAGTTCATCAATGAAACTGAAATAACGACTACGGGTCCAATTTGCAATTTATCTCACATTAATAAAAAAAAAAACATTTAATTGATGGTTGAGTTCATTAAATTCGAGACGATAAAAGTTTGAATTAATCTAATAAATCCGCACTGGCTTTGTTCGCATTTTTGTAATCGATAATTGCAATTTAAAATCAAATTATTCTGAATTAATTTCCCTTTCAGTTTCGTTTCAATGATAATTGAGTCAATTTATATCAATTTTTTGTCATCGGTGCTGAAAATATTCAAAGATATTTAAATAATTACTAAACTGAAATTAATTTTTTTTATTTCTTTTCATTTCGTATTCCAAATCTACATAAATGTTAAATTTTATATATTATGCAGGTATGAGACAAAACTTATTATGTAAGTTTTTTGATTAAATCTCAAAAACAGTAAAAAATTACGATTTCATTTATTAACCGACTTTTAAAAAAAGAAAGGTTATGTTCGATTGTATGTGTTCCGCAGCTGGCCCAGCGACCACCGATCGTCGCGCAGACCACTACTTGCGTGTGATGTGCGCGCATGTAACACTAAAAAATCGCGACATAAGCCATTTTTTCTTAAGGCCACAGATATACCGCATTAATTTTATTCTTTGATAATATTATGAATAACGTTGTTTTCTGTTACGATATGTTCCTGGTTGAAGTACGATAGGGCTAACCACTATGATAAACACAATATGAAACGTCTTTCTGATTTATTGCATGTTATATTTATATATCTTTTATGTAGCACTCATTGGTTCGTTGGTCATCCGTTTCTGAGTCGTGTGTTTTTCCCTAACAAAACATTAAATTTTAACAGTAGTAAGCGATCATAAGCTCTAGGGCAAAGTGCATCACGCTATACATCTAGAAGGGGCCTCATATAATATATGGGATGGCAAACGACCACGGCTATCCTAAGATGAGAATATTTTCTTGTTTCATACTTTTCAGTAGCTTAAAAAATTTTTCAATTTGCTCACCACTGGAACCAAAATTCAAAAATAAATGTTGTTACCCGGGCCATAATAAGGAATCGATTGACACCTTATTTATCAAAATCGGATGAATAGTTTAGGCGCTACGGTAGAACATTCGTAAATACAAACATACATACATAGTCTGCTAAACTCATAACCCTTCTCTTCTCTTCACCGCAGTCGGGTAAAAAGTAGTGATGTGTCCAGATGACTCTTTATTCGTTCAAAGGAGCGTCACTAGACAGTACGCACTACTGCAGAGGTGTGAACTGTCACCATGCCATGATTAGGAGTCATCTAACATTGCACAGCACAATACACACTCAGCTCTGAGCTCATTTTAATATGATTCTGATCTTATATTATTCGCATTTCAAATAAACTATAAAGTACCATAATAAAAGATTAACAATAATAATGTTTATTGTTACAATATTATATCTTTGTCAGCGTCGTCAATGTGAATGGTTTAAGTCACTGTTAGCTTAGTACTATTACACTTACAATGTGTCATTCAACATTAAATGATTCAGCAAAGATAACTCCGTACGTGCAAAATTCACTAGTGCCTCTGTGGCCTGTGCTGTGTGCGCTCTGTAAATGTGCGAATGCAACACTACAGAACAGCTCAGCAGAGAGCAATGGCGCTCGGAGTGAGTCATTCACAAAAAAACGAGCGACTCGCTCCGCTCCGAAAAGGGAGTCGTTCATTATGAACGACTCGCTCAGGAGCGACACGTCATCACTAATGAAAAGCACTGCTTGTTGTCAGCATGTAGAAACAAATGACACGCATGTATTTGGTTGTATTGTTACATTTAGACTTAACAATGTCGGTATCTTGCAGTCATCAGCGGTACATAATCACTTTCAACTCATTAAAAAGGAACGCGCGCGCCTGTCAACAAAATTTTAATTATGATTTTATCCTTCTGTAAGTCCATTTCTCTCTTTCACCAGTTCTCTGTTCTTCTGTTTCGACTCATGTACAAATGTTGTGTTTGATATATACGTAATAATTATTATTACAGTCGGCCAGTGGCGGTTCTCCTTTGAGCGCTGCAGAAAACACCAACACCTTAGTTACTTCATAATAATAATAATAATAATAATATGTGTGCTCTTTATTGGGAGCTGGCTCCGTGCGCTCCGCTCACTAAAAAGAGTCGCTCAGAGCGAGTCGTTCAAAGGAGCGACACTAGACAGTACGCACTACACAAGCGTGCAGACTGCAGAGGTGTGAACTGTCATCATGCCATGCTCATAAGTCACGAAGCATCGCACAGCACAATACACTCAGCTCCGAGCTCATTTTAATATGATTCTGATCTTATATTATTCGCATTTCGGATAAACTATAAAGTATAATAAAAGCTTAACAATAATAATGTTTATTGTTACAATATTATATCTTTGTCAACGACGTCAATGTGAATGGTTTAAGTCACTGTAAACAGTGTGTCATTCAACATTAAACGACTCAGCGAAGATAACTCCGTACGTGCAAAGTTCACTAGTGCCTCTGTGGCCTGTGTTATGTGCGCTCTGTAAATGTGCGAATGCAACAGTACAGAACAGCTCAGCACAGACTAATGGCGCTCGGAGTGAGTCATTCACAAAAAAAAAGAGCGACTCGCTCCGCTCCGAGAAAAGAATCGTTTATTATGACCGACTCGCTTAGGAGCGACACATCACTACTTTATAATTTTTAAATGGATTATATTGCACAAACCGCTACACTAGCGGTATGTGCTCTATTATCACGAAAAACGGTAATTCCGGTACCGGTTATCTCGTTGAGATTTTCCATGGTTTCCCTCAATAATTCCAGATAAATTTCGAGATGGTTACTTCTTCAAGGCCCTGGCAGATTACCTGTCAAACTCCTGTGCTCAAAATTGGCCTACCTTATTCTAATGTCCTAAAATTCCTTCATTCATCTATTGCTATTAATTAACTACTCAAATTTTCAACTCAGAAACGGAGATTGTAAAACTAAGGGAAAAATTATTTAACCCTTTTTTAAAGTATTTTAATACCTTTTTTTGTAGCCGTTTTTTAAATTATTTTTATTTGGAGACTCGAAATCACATTGTACCTGTTTTAACACATGTCACTGTAATCGGGAACTGCAGAGGAACTGCCGGGAGAAGGTTTGGGGCTATCCTTTGTAGTGAAACGAACGCTTGCAGTGATTTTATAATAACAACCTTTTGAAGAAGAGAGAGTTGAAACACACAGTGAATCGGACAGAAGAAGGGTGTGGGGGGGGAGATGGCGCCGGGCAGGGGGAGGAGACTGGAGCGTCTCTCGCTCACCGACTGTATTAAAGCAGGACTGACGTCTTGACATGACGTGATGGAAATGGGGCGGCGTCCCGGATGATGATAATACGATATGCAGTCGTGGAAAACTTGAAGAAGCGAAGAAACGGGGAGAACACAATTAAAACTCTTTTTTTCGTATTGTTCTTGTTCCTTAGTTCGTATATACACACCTCAGAACTTCGCGGGGAAAAGGATTGTTTATTAACAGTGTATTTGACATATGACACATAGTTCTTATTATGAAAGAATAAAATTGATACACAGGAAAGTGATAGTTTTGAGGTTATTAATTAATATCACAAAAACGCTGTATTTGAATGCAATATATACCTATACTAGCGGTCCCGTCCGGTTTCACCCGGGTGTAAAAGAACGAATGGGGAAGGGAGGAACATGAGTACACACATTCATCTTAGTTTACCGAGATGAATGTTGTGTCCAAATTTCATGATGAGCGGAGCAGTACCGTAAATAGCCTTTTTTGCGCCCTATGCGAGCTTCTATAACTGCGCCCTTGTTTTTTTTTTTGAGATATTATAGGTACCCTAGAGCAATGCTATGTATAGGCCTACTTTATTTCATTCAGGGTGATGAAATAAAGCACAGGGAACTTGGTGTTTTGTCTAATTTAATAGACGTTTTTGATGATACTGGCATGTAGGTACGTATGTGTTGGAAACGAGCACTAGGGGCGCAGCGGGAACTTATCAGGAGCAAACCGAAAAAATAATAGTCCTGCCTGGTCACCATTCTTGCGCCCGCCAGAGTCTACGCCCTGTGCCTGGGCACCGGTGGCACCGCCCTATTTACGGCACTGGAGCGGAGTTACCGTTCAAAAGCTTTTGTCGATAAAAAGCAGTATTTATACTTTTTTAAACTAATAATTTTTTTTTAATTAATTAAATATAATTAAAATAAATTTAAAGCAATGTAGAAAATAAAAAAAAAATAAAAATATTTTCGCCCAACGTGGGGCTCGAACCCACGACCCTGATATTGACAGTCGCATGCTCTACCGATTGAGCCATCCGACGTTGTGTACTCTTAACGCTAATATGAGTATATTTAGTTAGTGCATTTCACCTGAATAGAAAAATTAATTTAAAAAAATTTTCCAGTGGACCAAATTGTGAATCTAAACCATTCCCTTGAACACACACAAAAAATTTCATCAAAATCGATCCTGCCGTTTAGGAGGAGTTCAGTTACATACACACGGACAGAAGAAATATATACAGTATGTAAACACGTAAGGTGCACATAGGGAAATTAACATTGGGAAAAAATCTTGTTTTTCAATTTGACAGGTAATATTCTTTTGCAAAATGAGTGTGTATAGGTACCTACTACCGAAGAAAATATTCAAATGATTACAACATTATCGTATTTTTTTTATTAATGGGACATTAAATTTCCAAAAATACTTAAATATGGTGCGAGATCAAATATCTCCGCCTATTCGTGTTGAACCTAAAAACATTGGGTCACTGATTTACCAACGCGCATACGTCATACCAGTCAGACAATTTTTGAATGAAATGTTTCCAAACAGATGGAGTTGTTTTTTTGTTTTGTTTTTGTACAAAAAAATTAAAATAATGATTTATAAGAGCTTTTTATTATTAAAAAAGCCAAGTATAATAAAAATAAATCAAAATAAAATAGAAATCCTCAAGATTACCACGATAATTCAATAGAAATAACAATTAATGCAGTCAGGCTAACTCTGATCCAAGTTTTGATTTATGAACTTACTTTGCGTATTACGGTATTATTTAGGTAGAAATCTTGCGTTTTGTAAACCCCCCCCACAGGAATGTGATAATTTTGTTCACGTTTAGGCATTTTTGTCTAAAAAGATATTTTTTGACCTTGCTGAATTTCAGTGCCCAAATAATAGTTAAATAGTTCCTTATTCCAGGATTTAAAATAAATCAGAAATGATAAATAATTAAGGAGCTATGAGTTGAGCGCACCAATTGTAAGAACTAGCCTAGGAGTCGACATTTCATAGCCTCCTGAATAATTTTTGAACACCCTGTATTTATCAAAAATCAACATTCTCGATCATATTATATGCTCTAAGTCTATATAACGTGAAAAAATAATTTTCTTAAAACATATAAAACTAATTTCCCATAACACTAAATGAGAATGTTACCCTTTTTTTAAAAAAGAAAAAAAAGTACTCTGCCCTTTTTATATGTTTCGTTTAGACGCGTAAGTGAAGTTGTGCTGTAACTATGCTGCGTCCAACAAGGGCTAACTTTTGTTTATCACGATCGTGCGATTAAGTCGTTTGATCGTCCAGGTGCATCATCGGGCATCATGACGTGCCATTCAAGGCTCTCAAACTTTCTGCCATTGTAATAATACTATTTTTCTTTATACCTCGGTCGAAAGTACGCTTATTAATTACTTATTAATTAGGTACATAAATACACAGACAAATTCCAAGCAAGCAGCTTTGAGGTTAAGTACGTAAAACACGAATGACAGCTGATAGTAGCGGCAGTCTCATGTAGCGGTGTACATGATAACTATTTTTCTCCATACCTCGGTCGAAAGTACATACTTTCGGCATCAATTTTAAGGCAGAAAGTCTAGCGTGCGTGTAATCCCATCAATGCATAAATGTTAAACTTTCTGCCTTAAAATTGATGCCGGAAGTACTTACTTTCGGCCGGCTATAAAGAAAATAAACTTCCTGACTCACCTCTTCGGATAAGACTATCCCTATCAACGGCCTATCACGCTTTCCTCTACGGTGTCCCGTTTAAATCGGCCAGTTACGTTATAATGTAACACCACGTCTTAAAAAGCCACGCCGCCACTGGTGTACCCTGGTGGTCATGTGGAGAAACAGAGGCAAGATGGCAGCGGAGCGTATGAACTAGGAAGGAGTGTTCATGTTAAAAAACTTAATAAATATGTTGAATTAAATAATATTCGTGTTACAAACTTACGTTAATAAATATGTTGAATAAAATAATAATAATTGTTACAATAAATATTTGTACGTTTCAATTTGGACGGAGGCAATTTCAACACCGGGCATTCACGAGAAGTGCGAACATAACAGTTAATGGGCCAACTTCACACCGGTATGACATTATCATTTTTCGTTTAAGTGTTAATATATTGATGGTTTGAACGTGGTAAATGGTTCATTGTGAAGATTACACACACACACACACCGACACCAATGGCCCCCGCTTTACCTTATTCTCTAAAACATTGCCCTCTGTATATTATGGCATTCATACAGTACAACCTATGCAGCGTAGGGGAAGGTGGGGTCAAAAGAACGAGGGCTACTTGTCAACCGTCATCAAGCAAACATTTTTCAATAAAAAATTATTTTCATTAGCGAGTTTTTAAAAATGTTTGTTTAACTTTTCTTCTGTAGAAAACACTCTCATCAATGTAAATGTAAATATGTATTTTTGCACAACCCTTTTTTAAAATAGCTGCTTTTTCATGTCTGTATAGCGATTGAAAAAATGATTCATTTCGCACTAGTGCGTAAATAAATATAAAAGAAAATCCAATCGCAGCCCGCAAGTGAACTTGCTCAAAATTGAACTGTCAAAGATTTTGAAAGTTGTGTGAAAATCAGCTATTTCATAGGGAATACGTGCAAAAATAATAATATATGTATCTCGTAGATCATAGTTTCTCAACCAGTGGTCCTCGGATTTTTGTTTTAATATATTGTTATTATAAAATTATACGGGATACAAGGCTAAATATAAAAACAATATTTATTCACTAGAACATCATTTAATCGTCAATGTTTCGGCAGAAATTCATGCCTTCTTCAGGACCTTAAAAATGTCTAGTAAAAAGTCATAAAATTAATTTAATTATGACTTTTTACTAAACAATTTTAAGGTCCTGAAGAAGACATGAATTTCTGCCGAAACGTTGACGATTGAATGAAGTTCTAGTGAATAAAAATTGTTTTTATATTTAGCCTTGTATCCCGTATAATTTTATAATACCATAATATTAAGCTGTCTTATTTTATTTTATATTGTTATTGTTTTTTGTTTAACTTCTTGTGATTATAAACTTATTAAAAATAAAAATGTGTTCGAAATAAATTTCAATTTGTCTTCACAAAAAATTGAATTTATTCAACACAAAACATCGTTCGAGACAAATAAAGTCATAACCAGGTTATAAAAAAATTGGTTAAATATAGACTCCGTTTGTGCAGGGTTCCGTGCTATAGCAGGTAGTATAGTTGACGATTTTCTGAAGTTCATATCTCAAAAGCCAATGAAACGATTTTGATTAAACTTATTTGTCGATAGTTGCCGTCGTGTTAATACTACCAAATTAAAAAAACAATATAAGATTTTCGCCCAAAAAAGAGATGGTATTTTACTCTACACACTACACAAATGAAACTGGTAGGTATCATTGTAAAAAAAATGGTTATGGCACCGACCGCCAACTTAACTTAATATTCTACAGCCGCGGTTTTATATAGAAAAACGCTTAAAAGCTGCAATGCCCTACACGTGTCGCTCAGAGAATCAGAAAAAAATCATGTACACTGAGAATTAGGTGTAGACTGGACGAAAATTATCAGGATTGAAAAATTATACTTTAATATAAATGAAACAAAAAATTTTAAATCTAAGTTTGGGCCATAATGAAAAAAACTATTTTTTTTTAAACATGTGCAAAATAGTATATTACACCACGAGGGCCGAAAGTGTGATATCTTGCCCTGCGCGCCATGATGCATGAGGTGAAACCGAGGGCTTCATGGCGCGAAAGGTAAGTTATCACACTTTCGGGCAGTATTTTTCTTTATACCTCGGTCGTAAGCACGCTTATTAAATACATTAATTAATTAATTACATAAAAACACAGATAAATTCCAACAACATCTAAAAACAGTTTTGTTTTTGTTTTACTACCGCCCGAACGTACAAACTTCCCGCATGTGTGCGTGTAATCTCACCAATGCGTAAATGTAGACTTTCTGCCTTACAATTGATGCCGAAAGTATGCACTTCCGATCGAGGTATGAATGTTTTAACCTGCCAAATCTGTTGTTAGTAGATCAATAAACAAATAAACTGGCCATTCTTTTCATATTAAGAATTTCGAAAGGGAGTTTGTATCGACGGCCTCAAACTGCGCACTATATACCTGGCTCCTAATCTTTATTACACGAACTGCGCACTGTACAAAAGACCATAAAAACTCACAGTACACGAACTGCGCACCAGGCAATTATAATAATAATTATGTATGATCAAAAGAATGAAAAATAAAACTTAACAGCTCTGCAAATTTTAAAAGCACAGCGCCAAAACGCCTCGCCATTTTTTAAAACCTTCGAAAAAGGAAAACTTTACACCTTTCAAAACCAAAACTTCGTTTCCTCTTTCACTATACTCAAGAACGGGATTCATAATGAATATCAGACGCTAGAGTAACTTTAGCAAGATTTCACTACAAGCACCTCCACAAAACAAATCTGAAGAACAATTGAAAAATGACAATTTCCATCAAAAGCAAATGCGACAATGCAAAGATAAATCAATTAAGAAAAGGGATTAATAATTATTTTTGGACTAGTGCGGAATTCATGTTAAGTATTACAGGTAATAAAACGAACCCTCATTAAATGATTAAGAAAACGCGCAGTTCATGCACGTCCGTTTTTTTGAGTTAATTTTTTGTTTTGTGACAAACGATTGTTTACTAGGTGGGAAATACAGGACTGACTCCCCAATAGATTTTTTTTAAATTTGCATACACACACGTAATCGAAAGCCCTGTATTTCCACATGAGAACATTTCAGATAGAAAGAGAACAAACAGAAAGAGACGGACTGAGAACGGTGGTCTATAAAAGAAATTTAAATAAAACTGAAAGGAAAGAAACGTGCTTAGTAAACAAGTTTGCAGCAGTCAGTGCTGTGTGCTCCGGTCCCAGTGCAAGGCAGGCGGGGGCAGGTCGTCCCCCCCACCGCGAGCGCGCGCGCGCTGCCCCCAGTCGACGGGGAGTCGTAATTTTTTATTATTTTTTTTTTCTTGTCAACGTCGTGAAGCGTCTCTCGCATAGTCGTTGCCATAGTCGTAATCTTTACGACTCTCAAAACTTACAAATGAAATGCCGTATAACTGGCATGCATTAACTATGGCAAAGTTCAGCCGCGATGGATTTAATAGATTATGTCTATTTCTCGTTTTCATTTTTACGTTTTCTTTTCTTTGCGTCGTGTCTTATTTTTTATTCCTGCAAAAATACGTCTTATTTAGTGCCATATTTTTTCAATTTACATTATACTACTAGCCAAAGATACAAAATTTCCCAGTTTTTAAAGAGCCACTAAACATTTTCGTTTCAGTATTATAGTATTTGCTTATATAGGTATAATATACAGTATGTAAACACGTAAGGTGCACATAGGGAAGTTAGCATTGGGAAGAAATACTTGGATCAGAGTTAGCCATGACTGCATTAATTGTTATTTCTATTGAATTATCGTGGTAATCTTGAGGATTTCTATTTTACTTTCATTTATTGCACATACCGCTAAACTAGCGGTATGTGCTTTATTATCGCTTTGTGCGTCAGAGCTGACTTTCGTTCATATAAGAAGTTATATCTAAGTTAATTTCACACGAAATCCATTCAAATTGAAGCTTTTTGAAAAGAGGAGATTCTAATCTATAAAATAGAACCATTTTTAAATCAATTTGAGTTCATAAATACTATTAAAATTGTAATTGAAAATCACAAACAGCAGTTGTCGGTTGGTCTGTACGTATGTACGTACGTCACGACTCTACAGATCGCAATTTTGGTCGGATTGCCTTGGGTTATATTTTATTCACTTTGTTTACTATCAGACCAGAACCCTATTTAAATTCACTAAAATGTGTTCAGTAGTTTAATTTTTATAAACAGTTTTATTTTTTATTATTTTTGACAGCTAATTAATAGTTTAAAAACAATATAATAATTGCTGGCTAAACATAGTGTAATCCATAAAACAAGTGCTACACTTGTATACCGTGATAACACCACTATACGTATTAGGCAGCCGTGGCGTAATGGTTATGCCGTCGGATCGCCAAGGGCAAGGTCCTGGGTTCGATTCCTTACGATATCATTGATATTTTTCTTTTTTTTTCTTTTTATTTTGTTTTATTTTATTCCACTTGATATTAATTATATATTATATTATGTATAGTACTTAATTTTTTTTATTTTTGCAAACTTAAAAAAAAATATTTTTTCAATTTTTAATTATTTATTTCTTTAAATTTTTAAATCTTTTTAAATTTATTAAAAATATTTTTTAATTGTTATTTTTTTATCATACAGTGGAAAACTTGCGGGATGTGCACTTTTGGTTTTGCCAACTATTTTTATTTTACTTGGCTTTTTTAATAATAAACAGCTCTTATAAATCATTATTTTAATTTTTCTGTACAAAAATAAAACAAAAAACAACTCCTCAAATAAATAAAATTCAGACGTTAATCAAAGATTTGAAAAAACAACTCCATCTGTTTGGAAACATTTCATTCAAAAATTGTCTGACTGGTATGACTTAGGCGCGTTGGTAAATCAGTGATCCAAGGTTCAACACGAATAGGCGGAGATATTTGATCTCGCACCATATTTAACTATTTTTGGGAATTTAATGTCCCATTAATAAAAAAAGTCCGATTATGTTGTAATCATTTGAATATTTCCTTCGGTAGTATACACATTCATTTTGCAAAAGAATATTGTCTGTCAAATTGAAAAACAAGATTTCAAGGCTCACTCTGATCCAGTCATTTTTTCCCAATGTTAATTTCCCTATGTGCACCTTACGTGTTTACATACTGTATATATCCGAGGACGACACGTCTCGACGGGGGCGATGCGGGTGAGACGCGAGTGGAAATGGCTGAGAGATATAGACATGGTACTCAATCATGGATCGATTGGTCGATTTTTAAGGGTTTATATAATAAAATACTTAATTATTTTTTGCGTATGGAACTGGAGAGCCGCAACTTTACATCATTTGCCGACCCCTGTTCTAGATCAATCAGCTTATGCTGTTCGTTGTAAATCCATATAATGAGAAAAGAACCTCAACATTAAATATTTCATGAATTTAGACCACTTGGCGACCACTCATTATAATAATTATTTTAATATATTCGCAAATTACGAGGACATTTCAAAACTCGTATAGCGGGGAATTCCTACGTAATTTTTCGTTAATAATAATAATAAATTTCACTAATCGAACAAAACTTCGTTCGACAATATTTTTGTCTGACAACAAAGTTTGCTAATTTAATTTAATTAGATCTATTTGATTTGCAAACTTTGATAAATATTTCCTCAACCAGATACTTGTGTGTAGTCATCAAAGAAATGTTTCACTCGCACCCAGCCATTGTGTGCGCTTAATAAACCACTTTAACAAATAAAGTACGAAACTTTGCCATTCGGAGGGCGAGAGTGCCGGTTTTAAACACACCTATTATATATATCGGTACCTAAAATAACTTTTCAAAAACACTTCAATGCATTACTATCGCTCGAAATCTTTTTATCGAGATTCTCAATCAACTTTTATATTCAAACTTATGTAGTATATTAGGTATATGAATTCAATAACTTTGTAGAACGCAAAACGTTTATTTCTCCTATTGTGATATTTAATTTCAATACTTTGAAATGTGCAGTGTTTTATGTACTGCAGTTTTGTTTGCATTTACTAGAGGGTCTTTTATTTTCTTATCTATACTCATATATAAAGCTGTAGAGTTTGTTTTCTTGTTTGGTTGAACGCGCTAATCTCAGGAACTACTGGTTCGAATTGAAATTTTTTTTTGTTGGATAGTCCATTTATCGAGCAAGGCTACAGGCTATATAATATCACGCTACAACCAATAGGAACAGAGTATCAAAGAAAAATGTTGCAAAATGTATCTTAAAATTTGTTCGTCCAACAAAAACTTCTGAACGGTGACCCCAATCATCATGAAATTTGGACACAACGCTCATCTCGGTAAACTTGGATGAATGTGGGTACTTGTGTCTCTCCCTCCCTCATTCGTTCTTTTGCACCCGGATGAAACCGGGCGGGACCGCTAGTACTAATATATAAAGCTGAAGAGTTTGCTTGTTTGTTTGGTTGAATGCGCTAATCTCAGGAACTACTGGTTCGAATTAAAATTTTTTTTTGTTGGATAGCCCATTTATCGAGCAAGGCTATAGGCTATATAATTTCACGCTACGACCAATAGGAGCGGAGCATCAATGAAAAATGTTGCAAAATGTACCTAACTTGCTTAGAGCTGTAAAAGTAACGCGAAATTGTGTACCCGTATGTTATTCGTTACTTAAAGAACCAGTACCCGTTACTTTCGTATCGTTACGTTACTCGTTACTTTTCATACGACATACAATCGTGTACTAACAGCATCAAGCATGTACCATCGCATCGAGGCGTGTCGCATACGTGATACGGTATGACTTCGTTCGTATAACGTAAGTCGAACTGACATGGATACGACAGATGCGAGTAACGAAATGAATTTGTAAGTAACGATTCGTTACTTCGAGTCAGACGATGTACCCGTTACTCAGTAACGAATACATACGGTTTGTTACAGCTCGAATGTTTTTAATACTGAATCTTAGACTAATAAGCCATAGACCAAAAAATCCAAGAAACTTATAACTAATAATATTTTATACAATTTATTTAAAATTTTCCACGGTTAACTGATCAATGAACCCATTAATAACAAGTTTCTTCTTTCTCGGTGTTTAAAAATTCAACAAGGTGTATAAAAAACGGGGGTGAAAAAACTTCGCCGTTACATTGCGTCTTTATATATGTAGTTCGTCTTTTTTTTGTTGTCGATAACTAAATCATTAACCCAATAATCCGGCGTTATAAAAACAGGCACGAAATGGCGGAAGAAGGAATAAAGAATGGATAAAAGTGGAGTGGCTGCGTGGTACACAGACAGACGTACAATAAAACAATTAGTGCCGTTCCTCAATTAACTAACCTAACTGATTGCTGCTGTAGGACTTACCCTCTTCCTCTTCCTCCTGGTTCATCCTGTACTCCTGTTACACTCCTTTCGCTTCCTGCTATCGTCGAAACCACAGGACCTCTCTACATATATCTTGTATTTCATAAATGAAGTTACATTATCATTCTTCAGCTAATTTTTTTGTTGCTAATTGAAGATTATAGGTACATGCAACACAGGTTTTGGAGAGCGGTCAGGTTGGGTGATCGCCCACTACGCCAGTCAAAAGTGTCCACGCTCCTTAATAAATATCCGAACCTGACTGACCCCACCCCCTCCTTGGAAAGCAGCCAATGAGTGCTGTTAATCTATACTTCTATACTAATATATAAAGCAGAAGAGTTTGTTTGTTTGAACGCGCTAATCTCAGGAACTACTGGTTCCAATTGAAAAAAATTTTTTTTGTTGGATAGCCCATTTATCGAGGAAGGCTATAGGCTATATAATATCACGCTACGGCTAATAAGAGCGGAAAATCAATGAAAAATGTTGCAGAATGTCAGTCAAAATTTTTTACAATATAAGTACTTATATTCAGGTGAAATGCCCTAACTGAATATCTCAATATTAGCGGCACACGCACAGAAGCTGGGTTACCTCAGTCGGTAGAGCGCTCGCCTCTTAATCTCAGGGTCGTGGGTTCGAGCCCCACCTTGGACTAATATGTTTTTAATGTTTTTTTTTTTTTTATTTTCTACATTGCTTTCTTCTAAGACTATCATTTAAATTTTTATTAGTTTTATTTAAAGTTAAATAAATCTAAATAATAGCTCATTTGAAAACTATTACAGTACCTATATATAAAAATAATTTTCCTACAGTGTTTTCAATTATTATATTTTATTAATTATACAGTAATTATTGATTTAAAAGAAATAATTATTACTTAAAAAAAATATTTTCATCAAAAATGGAGGTTTGAGTTTAAAATAAGTAATAAAGCAGGGAACTGCCGAAAACTGCAAAAAAATTGGACCCAACATTCATCTCGGTAAACTAAGATGAATGTGCTTACTCATGTCCCTCCCTTCCCCATTCGTTCTTTTGCACCCGGGTGAAACCGGGCGGGACGCTATTTGTCTATAAATTATTCGAAAATTTTATTTATAAGTACTATAATATGATTATTAAACAAAAATTAATCGTATGATTTGCAACTTTAAAAAAATAAAAATAACAATTGTTGCGCATCTGTCGGGAATTGAACCCGGGTCACCCGCATGGCAGATGAGTATTCTACCACTGAACCATTGACATTGCTTAGATATCGCTATTTATATAGGTTTAATAACAAATCGTGAAGTTAGAAGGCGTTGCATTTCACAAAATGTTAACGCCAAAAATCTAACTGATATTTGAAATTGCATCTGTTTTTGAACAAATGCAATCTTTTTATTTTCAAACAGAACATACGCAATCTTTAAATGTCCATAACACACTGTGTAAGAGAAAAGGATAGCCGTGCCACGTGCGCGATGTATTAGGCAAAATCTAATTTATATACAGTGTTTATTTCTGATTTTTTATGTATAAAAAAACTATTTGCGCGAATTCCGTTATACGAAATTTATGTTAAATGTTCTTCTCTTTCGTTTAAGACAGGTTTCGAACTGATCTGATTTAAATTGAGCGAATTATAAGCGAAACACTTTTTTGTTTTTAATTTGCTTTCCTCTGGGACTAAAAATTCAAAAATCGGACTCCGTTAGAATCTGTCCCATGCCCTATATTTTAAGTGTGCCAAATTTCAACGTTCTATGTCTACGGACAGACATACAATAGGTAATTAGATTAGATTTTCTTTACGCTTTTTTCTTACGTTTTTTTTCCAGCCTTCTCCATTCATATCTATAACGTTCCATAAGGAACTTCGTTCCAATGAATCTATAGCTCTTAAGATGTTTCGTTCGATTTTTGATTTTCATGACCACCAAAGAAATTGCAACTAAAGTTTAAAACGTGTTTCCAGTTTGTCTCGAAGTGCACAAGTTTTCTAGTGATTAAGCTGCAAAAAAAGCTATATATAAAAATAGAGCTGTGAGAAAGTTTGATTGCTTTAACAGTTCTTGAAATGTCGCCGAGTCAACTTTAGAGAAGAACATGAAGACGACACAAACGGACGCCAGCTCTTAACAAAGTATCTGATGTTAAAACTCGATGTTTACATAGACTTATAGACATAGAGGAATGCTAAAAACCAGGAGTTCTTAAAACTGTTCATACAACAAGTTATGATAAATCTATATATAATATACCAGCTATTACTCATGACTTCGCCTGCGTGGAATCAGACCTCTTGTTAACGACAACGGATAACGGCCCGATTTTTATGACGGGCAACGGGCTGACGCGCAGTGTTCAATAGGTTAGTGCGGGTGTTTGTTAACGCGACGGGCATGTAACCGTTGCAACGAAACTCAACGGATACCCGCACGTCGCCCCTCGACGCGATGGCGGTCGGTCCGATGAAGTGGACCACGTAATTTGACGACGACAGATGTGCGTGCACGTTTTTACCTATACCTACCTTGTGCTGCTCATTGTGAATATGGAGTTTAAAATCGATATTGATATGGATTTATTAATTAGCCTTGTTCATAATAGGCCAGTGTTGGGACAAGACTTTAGAAAATTACAAAAATAAACAAACAAGACATAACGTACTTCCACTTCTTCGCCCTTCAAGTATAGAACTGATATCGATAACAACGCACGCGCTCACGTATATTAGCGGAACGTGTATAAAGGTAACCGTTTCGCGTCGGCCCGTTACCCGTTGACTAAAACGGTCGTTAACAAGAACCATCACTCAAAAAAATACCAAACATTGTTATTTAAATTCCAAAAAAATCATCGTGTAATGCCAATCGATCAAAAACGGTGAAGTAAACAAACAGTAAGCGTGTCCAGCTGTTGAGTATCGCTGATTAACACGATTGTGTAATTGCAACAGGATCCATTGATTGCCGGGTCGGAGTGACATCTAGTGAACACTAACAAGTTTTATTTGTTTTCTGTTTATTTGCTTGTCCTCGAAAAATAACAGAAAAGGATCGTCTCTGCGGTGCGTTTAAAGTATTTGGAATGCCGGCCCGCGGCTATATATTTTTTTAATTAAGGTTGGATAAAAGCTACTAATTTGAAAAATTGTAAAACAAAGAGTTACAACACGCCGTTACTTCAATTGTTTACTATCGGTTGTTTTGCAGGCTCACGTTCTTTTGTCACGAAACTAATGTCACTTCGCTTGTAGACGAATCCTTAAAAAGATGATTAATATTTTATTGAAGTGTTACAAATGAAAAAAATACCAGTGACAAAGTAAAGTTACTTATGTCAAATTTCTTATTTTTTAGTTTAGGGGTGTTAGACTGATTTTTCTAAAGGGTCATTTATAAGCTTTAGAGTGTCTTAGCGGGCCAGACTCTAAACTAAAAACTAAAACACACACTAAATTAAAATCTTTATTTATTTAGTTTAAATCAATTTTCATATAAAGGTATAATAAAAAGGGTAAATTATCTTGAGCTTGAGGATCCAGACACCTGAGGTCTCTTGTTTTTGAAAAACCTCATTGATGTCTGGTATCATAAATCCTCTCTGGATAGATTCTGATCGCGGGCCGTATTGAGATGGCTTGTGGGCCAGATGCGGCCAGCGGGCTGTGTCTTTGACATCACTGGTTTAGAATGTTTGGTCTTGTGGTAAACTGCATTTTTTTTTTATTTTGGGGTTTTTATACCCATTTTATAATGTTGCGCACCTGGAAATGAGAGGATATCCTGTAAAAAAAATGTTAAGGTTTTTATATAATTGTCATTTGTAGGAATAGATAGTTCGCGGTGTAGCTAAGAGCCAGTAGCCGGATGACAACACATATTTTAACAAACCTAAAATGTTTATATGTTATTTATAGTAATATAAGCCTATATTTATGATGGCAGACATTTTCTCCGGTTGTAACATCCTGGTAGACACATTATGGTCCGCTGAATGACCGCGATGATATTATGCAAACATATGAATGAGAATCATTTGATGGCTTTTTTTGACATCTTCATGAAATTTAGGCTGTTTATTTGTTCCATGGAATTTTTCTCTCTTAAACGCATGGACTACTCTGAAGGGGTTGTTTTTGAGCACGAAACACGTGTTTATTTATTTGTTGACAGGAGTTAGTACATCTACTTTATATGATTTCTCCATGCAAATTTTGAACCCCCGTTACACCCTTTTAAGGGTTTATTTTTCAAAAATCCGTTCTTAGCGGATGCGTACGTCATAATAACTATGTGTGCCAAATTTCAGCCCGATCCGTCTAGTGGTTTTTGCTGTGCGTTGATAGATCAGTCAGTCTGTCACTCAGTCAGTCAGTCAGCCAGTCAGTCACGGATATAGCGAAAATAGTCTTACGTTGCCCCTTTTGAGTTTAGTTTTGACGTGCGCATTCCACGTTACCCTATATAAGCAAATTTGTCTTGTGATCGCAGACATAATCTTGAAGATATTAAAAGTAGCACAAAGTGTTTAAATATTTTATTGCGACATAAATTCCCGTTCCACGTAGAAAATAAAAGAATCGCTTAGAAATATCACGGCGGGGCGGCGCGGCATTCACATTTGTGTCGGATTAGCGCCGCGAACAAGTGAATACATCAAAGGAAAAAGTTCAAATACTTTAAATACTAAAAATTAACTCGGGTAGAAAACGCCAGTAAAAGTCATACAAATTAAGAAGAGACGTCAGTTTTCTTTCTGCTGTCTGTCTGTTCTGGCGTTCATTATTTCATCCCTTTTCCGGTCTTCCGTATCTGTCATTATATACCCGATGTTTTTTTTTGGTGGTATTTTTGTATAATCATAATAATTTTTTTAAGTTAGTTGAATAAATGTTTTTTAAAAGGCCGACTTTACGTCAAACAGCACGACCTACTACTACTGGTCATATATATGTTACGGTCTATACCCGATTTCGGTCAATGACCTAAATAAATGCGCAAAACTAATTTTGATCAACGAATATTTCCCAAACCCGAAATCTTACATTTAAAAGGGTATTGAGTGTTATAAAATGAGCAATATTAGTTTTGCGGATTTTTAGTTGGACAAAACTAGCTCTGTCTATTTCTGAACGGACAATACTAGTTCTGCTTGTTTCATTCAATCAACGTCCGAACCCGAACAAAAGTAGGGTTGTGTTCTTGTTTATGTACCTATCTATTGAATTGTTCTCCTGAATGTTATAATTAACACAATTGCGGGATATTCTGTGTAATAATTAAGTAAAAATGCAAGGTGAATTCGAGTCTCAACTAGTTCGTCTATTGGAGGCTTCTGAAACATAATTTTATGACGAAACATAATTACCTTACTACACTAAGAGAGGTTAATTAAGCAAATTTATTGAAAGCAGAATTAAAACCTCTGTCTGCTAAACAATACAGAAGAATAAATCGCTTTGATATAATGAGTATCATTGATGTGGAAAAGTTAATTAAAAAATGCAAGGAAGATTCCGATGCCATACTACTACTGTCCGTTCAGAAATGGACAGAACTAGTTTTGTCCAACCGAAAATGCGCAAAACTAGTTTTGCTCATTTTATAACACTCAATACCCGTTTAAATGTAAGATTTCGGGTTTGGTAAATATTCGTTGGTCAAAACTAGTTTTGCGCATTTATTTCGGTCGTTGACCGAATTCGGGTGTAGACCGTAACATATAGATGGCATACGTGCCCTGCGACACGACATTCCTACCATACAAAAGAAATTTTACTTAAAAAATATAGTTTAAAAAAACTAAAAAACACGCTTTATATCGAACTAAAAAGTAAAAAATATTTTTTTTAAAATAAGCTTAAAACAATAATGAATAAAAAATACAATTATTATTGTGAAAAAAGCGTGGGGCGCTCGTTGTACGAAAATGTGGAACAAAGCGCCCCACGCTTTTTTCATAATACTTGTATTTTTTATTCATTATTGTTTTAAGCTTATTTTAAAAATTTTATTTTTTATTTTTTAGTTCGATATAAAGCGTGTTTGTTAGTTTTTTTTTAAACTATATTTATTTTCCACTTTTTAGTTCGATTTATTGTCAAAAATTTGCCGAAAAAAAAACAATTTTTTTTTTCGGCGTGAATGGGATCAGAACCCACGACCCATGATTCCGAGAGTTGACGTCAGCGAAGACCCGTGCCTTAGACCGCACGGCTACCACTGTAGTTACAGTGCTGGCATATTATACTACAGTAATAAACCACTTGCTGTAGTCCAAAGGAAGGTTGCAAACAAACATACATACAAACTTACAAGTGAAGTTAATATAAAGCGTGTAAAAATTCCTGTCAGATCTAACGGATTGACAATTTCCCATTTAAAATAAAACATCCTGTACATACTCAACAGTGTTAGGTAGAGTATAATAATATGATTCCAGTGAGATTTGTCAATCAGGATAATTTGAATGTGGAGCCAGTCGAATTATCCTTTTATTTTTACAACGGCTCTTTTTTACAACTGTATCGTTATTAATGTAAGTTTCCCTTTACACGTTTTTCGCTCTCCGGTTTTTTTATAACGCGACAAATTTATTTTTTTTAATTACTAAAGTTCCAGGAAAAGTTACTTGTTTTATTTCACGTTTTCAAACCAACTTTTGGAATGTATCAAACGTCATAACAACCGTTCCCTTTGTTTGACTCAACATTTCGTTTTCATTGATAAAAATAATTGCTTGTAGCTAAATTAATAATACAACAGAGTTTCCCAAACGTGTTCGTCTACGAGCCCCATGCAGTGATCAGCAAAGGACCCCGCTCAAACCTTATGGGATTTGGTTCTCGGTTAAATTGATCGAAAATTGTTTTATTTTATAGTTTAAAGGTCACTAAGAAAAAGTGTGCATGGACGCACAGCCCAAAAATCAATAGATTTTTAGTTACAGATATGTTTAGCGAGATTTTAGATCTAGGGATATCCCTTGAATTCACAAACATGTTCCATGTTCAATATTTGTGCTTTTTTTAGAAATAGAAAAATAGTCGAAAACTAGGTAATGTTAGAAGGTGTCACCCTGTATAAAATAATAATGTCATATTCGGATTCAGCGCACTCGAAAACAAATTTCTAGAGCTTAAGATTTTTTTAAAGATTATGAATTCAATGGATATCCTTATATCTAAAATATCTGTAGCTAAAAATCTATTGGTTTTTAGGCTATACACCCATGGACACTTTTTCTTAGTGACTTTTAAACTATAAAATAAAACCATTTTTTGATCAATTTAACCGAAAACCAAATCCCATAAGTTTTGTGCGAGGTCCTTTGTCGTGTATATTATTGTAAAACAAAATGTTGATGTGTCGTTTTCATTAATTAATTTGCAATGATAAAACTACTTGAAAACTGGTTTGCTGTTTTGTGTTGATGTAATGCTGCAAGTTTGTGCTGTGCAGGTCGTGCAGGGTTATGCATGACAAGTGTGCACGGTCTTTTATATAAATATAATATCACACTTTGCCGGACGGCGTGCATATACAGTTCGGTCGTCCAAACTGTAATAATAAAAGTACTGTGATTAAGAAGTTACCAAATTGTTGCTTTTATAAAGAAAAAAAATAGTTATTGCAAATTATAGACGTTCGGAAACTAAAACCATTAGAAAAATATATGCCTAAAGAAACAAATTATTATCAGTTATGCTTGACTGTGTGTGAGCCGCTTTATATTTGCTATATAAAAAAAGTGAACGACCGCGTTTGATAATTGCATAATACAATAATTATATTGAAACCAATGACTTGTTGAAACAGATTTAGTCTATCGTTTTAAATGTGTATAGTGCACATGTTTAGTAAAAATGAAGCATTTTTTTCTATTTTTTCATTTTAAATTATTAAATTATTGTGATTTTCTCTAAAAATTGTGTTTGTCTTTCGAAATATTTTAGTGGTTACATGTTACTCTTCCTATAACTAGTTTCTTAATTAAATATTGTCATATATTTTGTATCATCAGAGATATCCATTTTGTTCAACGGGAACAATAACATAAGTTATAAGTGGCCGCTGTCTTTTGTTTTTAAATTGACTTCAAACCCTAAAATGGCATCTCAGTTATACAACATGTTATTTTGAAAAACTGAATTTGACGCAATTTCGAGTGAAACCAAGGCTGATCGAAAAACGGCTCTGATGTTATCTTGCAAAGGAATGATTGCTTATGTAAGTAAATACACCAATTATCAAATTATCGTGTTTCTACTAGAGGAGTCAAAATCACTAATGTCACCTTATTCATTCTGTTTTTGATAAAACATCGGTACTAGGTATAATAATAACTTTATTTTTTACGGGAAAGTGGACAGGTTCAAATTCATTTTAATAACACCTTATTAAGTTGTTGTACGACGTTTATATTATCTATATAATAGATATACCAAATAATAATAACAATTTTTTATTGGTGATCCATTACATCTATCTATAGGTATACAATAATCATAATTCTTATAAAACTCAAAATTTGTTCGGCCGACAAAAACTTTTGAACGTTAACTCCGATCATCATGAAATTTTGACACAACATTCATCTCGGTAAATTCAGATGAACGTGCGTACTCATGTCCCTCCTTTTGGAGTTTCGCAAATGAAGTATAAATTAATATTCAAATCTTTGATTAACGTCTGAATAGAACTCTTCAATTTTATTTATTTGTATAAATTAATATTATTATCTTCAATATGTAAAAATGAATGTTCGTTCGCTATGATATAATGAAGTATAATATTTAAGTATAAATAAGAATATAACTTTTCAAAAAGTATTGAAATCCCGCCAAAATCATAAATGTGAAAAAAGGGACCAAGTTCTCGTCAAAACTGCGTTTTGTTATCTTAAAACTGAAATGTAGAAAATGTGCCAAGCTCCTTGCCTAGACGTTTATAAATGTTTACGCCAAACTTGGCAAGTTTTCATGAAAGAAGTGATCATTATTGAGACCCTTGAAAACTTGCCAAGCTTGGCGTATAAATTTATAAACGTGTAGGCCAGCAACTTGGCATATTTTTTACACTTCAGTTCAGTTATTTTTTTAAGATAACAAAACGCAGTTTTACGAAAACTTGGCCACTTTTTTCACACTTATGTTTTTGGTGGGATTTACGTTTACCAGAAAGTTCATTCAGGCGGTTTTGCCTTGTAGTTTATTTATTATTTTATGGTAACAAATTATTGTCATTGAACAAAACTGTAAAACAGTTCATGACTAAAACTGAGAGATTGAGAGAATCATTGCTAAATCGTAACGACGTTGTTTTCTTGTGTCGTTAATAATTTTGTAACGATAAAATCAAAGCAACAAAGAACATAAAACTGTAGCCATGAAAAGTGACAAAAGAAGGACTATTTTATACGTTGTATATTACAGTATCTAACCGTGACCAAAAAGTAAAATGGCTTATTTCAAATATTTGTTAAAATAAGGATTGATGACGATCTAATCATCCATTCGTGTGTATTTGTGTAACCACTTTTACTTTTATAGTGTGTAGTGTAAAGTACACAATATTTTTTCAAATATATTTTCAACAGCTTACAACTTTTCTTGTGATTAGATTTTTTGTAGAAATGAAACGTTACTGAAAATAAAGTTATAAATCCAATCTGGAAATATAGAAAAAAAAAAGTTTTTTTAAAACCGGTTAAGCAGTTTGGGCTTTACGCTGGATTCAAAATTCGGGATCACAGATTCACAGACAAACCGAGTACATATAGGCGCTTTAGCTTACGCTATTCGCGCCTAAAAATGCAAAACATCTATACTAATATAAGTATAAAGCTGAAGAGTTTGTTTGTTTGAACGCGTTAATCTCAGGAACTACTGGTTCAAATTGAAAAAAATTTTGTTTGTTGGGTAGCCTATTTATCGAAGAAGTCTATAGGCTATATAATATCACGCTGCGACCATTAGTAGCGGAGCATTAATGAAAAATGTTGCAAAATGTATCTCAAAAATAAGCTTCTATTCAGGTGAAATGCACTAACTAAATATACTCATATTAGCGTTATGAGTACACACCAGGCTGGCTCAATCGGTAGAGCATGCGACTGGCAATATCAGGGTCGTGGGTTCGAGCCCCATGTTGGGCGAATATATTTTTATTTATTTTTTTTTATTTTCTACATTGCTTTCTACTAAGGCTTACATTTAAATTAATTTTAATTTTATTTACTTAATTAATTTAAAAAAAATTATTAGTTAAAAAAAGTATAAATACTGCTTTTTATCGACAAAAACTTTTGAACGGTAACTCCGATCATCATGAAATTTGGACACAACATTCATCTCGGTAAACTAAGATGAATTTGCGTACCTACTCATGTCCCTCTCTTCCCCATTCGTTCTTTTACACCCGGGTGAAACCGGACGGGACCGCTAGTTGTATATAAGCGATTTTGTCTTATACCCACAGATTAATTCTGCCTGTGTATCCGTAGGCGATGCTCTGATGTTTTGTGGTGTTGTTCCGTTCGTAGCATCTTACGCTACATCGTAGTGTCGTAGTGGCTGATATAGAAGAAACAAAACAAACCAGAAAAAATGAGTAAATAAAATATAAATGCTTACTACATAAGTACGTATGTCAAAGCTAAACATAGTTACTGCGTGATCTATTTAGTGTGATTTATAGTTTTTTTTCTTGTTTTTCTTTACAATATAGATTTAGTATTATAGTGCTGTTTCTTTCTGTCTAGCCAATTCGTTTATTTTCTCGTTGAGTTTATTCTCATCGAAAGCAAGGAATTGCCGCTATTCAAACTGTCTCTATTTCCCCAGCTAAAAACAAGCCAACTTCAAGTATAATGCGCGTCACGGATCTGGAAGGTTCGGAAGTTAGTCACAAATAGCGTCGCAAAGGCACATTTTAGAGCCGTTGAGACTCTCACCACCTCCCAGCTACCTGCACGGAACGTGCGCTCGTCGGTGATCGGCCGTGATCGCTCGTTGCCTTTGTCACTTGTCGCTTTCCTGCTTTAAAGTACAGTAGAGTACGCTATTGTCAAGTTGTTATTGTTGTTTTAGTTTTGATGTGTTGCGAGTTTTTAGTTTTTCAACAGGCTGTATAAGCGCAAGCCCGCATTCGCATCTAACTTCCGAGCCTTTTAGATTCGTGGCGCGTATTGTACGGTGTACAACTCGAATGGTCAAAATTATAGATGTTTTTCTGATTAGCCAATGTAAAGGCGATAGTGTTTCGGTTGATTGTTCATTCTAGATCTGATTCATAATTTAATTACCCCCTCCCCTTAATTTCTAGCCCGTGTTAGCAAGTACCTCCGGTTAACCCATCAATTGTAAATGTTCACGCGCCGCCACTGCTAACAAACCAAAAATATGAATTGATAACCATGTAAGCTATAGTGGATTATTGTTGTCTTTTTACAAGCTTTTATTTAGTTTCACCTGTTCCAGTGTCTGTCTGTCTGAAATCTAATCTTGCAAGTTAAATTTGACCCACTTCCCGTTATCCAATTGAGCTGAAATTTTGAATACGTATGTAGTTACGATGGTAATACAATATTATAATAACTAACTGACTGTTCCGGCTTTCGTCCGGTTGAAAATCGCACTTTTAATAAAGCACACTAAACACTTAAAAATAAATAGGTATAAACGAAAAAAAACATTTTTTTAAAAATCAAGCTTTTATTAGTTGTTAATAGTACTGAACTAAAAAGTTAAAAATAATTTTATTCCGATTAGAAATAAGTCGTTTTATACGTACTTATCAGTCTCAAGTTTTCAAATAAAAGCGTGTTATATTTAAATAATAAGAGAGAAAAAAAAATGGTGTAACACGCTTTTGAGACTGTGATAAGTAGGTACGCATAAAACGATTTATTTCAAATCGGAATAAAATTATTTTTAACTGAGTCCATTTTTATTAACAACTGATAAAAGCTTGTTTTTTTCGTATATTTATTTAATTCAGATTCGTCTGTTTCGGCTCGTGAAGAACACACGATATATGTATGTTCCAGCAAAATACCAATCTCAGAAATACAGCATTGCTTCTAATTAAACAAAAAAAAATACAAAACGAATTCCCGCTGCCAATTCATATCGTTTTAACCGCATCCATCTGCCGCACATATCCCCCGCTAACCCTCCATCCATATGTTTGTGAGCATCAAATAAACTCTACTGTCAAAGCCCCAGTTTCAAAATCCATTTACAAAGGTTTCCGTGTGCTTTCTCATTATAATGTATCAAATAAAAATAGTCCTGGAAATTTTTGACACGAGTATTATTAGTGTATTTGCTATATATATAGCATATCGTCGGTCGGATGGCGGAACCTGGGATTCGGATCAAAATTTCTCCTGAAAATTTTTGCGCCTTTTTTGAAAATGTGTATATATACAGTGAAACCTGTGTACACTGATCACTTACGGTTCTCATTATAGAGAGAGTAATTAGACCAATTCCTAGAAATATTGGTCAATGTAGAGAGGTGGTCAGGTTACAAAGATGATCATTTGTACAGGTTTCACTGTATATACAGGATGTCCCACGACATGACTGCCATAGCCTAGGACTGTGTTGCTTGGGTGATTTCAAGTCAAAAATGTCTAATGTACATATTACCCGGAACGTTATCTTAACTGAGCTAGAAGGATTTGAAAATTTGAAATTTTAGTAAGAATTCCCTACTAATTTAAAAACCATTTAAAAAGAAATCGCTTTATTGAATTAGTTGCTCAAAATGTCCACCCAGTTGCTGTATACTAACTCTTCTTAGAATTAGATTGGTAGCTCTGCGAAGAGTCTCAGGATCAGTACGAATAAATACTAATGGTGATTCACAGCTACCTGGTCTTTTTAATAATAACAAAACCAACCTGCATTAGTGGGCTTACTTATTTAAAATTTAAAATGCTTCTAGCTCAGTTAGTATAGCGTTCCGAGTATATATGTTCATTTTTTACTTGAAGTCACCCCAGCAACACAGTCCCAGGCTATGGCAGTCATGTAGTGGGACACCCTGTACATGTAGGTAGATAATAATTAATTTTATCGAAATTTATACTACATGTTGTAATCCATTACCGCACAAAAGCCTATTTAAAGCGAGCCCGATCGGACTCTTTTAAGGGATTGGAAAATGTTTTTGGGCCTAAATATACTGAAAATTTTCTTAGAATCGTTTGAAATTTAAGTCTTTAGTAAACATTAAAATGTGTTTGATTTTATTTTTGAAGTGAAAACTTCTTTAGCGGCGTTGTACACTTTTTTTAAAATGGGTAAAAAATGTTAAACTCGCGTCAGATCGTAAATTCGTAAGACCTGATCGAAAATGCGTAAGAACTGATCGAAAATTCGTAAGACGAAAACTTTTGTACACTTTTTTTGTAATTGGTAAAAAATGTTAAACTCGCGTCAGATAGAAAATTCGTAAGACGAAAACTTTTCTACACTTTTTTTGTAATGGGTAAAAAATGTTAAACTCGCGTCAGATCGTAAATTCGTAAGACCTGATCGAAAATGCGTAAGACCTGATCGAAAATTCGTAAGACGAAAACTTTTGTACACTTTTTTTGTAATGGGTAAAAAATGTTAAACTCGCTTCAGATCGTAAATTCGTAAGACCTGATCGAAAATGCGTAAGACCTGATCGAAAATTCGTAAGACGAAAACTTTTGTACACTTTTTTTGTAATTGGTAAAAAATGTTAAACTCGCGTCAGATCGAAAATTCGTAAGACCTGATCGAAAATGCGTAAGACCTGATCGAAAATTCGTAAGATGAAAACTTTTGTACACTTTTTTTGTAATTGGTAAAAAATGTTAAACTCGCGTCAGATCGAAAATTCGTAAGACCTGATCAAAAATTCGTAAGACGAAAACTTTTGTACACTTTTTTTGTAATGGGTAAAAAATGTTAAACTCGCGTCAGGACACGTGACCTGATCGAAAATTCGTAAGACGTTAATATTCAAGTTTTCACTTCTGCCGTCACTCCCGGAGTGCAACCCGTCTTTTTTTTCTAACGTTAATGACCTCGGTTGTCGAGCGTCTATAATCTCCAATCTATATCTAACGGTCTTATCGATTTGAACTCTTCAAGACATAATAGCTGGTACACAATGCAAATCGAGCGGTTGGAGATCGAAACAAGCTGTTCTATTTATAAAATCATTTACCTTAGAAGAGTATTATTCGAGCGATTTCATTCAAATATACGACGTGTTGTTTGTTTATGAATAGCGTCTCTATATATACATCTCCATTATCCGTGTTTACTGTCTATCTGTTTGTCTGTCTGTCCGCATAAAAACACGGCTGAGTAAGTTCAGTGTTGTGTCGGTAATGCAGTGTACTGTAGTGTAGCACTGTATATAGATAATATGTTGTGGTATCAAACCGTTCGACATGTATATGTTACAGGCCGGGTCTGTAAAGCGGACCGTGTGTAAAAGAGCAGGTCCGTATATAAACGGACCGAATGTTTTAAATAGTTTGTGTAAATTGTGTAAGAAACAAATATTTCACAAACCGACTAGTCGTTTTATAAAAGGGCTAGTCAGTTTATATACGGAGCGTAACAGGCCCTATATACCGTATTTTTCGGACTATAAGACTATAAAAATCGTCTTATCTATAAGTTTATAAGATGATTTTTAGAAAAATATATTTTAATGTTATTTTTGGATTATAATTTTTATTTATTGTTAACATAACTCGTAGTACTAACAATATTCAGTTCATCTTTACTCTCGGTACTATCACTCGTTTCGTGGTGTGCCATATTTTTCGAACTAAAAGACATACCTCTAATTTAGAGACGATTTATCGAAAAAATATTCAATGTTACCTTCAAACTATAAGGCGCACCCAAAATTTAAGTTCGTTTTTCTATGTAGAAAGGTGCGTCGTCTAGTCCGAAAAATACGGTATATATGAATTTATATTTGGGCCGTGCGAGATTTAAATAGGTAACTATTTTTAGGTTTCTGTATATCAATTTATTGACATAGACTTTGTGCATTTTAGACCGTATACAAACGGCCTAGACCAGGGGTCGGCAACCTTTTGAGACAGAAGAGCCAAAAGTTACAGTTTACAAAATTTTCCAGTTTTTAAAGAGCCACTAAACATTTTCGTTTCAGTATTATAGTACCTGCTTATAAAGGTATAATATATATTATATCCGAGAACGACACGTTGCGACGGGGGCGGTGCGGGTGAGACGCGAGTGGAAATGGCTGGGAGATAGACATGGTACTCAATCATGGATCGTTAAACGATTTTTAAGGTTTTATATAATAAAATAATTATTTTTTGCGTATGGAACTGGAGAGCCGCAACTTTACATCAAAAGAGCCGCAGGTTGCCGACCCCTGAACCACAAGGTTTAATTCTGCATACGGTCTTTAACATTCACATATAGAGCGTACGAAAATCTGTGACCAGAAGGCAAGGGAGCTTATGTGTTGAAAGTAGTCACACGTAGTGAGAGAAGCAAATAATTGGTAACCCTATCTGCAGTACAGCGCCGAGAGAGAAAGATATAGGCCGCCTTTTCGCGCTATTTCTTATTTAAGCGGACATATTTTCTGGCCGATTGTCCAGTCCACGGGTATAGCTCTATGATTAGAAATATATGTAAAACAACAGCAGACTGTTGTGAAGTTTGTTTCACAATCGAACTGTCAAAAACTGAGTATGAAGTGAAACCCAATTACTTTATAGAAGACCAGCTGGTCCCGGTCCAGCTTCGCCCGAATTTGTAGATTGCCGCCGTTTTTCTTCGACTACGTTGCAAAATTGATCTCAACGAAAAGCGCTTTTATTTTAACGCGATAATATATAGCCTTTGTCCATCCTGAAGGTCTGTTCTAAATATTGGTGAAAAAATTGTTGAAACCGGATGAGTAGTTGCGGAAATTACCCCCTACATTCAAACTTACAAAATTTACCTCTTTATAATATTAGTATAGATACGTGCAAAAGATACCATACGTGTATCTCGTGCGTAATGATACGCAATCGATCCACTATTACACAAATTACTGTTGCATCGATGTTTGTTTTTATTTTCCGTAAACCATTTCGCTTTGTAACCACCAATGTGTAAGCTGTAACCCGTTCAGACAAAACATACAGCTTTGAGTATTCAAGTCTCGTAGAAAGTAACTGATATTGGCCGGTCCTTCAGACACTCTGGCGCCTCTATATGTGCTCGATCGAACTAACAATACTCTTAATATATATACACAGAGAAACTATATAGGTGTATTGTACGGGTGTTTCAAAGGTGAAACGTTGATCACTGTAAATTAACAACAAATAATAGTAGATCGTGTATAAAGAGTCCAGAAATGAAATTTGAAGAAGATTGGTCAATTAGTTTAAGCGCTAGACGAGGCGACGGTCACACATACACACTTTTTTTTCTAAACAATCTGACTTTTTAAAAAATATTTCCGAAACTATGTTTAGAAAAAAAATCGAGTGTGCTTTAGACCACACGACTGAAGTAAAACTTCTTCCTGCCATAATTATTTTAAATATATTTATTAAGAACAATGCGTAAATACCTCAAATTTGCTCATTTTAAATTCATAAACGAACAATAGTATGCAGTCGGTTCGCCTCAAAGTTTATCGAACACAATATAACCTCACTCTGTAGCAGATATCTACAAAGACGAAATGTTTAAAATATAATTTTTGATTAATTAATAGGCAAAATATGTATACCTATTTATTAGCATAATTTATAATACACTTAAAATGATTTATTAACTAACCTATATTATTTCCCGTTACAAAATGCAGCAAAATTCGATAAAATGTATTTTTGATAAAAAAAAACTGTTGTTTTCATTTTAAACGTCAAATAATTGTATTAATTCTCCGTCTTTGTCGCACTCACTAACTCATATCTCCCTCTCAACTTAATGTTCCGTCTTTGTCGCACTCAATAACTTATATCTCCCTCTCAACTCCGATGATGCACTTTCGTAAACGATTTCGTCAGGCATTTACCAGCTTACTCCTCAAGTCAAGCGTAATGGCTAGTATTTAATATGATATTTGCTATTCGTCGCCATGGTTACCTACATAATATGTTCCATGTCATATAAAAATTAATCTAAGCATGCCGAACTAGTTTATTTCTGACAGATTCATAAAACAAAAGAGCGGCTGATTTTTTTTATTTTCAAAATTTTTCCGAAACTATAAGGTTTAGAAAAAAAATTATTTAACAAAACTTTCTTGTCAAGATGAATAGAATAATAAACCATTATGAAAAGTATACCATTATTATATAAAAAACAACGTTATAGCACATATCTCTTTTGCGCATGCGCCGATTTTCCCCAAAAACAATACGGCTCTTCATATTTGCATATCAAACTTGCTCCCAAAATTTGGTTTCGATCCGCTCATCCGTTTGACCTGTAATACAATTGAATTTTGACCTAAATTAGTACGGTTCCCCAATTATCGAGTTGGAATGGTAATATTGTATCAGTTATTATCGATCGTTGAATAATATCGTTAAACAGGCTAGGTAAGAACTAAATTAAGACAAGGTTGGGTTGAACTAAAAGCGAGCTAGAGCGGATATAAATCCATTGTTGAATGGAGCCGACAGTATTCCGTGTCTCTTAGTAACAAAGTCTGTTGGCTCAACAGCGTAAGAGCCTTCAGTCGTTGATACTAAGTGGGACTCCTCCCTTGCTATTCGACTGGCCTTTAAATTGAAAAGGCGTGTGTGCCATCTACAGTCTATACTCTTATACTTCAGTGCGATATATAGCTCACTCAAAGAAGCAAAAATAGGGGAAATAATTCGTGTAAAAGCGATTTTTGGCATAGTTGTAGGGGATGGTGTCTGAAGCAACATACTCAAAGTACTGATGGATGGGGGTGGAGCTAAGGGGTGGGGGGTGGCGTTAAGGTCCCCTTTTGAAGTTTTTCTTATATATCTCGTAAACGGTGGCTCATAACAAAAAAATTTTTTTACTCAAGCAATCTACATAAAATTCTCTACAAAAAAGGTCCTGTACACTTTTTCGGTGGGATCAATATTGAATGACCCGTGAAGGAAAGAAGATGGTCAATAATAAAATAAAGATACAGTTCTTTGAGTAGGTATGGCATGTATTAAAAAAATTCCAATTATCTTCTAAATCTAACATAATATCATCATCAACATCATCGTCGACGGTGTTTTCGATTGGGGCTCCGTTAGTGCATGAGCTGGAGCATACCCCGCAAACACTGGAGCGGGCAATTCCTGCTTTCCGGCAGCCGAATCGCACCCCACACCCAGTTCTACATCGGCAAAATATGCTGTTGAGTATGGAGTCAAGTGCCACAGGATCGTTTGTTGTCACCGACTTTAATGCCATCGTCTCTTCTGGCCCAGCCCCATTGAGTAGGTGGTAGGGGCTTGCTGAGCCATTGTTGGATCTGTAAAAGATGTAATAAGATCAACGTAAGTATTTAGCTCAAATATATATTTAATATATATTTGACAACTTCTGTGGTTAATGATACCTGTAGGTACACTCTCAACGAGTGCTGCTTCGAAGCTTCTCTGGTAGGACGAAGAGTGGCCTGATCTGATTTCGGATTCATTGATGCTCTCAAAAAAGCTGAGTATCGTAATTTATTTAGATTTTGTTCCTGGTTAGACGCTTTGTAAATGGCCAGAAACAGTTTCTCGCCGGCCTGTTCAATACTCTCAGGTGATGTTGAAGGCTCATTAAAAATGTCTGAGATTTTTTGGGTCAGGTCTGGTTTATCCGTGAACAGCTTAGCAATTCCCACTTTGCTCTTTCCATGGATTGCAGTGGTGGTGTCGCATCCGGAGAAGCTGTGGAGAAGGAGAATTGTCTTGGCAAGTGGAAACTGTTGAAGTTGTCGCACTGAAAACAATTTGGTTTCCACCTTTCCACGCCCTGGTTTCATAAAGAACACGTTATTTGGTGGAGCCAATCCCATGAGGAGGACTATCAAGTCGACATTTTCCCCAACTATTACAACAGTTGGATGAATGGCAGCCTTATCCAACCCGCATCTGACAATAGTACCATCAGCATCTCCTGTTGCAACAGTTGTTTCAATCCCTGCTGCTGTCATTTTCTCGGTGAGGAACTGAATCAGCCTCGTTTTATTTTTTTCGTTGTCGAGGAAATGCTCCTGTTTAACAGTGATGATCGTATTTTCGTTACAGTTAATATCAACCGACGTTTTAGTCAGACCTCGTCGTTTCTGCTCTGCTCGTTAGTGCTGTTGACATCACTGTAACCATCAAAAACCACCATACAGTTTGGACCGTAATGTTTCTGGACGTAGGTAATGTTTTGATGGCAAATCGTAGAAACGTTGGAGGACGGGTTCCATTTCATACTCCACGTGTGCGTCGTGATTGGTTGGCGGTGACCTTGCCGCCAGTGAGAGATGATACAAAATACTAGGAACAGTTATTTTGGAACGGTTTCGAACGAGGAACAGATTGGAACAGTTGTCAGTATAATAAAATACCTGTTCCGGGCTGTTCCAATGCTTCGACTGTTCCGAATAACATAACGGGCGTTCTTCTGCATAAAATAAACATTCTCCGTTCCCGTTGTCAATTATTATTGTACCTACTTTGCAAACTGCAACAGTTATGCTCTTCACCTACGCCTAGCGTACATTGTACGTAAAGTCGATTTTAGTATCACACCATCACATTAACATGCGTCGCAAAGTTTCAGACAAAACTGGACGACTTATTAATTTTATATTACATACGCGAATAATATTGAACTGTGGTGAAATAATATTATTTGATTTTGTCATAGTATAAGCATTCTGCAGAACAACTGTTACTTACATTCTGTAAAAGTATGTTTTTAATAATTAGGTACCTTAAATTATTAAACTTGAATAATAGAATTAATTCACGAAAAAATACAAATCATACACATTTCATAATTTGAAATTTTTATAAGTTGCATGTTACTAGCTATTCCGAGAATGTCAAGGTTCCAACGTTGGAACTGTTAAAAAGTAACAGGTTTTTGGAACTGTTCCGTAAGCGGAACAGGAACGGAACGGAACTGTTATTAAAAAATAACAGTTTGTACCACCTCTGGTGCCAGTCCCTTGCACCCGACGACGCTACAGAAACGTGCCGTGTGCGCCAGCAGTTTGAACCAATACGTAAAAACGCGAGAATTGAGCATAATTAACTTTTCTTCTTTGATATCTCGTTAAATATTAATCCCAGCGAAAAAGTGTACAGAACCTTTTTTGTAGAGAATTTTATGTAGATTGCTTTGTTTTGAGCCACCGTTTACGAGATAAATAAGAAAAACTTTAAAAGGGGACCTTAACGCCACCCCCCACCCCTTAGCTCCACCCCCATCCATCAGTACTTTGAGTATGTTGCTTCAGACACCCTCCCCTACAACTATGCCAAAAATCGCTTTTACACGAATTATTTCCCCTATTTGGCAGTTTTTGGTCTTCGTTGATTGAACTAATACAACACATGTATGAAGTGCTTAAAAACCCCCGACTTGTGCAATTGGGAATTCCAATGTAAAGCTTATTCGTTTGTAAGAGATACTTTCAGGAATCCTTGCACTATAAACAGTGAACACTTTCCAAAGGCACGCTTTCAAATAAAGTGTGCGTCTATAGTGTCTGAAAGGACAAACGGTTTCCAAACTATGGGTCGTTAATACCGGAAAGAAGGTCGCAAGAAGTTAAAAAAAAAATTGGTCAAGCATTAATGTAGTTCCGTGTACATCGTTTCCAAAAGAGAAATTAAGGCATTTAAATAAATGTGTTTTGCAAACTGACAAACATTTTTAAATGCACCGACTATTGGCTCAAATTGTTTTTTTGAAGTAAAACTTCTTTAGGCACGCTTGACTTGGGGAGTAAGCTGGTAAATGCCTGACGAAATCGTTTACGGAAGTACATCATATCGCGATGCCTGAAGAAATCGTTTACGGAAGCGCATCATCGGAGTTGAGAGGGAGATATAAGTTAGTGAGTGCGACAAAGATGGAGCATTAAGCAACTATTTGACGTTTAAAATGAATACAACTGTTTTTTTGTATCAAAAATACATTTTATCAAATTTTGCTGCATTTTGTAACGGGAAATAATGTAGGTTAGTTAATAAATCCTTTTAAATGTATACATATTTTGCCTATTAATTAATCAAAAATTATATTTTGTAGATATGTGCAACAGAGTGATGTTATATTGTGTTCGATAAACTTTGAGACGAACGGAATGCATATTATTGTTCGTTTATGAATTTAACATGAGCAAATTTGAGGTATTTACGCATTATTCTTAATAAATATATTTAAAATAATTATAGCAGGAAGAAGTTTTACTTCAGTCGTGTGGTCTACAGCACACTCGCTTTTTTTGTGTTTTCGTTTTGCGCTATCAAAATCTCGCGATACGAACCGAAAGTTACAATTCACGATCAAATAAACGATTCAACCAACCTGTTCGGTGCTGTTGCAGAGTGACAACCATTTTTAAATGCACTGCCGATTGATTTAGATTGTTTTTTTTTTTGTTTTGCAGTATCAAAATCACGCGATACTAATCGGAAGTGTTAATTCACGATCAAATAAACGAGCCAGCCAACCAATTCAGTGCTGTTGCAGACTGACAGCCATTTTTAAATGCACCGCCGATTGATTTAGATTGTTTTTTGTTTGTTTTGCAGTATCAAAATCACGCGATTCTAATCGAAAGTCACAATTCACGATCAAATAAACGATCCAACCAATCAGTCCAGTGCTGTTGCAAACTGACTAAACCATTTTTAAATGCACCGACTATTGATGCAATTTCCTTTTTTTTTGTGTTTTCGTTTTGCGCTATCAAAATCATGCGATACGAATCGAAAATCACAATTCACGATCAAATAAGCGATCCAACCAACCAGTTTGGTCCAGATTGACATGTTCGTCTGTAGTCGAACGACGTTTGAATCTGTTGTTCTGCGACGTTTGATCGTGAATGGCGGAATTAAGAAGCATTTAGAGTCGAGATAAAAAAAGTTTGAGAAGCAACGATGTAGAGTTGTACATTAATACTGCACTATATTACACTAATACTTGCACTAATGCTTGTTTTATATAGTTTAATATCACATCGGAAGACTCGAAGCTGTATATATATATATATTGAAACAAGGTCGTTTCATTTCCGCTCAACGCGAAATGACCGGCGCGGTGCGACATTAGTTTTTATAGACTTTTCTCGTTTAAAGAAGACGTGTGTCGGTCAAACTCGACGCTGTACTGTCCGAATTGAATCGAGACGCTAAAGTCGCGACCCGTCTCTTCCACCATTCGAAGGTGTAAGCATCGGGTCGATCATAGTTCCGCTACAGTATATAGGCGACAGCATAGCATAATCATAACTCGGACGTAATGTGCGGAGAAGGAAAATGGCCAACAGTTAATCCTTTAGGGATAGGAATTTCCCATCGTGTCTTTCCCAACCAATTTTCACGAGATCTAATTACATTTGAGTAGAGCAATTTATTTCCCACTTGTTCAACATCTGGTTGTTGCTAGTGCCAGAACCGACTACGCTCACTATAAAACCGTGACGCCTCAGACCTTACGTATGTTGTACCTACAGTAAGCTCGCGACTTGAGAGGTTCGACGACGAGTTCGTTATGAATCTATTTTTAACCGAGAGGTTGTCAACTTGTCGGTTCGTAACGTCTATTTTGTTCTTCCATAACTTTTCAAAGGATTGTCAGATTTGAAAAAAATCGACACCGTTTTGTTCAGAACATTTACATTTTTTGAAGTGAATACTTCTTTAAAAACGGGGGTAAACTCGTTTCCCTATGTAACGAAATGTATAACAGAATTTGTTTGAAGTTGTACTATTATAGTAACCCTATATAAACAATGATTAATTATTAGTAAGCATTGGTACAACAGTGGTAGGATGCTGGCATACCACGCGGCCGGCCTGAGTTCGATTACCTTCAGGTGCGCGCAAATTTTGTTTTTTTTTATTATTTTTATGTATGCCTACCTATTATATATATATGAAATTTTCGACTAATATCAGAATAATACTTGAGCTAAAAAAAACAATATTTGCAGTAAACCTGCGAAAAAATTAAAAAAATGTGTTACGAGAACGCATTACAGAAGTGAAACTTCTAGTTGCAAATCATACGATTGCATTTGGACAAGTGGAAAAGATGTGTTAACGATTGCTTTTGGACAAGTGAAAAAAATGTGTTACGAGATAGTTTCACGTTCAGATATTTCGTCTGTACAAGTTAATCTGAACGTGAAACTATCTCGTAACACATTTTTTTTACTTGTCCAAAAGCAATCGTTAACACATCTTTTCCACTTGTCCAAATGCAATCGTATGCTTTGCAACTAAAAGTTTCACTTCCGTAATGCGTTCTCGTTGCACATTTTTTTTTAAATCGGCCTAGTCGTTTTTAACTGACTTCAACATTTGACTTATTCTACGCCAATATTTTGGTATTCAATGAATAAATTTTTATCTATCTATCTATCTTGATAAACTAAGATGAACGTGCGTACTCATGTACCCCCAACCATTCGTTCTTTTGCACCCGGGTGAAAATATAAGTTACCATTAAAACCAATTAACGTATATTGTAGATACTATACTAGAAGTAGAACTTCATCATATTTTGTAGCTACTGCTAACATAGTCGATGCTGCAAGTATAGTATGTGGGCGTGAAGCCAACTAGTTTATGTCGAACTTTAAGTGCTTTGTAAGGTTCCCTAATCTGTACCTCAGAATGAAAAAAATAGTACCCTTATAGAGGATCACTTTGTTATTCGTTCGTTGGTTTGTCCCTCAAAATCCTTTTTCTCATGAACGGCTACAAGTTAAAATTAATACCAAATACTAAAATCTACTATTCCATGGTCCTGTAAAAAAATCAACCTTCTAACTCAATGCAATAAAAAGATACGACCAGCACCGGCTTTAACTTTTTTGTGCCCTAGGTTTTTATAGTGAACAGTGCTCTAGTTTTTCTCTTTTTATTGTTTTGATTCATTGCGCAAAATCGTATTTTTATTTTCATTTCATACAAAAAATATAACATAAGCTACTTTGTGTTGAGGCCGCAGATAATATAGACTTACTTTCAGCTAGTTTTCTAACATGACATGTTTACCAACTTAACACACATATTAGACACCCTTGTTAACACTCATGACGCAACCCAGTTTGTAATAAATGGCACCTAACACATCCACAGTTTGATATTAAAAACATAACCTCAAAATCGCATTGATTTAGATTTTAGATAGTTTCTGGTGTTTTTTTGTCACTGATAACTTAGATCATTATGTCATTTATTACTCATTATTATTTATTATTCATATCCCCCCAGATTGTGCTCGCGCCCTTAATGACATAACAGCAGAGACAATTTATAAACGTCATCGTAACAATAGTGCCCAATTACAATAATAGATGTCCTTACCGTAAACAAGGGATTGCAGTAGATTAATGAAATCTAATATGTTGGATCTAATTACTATACACACGTTACATAATGCCCTGAAATCACGTAATATTCACAAAGAATAGTTTACTAACAGATAAGCTGGAGAATGCGTGAGCTTAACAAACTCACAAGCTTTGTGTTCGGAGTCAATCACAGTTGGTTCAAGCCAACATTTCGTTGTAACAAAATTTATTCTGTAATCAATACCGTGTATCGATTCCCCTTAACAATAGATGAAGCAATCTGACCACCTCAGCAGTATGCAAGTTCGGTGCATTGGACTCTAAATCTGGTGACAGGACTCATCATATATTTATACAAACTATACCGAGCAGAGTGGCGTAGTGGTGAGAGCACTAGACTCGCATTCGGGAGGTGCCGGATTCGAACCCCAGCGGGGGCAGATGTGGCTGGGACTTTCTCCTGCTGCCTCTCGCCGAGAAACGGTAATTCCTGTACCGGCCATCTTGGTGAAGTTTTCCATGGTTTCCCTCAATAATTTCGGATTAATATCGAGATGGTTCCTTATTCAAGACCATGGCCGATTACCTGTCAGTCTCCTATGCTCAATCTTATCGTAATTTCCTACCCATTGCTATTAAACAAAGAGACACCTGCAAAAATATATTTAAAGAAAATAAGATACTTACCTTGCCGTCAATGTATATATTAGAATGTGCCGTATATGTAAAAAAACTATAAAGATTTTGAACAACTTGAAGGTAGCCATCCACACAATACCAGAGGAAAAAGACAAATGACAAATATACAAACTAAACTGAGTCTTATACAGCGAAGCGTGACTTTTCAAGTAATAAAGATATATAATAAAATACCAGATAGTATTAAAAGATTACCAATAAAAACTTTTGAAAAAAAAATTTAAACAAATATTAATACAAAAAGCATACTACACGACCCAAGAATATCTAAATGATTAATTATTTTTAAATACTGTATTTTAATTGTTTTGTTTTGTTTTTTTATTCTTAATTTAAATTTTACATGTAATTGACATATTCTATGCTGTAAGGCCAATTGAATAAATATATATTCTATTCTATTCTATTCAATACAGTGGAAGTTTAAAAGTTTAATAGATGGAAAATAGTAATGGTGCGAATTGCGTCTGTTATATGACATAAAGTCGAGAAACGGACGTTAAATGCATTATTATTATTATTATTACTAGAAACTATATGACGGAAATACACGGAGTAGTCCCCTCGCAAAATTCACAAAACGCGCTTAAAAAAGTTTTACTTCAATTACCCTCAATAAGCCGCAAGGAACTGAAATTGCAGACAGACAGTTTTATTTATTAATGTTAATTTGACAGTTTTTTCTGGATGTAAAGTCGGTGAGATCAAACTGTATCGTCGACTATGTGAGATGATATTACAGATTACATCACAGTCGATGCCCTTATGCGACCATCTAGTGAACAAGTCACGATCCGACTACATATGGGGGGATGACCCGACATCGTCCCTCGCCTCTCCACCCCTCGCTCACTTCGCCGGCTTGCCTTTTCGTGCTTCTTCTATATTTGCTTTCTTATATAGACGGTTTGTAGAAGAGAACAGAACGGTCCAATGTTTCCGTGGCCATTGTTCCTGTACCGTGTCCGTCGTAACATCGGACTCGATCTCTCACACTGCGAAAGATAATTAGTGTCCAACCGAAGCTTAGGCCGAAGGTTTCTAACAAGCGCCGAAATTGAACGAACTGTTACGAATGAGCGAAAGCGCGATGGACGTGGCGACTTCTAGAGATGATTAAAATTACCTTTTTATATCAAAATCATTTATATTATTAATTGTAGCTTGTAGCAGTTGTAACCAATTTAAACTGAATTTCTTAGAGTTTCTTAGAGGCTTCAGCTCGGTTCCTTTGACTCGCGGTTGAAAAACCGACTTTATACGGAGCGCTGACGAGACGAGATCGGGCGAGCGTTCCCAGTATACAAACTAGTAATGTGTCCACATGACTCTTTATTAGGGAGCTAGCTCCGTGCGCTCCGCTCACTAAAAAGAGTCGCTCAGAGGGAGTCGTTCAAAGGAGCGACACTAGACAGTACGCACTACACAAAAGTGCAGACTGCAGAGGTGTGAACTGTCATCATGCATGCTCAGGAGTCACGTAGCATTGCACAGCACAATACACACACTCAGCTCTGAGCTGATTTTAATATTATTCTGATCTTATATTATTCGCATTTCGGATAAACTATAAAGTATAATAAAAGCTTAACAATAATAATGTTTATTGTTACAATATTATATCTTTGTCAACGACGTCAATGTGAATGCTTTAAGTCACTGTAAGCTTAGTACTATTGCACTTACAGTGTGTCATTCAACATTAAATGACTCAGCAAAGATAACTCCGTGCGTGCAAAGTTCACTAGTGTGCCCTGTGCTGTGTGCGCTCTGTAAATGTGCGAATGCAACAGTACAGCTCAGCACAGAGCAATGGCGCTCGGAGTGAGTCATTCACAAAAAAAGAGCGACTCGGTCATGCTTCGAGAAAAGAGTCGTTCATTATGAACGACTCGCTCATCACTAGTATACACACTCGCGTTCGGGCAGTATCGGTATCCCTCGGCATTAGATCCGCTGTCTCGGCGTTGATAGTTGAAAGCTGCCGTGAGAAAACGTTTTGTCAGAGGGTACAAAGCTAACGGTTCGAGAACAAACTATAGTGATAGAGCGAGATGGCAGCTGTGTGGGTGGAGGATGGCTGCCGGAGGACGGAGGTGAAGACTCGGTCTCGTATGGGACAGACACTTATAACTAACAGGCCATCATATCGATTCCCGGCATAGCAGATCATGTTATTATGAGAGAATACACACGTTCCGTGTTGGGTATAGTCTGTTTGAAAATTCGCGCGTTTGACTCGACGAACGCTTTTCTGTTAAAAGAACATTTTCATTCTTGACACTCGCAATTGTTTACTTTCCGTGGACGTCAGTATGCTAGTCTCTATTTTTGTTAAGCGGCCCATAGACGCTTAATATTATTGCGCAATATTTGGGTTTGTGCAATATAATTGACAGTGTGTAGACGAGATTGAAAGGTTGCGCAATATATTGTGTGATTTTCTAAATCTTGGAAATATATTGCATAAACGGGGAAATATTGTGCCGTCTGTTGTCAAGATTGCGCAATATCCCGTCAGTTGATCTCAAGTACCGGTCGTTTCAACAAGTCGTCTCAACTACGCCTCAACATGGGTGACAAGAAAGCCGAAAGACATTTTATTGTTGAATTTATCGAGGTGTATCGTGGTCTTCCGGCTCTAAGGGATGTGAAGTCCAAAGACTATAGTAATGATGACTGAAGTTCTAGTGGGGACTGTTTGCACAATGTGGCTGTACCGTCTGTGCTCGCAATTGAGCAATATATTGCACAACCTTCAATATCGCCTCCATACAATTTTTTGCACAAACCAAAATATTGTACAATAATATTGTCCGTTTAGGGGCCGCCGTCAAAATATTGTGCTATCCACATTGCACAATAATATTGAGCGTCTATGGGCCGCTTAAGATGAATGTGCGTACTCATGCCATTCGTTCTTTTACACCCGGGTGAAACCGGGCGGGACCGCTAGTATAATATAAATCTGACACCCTGTATACGAAAGCGCATGGGATGTTTGGTGTGTAATGTATAATATTAGGTTTTGTTGAAACGTGAGTAGTATATTTGACAGTCTATATTATGTAATTTTTTTTATTCGATTCGATTTTGTTCAGATAAAAGATAAACACCGTTCCTGGTTGCGTTTATTGTACGAACTAATTTTTTTATGTGCTTGAAATAGGGAATGCCTTTAATGAGACTATAAAAACATAGACAGTATGTAAACACTTAAGGTGCACATAGGTAAATTAGCATTGGGAAAAAATACTTGGATCAGAGTTAGCCATGACTGCATTAATTGTTATTTCTATTGAATTATCGTGGTAATGTTGAGGATTTCTATTTTATTTTGATTTATTTTTATTTTACTTGGCTTTTTTAATAATAAAAAGCTCTCATAAATCATTATTTTAATTTTTTTGTACAAAAATAAAACAAAAAAACATCTCCATCTGTTTGGAAACATTTCATTCAAAAATTGTCTGACTGGTATGACGTATGCGCGTTGGTAAATCAGTGACCCAATGTCTTTAGGTTCAACACAAATAGGCGGAGATATTTGATCTCGCACCATATTTAAGTATTTTTGGGAATTTAATGTCCCATTAATAAAAAAAGTCAGATTATGTTGTAATCATTTGAATATTTTCTTCGGTAGTATACACATTCATTTTGCAAAAGAATATTATCTGTCAAATTGAAAAACAAGATTTCAAGGCTCACTCTGATCCAGTCATTTTTTCCCAATGTTGATTTCCCTATGTGCACCTTACGTGTTTACATACTGTATATTTGACTGTTTCCAATTAGAAATCGTTATACCGCAAACTCAGTAGCGTTTATTTCATTTTAATACGTTGATCATTTTCGGAGATATATATTTTTATGGTTATATAGAGTATATAATACGTGTAGATATTATATACTCTATAGTCTATATAACCATACTTGCCTATATTCGCTGGGTGCATGACGGCAGCACCGTCTACCATCCGCAATTTTTCATGCTCTTATAACATTGTCATGAAGATGAAGGTTTGAATCTAAGTAAAACCTGGACACCAGCACTGTGCAATACCAACCCACTGAATGGAACGAGCAATCACAGAAGAGCACACTGCGACCGAGTAGAGAACACGAGCACGCTGACCATAAAAGACGAAAGTACCGCACTTGTCGACACACTTACCTGTGAGCAGTCTAGAAAAAAACTTCGCCCGCTACCACATCGCCTTTGATAATGTCTACCGCAGTTGTAGACGAAACGTCAGGTAGAAATACCAATAAACCACGGAATACAAGCCTTGAAACCAAGAAGATTTGGATCAAATGAACATTTTTCAAATAACTGTAATAATTATGAAACGAAACCTTTAATTATCGAAATTTTTTTACCCAGTTAAGGAGAGATAGTGTTTATGTTGTTGCCCTGACAAAAACATATTGAGTATTATTATTATTTGGAGGAATGTATTATTCGACGTTAACTTCCGCGAAGACTACTAGCGCCGCTAGCGGACAATAGATCGGGATTGAACTGCCTTGTTATTGTTGTTGTAAACCGCGAAGCTTTTTGATAAACTTTGCATAGATTTATTGCTCATTTTGTCCACAGCTCACGCTGTCTCCACTCTATACACAGAACTTTACGACCAGAATGAGATAGATAATGTAATAATTTGCCCTGTAGTAGTGGGCTGTGGTGCCTCTTGAAGGGAAAAAATATTTAATTACCGAACATAAAAAAATTTTTATTATGAAGCCGTTTTAATTCGTGCTAAACAAAAAAAAAATGGTTGTCTGTAGTCGGTTTACGGACGATAGTTTTACGTGATAACGAATTCCGCTCGAATATCATATTTAATATCTAATACATAACCTAAATTTTAGTAGCTGTCAAACTATATTTTTACCGACTAATAATTTGATCAACCAAAGCAAAATACATATTTTTAAGCAATTATAAAAGACATTTAAAAGAATGTATATATATTATATATTTGTTAACAAACCGTATAATTTATCTGGCCATCTGTCAGATGTAGCTTTCGCTGGAACAGCCGGAAAAAATGTTGAACGCACACTACTCTCTGACGTCACGCGAGAAGAGAGAGACTCTCGCTTATATCGCGCTCTTGCTTGCGGAACGTTACTCTTTTTCGTGCGTGCAGCCGGTGTTTCATAAATTTATAAGACGTTATCACGTCAAAAAAAACATTTTTTTAAGTTAGACCGTGCTTATTTCAATGATTTAATAAAAAAAAACTCGTTTATAGACTCATTTTTAGATTAAAAGCACGCTTGGGTTGCTATGTTTTGTTTTGAAATTAAAAAACAACATATGGCCATATAATAACAATTATTAAGTTACGGAACAGCGACTTTTTTATTAGCTATAAAATTCAATGTTTTAAAAAATATCTAATTAATTTTATTTGAAAGTAAATATTGAGAAACAGTACGTAAAAATAATAATTTAATTTATTTTCATCATAAAACAAAACTTTGTATTTTACCATTAATTTTTCATTGAAATATAATATTACATAAAAGACTTTTTAAGTTTAAAAATACGAAGTAACAGAAAAAGCTATTATGCAAAAGTTGTAGGTTTAAAAGAGACACAGGTGTGGCCTAAGTGGTACGACATGTTGATGTCTGACCTGTAATTGCACTCATGCCGAATTGAACCATTTAAGTAAATTAGAAATTTGGAAACGGTGCGGCGCAGAACTTCGTCTCTACAAAAACCGTTTAAAATAGAATTTCGACAGAAACCTTTTTCATATACCTTTTCGTAGTGATGACATCTAGGAGTCGACCTTTAAACTAATTTTCATTAATAAAATTACGATGTTATAACAACGTAATTTTATTAATGAAAATATATGATGATTAATTTTATTTCTATCGAAATGACATTAATAATTTTGAATATTTGTCGAATGTAATTATTATATCATGTTTGAATTGCCTTTATAACTATATAATGTATAATATATATAATATATAATATATATAATATATATATAAAATTCTCGTGTCACAGTTTTCGTTGCCAAACTCCTCCGAAACGGCTTGACGGATTTTGATGAAATTTTTTGTGCTTATCCGGTATCTATGAGAATCGGCCAACATCTATTTTTCATCCCCCTAAATGTTAGGGGTAGTCCACCCTTAAATTTTTTTTCTTCCTTTGATTATAATTATTATTAAAGACACGATTTTTTTTTTAAATTCGTATCCATGGTTTTAAAATATAAACAGCCTTATGTATGATTTGAAAAAATTCTGTCAAAAATTAAAAAAACATTGATTTATAATAAACCATTGTGCGAGTCATTAGGATCAGTTTTTCTGACAATTATATTGACAAAAATATATAATTATAATTCAATAAATTTATTGAATTATAATTATATATTGTCAATATAATTGTTAGAAAAATTGGTCGATAATTTATTTATTGAAGAGTACTAATCAGACGTTAATCAAAGATTCAAATATCCCCATTCGTTCTTTTGCACCGGGCACGACGGCGCAGCCGGAGTGCTCGACATACACACATATACGTCCATGTATATTTTAAAATAAATAAAATAGATAGATAGATGTTCCAATTATATAGATATTGTTAGCTACTAGATAAGACACAACAATTATTAATAAATTATCATTCAATTTGTAATATATTTTATTTAATTCTTTTACACTTCTTCACATCTTTTATTACAAGCGTCATCCGCTTTGTCTATTCATTGTCTGATGGCTACTAACTACCGCGTGGGTCCATGTACTTTCCGTGTTGGCTGGTTCCACGCGTCCCCTCGTGTCATTGGTCAGCATGTCACGTGGGAAGGCACAGCTACACACACAGAAATACCACAGCTTGTGTACACTGTACAGTAGGTGCACTACGCCTTTCTTACAATATATATATATATATATATATATATATATATATATATATTATACTGTTAGGCGGTACGAAGTTCGCCGGGTCCGCTAGTATAATATATAATCTAGTTTTGAATTACAGAATAAGTATAGAAATTTCCAGAAGTGCACTGAGTCACATAATTATCGTAAAATTTTTCGCAACATTAGCGCCTCCTGGCGGCTCTTTATCTTCCGCCTAGCCTTCTGGCAATTTTTTCCCTACTTACTTGTACTATCCCCTATTATTCTGCAAATTTTCAGCTCTGCACCGAGTCACCCATTTTCTCCGTAGCCAGCTCTTCGTCTATTAGATTGTGATCATATTATTACAGTTTCCATATAATATTATCAGAAGTCTTGTGTCGTTGTGAAACATCTAGAACATTCGATTGTACTCACACAAAAATAAATGATTAACATAGAAAAAGATCGCTTTTCAAGCTAAATTTCGATCAAAATGTGTAGAAAAACGTTATTTTGAAGTGGAAATTGTTCAATTATTTTTAGAGCATGATCATTTCGAGTTCTACAATGTTTTTCATATGGAGAAACAAGCATAGTCAAAATCTAAGGTTATTGTCAAATCAGATTTTTTAACTATCCTTTCTGCAACCCAGCATAAGTCTGATTAGGTATAGTAGTCATTGATTAGTGATAGTAAATTGGGATGATTTAATAAATTAGATCGTATGAAAGCAGCTTTAGTTTCGTATCGGACTGCAGTCGGCGACATATTATATAAAGAGGACTTTTTAATATTTCATTCCATAAAATGTATTATCCATATAATATTATCGTGTTATACTTATATAAAAGTGTGCTTCGGGATTTTTTATAGCACTGTGTTACTTTTAAAGTATGAATTATTGATTGTAAGTGGTTCTATAACTTGCTCCCTTTTTTACTAAATGCATTTATTTTGTCTATTTCTTTACACTGTAATTCAATGTTTTAGTCCGGAAGCCCGCGATCGTTTTTGACGATCAAAACCTCCAGAGCGGTTTTATTTGCAAGGTTAAAATAGTGTTATAAATAACCTTCAGCTGCGACACCGGCAATGGATTGGACTACGGTAGCTTCCCACGCATGCAAATTAATAAAAAAAGAGAGACCGACAAAGTTGAAAAATGTATTAATTAGAAATATTGTACACAATCGAACGCGTATACTCAACTAACTAACTTTTTCCCACTGCCTCTCGCCGAGAAACGGTAATTCCTGTACCGGCCATCTTGTTGAGGTTTTCCATGGTTTCCCTCAACAATTCCAGATAAATATCGAGATGGTTCCATATTCAAGGCCATGGCCGATTACTTGTCAAACTCCTTTGCTCAAAATTTGTCTACCTTATCCTAATTCCCTAAAAATTCCTTCACTCGCCCATTTGCTATTAATTAAGTTGAAGTTTAAAAATTGTAGAAAAAAAATAGTAATAGTGCGAATGGCGGCTGTTATGACATAAAGTCGAAAAACGGACGTTAAACACATTATTATTATTATTATTATTACTAAGATTATTAGAAGTTTTGTTCCAAAATATGTATTATTATTACTCAAATAACTAAAATGCAGGAGATTGATACCGCCAAAGCTGAAATTTGGTTAAAGATTATATATATTAGTTGACACAATACGTGAAACAAAAAAAAATCAGCTGATTGTATCCCGGAGAAAAGACCGTCAGCTGACGCAGGGAAAGGTGTAGGGCGGAATCTTTCACTACGTCAGCTGACCGTGCACTTTGTGGCGTTATTGAGAGTTGTCGTTAAACGTAGAGAAGAAATAATCCATTAATATTTTTTCACTATAATATGTAATTACTCATAATATATAAAATTTACAACTGACCAACAAACATAATATGAAAGATAACCCCAACAAACAAAAGAACGAATTTCTTAGAATCTTCGGTACGCATGATACCGACCACAAAGCAACAAAATAACAAACAAGTTCTGTTTATTGCAACTTAATGGTGACGTATTGTTGACGTTATTTAGAGTGTATCATTGTATGAGCAGCAAGGTAAACCAACTAGAGTTAAGTATTTTCGATGTTTTAAGGAGTTTGTCGTTATATCGAGTGACGTTAAATGGTGTTTACACTGTATATTAATGTAGTTTCTGTTTGCTAGTTTTTCTACTTTCCGCTTTACAGACCTTAAAAGTCAATTACAATGTCAATAAATTACATTAATGATATTTTTCTGTGGTCGCTGCTTTCTGCCTTCTATATGGCGGGGCCGGACTGAAGTACGGGGGGCTGGAATAACATGTCCAGAATGATTTGTATAAAATAAACAAGTGCTTTCGGCTTTTTAGATATCTACGGGCGCAAGAATAAGTGGCCTATGAAATATTTTGGGAACATAGTTACATACTAATATACAGGGTGTTGACCGAAAATGGTAACTATAATACCTAATTCAAGTACCCTACTAGATACAAAAAAGCGAAAGATCGACAAACTTCTTTTTAAAATCGTTTTAAACAGACTTTCTCTCAAAATAGTATTATTAATTAAATAGAACACAATAAATTAACAGGTAAAAAATGATTTTTTACAATTACAGACTAAGTTACGATTTTATTTAACTGTATTAATTGATCTAACTTCTGTATAATTCATTAAAAAAACTACTCTCTCAGTATGTGGATTTTGTACTCCGTTGCTATAGGTATATGGGCTATGTGCAGGGAGGCGGAGTTACAAATTTTTCGATGCGGGCGTTTGTGGTGAGCACTAGGGGAAACTTCAAGCTCAAATTTTCCGTATGTCAGTGAGCAATGTTTATTAAAAGTGAAAATAGTTATAATTTTATGAAGTTTTTTAATTACAAAGAAAACATGGGCAAAACTAAGCGATCTGGAACTGTTTGTTGTGGTCCGGGCTGTTGCGCTGATGGCGATTTAAGTAAAATAAAGACTATTGGCGCCCTAATTTGACGTTCCGCTGTCAGTGTAAGCAAATTAACATCAGTTTTCCTTATTACATTTTTTTATACATCATGGCCAACTAAAGTTTTTGACTTATCACCTTAGAAACATGTCGCGATTTCCATAAAAAGTGAGTTCAGTAATTCTCTACTACTCACTAGCGGCGCTAGTAGTCTTCGTACACACAGCCTATACAGACAAAAAAATCGATTTTGTAAGTTATTATTATACTGCATAAAGGGATTTAGTGGGCCGAGCAAAAAAAAAAAAACTCACGAGTTTTTCGTATCGCCAACTCACCGAGTGGTCCTTTTTTCGCGAAATTTACAATACGTGCCTAAAGAAGTTTTCCTTCAAAAATAATAATTAATAGTACCTAAGCCACGTTTCCTTGTGGTTGAAGATATATAATGTTTGTTTTCATTCTTAAAAGGTTTTCTGTCCTAGTATTTATTTGCTTCAAGACGTTACTCTAAAAACCCTTTCAATTATTCCGACAAATTCGGCTAATCTCGGATGTCAATGCACTGTTAGAGTACATTCCATCCCACAAGTGGGGAATGGTACCTACTTTACTAGTTTCGGTCAAAAATCACTTTTCAAAAACCGTTTGTCTGTGAACACGATATAGGTCAAACGGATGAACGGATTGAAATCAAATTTTGGGAGGATGTTTGATACGCAAATATGAAAAGCCCTATTATTCTATTATTTTTGGGGAAAATCGGCGCATTAGCAAAATAGATATAGGTATGCTATAACGTTGTTTTTTATATAATAGTATTTTTTTCATAACGGTTTATTATCTTACTTATTTTTTTAAGAAAGTTTTGTTAAAATTTTTTTTCTGAACTTTATGGTTTCGGAAATATTTTGAAAATAAAAAAAATCAGCTGTTCTTTTCTTTTGTACATCTGTCAGAAAGAAATAAGCTACGCATGCTTTGATTAATTTTAAACGACGTGGAACATATAATATGTAGGTAACCATGCCAACGAATAGTAAATATCATAATATTTAATATTTAATTTATAATATTTAATACTAGCCGTTACCCGCGTCTTTGCACGCGATTTCTTTATCATACTATATAATATTAAATGTTAATATTTTTGGAGCTGCCAATTGGCTGGAATATTTTTTGCTCGAACAATACTCGCACTGAATAAAAAGTCAATTGATATTTTGCGGGAAATGTTTTCGGGCGTTCGTTTAAAAACTGAACTAATTATTTTTTTATTGCGGTGAAAATGCGAGACAGACGTTTGAAACTGTGCGGATATAACATATTTAAGGACCCTTTGTATAACAAGGAGAGTTGATGAAAACTTCCTGTGAAATAGACCACAGAGCTCCTTGTTTAAAAATAGAAACATAAAAATAAACCACTTTAATATATTTTTTTTATATTTCTTGCACACAGTGCCGTGTATTGTTCTTTAACCCTTTATTAACCGCGCAATTACTTGTTCCTTGTAGAAATAAGCCAGGTTATTAATATTTGTGGAAAAACTCTGTGCGTCTGTTAGTCTGTGAACACGATACAGGTCAAACGGATGTGCGGATTGAAACCAAATTTTGGCAGGATGTTTGGTATGCAAATATGAAGAGCACTATTGTTTTTGGGGAAAATCGGCGCAGAAAAGATATATCCTAAAACGGTGTTTTTTATATAATAATGGTATATTTTTCATAACGGCTATTCTATTTACTTTTTCAAGAAAGTTTTCTAAAAAAAATTTTTTTCTAAACTTTATAGTTTCGGAAATATTTTGAAAATAAAAAAAAATCAGTCGCTCTTTTGTTTCATGGATCTGTCAGAAATAAACTAGTTAGGCATGCTTTGATTCATTTTTACATGACGTGGAACATGGCAACGAATAGTTAATATCATATTGAATACTGGCCATTACCCGCGTCACCTCACGCGATATCAAAAATTTTATTTTCTGTATTATAGTCAAATGTCAACATTTTAGAAGTTGGAATTGTCCCGTCTCCCAATTGGCTGGAATTTTTATGACGACTCTGCCCGTATCACAAAAAGCGTAGTAATTTGAAGTGAGCGGCATATATCCATGTACAAAGACGTAATCCTACGTCAAAATAATAACAATTGTTCAATTGACGCCCCTGATTTTATATATAAAGTCGTACAAAGTCAGTTCCACTGTGTGACACAGGTATACTGTTCGTTCTCTCTAATTAACTTCACTCTCGTTGAAGTTCCAGCAGAAGAAACTAGAGAGCAGTAACGCCGTAAGCTCGATTCACACTAATGCCGAATTCAAAGTTTCAAAAGTTTATTCGATCGATCCGTTCGAAATTATTGAAATTTTATTTTTTTATAAGACTTTAAAATAGGATATTGTAACAAAACTGCTCTAGTCCGTGGTGGGAATTAAATATTTACAACACACAAACACACCAAAGTTTATTTAACACTTATTCGCACTTGTCTATTAACTATATTCTCACGATTATTTACGACACAGAAACTATTTATGTAGAACCAGATTTATATAATTGCACTCAATGATTTACACAGCTAATTTATCTTCTATCTTAGCAGCTACCACGGTCTTGCTGTACCGACACTGAACAATTTATTTCACACTGTACGTACGCTGCAACTAACCAACTGACTGACTCATGCCAGCGACCCGCTCGCCTTTTATAGCTTTCGGTTTTCTGCAGCGTTCTCTCTCGTAACTGAGACACTTTCACTTTAGAGTACGCGAGAGAGCAGTGAAAGTGTCTGCAATTAAGAAAGAGAACAGTTTATTATACCTCTATGCTTACTAATGATGCCAAACAATGCTGATTTGAGTAAACAAATTTCCTGTTTTCTGCAGCGTTCTCTCTCTTCTTTCACTTATGGCATGAATACGCACTGGCGTACTCCAGTTACTTATTTTTCTATGTTTGGATCAATATGCGTACAAAAAAGTTGTTTCGCAGTAGAAATTGTGCTTAAAAAACTATGTTAAATACATGTGTACACAGATCAATCGATCAATTATTTTTCGAGCAGGATCGATTTAAAAAAAGTCGTTGCAAAATCAAAATTTTCTTTGTGCAAATAGACCGCGGATCAAAAGTTGGTTGGCTATCGCACTAAACAGTGAACAGGCGACGTAACACTTGACCGTATTCGCGAGTATTGTTTGCACCACTCTACACACTTAACACCCTTCTTCTTACACTAAACTGAACTACACTACACTGAGTTACACCGAGGGGTGATTTCTATCGTTCATAATTGTTTGTATGGTTTTATCTCAATGATAAACTACCAATGAATGCATAGAATCTATATCTATACTAATATATAAAGCTGAAGAGTTTGTATATTTGTTTGGTTGAACGCGCTAATCTCAGGAACTACTGGTTCGAATAGAAAATGTTTTTATTGTTGGATAGCCCATTTATCGAGGAAGGTTATAGGCTATATAACAGGCCTGGGCAAATGGCGGCCCGCAGCACAATTTTGTCCGCACCGCGAAGCATTTTATAAATTTTAGAAAAATAGTAAAGAAATAGCAAGGGCGTCAGAACAGAGGAAAAGGAGCTTTTTTTTGCTTTCCAAATGCGGAAATAGAATGTGAAAACCTTTTTTTTTTCTCTGAAAATTTTTGACCCGCGGTCAAATTTTCATCAGCTATACGGCCGGCCGTCGAATTTTCATCAGCTATGTGGCCCGGCGATCAAAAAATTTGCCCGCCCCTGCTATATAATATCACGCTACGACCAATAGGAGCGGAGCATCAATTAAAAAATATTGTAAAATGTATCTCAAAATTTGTCCGTCCGACAAAAACTTTTGAACGGTAACTCCGATCATCATAAAATTTGGACACAACTTTCATCTCGATAAACTAAGAAGAATGTGCGTACTCTTGTCCCTCCCCCTATTCGTTCTTTGGCACTCGAGTGAAACCGGGCGGGACCGTTAGTATATGATAAAACAGATATTCGCTTTTATCTGCCATCAGTGTAACAACTCACTGCAAAAAAAAATATGAGCTGTCGTGGGACGCCTGGCAGATGTGAAACATAAATTTAAGCTTAACTGTAAGTTACAAAGCCCTCGAACATTCTACAGACACTTCCTAAAGCCCTATGGACACCCTGCGGACACTTCATGAAGCCCTATATAGACACTTCCTATAAAACCCTATAGACGCTGATGATCTCAGTAGTTGAGCGTCTATAATTTAGTATTTATCTAGCCTAAAGCCATATGGGAACTCTACGGAAACTTTCTAAAGCCCTATGGACACTCTAAGGAACACTTCCTAAAATCCTAGGGACACTCTACGAACACTTCCTAAAACCTGATAGGCGCTGATGACCTCAGTTGGTGAGCATCTATAATTAATTTACTATTTATCTGTCCCCTGAAGTCCTATGAACACTATACGGAAAATTCCTAAAGCCCTATTGACACATTTAGGACACTCCTTAAAGCTACATGAACTCTTTACGGACACGTCCTAAAGCCCTATGGACATTCAACGGATCGCGAGTCAGTCAGCAGACTTCGGTTTTAATCTAGAATAATGATGTGCCGGATATCCGTATCCGTATTCGCGGATATCCGAGGGAGAAGAAAGATCCGTATTCGTATCCGTTAGTTTTTGGCGGATCTTTTACAGATCTTTTACCTTATTAATTTTCAATTCATAGATGAAATTTTACATATATAGGTGATTAGGTAATAATGAAAAACTGTTAAATTCCATTCAAATTATTTTTTATTTTTTAAAATCGTATTTGGCACCTTTATATTGCAAACATTTATCGTAGTGAGTACCATACCAATAGTACATAACTCAAAGGTACTAAAAAACTATCTTTATAATGAGCTATTGCACATCGATCTTTGGAAAGAGACAATCTGTTATGAGAGTTAACTCTTAAAGAGGTCAATATTCAATAACTTTTTCCCATAACAGATAGTCTCTTTCCAAAGGTCGATGTGCAATATTTACCATTGCGTACTCTAAGAAAGTTAAGATCCGTGTACGTATCCGCGGATCTTGAAACCAAATATCCGTATTCAGATCCGTACACGCGGATATACATTTTTAACGATCCGGCACATCACTAATCTAGATTTACACCGACTGACGTTTCAATTGAAAATGCCTTACATGATTTCATCTCAGATATACGAACCAAAACACAAACGAGGAAAAGATGTCCGACTTGACCGACTCCAGTGTAACTGTGCTGTGCCAGTATAGGGTAAGAGCGGGTAACAAGTGTGCACGTGCTGTTGTGTGTTTATAGACGGACATATGGGACACATAACGCGCCAAGACATTGCCGCACCGACGAACGGACGTACAGCCAGTTCTTCAAAACAACTTATTCACTCAACAACGTGGCGAGCCACGTGACGCAGACCGAACGTTTTTATTTTACTTTTTCGACAAAATATTGCACAGCGTGTCCGTCACAGAACGAGACTGTGTCTCAAGTCGATCGCACGCTATCCATTGATTTAGCAAACTTATAAGGCAGGACGTATGGTACGCGTGCCACAGGTTGCACGCGACAGATAGCTGTTGGCACGGCATTATTGAAATGCGAAATTGAAATAATTAAAAATATGCTACATGTCGAAATACCAAAATAACGAAAGTTTCATGGTGCTCAATGTATTTTCGAAATTACTCTTTTCATCTATGTTTAATTCATTTTTTTGAGAACTAAATTTATTTGGCTGCTTGTCGGCACGTCATAGCTACATTAAAAAATTAAAAAAAAAATTGGCACGTAAATTAAGAACGGATCGCTGCTCTAAGGTATCTCTAATTTCTAAGTGTTACCAGTTTATTTTAAAAACTATAGATGCTACGTCATATGAGTGTATAGTAAACTAGCCGTTACCTGCGGCTTCGCACGCGATTGGCATGATACACGACAGCAACTGTAGTGGGACCTTCGGCTCCACCGTATTACAGTTTTGCCGCCCGGGGCTACGTCCGACTCTGCAGTGGCAACGGTAATGGAGCTTTTGGCTCCACCGTCTTGCCTCACTGGACTGTGCCCCGCTCGGCAGCGCCAACAGTAGTGGGACCCTCGGCTCCACCGTATTACAGTCTTGCCTCACGAGTGGTTTCTATGTCCTGTTAAATTTTCAGCTAATTCGCAATAGTCGTGTTAAAGTTAGATTTTTTTTTAAACATTTGCGATTAACTCTCTCTATGGGGATTGATTTTTAAGAGCTGATAATTTGACAGATACGGTTGTCGGCGCTAGGGCCCCTATAGCCCTTAAAATGTGTATGGAAATCAATTTTGTTTCGCGATATTCCTGTTTAGAACCGGATCGTTTCTAAATCGGACCCGTCACTTTCACACATCTATCCTCCTTAGTATCTTCCGCGCGTTTTTCTTTAAATTCTTTAAGACTCTTGTCATATTTACTTACGCTCTCTTCTCAAGCTCCTTTATCTTATTTTTATTGGCAATGACTTCCATCTCTGTCTGTCTTATACACGTATTTTAAGTATTTCAAGTGTAACTTGAACGACGGCTCTTCCGATGCATTGTCAAATCGCATAGAGATTTTAAATATTTTATTCGCTTTTGCGATTCTATAGTTGAAAAAACTGACATCGTATATTATTCTTAGACTCAAGAATAATCGAAAGGTTGCTATTCGAATGATTTATTGTAATCGAATGATTCATTCGAAATCATTCCTTCTCATAAATGAATGTTTCACCTATCGAATGAATTTTACTCTTGGTTGTCCGTCTTGAGAGAATCACCTGCAGTTAATCGAATGATTTATTATAATCGAATGACTCATTCGAAATCATTCCTTTACATAAATGAATGTTTCACCTATCGAATGAATTTTACTCTTGGTTGTCCGTCTTGAGAGAGTCACCTGCAGTTGAGTCAGATAAATAATCGCATTCAATACTGTGAAAATGCACTAACATTCTCGAGTGATCAGGTACTACGCGGTGAAAACAAGATTCATTCTATCTGTCCATGCATTCGATATGATTATCATAACGAATGAATTTACCTCTCGTTATCAATTATATCAACTATATCATTGATAACATCAATTATAACTGACTTGAATGTGTTATTTCTATTAATTTCTGATTTATCAATTACATCATTCAGTTTGACAACATTGATATAGATTTGTTTTCACCGATTTCGTTTAGAATGTGATTAGTTGCGGGCTGCAAAAAATGTGAGCAAAGCTATGTCCCTTTCATTTATTTATCTGAGGTATTTATGCATCATAACTGTAAAAACCATATATCTATTAATTAACTATATGAATCTTTACCTATCTACTCAATGTGCGGTGAGTGAACGCAACAAAGCGCATCGAAAATATAGGTATCTGCGTCTCTTTCTTCGATGTAATTCCCTGATTTCTCCGATGATAGGATTGGTTGATGTACTTGCATTCAATCCGAATAAAGTATCTCTGTTTCAAAAACTTCGTCTTTTTCTATGACGTTAACATGGGCGTATCCAGTTTTTGACCCAGGAGGGGGCGAATTAGAAATTTCTTAAGCCGGGTCCTCCGGGCTTGTTTTGCCCTCCTGAATACGCCAGTGCTTACGGCGTAAAAAAAGACAGAAGTATATGTTTGCACCCTAATGGTTCGATTGCGATTTTATTCCTATGCTCAGTATACACTATGTAAACGCGTAAGGTGCACATGGGGAAATTAGCATTGGGAAAAAATACTTGGATCAGAGTTAGCCATGACTGCATTAATTGTTATTTCTATTGAATTATCGTGGTAATCTTGAGGATTTCTATTTTATTTTGATTTATTTTTATTTTACTTGGCTTTTTTAATAATAAAAAGCTCTTATAAATCATTATTTTAATTTTTTTGTACAAAAATAAAACAAAAAAACAACTCCATCTGTTTGGAAACATTTCATTCAAAAATTGTCTGACTGGTATGACGTATGCGCGTTGGTAAATCAGTGACCCAATGTCTTTGGGTTCAACACGAATAGGCGGAGATATTTGATCTCGCACCATATTTAAGTATTTTTGGGAATTTAATGTCCCATTAATAAAGAAAGTCCGATTATACTGTAGGTAATCATTTGAATATTTTCTTCGGTAGAATACACATTCATTTTGCAAAAGAATATTATCTGTCAAATTGAAAAACAAGATTTCAAGGCTCACTCTGATCCAGTCATTTTTTCCCAATGTTAATTTCCCTATGTGCACCTTACGTGTTTACATACTGTAGAATAAAAGTATATGGTAAAAACGGAATCACGTAAGCCGTGGCCTATACACGTTATCTATTTTTAACGGATCGTCTAACTAGAAAGGAGGCTCTATATAAGCAAAGATAATACATAGAATCCTTTTCATCCTTATTATTATCGCAGCAACATTGTTTTGTGTGCTGTTTTTTACGTGCACCGGATTTAAATAAATCAGCATTTTGTTGAAAAACGGATTCGCAACGAGACGTTTAAAAAGTTTGTTGGACGCCTTCAAAAGCTCGTTTGTTTTGTTTTCTAAATATTAAATAATATTGCAGTTGAAAATAAATTCATCTGAAATATTATATAATAAAATGTGTTGTTAATTGTTTAGCATAATGAGACGAGTTTCGTTTGAACCCCGTCAAGGAAGGCCATAAACCTTTGGGTAGGATGCTGCGGGGGGCGGGTAGACGGCTTGTGTAATGCGTACGTTGTATAACAAATGCTGTTACATGTTACGTACGTAACAACGGGCCAAGGAAATATAAAACTGTGCTTAATCATAAATAAATTGTATTAAAGAATGGGGAGAATAGAAAAGGCTTGCACAAGCGACTCGTCGCCGCAGGAATCTTCGTTTCGTTGTAACTAAACGAGTCTAGTATAAAAAAATTTCAGCCAATTGGGCGACGAGACCATTCCAACTTCCAAAGTGTTAGCATTTGATTATAATAAAGAAAATAAAATTTCTGATATCGTGTGAGGTGAATATTTCCGAAACTATAAAGTTTAGAAAAAAATTGGTTGTCTGTAAAGTCGGTTTACGGACGATAGTTTTACGTGATAACGTACTCCGTAATACATAACCTAAATTTATATAATATTTCGAATCTATGATATTGCATCTTTTGCTTCAAATTTAGGTTAATTTTATTTATTAAAATTACTCACCACCTATAATATAATTATTTTTTTTAACTTTCTTTCTTTCGTATTTATTTTAAGTCTCAAAGATTAATTGTCATAATATTTTGAAAACAATTGTTTCATTGTTTATATAAAATTTCAAAACCTACTTACAATATTTAAGTATTTTCATACGTCAAAAAATTGATTCTTATAATGATAAAATTTGTATGAAAACGATTTTTTCGAGAGATGAGACCTAGCTAAAACGATTTTTTGCCCCCCAAAATCCCTTTTCAGTAAATTTCATCCAAATCGTTAGGGCCGTTTTCGAGAAAAGCACGCACAGGGTCAGGCGGAACGTTACACTTTTTCGTGCATGCAGCCGGTGTTTTATCAATTTATAAGATTGGTGATTCATCAATTTATAAGACGTTATCACGTCAAAAAAATTTTAACGACACTTTCTTGAAAAAATAAATAGAATAATAAGCCGTTATGAAAAGTATACCATTATTATATAAAAAACACCGTTATAGCATATATCTCTTCTGCGCATGCGCTGATTTTCCCCAGAAACAATAGGGCTCTTCATATTTGCATACCAAACATCCTCCCAAAATTTGGATATTCAACAAAAAAAGCAAAGAGTATAATGCAGTGTATATTTATTCTTTAACTAACTTTTCTACCTGATAATTTACTTGGTGAATTGTATTCTACGAATAAATTTCTTCCAGGATTAGTAACTTCTATCTTTAATAATAATATGGGCATTAGTGAATAAAAGAAACCATTGCTCAAAAAACCAAACGCGCATAATTTTACTTCCAACCAAACGTGCCATTAGATGTTTCACATCAAGAGTATTAAATTACTTGACAAATTTTTATCTATATCCCCAAAGTGTTCGTGAATATCAGCTACTTTCACGCGGATAATAAAAAGTATAATATTTTTTAAGCACGTGTCGTTTTGGGTCGGGAGTTTTTTTTATTTGTTAGAAACGTTAGTTCTCGAAAGTGTAAACGAATTGTGAATGAGTGACAGAATAAGAGACGGCACGAGCCGTCACTGAACAAAGGTAGAGGCAGAGCACACGTAACTCCAGTAATATAAGAGTGGAGATTCCATTTTCCACTCTTCAAACATTAAATGAAACACAAACAAACATAATAAAATGAATTTATTTCTCTCTGAGCGACAAAACTTTGCTGTTGTACGAAGGCATAGCAGAGAAGTCTGAAGCTCTCAAAAAGCTGCCGTCATAACCATAGCATCTAACACAGTAACCAGGGTTGTTAAATTTAATAGTTATTGTCATTTTTCTCTCTCTCTCTCTCTCTCTTGTTTAAAATTGTTGCGCCAAATTTAACTTTACGATGAAATTTTTTTTAATATGTAGAAATTTAAAATTGCCTCGGTTCTTTTGAATTTTTCTCAGCGTGAGAAATACAGTTTGATTCTTTTGTGACGCTCTAAAACAGTGATTCCCAAAGTGATTTATTCGACCCCCAGGGGTCGACGACAACTTGCAAAGGGTCCATGTCAGCGGGAAAAAAATTGGAGGTCCATGAAATGAAAATGGGGGTCAACGGTATATAGTGAACCTCCTAACAAAAAAGAAACAAACTAGACATCGTTAACCGAAGATATTTAAGATTAAATCTAACTAAATTTATTATTAAAGCATCAGGTTCATCCCTCACACTAAAAGCATTTATTTTTTTCTTAGTTATTTTATGTAACAGAAAGTAAATTTTAATTTGATTCGTTTAATTTGAATCTAATTAATAAATGTATAAAACTAAACATTTCACACTACATTTCACTACCGTTATAAATTTAAATCGTTCAAAGTGAGTAGCACTATACCGGTTGTCAAAAATACATTTGAAATTAATGAATTTGCAAAAAATCAATATCAGATAAGCAGGGGGTATATCCAAAACCGAAAAACATGGTAAGTGGTCTACGAGACAAAAAAGTTTGGAAACCTTTGCTTTAAAATAACACTAGTTTTTGACGTGTGTAAAGCTAGCCCCCCAACCGAGCAATATTGCTTCCAAAAAAATTATAACCTTTATAATTTAGTTTGTAACTATTTGTACCCGACATTTTTAATTTGCAACCAAACCGTTTGCGAGATATGACCCGTCTCTCAATGAGGGGCTAACTTCACGGTAACTCCCAAAGTTACCAACTTCTACCGAAACAATTTGTAACAAATTAAAATAAGTTACAAATTGTTTGGAAGCAATATTGTTTGGTTGAGGGGCTAACTCAACACGTTAGTTTTTGCGCGTTATTAATCCAATTTTATTTTGCGACAACTTTTTGAGTATGTACTAGAAGCGACGACTTTAAAAAATGGTTCCGATTTTACAGACGATGTCATTTTCATAAAAGACAGTACCTATAGTGACTTCAATTAGTGCCCTAGGCAATGCCGCGAGAACCTGATCCGAAATTAATTAAAGCGTGCCTAACTAGTTTATTTCTGACAGATCTACAAAAGAAAAGAACACCTGATCTTTTTTTATTTTCAAAATATTTCCGAAACCATAAAGTTAAGAAAAAAATGTTTTTAACAAAACTTTCTTGAAAACATAAATAGAATATTAAGCCGTTATGAAAAGTATCCATTATTATATAAATAAATTTCAGCCAATAGGGCGATGGGACCATTCCAACTTCAAAAATGTTGACATAAAATTTCTGATATCGTGTGAGGTGACGCGGGTAATGGCTAGTAGTCAATATGATATTTGCTATTCGTTGCCATAGTTACCTACATAATATGTCCCACGTCATGTAAAAATTAATCAAAGCATGCCGAACTAGTTTATTCCTGACATTTATTTTTTTTATTTTCAAAATATTTTCGAAACTATAGAGTTAGAAAAAAAATTGTTTTACAAAATTTTCTTGAAAAAATAAATAGAATAATAAGCCGTTATGAAAAGTATACAATTATTATGTAAAAAACACCGTTATAGCATATATCTCTTTTGCGCATGCGCCGATTTTCCCTAAAAACAATAGGGCTCTTCATATTTGCATACCAAACATCCTCCCAAAATTTAGTTTCAATCCGCTCCTCCGTTTGACCTGTATCGTGTTCACAGACAAACAAACAGACGCACAGAGTTTTTCTAAAAGTATGTTTTTTGGATTCTGGGGACTTCAAAACGAAAAAAATTGTAAATTTTTGAAAAGTAATTTTTGATCTTAACTAGTACCATTCCCCACTGGTGGGTTGTAATGGTAAAAACCACGGCAATTAAAATGTGACTGCAACTCACAACGAGGATAAACCGTTTGCCTGCCTTGTCTTTGTTATAATTATGTCGTTTATAGTGTGAACTAATCAAGGGTTGGTAACCCTGATCCAGGACGATAATAACGCTTCACGTGGCGACTAACCGGACAGTAGGTAGGCCGTGCGACACGACAACGGTAACGTAGGCGTCCGTGCATGATGCCGTCAGATAGAGACGATGGTGTAGGCGACGTGCCCGCTACTTCACTTCCACCGCATTCACCAACCTAGCCACCGTCGTCGCTCCGTCTTCGCTCGTCTCGCGGATGTTTAACCGCTCCCCGAACCGACAATGGCACCGCCGGCAAACTTTTATTATATATATTCTTGAATATGGAACTTTCAATGTTGTATACAGGACCGTATCTAGATAAGAATATCGTTTATTAAAAACACGGAATGACAATTCCAAACCGACGTAAAGACGATAAAAACAAGTGACAGTTTGTGCTTGACGTCATAAAGTCATGAATTGTAGTTACATGAGATTTTACGGCTAGTTTTACGACATGTTAGAAGATTGAAACACAGATATTTAAACACAGCGACGTATTGTTCATATTTGATACACGAAAGTACGTGCCTGATAAAAACAGTTCGAAGGCTGTAACAAATGAATATCATAGTAGAATCTTTGCTTATAGAATTTTTCTAGTAAACCAACTGTTGGTACAGAGTTTTGTTGATATAGTAGCTACGGAAATCATTAATGCATTTTAAGTGGAACGATTTTATGTAATAAATTAATTATTTCCACCAGTTTGATCAACTTGAATTTAAAAGGAAGTATGTCTAGAAATGAAAAAAATGGGTTTATTTGGTGGCTATGAAAATCATTAATTCATTACAGCAAAATCGTTCTTTTTCGATGTATGTTGCATTTTAAGTGGAACGATTTTTTGTAATGCATTAATTATTTCCACCAGTTTGATCAACTTGAATTTAAAAGGAAGTAGGTCTAGAAATGAAAAATATAGGTTTATTTGGTGGCTATGGAAATCATTAATGCATTACAGCAAAATCGTTCTTTTTCGGTGTATGTTGCATTTTAAGTGGAACGATTTTATGTAATGCATTAATAATTTCCACCAGTTTGATCAACTTGAATTTAAAAGAAAGTAGGTCTAGAAATGAAAAAGAAACAATGTAGGATTAAATGTGATTGTGAATTTCATCAATAAATAAAATTATCGACCAATTTTTCAGACAAATATATTAACAAAAAATATAAAAATTAATATATTAACGTTTTGGTCCGGATTTGGACCTTCTTCAGAACTGATCTAAAAAATATAAAAAATTAATTAATAATTAGATTCTAATAATGTAGGTATTAATTTTTATATTTTTTGTTAATATACATATTTGTCTGAAAAATTGGTCGATAATTTTATTTATTGAAGAGTTCTAATCAGACGTTAATCAAAGATTTGAACAGTGAATTTCAATAAAGACGCAACAAAAACTAAGTTTGTTTATTTGGTAGCTATGAAAATCATTAAGCGTTAAAGAAAATAGTTCCCTTTCGGTGTATGTTGCATTTTAAGTAGCACGATTTTTTGTAATGCTATAATGATTTCCATAGCTAGAATATCAACAAAACTCATGTATATAGTGCGTCTTTTATTAAATTCACTGTATTGATATACTAGAAAAATTCTATACGGTATTCTATAAGCAATCACGAAACCCAGCGCCTCAATACGTTTGAAACCTAGCAACCACATCTAGCAAGGAACTAGCGACCTTAAGTTTTGGTATAGAAAAATATTTCCGCAATATACAAGAATTCTTTTTCTTTGACTGCCACCAATGACATAATATTACTATCGACCCGCGACTCAAGTGAGTTTAACACCCCTAAAACAATTTTAATTTAAAATGCATTTTTCGACCAGAGATATTTTTATCTTTGTTTTGATTTAATCAAAATTTACTCTGTTTTATTTTTATAAAAACAAGCTTTATACAGTTGATTCTTCATAAACGCGGAAGAAATGATTCTAGATAAATGTACAGTGGATTTCATTTATAACGACCTCGGTTCTAAATACTTTTCGATTATAGCGACATGACAAGAATCCCTTGAATTTAAAGTATACTTTTCTTTCTATATAGCGACGCACTTATGTGGCCTCTTCATCGTCGCTATAACCGAAATCCACTGTATTTTCAGAAATAAATATTAGTCATTGTTCTGAAAGACAATGTAAACCTTTTAGATCGTAATGTGAGCTGTGGACTAAATGAGCAATAAATCATGCAACAGCTATAGAGTATAATTTCATGTGGACGCCAGATGTGGTTTTCGTCGCGCCCCCTACCATATCGTTTATCAAGAAGGTTTGCGGTTTATAACAATAATAACAAGGCAGTTAAATCCCAATCTTTTGCCCGCTAGCGGCGCTGGTAGTCTTCGCGGAAGTAAACGTCGAATACTACATTTTTTTTTACTTTTTTCGAAATAATTATACTCAATACGTTTTTTCAGTGAATCAGCATAAACACTATAGTATCTCCTTAACTGGGTATAAAAATTTTCATAATTAAGGGTTTCGTTTAATTGTTATTACAGTTATTTTAAAAATGCTCTTTTGCATTCTAATTTATAAAGCTGAAGAGTTTGTTTGTTTGGTTAAACGCGCTAATCTCAGGAACTACTGGTTCGATTTGAATTTTTTTTTGTTTGATAGTCTATTTATCGAGGAAGGCTATATAATATCATGCTACGACCAATAGGAGCAGAGCATCAATGAAAAATGTTGCAAAATGTAACTCAAAATTTGTCCGTTCGACAAAAACTTTTGAACGGTAACTCCGATCATCATGAAATTTGTACACAACATTCATCTCGGTAAACTAAGACGAATGTGCGTAGTCATGCCCCCCCCACATTCGTTCCTTTGCACCCGGGTGAAACCGGGCGGGACCGCTAGTGTTTATATAAGAACATGAAAAAATGCGGACGGTAGACGATGCTGCCGTCAAGCATACAGCGAACACATAAAATAATGTGCAACTATTTAGGTACGTAAGCCTTGCGTATACAAAATTAGACGCTAATAACCTGAGTTGTTGAGCGCCCATAACCCTACAATTTTTTTCTCGCGGATACTCAACTAATAGCCTGTTTTATAACCATTTTATTTTCATAATATAAAACCGTTTCACATACGACAATAGTTCCGGGTTTATTGTACGTATAATAAAAAATGTTACCTATATTTATGTCATTTATAATACAAAGATTTTTACTTCAATTTTATTAAATTTATAAAAGAAAACATATTTTCAAAGCTTTTATACGACATAATAGAATGCATACATCACGAGTAACAATAGTTTTTATATTAGCCTAGAAAATAAATTTCCATTTATAAATACGACTAAATTTTTAAGAAAGGCTGTTACAGTGTTACATTGATTGAACCTACGTTAATCTAAATATACATTCCTCGATAAATGGGCTATCCAACAATTTTTTTTTTTTAATTCGATCTAGTAGTTCCTAAGATTAGCGCGTTCAAACAAACAAACAAACAAGCTCTTCAGCTTTATATATTAGTATAGAAATACATACGCCGTAATTGTTTCCTTAAGGAGGTTGAGCCGTTTTACGAAGATAATAAAAAAATCTGAAATAAAGTTTTTTTAATAGATTTTTATGACAAAATTTTATGTAAAAAATCCAAAATTATTTATAAAGTTAAAAATTAAAATGTAGTCTTATGGAAAATATGTCAACCTAGCATGCAAACGGTACATTTTAATTTTTTGCAAATAACCAAATAATGTCAGCAGTTCTGAAAACTAACTATGTAAAGCATCGATGTATTACGCATATTTTAATATTTTTTCCAATTTAATTAGGAGACTTTTAATAAAAAAAAAATTATTAAACCTTAGCACTTTTCGATTATGGACTTTTATTCTTGACAATTTTAACGATTTTAACTGAATTTTCAACTTTTTAATGATTTAATTTTAATTTTTATTACTTCTAATTTCTTTTTTTTAATTATTTACTGCAAAAAATATGTAAAATACAGATATTTACATAAATTTATTTTTTCTAACCTAACTTTGTACAAAAAATTCAAAAGTTAGTCCATTAAGTAAAATACTGAAATAATTAATTAATATTAAAAAAAATTATTTATTTATGCCTTTATGACAATAATTTATTGGTATCATCGACTTATAACATTTTGTAAAAATTTATTTTGGAAAAGTTCCCATTTAGAATTCGACATACTTTTGATTGGGACTGTAACGCATCAACCTCCTTAAAACGTCGAGTATTACTGTTTCCTGTATCGCCTGCAAATGATCCGTAGACGTTTGGGTTTTTTCGTTCCCTTTTCGACGAGTTAACAGACGTTTTCACGTAAACCTTCTTACATACCTTCTTTAAGCTTAGTGTAGACTGTAGACGGATAGCAATATAGGTCCATAAAGCTAGCCAACTACAGATTGTGTAAGCAAAGATGCATAAGGTGATATTTGCATGACGTGCATACGATACCACACCAATGTTACCAACGTGAGAGCATTGTGGATTGAGTGAAGACAGGGGAGACCGGGGGCACTCTGCCCCACAAATGATTGTCGAGCACCCGGTGCTATGTGCATGTGTAATTGTTGTTGGAAGACGGTCGAAGTAGGATGGAAGAGGGTGCAAGGAGTACAGCGAGACTATTGTCTACTGTGTACTACTGTACAAGGACGTGTGTTTACAATGGACGTGTCAGTCTTAATGAGGATAACAGAGACAGAGATAGATCGAGTTGTTTACCTCTTCTTCCTGTCATATTGAAAATGTCGCTTCCTTTTTTTGTTGACTAATTACACACTTTTTTTCAAACTTATTGTTTCCACGAAACTTTGTAGACTCGATATAAAGTTCTTGTAATTTAATTTTGAACTGTAAATGGTTTGTAAAAAAATATTTAATCAATAAATTGGAAAAGCGAAGGTGTGGCTTTTCCACAAAAAGAAAGTTACTTGTATAGCGGTTTGCTGGACAGCAGTATTACAATTTTTTTATTGAACTAGTGGCCAGGTTCGACTTCATCCGATTTTGTAGATTACCTATTAAATATAAACGAATTTTTCAATAAAAAAATTATCGACCAATTTTTCAGACAAATATATTAACAAAAAATATAATTAAAAAATCTATCACGAATTTCATTAAAAATAAATAGAAACTAAATATTAATTACTTTTTATATTTTCAGATCAGTTCTGAAGAAGATCCAAATCCGGATCGAAACATTAATGTATTAATTATATTATTTTGTTAATATATTTGTCTGAAAAATTGGTCGATAATTTTATTTACTGAAGAGTTCTAATCAGACGTTAATCAAAGATTGAATAGACGAATTTTGCTGCATTTGACTTTTTTTAATCTATATAAATCAATTTCCGTACATGAGTCTCGCAACAAATTGAAAGTGGCTCGACCGATTTGATTTTTTTTTTTGTTTTGTTAGCCTCTATTACTGGGGTGATTTAAGAAAAAAAATAGGAAAAACATAAAGGAAAAATCGAAAAAATCGATGATTTTGTATATTTTCGTGACAGTTCGAATAAGATTTTTGTAGAAAGAAATACTGAAAAAGTTGCGTGGAATACGGTGGAGCCGAAGGCTCTACTACTGTTGTCAATGCATTGTTTCATCTCAAACCCGCGGGTATAATGGCTATTATTAATAAATATATGACAACGCTCTGCAAATACGGCTATTATTCTATAATAATTTTTGCCACCACGTCGAAGAATAGTTTTACAGGCAATCTACAAATCCGGGCGAAGCCGGATCGGGCCACAAGTAAGTCATTAAAAATAAAAAATTATTGAATTAAAAAATATTCGGAGATGCTGGGAATCGAAAGTTTCAATCAAAAAATACATCAAGCAAAAATAATTAGGTTAAACATTTTTTAAAAGATACAATACTGACTCAAAAATTACTTTTTAATTACTTTTTACGTTTTCGTAGGGTCGGAAGAGCCTTTAACGTCGTATTGCATTTGGTTTAAAGATTTTATATTTGAGCAAAGCCTATACAAAACAACTTCAGTGTGACCTAAGACAAGTTCTCCTGTAATGTATTGTTAGTCTATTCAGTTTGAGGTTCACACAATTTTACCGGCGCGCTAACTTTCCTGAAGTAAATTTATTTTTAGAATAAATTAAACCTTCATCTATTCTTCCGTACAGCATTCAGAGAACAACGTAAAATAGCGGTACTCAAACTGTTGGTCCGTCAAATTCTGATTTTCAGTTTCAAACTTTGCGTGTATTTATTTTTTTAGTATTGCGTTTATGTTATGTTAATGTATTCATTTTTGAGGTCTCCTGAATCCAAAAAAATATTTTTGGAAAAACTGTGCGTCTGTTAGTCCGTTAGTCTGTTAATCTGTGAGCACGATACAGGTCAAACGGATGAACGGAATGAAACCAAATTTTGGAAGATGTTTGATACGGAAATATGAAGAACCCTCTTATTTTTGGGGAAAATCGAGGCATGCGCAGAAAAGATATATGCTATAACAGTGTATTTTTTTTATATAATAATGGTATACTTTTCATAACGGCTTATTATTCTATTTATTTTTGCACGAAAGTTTCGTTAAAAAATCTTTTCTAAGCTTTATAGTTTCGGAAATATTTTGAAAATAAAAAAAAATCAGCTATCTTCTGTTTTGTAGATCTGTCAGAAATAAACTAGTTTTTCTTTGATTAATTTTTACATGACATATGGAACAAATTGTGAACAAATTATGGAACAAAATATCACTAAATACTAGCGATTACCCGCGTCCACTCACAAAATTTCAGAAAGTTTATTTTCTTTATTACACTATATCAAATGTCAATATTTTTGAAGTTGGAATGGTCCCATCGCCCAATTGGCTAGAATTTTTTATGGTTTTTAGACTAGCGATGAACACTTAAATGACTATATACTATAATAATAATAATGCGTTTAACGTCCGTTTCTCGACTTTATGTTATAACAGCCGCCATTCGCACTATTACTATTTTCCATCTACCACATACCTCCCGTTCTACATTTATTCTACATTTTCCAACTTCTACTAATTACTTATTATCAGTGGGCGAATTAAGGAATTTTAGAATATTAGGATAAGGTAGCTGAGTAGCTTGACAGGTAATCAGCCATGGTCTTGAATAAGGTACCATCTCCCTATTTATCTGGAATTATTGAGGGAAACCATGGAAAACTTCAACAAGTTGGTCAGTACCGGAATTACCGTTTCTCGGTGAGAGGCAGCAGGAAAATGTTCCAGCCACACATCTGTCCCCGTCGGGATTCGAACCCGGTACCTCCCGAATGCGAGTCTCATCACTACGTCCGACCCCAAATTCGTTTGTTCGCTGAAATGACACTTCTTCTCTAAACGATGCCAATCTGCCTACTACTAAAAATTTTTTAATATTCGTACAGACAGATAAACTTTAATACGGTATTCTTTGAGCGCACAGCTTCGACTTCCGCAAACAAAACATTTTGGCGACCGCTGAGGCGAGTGCAAGTTGCGGCCGTCGCAAGATACAAGTTTAAATTAATAATCCATTAACAGTGTAATGATTGTGTGTTGTAAGACATGTAATTGGTTGCAAATACCCTCCAGTCATCTGGTTAAATCCTTGCACTCGCCTCGCCATTATTCTGTGAGCTATATTCTGCTGTCAGAGCTATACTAGATCCGTGACAGAAAAACAAAACAACGTATGTGGGTTTTCTTGCCTTTTTTTATCCTTTATTTGTAAGTATTAATTATTATGCAACTCTGTATTTACTATCAGTAACTTGTACTTCAAACAACATTTTTTTTTTCATACCTCGATCGAAAGTACATACTTCCGGCATCAATTGTAATGCAGAAAGTCTAACATTTACGCATTGGTGGGAATTACACGCACTGATGCGGGAAGTACGTTCGTTCGAGCGGCAGTAAAAAAAAAATAACCGATCAACTGTTATTTAGATGTCGTTTCCATAGCAACCCTATTACATTTTAGCTAATAGTCGCGAACAGCTGTCATTCGTTTTTTTACGTATAACCTCAAAGTTGCTTGCTTGAAATTTATCTGTGTTTTTATGTAATTAATTAATGTATTTAATAAGCGTACTTACGACCGAGGTATGAAGAAGAAAAATAGTATACACCACACTGGGCGAAAGTTTTATATACTTGCACTGCACGTTATGATGACTTCGGGTTAGCCGTGCGGTCTAAAGCACGGGTCTTCGCTGACGTCAACTCTCGGAATCACGGGTCGTGGTTTCTAATCCTGTCCACGCCGAAAAAAAAATTTTTTTTTCGGAAAAATTTTTGACAATAAATCGAACTAAAAAGTAAAAAATATTTTTTTTAAATAAGCTTAAAACAATAATGAATAAAAAATACTAGTATTATTGTGAAAAAAGCGTGGGGCGCTTTGTTCCACATTTTCGTACATCGAGCGCCTCACGCTTTTTTCACAATAATACTAGTATTTTTTATTCATTATTGTTTTAAGCTTATTTTAAAAAAATATTTTTTACTTTTTAGTTCGATATAAAGCGTGTTTTTTAGTTTTTTTTTTTAAACTATATTTATTTCTCTATAAATTAATATAAATTTGTCATAAGATTACATAAGGATAAAACTAGCCTAAAAGTTTCGTCGGGAGTTGCACGTGTTAATTGTCAGTTTGATTTAGTTTTCCTGTAATCCTGTTCCAAGGATTCGTAAAACGAATACTAATGAACGGACCCTGTATATACGCATCGACGAGTTCAAGACATAACAGTGTAACTGAGGATTATGTGAGATAAAAGACCTTGGGACAGAGGCCGGTTGATACAGTAACGCACATTTACCGGGCCGCTAAATTAAACTCAACGATTTAACGCTCCAATACACAGGCGAACTGTACAGGCTGGCTCAGAAAACGTTTGCTATTTTCCGTATCATAAACGCAAATACTAACAGTATTGCAAAATTTCTGGCACTTTATAAAGAGCTAATATTTTTTATATACCTACATGAATGTTAAAAAAAAATGTCATGCAACTAAATTAACCAGCGACCAAGTCTGTGGTCGAAATTCGATTTTTTACAGTGTATGAACGTAAACAATGAATAGTTTTTACAGTCTAAGAACGTATGTTTAATTTAATGTATTTGTAACATACATATAAAATTCTCGTGTCACAATTTTGGCCGCGCTAATCTCCGAAACCAATGAACCGATTATAATGAAAATTTGTAAATGTGTCTTGTTTGGTGCAACTTACGTTATAGGATAGTTTCTATTAAATATTTTGTACAAAATTACGGCGTTTTCTCAAAAAAACTGTTTTAGTAACATGTAACGACGTCTGATAGAATTTGCTCAAAGCTATGAGTTCAGAAGCAAACAAAAAAAAAACTATTTTAGTACTATGTAGCGACATCTGTTAGAATTCGCTCAAAGCTATTAATTCAGAAGTAAATCTGGTAGAACATGCTCAAAGCTATTAGTTCAGATGCCGGGCCGCAAACGAAATACATTTTGCAGAATTATATCTATTGCACCCGGGTAAAACCGGGACGAGCGGCTATTGCATTATATATAAAACAAACTCTAAACCCATTATTAGTTCAGAAGCAAATCTGTTAGAATTCGCTCAATGCTATCAATTCAGAAGTAAATCTGGTAGAATTTGCTCAAAGCTATTAGTTCAGATGTCGGGCCGCAAACGAAATACATTTTGCAGAATTATATCTATCGCACCCGGGTGAAACCGGGACGGACCGCTAGGTAATTATTAAAAAAAAAAACAATTCACATAAATACATAAATTTTATCTTTCTCGAGTCCTTCTCCGTATGAACTCCTCCGTGCGCGCAAGGAATGGTTAATCTTAATCAGATACCAATTCTGGCACATTTTGGATCGTCTATATATTGCTATGTAGGTATCTTCTACAGATATGAATAATAATAGACTGAAAGCAAGCCACCTATAACTTTGTTATATCCTATTGTAAAATCAGTTATGGAATGTAACCGAACTCTACTGAATGGAGAACGGTCAATGAAATCTCTGAAAGACCTGAAGAAACTAATAAAACTTTTTTTTTCCAAATTTCCAGTCGAATGCAGCGCTATGAACATTTTTACAGTTTTTAGGCGCGACCCAAGCTTTAGCTGGAAGCGCCTATACTTATAAATGCATGTAGTTATGTTTTGAATGAATATCGTATGAAAAAAAAATTTTTTACATAAATAGCATAAATATTGTTTAAGGGGATAGGGCTAGTCAAGATTTTGAAAAAAATGATTTCTTTTTTTTGCATTTTCTTGTAGTATGATGTTTAGAAAATGTTCCCTAAAATTTTTAAGTGAATTGGGTGAATAGTTTCCGAGATAATTATTATATGTCCCAGGATTAGATGACTCGATGTATAGGCAAAACTAAAACTTTAAACGCGTTTTTCTCGAAACTATGTTTTCGAAGTCGGTGACCACTGAAATTCAAGAACCACTCGATGGATTTAAATGAAATTTTTATAACTTATTGAAAGCAAAAAAAACTAGGACTTGATTGAAGGATTTTTGTTTTTGTTGAAAACTTCGACTTTTATAACAATCTATCCTTGCAAATTCGGGTGTAAGCTTTTAGAAGCCGCCATTTTATTAATTAAAAAAAAAAGAAAATATTCGATTAAGTCTTAGATTTACTATTAAACTAAAGACTTTTTTTTTGTTTTATTGATTTTGGACGAACCACCACAAATGATGGTCACCGCAAAGCATTACCTACTTGTGAGAGGGGTCCAACAGAATATGGCTATAACTTCGTCAAAAAAAAAATTTTTTTTAATTTAGTGAAGTCAAGTTGAAATATTATTAGCTTTATAAGATAAATTAAATTTTGTCGAAAAAAAAATATTAAAAAATTTTTCATGCCTCTGACTACCTCTAGCCCCTTAAACAATATAATTATATAAATAGTTCGTTCCCCTCCCTAAAATGTTTCTGATTTTCAATAATATATAAAAACAAGATTTAAAAAAAAAATCATCAAAATCGGAGCTGTTCTTGCGAAGTTCGAAGTAAAAGGCTCCATTGACGCGACTACTATGCGAACCTCACGTTCTTTTGGGAAAGCATTTCTAACTCCACAAATTCGCAACTGTTTTTTGGAACACGCTGTATAATGCGGACTTTTTTACTGACGTTAATATCAAATCCCTATTTCTTGTCACACCTCGTATAGACTTTTTTTGTGACTCGAATATGAGTCAGAGCAATAAATGATTTCAACATCACATTTTATTATTATTAATTTAATATCCTGTGTTAAAATGGCAAATGAATTTAACGTGGCAAATGTTGTACAAATTGCTTTTTGATACGACTGGCTGTGGTGGCGTATGGATGTACAAAGTGCATGATTACCTACGCTCCACACATGTGGAATATTATTACTAGCCAATGGCGTTCGTTTCCAATTTTAGGGTCACATAGTTTTAATAATTATATTATTCGCTGAGCGCTTGAGGAGAGCGCCGTCTATCGTCCCAAGCTCTGTTAAACACCATGTCAAATGAACATTGTTCAAAAAAATTGCAATCATATATATTAATACGCTAAGGTTAAACATGTTTGCCTCCCTTTTTAGAAAAAAACTCACAATTTCTCCACATAAATTATATATCATTTTACAGATAATTGCTTGCTCTACTGACATCGACAACTAAAAAATGTATTATTGCTTTTGTTTTTGTAAATTATTTAAAATACAGCAAACGCTGAACAACGTCTGCCATCTGACGGTTTTAATTTTGAAACAACGTCAACACTTCGATCTGTCATCTGACCTTCATATTGTAATACATAAGATACAATCCTGCATACTGCCATCTGACGACTATAATTTTGAAACAGCGAGCAACGCTGAACAACGTCACAGTAATGCTGCATGATGCCATCTGACGGCTTAGCTCTATATGACAATTTTAGTAAAATATTTCTTCGATCTGTCATCTGAGCTTCATATTGTAATACAACAAAAAGAAGAACGTTATAAGCAGTGTGCAAAATTAGAAACGAATTGAATACCTGCAATCATATTTAAAAAATAAATTTGTAAAGTGATAATTATTATACTTATTTAGTGCGAATAATTCGCACAGGTCACACTAGTAATAATTAATAGGTTTAACGTTCGTTTTTCGACTTTCCATTCGCACCATTACTATTTTCCATCTATCACACTTCCCGTTATTTTCTACATCTTTAAACTTCCACTTAACTAATAGCAGTGGGCGGAATGAAGGAACTTTAGAACATTAGGATAAGGTAGGAAAATTTTGAGCGCACGAGTTTGAGAGGTAATCGGCCATGGCCTTGAATAAGGAATCATCTCGATATTTATCTGGAATTATTGAAATGTACCTAGTAATGCATGGGGCGGATGGCGTCTGTTATATTTTATAAGAGTTATTCAGTTGTCTAACCGTTCACTGCCGCCTCTGATGAGTTACTGATTTAACGACTGGTAAATGGGATTATGAAATCGTAAATCAACCACTCGCGTTAACTGTGGTTTCATATCGATACAGAATTATTGCAAAAACCACCACGAACTGAGTTTAGATATCTTTACAAGGAGAAACAAAGCATTCGCGGTGTATAACGTAGTAGTAAGAGCTCTAGACTCGCATCCGGGAGGTACCGGGTTCGTATCCCGGCGGGGGCAGATGTGGCTGGGGACTTTTTCCAGCTGCCTCTCGCCGAGAACGGTAATACCTGTACCGGGTTGTCTTGTTGAGGTTTTCCATGGTTTCCCTCAATAATTCTAGATAAATATCGAGGTGGTTCCATATTCAAGGCCATGGCCAAACTCCTATGCTCAAAAATCGTCTACCTTATCTTGATGTCCTAAAATTCCTTCATTCGCCCATTGCTATTAATTAAGTGGAAGTTTAAAAATGTAGAAAATAACGGGAAGTGTGATACATGGAAAAATAGTAATGGTGCGAATAGCGTTTGTTACCTATGACATGAAGTCGAGAAACGGACGTTAAACGCATTATTATTATTATTATATTCAAAAAACAAAAATATTTTAACGTTTGTGGTTTCGTATCACTGCACCTAACTTGACATTTTATTTTTCAATTAGGATGCTCACAAATCTTTAAAAAAAACTATCTTTTAATAATTAAACAATTCAACTGAAAAATTTAGTTTATAATATTCGAAATACTTCTCCACTTCGGGCGACTCTAAGCTTAAGCCTCTTAAGTTCGAATTCGCGAATGAAAGTGCGGCTCTCTTTTCTTTTTTTATCGATTTCGTTTCTTTATGAAGACTCTATTTAGTATGATTACTGTTTTAATTTCTTTTTTGAGCGAGCGAGTAAATTGGAAATAAATTGAAAAAAGAAGCGTCAACTAAAATTTAAGGAGTGAGTCATACACTTATACTTTACAATGTAATACAAGCTGCATAGTTAATATGCATGGAACGAGTACTATGTTTTACATTATTTCATTGCCTTGCCGCTCCATTTGTGCTAAACGTACTGACCCCTTAAATTTTGGTACCTTACTATAATGAATTTTTGTACTTTATTGATGTGCCCAAGACTATATAAAAACTATTTGACCTTGAGTCGTGGGTTGAATAAACTTAAAGACTAATCAAGGGCGAAGATATGGGGGGTAAAGGGGGTAATTACCGTCCCCAGAATCATAAAAATAAAAAAAAATAACACTGAAAATAAACGAATACCTGCAGGCTAAAAAATAAAATTTGGAAATACTTTTTGAAAAAGAATTTTTAAAATTAGTTTGGGAATTAATATTTTGCTTGACACCTTTCTTCGTGAGTATTCTATTGCTTTACCCCTCCCCCCCTCCATAAAAAATATCTACGCCCTTGCGACATCAAAATCGGTTCAGTGGTTTATAATATAAATGTATAATAGTACTTCACCGTTTTTTTTTTTTGCTCAATTTTTCTAATATTAAAATAGTGGCTTTGTGAATTGTAAAAGAATTGTTAGAGGACAATAGGTATGTGTTGTACTTGTTTTGTGCCACTCTATATATTTGTAAAGGGGTTACATATTGTGTTTATTTTTATGTGCAAGCGATACACTATTTTAATTGAACTGATATCATTACAGATATTTACTGCTTTATTCGCTATTGGTGAAAAAAGCCTTTTCAAATCCCGGCCAATTTTAATTTTGTGTCCAATGTAGCGTTTATATGTAAATACATACGCCAACGTATGTTATAAAGGTACACCGTACTCACTCACTGACTTTCGAAAATAGATTTTAACATGAACACGATGAATTCTAATTATCTCCAAGACTCCAAAGCGGTCACTCTTGGCGAATAGAAGTCAATATCTTTTCTGTAGGAATTTGCCTAGGCTACAAATTTGGCAATTATGATTTTTTCTATAAAAGTGATATTTAACGAGATATTCACGAAAAACCGTTTTTTTTTTATTTTAACGGCACTCAGATCATCGGACTTTTGACATTTCATTTAGACACAAGGTTCTTACTTAAATCTAGATTCTAGGAATTTTTTCGAAGGGCAATGTTTAATCTATGCTGTGATTCGTAGGTCTCAGAGACAAATCTCATAGACGACAAGGTTGCCAACTCCTAAAAATCTTTCCCCCAACCACAAGTTGAAAATCCCCTAAAAAAATAATTTACCTAATTACTTTGATTTTTTTTTTCTATCAATTTATATTAATAATTTAAGAATAGTGAATACCTTCGTCAAAACAGTAAACTTTGTTGAAGATAAGTTAACAATAAATAAAAAATGATTGTTCTACAGTTCCAATAATCGAAATTCATTGTTAACTTATCGTCAACAAAGTTATTCGCTTTGACGACTTGAAAGAAACCGAGCATCACGTCATGATGTTATTATAATACTACATAATTATATTTTAGGACTTAGGTTACTACTTAGTAAACAGATATTTAACAAATAAGTAACAATGAGTCGGTTTTGTAATTAATCTAATGCCTGATAGAAACATTTTAAGTTTTTTTTTTGTGTCCCAAAAATTACCCCTTAAATATTAGGGCCCTAAAAAAATCCCATTCTACAATTTATCCCCACAAATTTAGGGGGTAAACCCCCAAGTTGGCAACCCTGATACGCGACTATTATCTGACAACCTAGCTGTTTACGATGGTTTTAATTTCGTTTGCAGACGGCAAGTTAAACGCATTATGACTTTTCAACATGTTACTGTATGTTAAAGCAGTAAACAAATTTTAATTAAAATTTAAGTATTTAAATACTTCAAAATTAATGATTCGAAATATAAACGGAAAAACAGGACGATTCCCAATAATGTCTGAAATAATAATGCCTTTACAATATCAAGCGTGTAATAATTTATATTTTCCCGCCATAGAAAGCAAGAACGATGTTTCGATTTCCGTTTTATCGACAAACTAACGGCCCGGTCTGGCGTCGCCCGAATTTGTAGATTGCCACCGTTTTTTCGTTGACTTACGTTGTAAAGTTGGTCTCCACTAAAACTTCTAAAAGTGCTTTTATTTTAACGCGATAATATATACAAATCTTTGATTAACGTCTGATTAGAAATCTTCAATAAATAAAATTATCGACCAATTTTTCAGACAAATATATTAACAAAAAATAGTAATTAATACATTAACGTTTCGGTCCGGATTTAGATCTTCTTCAGAACTGATCTAAAAAATATAAAAATTGATTAATAATTAATTAGTTTCTAATTGATATTCAAAATTGAAAAAATAATAACAAATAATTTTTAATAAGTAGTCATGGATATGATTGTACGTAGGTATACCTAAAAAGAAAGAAAAAATTCATTAAAAACAAAAATTATTTCAAAATAATATTATACATATTACTTAAATTTTCCGTATCTAATTGAGCATTGAGAGAGTTTTCATTTGATTTTATATATAACATTTCTGAAATATTTTTTAAAGATAGGTATTTGTTTCATTATCTAAAATTTTTATACTATCCCAATTAATTTTGTGGTCGTGTTCAAATTTGTGTTTAGTTATAACGTTCTGTTTATCCGGGAGTAATTTATGGTTATTTTGGTGCTCTTTTATTCTTTTTTTAAGAGCTCTTTTAGTTTGTCCAATATTACTATGAACGACTCGCTCAGGAGCGACACATCACTACTTGAGAGCAGTATTATTTTTGGATATCGATTTTAATTATGTTCCTCTTCATTGCAACTAAAATAACTTGTGTAATAACTTGTTCATTTCCGGGATAAATCTTCGTGTCATTTCCTGTAATCTCCTTCCCAATCAGTTATAAATACAGGAAAACGGTAACCGTGTCGTACGCCCATTAAGACGTCTCTCGAACGGAATAGAAATGTAAGAAGTTGACTCGAATACGGCATTTAAAAGAAAATCTGAGCATTTAGCTTTAGTTTTTCATCAGTAAGGAATGGTAAATGTGTTTTGCTTGATCCAATCTAGACTATAGGATAGTTTTTATTAAGTATTTTGTACAAAATTACGATGTTTTCTAAAAAAAAAACTGTTTTAGTAACATGCAGCGACATCTGATAGAATTTACTCATAGCTATTAGTTCAGAAGCAAACAAAAAAAACTGTTTTAGTACCCTGCGACATCTGATAGATTTCGCTCAAAACTATAAGTTCAGAAACAAATCTGGTAGAGTTTGCTGAAAGCTAATTAGTTCAGACGCCGGGCCACAAACGAAATACATTATATCTATCGCACCCGGGTGAAACCGGGGACGGACCGCTAGGTAATTATTTAAAAAAAAAAACAATTCACATACTGCATTTCTACTTTACGAGAATGACAAAACAGTCGAGGAAAAAATTCAGTCAGGATTTCGTTGTGGTCACCTTGAATCGGTTAATTAATTAAATTTTTTTTTGATACCTTAAAATACTAAAATTGAATCTGAACGCATCAGGCGCAGTTTATATTTTTCTGATTTTTCATTTAATTGACATTTCCTTTCATGTATAATACGAGAGAAAGGCCATCAACCTTTAAAAATGCTTTGTTTTCATATATTAAAAAAAACCTCTTTGATAATTTAAGCATCGGGGCTTATGTTATGAATTTTATAATTAAATTATATCAAAAAAACTTGCTAATTTTTTTCCAGCATAATATCGCTTAAATATCTGGTCACAAAGTCAATTTAGTTATGTCAGATTTTTGGTAAGCTTAAGTGAATTGGTCTCCACGAAAAGGGCTTTTATTTTAATATAGGTTCTTATAGGCAAAATAGCTTTACTTCACAAAGGTTAGTCTATTTACACTATAACATTCAGGTTTGAATCATTCTCCCATAAGAAAATGCAATCTGCATATATAGCATTATTTTCACGCAGACAAGCAGTTTTTACATGCTACACGACAATTAGGGGCAAATGGGTTCTTATAGGCAAAATAGCTTTGGTTCATAATGGTTAGTCTATTTACACTATAACATTCAGGTTTGGATCATTCTCCCATAAGAAAATGCAATCTGCATATACTTACAGCATTATTTTCACGCAGACAAGCAGTTTTTACATGCTACACGACTATTAGGGGCAAATGGGTTCTTATAGGCAAAATAGCTTTATTTCACAAAGGTAAGTCTATTTGCACTATAACATTCAGGTCTGGATCATTCTTTATAATATATAGCTTATGTACATCCTGAGGGTATATTCTGAATATTGATGGAAAAAATTTTGAAATCGAATGAGTAGTTTCGGAGATTACCTCCTACATCCAAACTTACAAACTTTACCTCTTTATATTATAATATTGAAAGACTGGATAGGCCAGTAAAATGACGAACTCAGTTTCCTATAATTCGAAAGTTAGAAGAACTCGGGAGCGGATAAGGAGACAGTTTTGGTCCGATTTTTAAAAATCAATAAAAAATAGAAAAATTCAAATATTTGATAATTTTTCGTATTTTTTAAATGTTGGGTGTTTTTTTAACTCTTTTTTAACAAATTCCAGTTATCGCGCTAAGGTGCAATTTTGACAGATTGTGTATCATACTTATAAAAATGTTCCCTCAAATTTGCACCCTTTTTCGATTTTGTAGAAATGTTTAGGGTCAAATCATCTACATTTTACTGGCCCATGAGTATGATACGTATATACGCTAGGAAAGTATCTTTGACACGCGACCTTCGCGCCATCTCGTGTTTGATTTTTTCAAAAGTGGTTCACCCAAAACTTACAAACACATGGAAACCAGCGTTATTATTAATTATAAAAAAATATTTACGCAAAATCAGTAAAAAAACTACATAAATGATATACCTACATTTTCAATTTCTAAATTTTTTAAATCTTATTTTTGTTAACAAAATAACATTTATGATATTTTTCATGTATTTAATAATGATTACAGACGTAAAATAAAATTTAATTACCCTTGACGACGTACTGCTGCAGTCCATTTTTTCCTCTCTAATTCAAAAGAAAATTCAGGAAAACGGTGGAATTGTAATTCTGGATGTTTAGTTGGTGTATCTTTACAATCAACAACACAGCACTTCTGATTTGATAGCTTTTCCCCCCATTTTATTCGACAATTAATCCTTATTATAATGCGCGTATAACATACCGCTCGGTTACCGGGCGGTCACAGTATATCGCTATTATTGTCGTACAGAAGTACTATATGGGTGATACGAAAATTTGGTAAGACGAAAGTCACGTGGTCACGAACTATAAAACTCGAAAAGTGGCCTTTTATACAAGGCGTTATATGGGAGAGAGGCAAAATCAATGTATAAGAATCTGTTAGAGATGTGCGGAATTTAGCACAGAAGAGAATCTCTAACGAGATTCTCCGATTACACTAAGGTTTTGACTGAACTATATTTAAAAAAAAAACACGAGAGGGCGCAAAAGTCGCCTGTCAAAAGATACTTTCCTAGCGTATATGGTTTGCATAAAAAAGTGGCAAAAATTCCAATGGATCCCATTTCGTTTTGTGACTGCAAAAATGTATATGCAAAACATAATCCGGCCTTGAAACATATTTTTTCATCTCTGTCGTAGTTTTAATTAAACTGAGCTTAAAAAATAAAGCTTACTAAACGTCATTGTATTAAACAACGTCAATAGATCCGTGCACTATTCCGCGTTTAACTTTAATCCCATTACTGTATCTGATCTGCGATATACACAGTGTACCATAATATTCTGACAGGAACGCTGTTCTTCTAAGCCGTTTCACAAACGAAACTGACACAAATGTTACCGTTCTTTGTTCTCTATTTTTGCGTTCCCTCGGGACATGAAAAAATTCATTACAGCATTATACGACCAACGTGTAATATTTTTTACAACAAAAAATGCATTCCTTTCTGCGTACACCGACTGACAAAAGGGGCATTGCTAATGCGGCGGTCGGCCCGCGGGGGAGGGGGGGGGGGCAGGGGGGGACGCCGTGTGTTCATTCATAAATATGCATATGCGTGTATTGTGCGACCATGTCGGATGAACCGGCAGCTTACCGGTTGTGCCGCTACAGTATATACCTGATTACAATTTTTGACACAGTAGGGTAAAATCATATTATATATTATATTAATACGTTAAAGTTAAGATGTTTGCCTCCCTTTTTAGAAAAAACCACACAATTTCTCCATATAAATTATATATCATTTTACAGATAATTGCTTGCTCTACTGACATCGACAGCTAAAACATTTATTATTGCTTTTGTTTTTGTAAATTAATTAATTAACAGCAACGCTGAACAACGTCTGCCATCTGACGGCTCTAGTTTTGAAACAACGTCAACACTTCGATCTGTCATCTGACCTTCATATTGTAAGACACAATACTGCATACTGCCATCTGACGGCTTTAATTTTGAAACAGCGAGCAACGCTGAACAACGTCACAGCAATGCTGCATGATGCCATCTGACGGCTTAGCTCAACGCTTTTGCTACTTGCGCCTCTATATGACAATTTTAGTAAAATATTTCTTCGATCTGTCATCTGTTCTTCATATTGTAATACAACAAAAAGAAGAACGTTATAAGCAGTGTGCAAAATTAGAAACGAATTGAATACCTGCAATCATATTTAAAAAATAATTTTGTAAAGTGATAATTATTACACTTATTTAGTGCGAATAATTCGCACAGGTCACGCTAGTGTAATACTTAGTCCAAGAGCTATCAAACATTTTTGGGTAGGTAGGTGTAGACTATGCAGATGATGTCTGCCTTTTGGCAAATAATAGCGCGGATATGCAAGCAAAAATAGATCTCCTCGTGGAACAGGCAAAGATCGCAGGTGTTCGTATTAATATAGACAAGACAGTCGCTATGAAATTCGGTAAGGTGAGTCGACAACAGCTGGTAATAAAAGATATACCTGTTAAAGAAGTGGAAGAATTTTGTTATCTGGACAGTATAATCAGCAATGATGGAGGGTCAGAAGTGGATATAGCAGAAATAAAAAAGCATCCCAAGCGTTCGGAAGTTTAAATCGTATTTGGCATTCTAGCATGATTTTTTCAACTCGAATGTAAAATCGGTCCTTCTATATGGATCTGAAACCTGGAAAGTGACGAAAGCCATAACAACTAAACTGCAAATCTTCATAAACAAATGTCTCAGAGCAATCCTCAAGGTGAAATGGTACGAACACGTCTCGAACAACGAATTTTGGAAATGTGCATGTCTTGAACAAATCTGTATAATTATAAAACGTAGGAAATGGAATTGGATAGGACACACGCTACCAGATGACGACATAGCGAAGAGAGCCTTGGATTGGAACCCACAGGGATACCGAAAAAGAGGAAGACCAAAAATATCCTTGAGAAGAACTGTTCGTGAAGAAGTTATGGAATAAGGAACTACCTGGCTTCAAGTTAAACATATGGCAAAAGATAGGACTAGATTCAAAATTTTCGTAGTGGCTCTATGCTCCACGTAGGAGTTAAAGGAATTTATTATTATTATTATTATTATTATAGTTAACTATAAAACGTAGGAAATGGAATTGGATAGGACACACGCTACGAAAGACTGCAATGTACGCGCGTTTGTTGAGGTCGTACTGTACTTCACAAGGCTCGTACACTATGTAAAGCTGCGTCGGTGTGCGGGATTTAATTAAAGCTTCACCACGAAACCATGGCCGTTCTAATTCTCAGGTTAAAGCTTATACAATATGAAAGCTCATAGGTTGTAATCTTCACTTTACAACGTTACACAGCAGAATTAATGTGCTAGATAGATGGCAGTAGTGTCGTTCGCTGCGGCCACTCGCTTAAATATAAGATTCAATCTCGCCTCATCCTAACAACAGCGATGCAAATAATAATACTTAACCGGTCTCCTATATTTATCTCTTAACTTTCTTAACGCAGTTCAGTCCTGTTAATAAATCTCTCTATTTAAAACAAATGAACTCGACTGGAAAGTAGGAGTTGTTAACAGTGGTGGCGTGTGAACATTTTAAATGGGTCTTCTGCACGGTCAAAGGAAGGAACATTCTAACGCGGGCCAGGAATGGGGGAGGTTAATTAAATTATTAAATTATTAACTTTTTTTAAGCACTGCAGTTAATAACAAACTATAATACACCCTGTAACACTAGTTACCACTGCCATAAGCCGTTGTCTTGTATCATGTATGTATCTACTATCTATACGCCATACGTACCGCCGAGTCAAAGTCGTTAATAGAATGAGATAGATTCAGTGAACAGTTCTAGCATATGATAGCGATAGATGATTATTTGTACTAATGTGCTGACGGTAAATGCAGCTCAAACGAAATCTAAATAACACGGTATAACTTGTGGGTCAGGAGTAGCACAGTGTACATCGGGGGTATCTGTTGAAGACGTTTCGTGTGCTGCTTTGGAGCACAGAACACACTCTGCTTTTGTGGTCTGCAATGGTTGTTAAACTTGAGCGTTGATTACTATATTATTTTCAAACATTAACAATAATAATAATGTGTTTAACGTCCGTTTCTCGACTTTATGTCATAACAAACGCCATTCCCACCATTACTATTTTCCATCTATCACATTTCCCGTTATTTTCTACATTTTTTCAACTTCAACTAATTAATAGCAATGCGCGAATGAAGGAATTTTAGAACATTACGATAATGTGGGCAAATGAGCGTGGGAGTTTGAATAAGAAACCATCTCGATATTTATCTGGAATAATTGAGGGAAACCATGGAAAACCTAAACAAGATGGCTGGTACAGGAATTACAGTTTTTCGGCGAGAGGCAGCTGGAAAAAGTCCCAGCCACTGGCCGGGATTCGAACCCGGTATACCTATTGCACTGTTTCCTAACATTAAATATTGGTGAATATGGCAAATACTCACTATCAATCATTACTTATGTAATTTTTATTCGTATCGAATTAAAACATCACCTGGCATCTGTCATATTCACTATTTTACGTATTAGATCTCTCCGTCAATAGGTACATATAAATATGTGTTTGCTTCAAACAATTTCTTAGTGTAGGCATAAACTTGTGTATTTTATTATTATTATTATTTTTAAAAACATTTTAGACCTTCTCTTTAATACTGATTGAGTTTTCTAAACTGGTAAATGACACATATCTATACTAATAGATAAAGCTGAAAAGTTTGTTTGTTTTTTTGTTTGAACGCGCTAATCTCAGGAACTACTGGTTCAAAATGAAAAAAAAATTGTTGGGTAGCCCATTTATCGAGGAAGGCTATAGGCTATATAATATTACGCTACGACAATAGAAGCGGAGCTTTAATGAAAAATGTTGCAAAATGTATCTCAAAAATAAGCATCTATTCATGTGAAATGCACCAACTAGATATACTCATATTAGCGTTGTGAGAACACAACCTTAGGTGGATCAATCGGTAGAGCATGCGACTATCAACATCAGGGTCGTGGGTTCGAGCCCCACGTTGGGCGAATATATTTTTATTTATTTTTTTTTTAATTTTCTACATTGCTTTCTTCTAAGGCTTACATTTAAATTTATTTTAATTTTATTTAATTAAGTTAAAAAAATTATTAGTTAAAAAAAGTTTAAATATTGCTTTTTATCGACAAAAACTTTTGAACGGTAACTCCAATCATCATGAAATTTGGACACAACATTCATCTCGATAAACTAAGATTTTCCTCCCTTCCCCATTCGTTCTTTTACACCCGGGTGAAACCGGACGGGACCGCTAGTTTCAAATAAACAAAAATTGTAAAACTCTATTTATCTATAAAAATAAATGTGACCTAATGGTTTCACCAATTACTGAAATGCAATTCTAATCTTCTGATCAATAGACCGTAGTTTTCAAAAACAAATTGAAACCTTTTTAATACTCGTTGAGTTTTTCGAGCTGTAAAATTACCGACCTTCCAGATAAATAAAAATTGGAAAATTGTTGAAATCTGTTTTCAGTGCGTTGTAACTTTTAAATACAGTACGTGCAATAAAATTTATATTCAGAAGGCGAATTAAATGGATTAAAAAAATAACCATTTAAAACAATAATCGTAAATCTAAAGAGTGCTGTGAGAATAATCGCACAACACGGTCAGATAGAAAGCGGATTCTTTTTATTTAACTTTCTGTAAACGAATCTGTGAATCGTCTCTCTGAAATAAAATCGATTTCCTGCATTTTTCAAGCAATTTCACACAAAGAAACATCGGGATGAATCTGAAAGAAAACATAACAAAGAAATAAATAAGTCACCGACTGTTAGATCTAGTGGCATAGCTATATTCGGAACATTTGAACGGTTCCATGTGGTTCACAACAGATACTAGAACTTGAATGGACGATGTTATTTTTTCACAAATTAATTATATTTTATACAATATGTTTGTGCAAACGTGACCTACTTGTGTTCAGGGCAGCTTATTTGAAATGATGACAGACACAATAATAGAACTATTTTTTTAATAAACCACGTTTTTAAAGCGAACTAAAAAGTACAAAACCATCTCTTTACAGATAGATTTCTAACTTTTAGGATTTGAAACGAAAAACATGGGGCGCATTATTCATTCATTGACTCTCTACACTTCTTATATAATTGTCGCATGCGCCCCACGTTTTTCTATTCAAATCCTACAAGTTAAAAGTCCGTTTTTTTACTTTTTAGTTCGCATTAAAAACGTGGTTTTTTAATTTTTTTTTAATTCTATTATTAATTTTATAGTTTATATTAAAAAAAAACAAAACAAAAATATATCGCAAAAATTTAAAATATTATATGTCCCATGGGGGATCGAACCTGCGACCTTCACGTTGTTAGCACGACGCTCTAACCAACTGAGCCATAGACCAATGACTGATGTGTGCCTTACAACGGTAAACAAGTAAGAATTGTATGTATCCGTCCACCCGGACAGACACAGAAGACAGCGAGTTAAATAAACCGTGGTAAAAAATAATTTTAATTCTTTCCTGAAATAAATCATGCACCGTGGTTTTTATACAACGCTTAACCGATTTAAAACTAGTGTGCTTTTCATATGGCGAAATATATACACAATGATTTTTAAGTTGATTCTTTCATTTAACAGCGTGTAGAAATCAAATACACGAACAAATATTTCAAGTAACTTTTTTATCAAAAGTCAAAAATAAAAGAGGAACGAGCTAAATTTAAAAAAAAAAAATTGAGATCGGTCCTGGCGTTATGTTATGCCACTATGGAATTATGTTATGTCATTATCAAGTAGGTACTCACAGAAATTGTTCGAAGTTGTCCCCGTTTTGTTGGACACAAAGATGCGTGCGTCGTAGCCATGCTTGTAGTAGCGATAAGGGCCTTCCGCGAATTATTCGGGATGCATTTCCTATTCGTGCTATCATTTCTTCGCGTGTGTTAACCGGGCTTTTGAATTAATTAAATAAAATTTAAATAAACTTTGAAAGACTATTTCTTTATGATAAAAAAGTTACTTAAAATATTTGTTCATTTGATTTCTACACGCTGTTAAAAAAGAATAATCAAATCAGATTTTTTGACAACGCTTTCTGCAGCTCAGGATTTAAGTGGCCCATAGACGCTCAATACTATTGTGCAATGTGGGTTGCACAATATTTTGACGGCGGCCCCTAGACGGTCAATATTATTGTACAATATTTTGGTTTGTGCAAAAAATCGTACTGTATGGAGGCGATATTGAAGGTTGTGCAATATATTGCTCAATTGCGAGCACAGATGGTACAGCCACATTGTGCAAACAGTCCCCACCAGAACTTCAGTCATCATTACTATAGTCTTTGGACTTCATATCCCTTAGAGCCGGAAGACCACGATACACCTCGATAAATTCAACAATAAATTGTCTTTCGGCTTTCTTGTCACCCATGATGAGGCGTAGTTGAGACGACTTGTTGAAACGACCGCTACTTAAGATCAACTGATGTGATATTGCGCAATCTTGACAACAGACGTCACAATATTTCCCTGTTTGTGCAATATATTTTCAAGATTTTGAAAATCACACAATATATTGCGCAACCTTTCAATCTCGTCTACACACGGTCAATTATATTGCACAAACCCAAATATTGAGCGTCTATGAGCCGCTTTAGTCTTCCAAACTATACCGCAGGACATATTCAAATATTACAGTGACCTCTTTAGAAAAACGCACCGTATCTAGTCGGTTTTCAAGCAGACTGTATATATGTGAGCATCATCTTGGGGCTGGTTCTTCTTCTGCGTCATCCTCTGACCCATAAAATTCCGCAACATTTACGCATCGATAATAAATCAAGCGTGAAGTCAAGAAAGGTTTAACGAAGCGTCTGTTAAAATCTGTTACACTACCTAATATTAACGACCGCAGCAGACCTGACGCTGGGCTGCTTTAGGCGTTGCATCTTCACTTCAAACAACATCTCGACTGTCGAACGGCGATGCCACACTGAAAATGTTTCGAAGTGAAACTTCTTTAGCCGCGGTAGGGCAAATTGTGAAACGCTTCCCCTTCTCCGACTTCAAACACTAATTTATGTGTCGCTCCTGAGCGTGTCGTTCATAATGAACGACTCCTTTCTCGGAGCGGAGCGAATCGCTCTTTTTTTGTGAATGACTCACTTCGAGCGCCATTGCTCTGTGCTGTTGCATTCGCACATTTACAGAGCGCACACAGCACAGGGCACAGAGACACTAGTGAACTTTGCACGTACGGAGTTATCTTTGCTGAGTCGTTTAATGTTGAATGACACACTGTTTACAGTGACTTAAACCATTCACATTGACGTAGTTGACAAAGATATAATATTGTAACAATAAACATTATTATTGTTAAGCTTTTATTATACCTACTTTATAGTTTATCCGAAATGCGAATAATATAAGATCAGAATCATATGAAAATGAGCTCAGAGCTGAGTGTGTGTATTGTGCTGTGCTATGCTAAGTGACTCCTGAGCATGCATGATGACAGTTCACACCTCTACAGTCTGCACTCTTCTATTTCTAAAAAAAAACACAAAAGTTGAACATGGAACATGTTTGAGAATTCATGGATATCTCTATATTATATAAAATCTCACTAAACTTTTCTGTAGCTAAAAATCTATTGGTTTTTAGGCTATGCGCTCATGGACAGTTTTTCTTAGTGTCCTTTAAACTATAAAATAAAACTACTTACGATCAATTTAACCGACAACCAAATCCCATAAGGTTTACGCGGGGTCCTTTAAAAAATAAATACCTCACTTAAGGACGTAGTCTGGTGTTCCGGTTTTGAAAAAACGAATTAATTTTTTTTTACATTTTTAGTAAGTATAATATATTGAGAAAATACTGTAAAAATTTTAGATCGAAATATTAAATATTTACAAAGCTACAGCATATAGTCGAGAGCAGCAACGGTCTTACGGTAAGACTCTTACCTCAATTGTTATCACGTTACCCTTATACTTTCGCAAAGTAGAGCAAACAAATTAGCAGAAAATGATGCCTTTGAAGAAACGGAAGGTTTACTATACACCAGGCATAGCTGATTAGTGTAAATATTCATTTTTATTTTTTTGTAAGAAATCTGAAATTAAAACTTTAAACGCGTTTTTCTCAAAACTACGTTTTTCTAAGTGGCGCGGGTGATTGAAACAATTGTATACAACCGATTGCTTTAAGTTTTGCACAGGGTATTCTACACAACAATAGCTCCGTCCGGTACTAGAATTACTTAATTATAAAAATTATTTCTATTTTTTTAACCGATTTTCAACGAAAAAATCACGATTTTCTCATTGTTTTTTTTCTAAAACCCGCCATTTTGTTATTTATCAATAAAAATGTTTATTTCTAGTACGTGATAGAGCCGCAAGCCTACGAAACAATAACCAATTTAATTTTTATAATTGAGATGACTCCAAGTGACGTTATTACCCGCGCTACCCACCCACCTCCATTTAAAGTTGTCTACTTTAGGTTAAAAAAACAATTATAAAATGGCGTAAAATTAAGCAAAAAAAAAATGTTTTTTCTTAGTTTACGATGTCAGTAAAAACATGTAACAAAATTGAAAACATCGTACATTATTTTGATATTAAAAAAATATTCTGAAATAACGGTTGAAAACGAGCCTGAACATAGGACTACGTCCTTAATGGAGGTGCCCTAACATCTGACGATCTAGGTATACGAGCGACTTAATTACATAGCTCGAAATCAATTTATAAAAGTCGAAGATTTGACTTGGCAACACTGTAGTCAATATTGACAATACATACAATATTATATCGTATCAAATTAATTGCATAATAATTATTGAAGAAGATGTAATATTTCGCTCTCGATTACTTAATCTTCTCTCGAGAACAAAACTGTAATAATAATAATATAGTCTTGGTAACAAATGACAATCGGATTATATCGAGCAGCGTCGCTTCGATACTTAAGTCGACTGGATTGTGTTGATCAGTTGTGTATCAGACATGCCCTCAGCGACGTGTTGTGCACACTAATTAAATGAACCACTATAATAGTGGGTGTCTCCATTAACGCCGAGAAAAACATTTTCTGCATTTCCTACAAGGAGCATAAAAAGTTGATCACGTGAATGTCATCAATTTTTAAATTTATTAGAGGGATCAACGTCGAGAAAGGAATAACTATGTCAAATAATGGGAATGCATCCGTGTTTCGTCTCGATCGCGTGCGAAGCCGCGGGTAACGGCTGGTATTTAATAAAATAAAAAAGAAATAAGCTATATCATTTAGTTGGTTCTAAATGTCTGCCAGGCGGCTTAATTTATTTTCTATTTTATTAAATACTAAACTTGAAGATATAAAAATTTCAAAATGTCTCAAGGACTGTTTTTATAAATAAAATTTCGCAAAGTTAAAAATACACGACTTGACTAGACCACACTACACTTTGAGCCAGGTCTTCGATTTTGTGTTCAGACATTACCAAAGTAGTGTGCCTCAAATACCTACCCAAAAATGTTTGATGGCTCTTGGACTATTAGTAGAATCAACCCAAAAATGTTTGATGACTCTTATACTATCAGTAGAATATACCTGATTATACAGTATGTAAACGCGTAAGGTTCACATAGGGAAATTAGCATTGGGAAAAAATGCTTGGATCAGAGTTAGCCATGACTGCATTAATTGTTATTTCTATTGAATCATCGTGGTAATCTTGAGAATTTATATTTTATTTTGATTTATTTTTATTTTACTTAGCTTTTTTAATAATAAAAAGCTCTTATAAATCATTATTTTAATTTTTTTGTACAAAAATAAAACAAAAAAACAACTCCATCTGTTTGGAAACATTTCATTCAAAAATTGTCTGACTGGTATGACGTATGCGCGTTGGTAAATCAGTAGCCCAAATGTCTTTAGGTTCAACACGAATAGGCGGAGATATTTGATTTCGAACCATATTTAAGTATTTTTGGGAATTTAATGTCCCATTAATAAAAAAAGTTCGATTATGTTGTAATCATTTGAATATTTTCTTCGGTAGTATACACATTCATTTTGCAAAAGAATATTATCTGTCAAATTGAAAAACAAGATTTCAAGGCTTACTACATTTATACCCAATGTTAATTTCCCTATGTGCACCTTACGTGTTTATATACTGTATAGTTATAGTCTATGTGACGTAAGTTCGACTTTGACTGTGCCCCGTCTGACCCTTTCCTGTCGGCGCTCATGAACTTCATTGTTAGAGTTTCAAGTAAGAAGCAAACAAACACTGCGAGTACTGGTTCGATGTCTAGTATTAAAGTACAATAATAATTAATTTAAACAGCACTCCATTTCCCTATAGGAACAAGGTTTGTTATACATACTTGTATTACATCCACCTGATGTTTTAGTTTCTAAACTAATTTTATTGTCTATAGAAGCTACACTTCTGAAATCGATAGGTGCGCCTGTTCACTTGAAATTAATTAATATAATAACTTAACCCTTCGCTTGCCGAGTTGCAATATTACTGCGCCAACCTCGACAATGATTCAGTGCTTCATTCCTAATTGGTCTGATAGGCCAATTAGACATTGGGTATTAAATCACTTCAGCATTGCTTGCTTTAACCGAATTACATAGTAATTAACAACTTTAAAATAGTTAAGGCAATGCTCTGTTCAAATTAAAAATCGGTTTGTGCGCGGCGGATTACTTATTATTGCGGCCCGGTCCGACTTCGCCCGATTTTATAGATTGGCTTTTCGAAGACTTACGTTGCATTGGTCTCCACGCAAAGCAATTGTATTTTAACGCGATAATATATAGTCTATGTCCATCCTGAAGGTCCATTCTAAATAGTGGTGAAAAATTTTTTGACATCGGATGAGTAGTTTCGGAGATTCCCTTCTGCATGTGTAACAAAACTGTTCTAGTCCGTGGTGAAAATTATTTAATTACAATAATAAGCGTTTAACAAAACAGTTAAATATACAAGCGAAAGCCTACTTCTTAAACGTAACAGTAATAATAACATTAACAGAAACAAAATAACGACAGTTCCAAATAATAATAAAATATTAAGTAACAGAGCATATAGAGTCACTAAATTATGTACACAAAATATTTACAACACACAAACACAATCAAGTTTATCTAGTACATATACTTATTCACACTTGTCTATTAACTATATTCACACGATTATTTACAAAAAGCTATTTATGTAAAACCAGATTTATATAATTGCACACAATGGTTTACACACACCAAAGTTTATTTATCTTCACAGTATAACTGAATGATTTATGTCGCAACGCCAGAACACTTGTATCAATACATGAACAACACGGACAATTGATTAACTGACTGACTTGCCAACCACTCCGCTCGCATTTTATAGCCTCGTCCCCCGCCTATCAAACCTTTCTTCACATGCATTGCATTCTCCAGGCAATTCTAAGAAGGTCGAGTTTTTACCTGCTTTCCATTGTTGTTGTTGTCGTGGTCTGGAACAGTCTATGGAGCTCATAATCGTCCCAACAGGGGCGCGCAACAATAGATAAGTATTTATTGATTGCCATTGTTTGCTCATCGGCCTATGTTGCAGAATTGGTCTCAACGAAAACCGCTTTTATTTTAACGCGATAATATAGCCTATGTCCATCCTGAAAGTATATTCTAAATAGTGGTGAAAAATTGTTTGAAATCGGATGAGTAGTTTCGGAGATTACATCCTACATCCAAACGTACAAACTTTATCTCTTTATAATATTAGTATAGAATGGAGTTTATATTGTTGTTTTGTACATTGTTTCAGATACGATAGAGGCCGGCGAGTACACAATTAACGCGGTTACAGAATTGCCAACCTTCATGACGTCCAGCCAAGTATTCAAAGTTGTGGAACATGAAACCGTCGTTCTACCTTGTGAAGTAACGCATTCAGGTATGTGCCCACATATACATCGATTTTACTGTATTTTTTTAAGTCTTTCTTACGTAATATTTTACATGTCGAAATATGCTTTTTCCGACGTAGAGTGATAGATATTTGAGAGCAAAAGCGTTGAGTAAAGCAACTATGAGATTTATTTTTTTCTAATTATGGATTTTAGTGTAACTGATCCTTTACTTACGACATTTAACTATTTAGGTAAAATACAACAACTACGTTGATGATCCGCATCTCCTTAGTCTTATGCCTTTCAATGCAACATCCTTAAGAACCCGTAAAACTCCCATGTTTTATCTTCCTTTCCCAAAAACGTCCCAAATGGCTAACTCCCCTCTGTTTAATATGTGCAGTTCTGCCAATGAATTAAATATTGATATTTTTTGTGCTACATTAAAACAATTAATGAATCATGTACTGTGATTGTCGTCTTTCAATTGAGATTATTATTTTGTTTTTGTTTATTTTGTACACTGTTTGGAACTTTCTGTTGCGTTGTGTTTATTGTTTTAAATAAATAAGTAAATAAATATTACGTAAGAAGGGAGGGGCGGGGAATCAAAAATGGCTAAAATCGTCCTTACGTAATTAAATGTCCCCTTATCGAGAATGGTATGAAAAAAATGTGTGAGCAAAAATTTCACAAACTGTGACCACAAACAAAGAAAACAGTTTTCAAATCTTTGATTAACGTCTGATTAGAACTCTTCAATAAATAAAATTATCGACCAATTTTTCAGACAATATATTAACAAAAATATCAATAATACACGATTAACGTTTCGAAACGTTATAATGTATTAATTATACAGGGTGAGTCAGACCACCCGTATCGGTTGTTTTTTTCGAAAACGGTTAGTCGTAGAGAGTTGTGTCAAAAATCTGTATTATAAAAGCCCTAATGAAGAATCGAATGGTGATATTTTTTCCCCCCGGAAAGGTCGGCTTCCCTGTTAGTTTGCTCCGAAATGTTCAGAACTCCGGAATGTTAAATGGCACGATAGGTCGAAAGTGGAATTGTTGAAAAGATTTTTAAAAAATAAGCAAGCTTTGTAGGACATTTTTTTTTGTACTGCCACCCCTGTTAAGTAATATTCGTTTGAAATTATTAAATTAACATGTAAGAATATCAAACTTAATTTTTAAAGTTAGCATTTAAAATCTAGTTACCTAATTAAACAATGTCACAAATGTTCAAACTGTCTTCAATTTACTTCTAAACACTGCAGAGCTCTTCTAGATATGTTATGAGTACCTGGAAGTATTTTCCGACAAAAAAAAAACAATTGCAATTATTGAAAACTTATTGTGACATTGTTTAATTAGCTAACAAGATTTTAAATGCCGACTTTTTTGTTATTCTGACATGTTAATTTAATAATTTCAAACGAATATTACTTAACAGGGGTGGCAGTAAGAAAAAAAAATGTCCTACAAAACTTGCTTATTTTTTAAAGATCTTTTCAACAATACCACTTTCGACCTATCGTGCCAAAAAACATTCCGGAGTTCTGAACATTCCGGAGCAAACTAACAGGGAACCCGACCTTTCCGGGGAGAAAAAATATCACCATTCGATTCTTCATTAGGGCTTTTATAATACAGATTTTTGAGACAACTCTCTACGACTAACCGTTTTCGAAAAAAACGACTGATACGGGTGGTCTGACTCACCCTGTATATATATTTTTTTTTTTAAATTGGTCGATAATTTTATTTATTGAAAAGAAATCAGTTGCCTAGCAACATAATATATCTATCTAGGATTCTGACGACATGATTATGAATGATTTATGACGTCTCCGTGAACCGATGTTTTCAATAGTACATAATTTTACATATTTCACATCTCTTTTTTCTTACGTCAAAATACAAGATGTAAACAATATGGCAATCTTATTTTTTATGAAATTTCAAGGTATACAATAGAAAAATTTAGGAACATTAAAAAAAGAACAAAAACAAATTCAACTTGAAAAGAATATTATGCTGGGTTTCAGAAAGGATTGTTAAAAAATTTTATTTGACAATGACCTAAAGATTGTGATCATAATATGTATATCTAATTACAATTTCCATACATCAGGAGCAGTCTAATGTCGTATTCAAACTCCCTGCCATCATTATTATTGTTAAGCTTTATAGTTTATCCAAAATGCGAATAATATAAGATCAGTATATTAAAATGAGTTCAGAGTTGATTGTGTATTGTGCTGTGCAATGCTACGTGACTCCTGAGCATGCATGATGACAGTTCACACCTCTGCAGTCTGCACTCTTGTGTAGTGCGTACTGTCTATTGTCGTTCCTTTGAACGACTCCCTCTGAACGACTCTTTTTATTGAGCGGAGAGCACGGAGCCCGCTCCCAATAAAGAGTCATGTAGACACATCACCACTGGTACAATAGATTGTTATATTCAAAGCTTTCAAAAAACGAAAACCAAGAACTTCAAATAAATGAGATGAATATTTTTACATTTCATTGAAAAACCAGAAAGAATTTACGCATCATGTGTACTTGTTATTTCCCAAAGCGGTGTATTTTTTTCTTGTAGTAATTCCAGTAACTTTTAAGAGCTGCTGTTTTGTTTTCTTTTTGTTTTGAAAGTCAAGACATAAATATTTATTTATCGATTAAGTTATTCATTGGGCTGATAGCTAATGGGCGCGGTCATGCGAGCTTATATTATACATAAGTATAGGTCCAGACCAAGGTATACGCACTTAACAAATGTGTGAAACATCACTGTAGGGGAAGTGGGACTCGCTATTTCGTCCCAAGGAACATCCTATAGAATGATCCCGTAATAACTCGAGTCACCTTTTCTTACGTAAAATCAATTCAAAGTTATTCTGGAGTAGTGTTGGGTAACTCAGATCTGAACCGGTTCAAAGAGCCGACTCCGACAGAAGATCCGTGAGAGCCGACTCACTTTTTTGAGCAATATAAAAAGGTAATTTTAATCTTCTCGCAAACGTCCATCACTCTCTCGCTCATTCGTAACAGTTCGTTCAATTCCGGCGCTTGTTAGAAACCTTCGGTTACGGCCAAAACTTCGGCCCATTTTGGCCAAAGCCGAAGCTTCGGTCGGTCACTGTTTATAATAATAAAATAGTCTCACAAAGTATATCATAATAAACTATTGATATTAAATTTTAAGTTCGTTGTATCTCAATAGTAACTCTTCTAGTCTATATCTCACTAGATTGGGTACTTTAAAGTTAAATTTGTATTATAAAACCGCACTCGTTTGGAGGCAACGGTACATCCTACTTAATCGGCAAACAAAAATAGGCCTCTGGAGTAGCTCTCGGGTTAAGTCAAACCGCAAAATGGAAAGCTACTTATGTCGGATGAAATATATCATTCTGAAAAATAGTTATCCGGCTTTCCCTTACCTTTGCAGATTTACACGCATATAGTGTTATAAATTATTTATACCTAATATAAAAGCTTTATGTAAATATCTAACATAGCTACCTTGGCGTGATAGTCGACACTTTAAATATTATTATTTCTTAGTTTAAACTTATGTATCATGTCGCGGAATTCTAAAACTTTTAATTGCATGCATTGAATAGCTAAACAGTTTTTTTTGTCGTCCGTTAATAAAAATAAATTGAAATGTCTGTAATACGTGTCCATTTCCCGTGTTTTTGAAAACTCGGAAATTATGCGGCGGTATAACATTTGCCGGTATCGACATAGCATCTATGGCACCAAACAAAATGGCGTCTGAATGAGCTCTATGTTTTTCTCCACACGTGGTCTTTTCAAATTAATATTTTTTTCTAATTTCAAAAAATCATTTCAGGGACATAATTTTTAAATGTATATTGTTTTAAGCGAATGTCTTACAATTTGTTAATTCAATTATGTCATAAATTTCCAATTGGGCTTTTGAATGAAATTTTTTTTTGTCATAAATGGAAAGATCGTATATAAGTTTTATAACAAAACTATTTTTCTTTTTTTTATTTTCGTTATAATTCAAAAGTTATATCAAATTAAAAATACATTTTTGTACCCAGTTCCGAGAACGCGCCGACATTTCCCGAACATAATGTGACGTCATAATGTTTTAGTCAATACACATGTAGAAGCCATTGATAGTATACTGAGTATATACATTTTACCATTATGACGTCACAACTGTCAAAAACAATTTTTGTGCGTTTGCAGTCACGTGATTTTTTTTAATATTTTATCAATTTTAAATTGCTTATAATTAATTTAAAAAAAAAATTTTGAAAGTTTTTCGCATCGATTATCAATATTATTTATAATAAAGTTTTAAAATACAATAAAAAAATCGATAATTATTTTTTTTTTCAAAAGCCTAATTGTCAGTTGATCTCAAATATTACCAAAAATAAATTTTGATATTAATATTAAGCTCTATTTATAGGTGGATACTTAACTCATGAAAAATTAAAAATAAGCATCTAACAAACTATATCGAACAATAATATAGTCTATTTTAATAAGGTGTTCTATATTGTATCAAAAATAATAAAAAAACAGGAAATATATAAATTAAAGCGGCCCGGTCCGCCTTCGCTCGAATTTGTAGATTGCCACCGTTTTTTTCGTCGACTTACGTTGCAAAATTGATCTACATGAAAACCTCTTTTATTTTAACGCGATAATATAATATAGTCTATGTCCATCCTGAAAGTTCATTATATATGGTGAAAGAATTTTTGAAATCGGATGAGTAGTTTCAGAGATTACCTTCTACATCCAAACTTTACCTGTTTATAATAATAATCTTGAATACCTATATACTTTTATTATATACCGAGCATAGGAATAAAATCGCAATCAAACCATTAGGGTGCAAACATATACTTCTGTCTATTTTTAAGTGGTTAGAGCTCGTTGATTCTGTTTAAGAAAGACATAGAACTTTTAATAAAGAGAGAGAGAGATTGTGAATTATAGACGCTCAACAACTGAGGTCATCAGCGTCACTAAAAAAAACTTTTAATAAAGAGAGATACATGCTAATATAAAGTCAGCATAGCCAAGGAATAACTTCTAAAAAAGAGACGCAGATATATTTTCGATACGCTTTGTTCTTGTTGTCTTCGCTCACCGCACATTAAGCAAATAGACAATGCTTCATATAGTAATTATCATATATATGGTCTATAACTAGATATATACATCCAGCTTCGTCGAACATATTAAACGAAATATAGCAAAACAAAAACTATCTTTGAAAAAAAATTTCCAAAAATTCTTGCGTAAGTCATTTTGTCTTAAGGTCATGGATATCATGTTTCCGAAACTACATTTTCCATACTATTATCGTCGTCAATATTATGAAAACATTAATTCAAATCACTATTCTATCTCTCTTTATTGCACGCATACTTTTGACACGTGTATATGTTCCATCTCACTTCCACACACTGTATTGATCCATAATATGGGTTTTAATCAGATATCTGAGGTTTCTATGCCTCTCTCTCTCTCTCTCTCTCTCTCTCTCTCTAGCCGTACCTCTACTCTTATATTATTATATAACAATGTGTAGAAATTTCAAACATGTTTTTTCGCATGCTTTTGATGGAGCGGTTATTGAAAATTGATTTCACAGAATTTGAAGAGCCCAAGGCATAAAAGGTCCTTACCTAACATTTTAAAATTCAACTAACGTCTTTTTATTTACATGATTGTTGACAGTGTTGACACCCTGGAAAGTTATTTTCCCCTAAAATAAAAATCCCCTAAAAATTTAAAATATTATCCTTTAAATTTTTTAAATTAAATATGTCTTGCGAATAACAATAAATTATATTTAAAATTTGTATTAATGAATTTAATTCCAGAGCACAATGGGCCTGTACTATGAAGAGGCAAGCATTTTTTAGGAATTGCACAGTGTGTCTTCTGCCTCGTACCATAGTCGTGAACAGCCTGATTAGTTGGAAAGTTAATAAAATTTAGTTTTACATAAATTGAAATGAAATAAATAGGTATAAATACTTGGCAATGTTAAAATGTTGTTGATTATAAAGACTTCTCCGCACGATGTTCGTTTGGATAGGTTAAATATTATTCTGATTGCATATTTCTGTTTGACTAGCGGTCCCGTCCGGTTTCACCCGGGTGCAAAAGAACGAATGAGGAAGGGAGGGACATGAGTACGCACATTCATCTTACTTTACCGAGATGAATGTTGAGTCCAAATTTTTTGCAGTTTACGGCAGTTCCCTGCTTTATTACTTATTTTAAACTCCAACCTCCATTTTTGATGAAAATATTTTTTTAACTAATAATTATTTCTTTTAAATCAATAATTACTGTATAATTAATAAATATTTAATTGAAAACACCGTAGGAAATTTATTTTTATATGTAGTTACTGTAATAGTTTTCAAATGAGCTATTACTTAGATTTATTTAATTTTAATTAGTCGTAAATAAAACTAAAATAAATTTAATAAAATAAAAAAAAAACATTAAAAACATATGCGTCCAAGGTGGGGCTCGAACCCACGACCCTGAGATTAAGAGTCGCGCGCTCTACCGACTGAGCTAATCGAGCTTCTGTACGTGCGGCTCTAATATTAGCCTATTCAGTTAGGGCATTTCACCTGAATATAAGTATATGGTGAAAAATTTTGACTGACATTCTGCAACATTTTTCATTGATTTTCCGCTCCTATTAGTTGTAGTGTGATATTATATAGCCTATAGTCTTCCTCGATAAATGGGCTATCCACCTAAAAATTTTTTTCAATTCGAACCAGTAGTTCCTGAGATTAGCGCGTTCAAACAAACAAACAAACTCTTCTGCTTTATATATTAGTAAAGATAGATATAGATAAATAAACGTGATATATTATTTCCTAACACTAAATACCTAATGGACAATATAATTCATTTTAAAATTCTGAAGTACGTAAGATTTTGGTTGTTTTGTAACTCAGCAGTACTCATAGAGGTAGGTACCGCCGCTGGTATCATCACAATTTGAGGTAATAATAATTGTCAATAAAGAGTTCCTATAACCAATCAAAACAACTTTAATCATTTATTAGCCGTAACTCTTCATTTGTTTTACATTGCAACGTTGGCATGTTTTTAAAGTACTTCGAATCGGCAGTTAAAATTTATTGTTTTTGATTCTTTATTTCAAATGTCTCATTACTGTAACAATCTGTCTGAGAATGGCAATAAGAGGCTCCTGTATTTTCGTAAATTCTTTTTTATTCAGTGTTTTAATTAAATACTGAAGTTTCAAGAAAAAATTCAAGTGCTAATTAATTTTGTTATTTTAAAACATAATTAATTTTTAAAACCTTAGGCTACGAAGGTAGAAGAATAACAAAAAATGCCACACTGCTAATATGTATATCATAATCATAATCTATACTAATATATAAAGCAGAAGAGTTTGTTTGAACGCGCTAATCTCAGGAACTACTGGTTCAAATTGAAAAATTTTTTTTTGTTGGATAGCCCATTTATAGGCTATATAATATCACGCTACGACTAATAGGAGCGGAAAATCAATGAAAAATGTTGCAGAATGTCAGTCAAAATTTTTCACAATATACTTATACTCAGTTGAAATGCCCTAACTGAATATCCAAACATTAGCGGCACACTTACAGTAGCTCGGTTAACTCAGTCGGTAGTGTTTTTAATGTTTTTTTTTTTTTAAATTTTCTACATTGCTTTCTTCTAAGGCTATCATTTAAATTTATTTTAGTTTTATTTACGACTAATTAAAATTAAATAAATCTAAATAATAGCTCATTTGAAAACTATTACAGTACCCATATATAAAAATATTTATTTCAATTAAATATTTATTATATTTTATTAATTATTTTATTATTTTATATTGATTTAAAAGAAATAATTATTACTTAAAAAAAATATTTTATCAAAAATGGAGGTTTGAGTTTAAAATAAGTAATAAAGCAGGGAACTGCCGAAAACTGCAAAAAATTTGGGCCCAACATTCATCTCGGTAAACTAAAATGAATGTGCTTACTCATGTCCCTCCATTCCCCATTCGTTCTTTTGCACCCGGGTGAAACCGGACGAGACCGCTAGTATATTATAAAACAAAGTCCCCAAGCCGCGTCTGTCTGAACGCGATAAACTCAAAAACTACCAAACGGATTTTCATATGGTTTTCACTAATAGAAAGAGCGATAATCGAGTGAGGTTTTTGCATAATATGATTTGTCCAAAATAACGCTGTTTTGTCAAGAGAAACTTTATCCGTATCATGTAGCGACATCAAGTAGGCGGGCGCAACTGAGTACGTTCAAATGGCGCGTCACTGTAGCACACTAAGCGGCAACTAGCAGTTTGAGCTAGCGGACACTGCCACCTAGCGACATCAGCGCAATATAAGAACTCTTGCATACAAATAAAATTTTAAAAAATCGGCCCCATAGGACCGGACTTACAATTTTTTTGAAAACATAAGTTTACTGATATAGATTTACTCACTGAAGGGTGTATATAATTTGGTACAGATGTTGAATTAATAGGTATGTAGTATTGAAATTAAGTAAACAAATGTTGTTTTAAGGGGTGTATTAAGAGGTAATTTTTTTATTTTGTCTAAAAACAAAGTTAAGTCAATACAATAGAGCCACACTGCCTATAAAAACAAATACACTATATTGTCGGCAGGGTTTGGCACTGCGACCCGAGTTTTTAAATAGGTATAGGTATATCTTGTGCCACTCGACAAACTTATTTGGAACAGTTGACATTATTGCACAGGAAGACATCGGGACTTCTCCCAGAACTGGCTCGGATAAGTTTTGGAAGTGCTGTTATAGCGCCATCTCTCCGGCTTATGATAATTCATCCCAAGTTGATAACTAAGTGTAAATGAATATGAAGCCGTTTTGTTTTAAGACGTCCGTTCCCTAAAGACCCCTCTATACGCACGCACTGTACAAACTCGTGCGTGGACTAAGTGATACCCGTTTCTATTATGTCATCTTCGTCCCTTTTAAACTTCTCATTTCTCACAAACTTGCATGGTACAGTTGCCTTCTGCGATTCGTGTCTTTAATCTTCATAAATAAATTTCTTAGAGTCCGACGTCTGTCTTTCCAAGCTCTCCAGAATGCTCCAGGAAGTTCAAACTTGACACAAGGGACTATCAGTCTTTAATTTTTAAATTTTCTTAAAATGTTCAAATCGTAGTATTGGTCCACAGGAATTTCTATTTCGCTTAAATAGCACTCAAAATTTAATATGACGTCATTCTTGTAGTATATTAACAAATGCCAATAAGGCTCGGTATCGTTTACACGAGACTTGTTTAATTTTTACTCAAATGTGTGTCGTGTTATATGTGTGTTTGATACAATTCTGACGTCACACTTCAAATCATAGCGGGCAGGGTTTATTTGCCATATGTTTACCCACTATGACGTCATTCTTGTAGTATATAGACAAATGCCAATAAGGCCCGGTATCGTTTACACGAGACTTGTTTAATGTTTATTGTTTACTCAAATGTGTGTCGTGTGTTTATAATATATGTGTGTTTGATACAATTTTGATGTCACACTTCAAATCATTATAGCGGGCAGGGTTTATTAGCCATATGTTTACCTAGTATGACGTCATTTTTGTAGTATACAAACAAGTGCCGGCAAGGCTGGGTATCGTTTAAACGAGGCTCGTTTATAGTGTTTACTCACGGATGTGTGCCGTGTGCATGTGCGTTTGCTACAAGCCTGACGTCACACATCAGACCATTAGCTGGCCATACACACACAGTTCGATCTGCCGGTTTGGAACGGCGCGGTTCAAACGTGCGTATTTATCTGTCCGTTTGTGGGGTATGCACGCGCCAGATGTAACCGGCCCAGACTAGTCTGCCAGTTTGCACTGCCATGGAGAAAACCGTCGCCGCCCACAAACGGGCAGTTTTCGTGCAGTTTTGTTTTGAAGTTCTAACTGCGACAATCAACATGTGTTCTGAAGGTGTTGTTGGAATTATAGAGATTTATAAACAGCATCCGACTTTATGGAAAATCAAAAGTATCTTCATGTAATCTGTCTTTAATTAAATATTACGGTACATGTTACTGGTATTAAATATCCCAGCGCCTGTGCAGAAAATTCCCACTGAATATTTTAAATACAACCTTCCCGTCGCCAAAAAAACGAAGGGTATTAAGCGTTCCTCTGGATCAATTGCTTCTCTCATTACAGTTTTTTTTTTTCGTGAGGGCACCTCTTACTAAATTTAATAAAAATGTGTTTATATCCATCCTCAAATAATTCTTAAAATCGTCCGGGTCATTTTCTCTTAGCTCCTTTAATAGAACACTATGGCTGAGTTGTTTTTTCTTTAGCAAATAACTTTTAACCCATTTAGAACGTCGCTTTCTTACACCCGTATTGTCCATTATTTCCATATTAATTATTGCACAACACAAAGCTAGTTTTTTTTATCACTTAACATTTCAGCAGTTGACTAAGTTTAACTTTTATAAAAACGGTGCACTTTTTATACGTCAAATAAATTATTTACCTGCAGTTCACTTTACTAACATATAAAACCGTGCCGTTCCAAACTTTCGTCAAGACGAAATTCCATCCATACGGTTGAATCTGTGGATAAATCTGCCAGTTTCTCCCACTAACGTGCAGTTTGGCATGTGACAGACCGCCCGGTGCCAGGTTGATGCGTGGATTTTTGTTTTGCGTTAGTGGGTGGCAACGGTTAAAACCGACATGCCGGCGTGACGCATCAAACCGGCAGACTTATCTGTGCCGGTTGAAACTGCCGGTTCGATCTCTCTGTGTGTGGCCAGCTATTATGATGGGTAGCGTTTTTTGACATGTCAAAAAATTGGAACGTCATGTTTTTGTAAATAAAAACCGATAATTTTTGATTTTGTATTCGATAAATTAACGTATTCACATAATTTAGTCATTTATTTTTTATGGTGTCAAATATCCTATTAGGACATGGGTCAAGATTTTAGACCCCAGGACCTGGAGCCTAAAGAGTCTAGCGCGGCAACACGTAAACATGATCAACTGCAAACACTTAAAATGCCTACCCTTCCATTTCGATTTGCCATAGTCGGGGTAAAAATCAAAATGCCACGTTGAATCGAGTAAACATTTGAATAAAATTGTTACAATGTATCCACGTGTGCCAACATAGAGAGACAAAACTTCATGTACTTTAAATTAACTGTGCACAAGTGGCTAACCATCAAACCGTCCGTTACTTAACGCGGCGCTAACCATTCATTCTCGGTTTCTCATTCTGCTGCAGTCTATTTTGTGTCTGTCTGTCGGTCTTCTTGTCTTGCAAAAAATATACACACAACCACTGTATAACTGTAATCAGGTCGATTCACACAAACTACATATAGCAGCATTTCATGTAAAAAAAAATTCCAGCCAATTGGGCGACGGGACCATTCTAAAATTATTGTCATTTGGCATTTTATAATGAAGATAATAAAACTTCTGTTCACGCGTGCAGCGACTCAGGTAACGGCTAGTATTATTTGCCATTCGTTTGCATGGTTATCTGTATAATATGTTAACACGTCGTGCAAAAATTAATCAAAGCATGCTTGTCACTAACGACAGAACAAAAGAACAACTGATTATTTTTATTTCAAAATATTTCCGAAAGTATCAAGTTCTGAAAAGAAATATTTTTATAAAACTTTCTTATAAAAATAAACATAATTATAAACCGTTATGAAAACTATACCATTATTATATAAAAAACCACGTTAAGCATATATTTCTGTTGTGCATGCCCCGATTTTCCTCAAAAACAATTGGGCTGTTCATATTTGCATATTAAACATCCTCCCAAAATTTGGTTTCAATCCACTCATCCATTTGACCTATATCGTGTATACAGAGTACAGACAAACAGACGCACAGACTTTTTCCAAAAATATGTTTTGTGGATTCGGATGACTTCAAATCAAAAAAATAATTTAAAAAATTTGCAAAGTGATTTTTGCCCTAAATTAGTAGGTACCATGTGTGATAATCTATCCGTTACTTTTTACTCTATTAATTTTGATTTCATTCTGCACGATCAGATGTGTTGTGGATCGAGCTTTACACTAATATACAAAAACCCGTTGTATCGCTCTAACGGGAATATTAACACTCGCCCGGGCGTCGGTAAAACGACCTGACGGGATATCCTTAAGACACTGCAAAACATGGCATCGGTGGAGTTCAGACTCTTTCTCCGTCGCTTTATCTCTATAATGTATCTCTATTTCACTCTTTTGCATTAGGTGATGTTGAGGTGGCCAGAACAAACAGTCGTCATAATATGTAAAGCTGCGTTTACACGACTCGTGGTTCACACTTTTCATTCGGATGTAAATTTAAACGCGAATACGAACTCGAAACTTCCTTGAAATCTATAGTTGAATTGTTTCAAATTTTGATTTCATTTTTTGCTTGCGATAATTGTTCTGTTTTATAAAAGTCATCACGAAATCTAGCACCACAGCACGCTTGAAACCTAGCAGCCAAATCTAGCGGCAAAACCAGCCTTGTGTGCAGCGGTCTTAAAGCAAATGATGCGGTTCAAATAGACCGAGACGTGAACAAAAAAGTGGTGTTAAAAAATAAATCTGGTTTTCTTTTTGTTTTTTTGAAACCTCTGCTATACTGAGACCTCAAACGCGCTTCTATGTTGCCTCTGTGAGTTTTTGAACTGCGCTTAAGTGTCGAAATTTTTTACAAAAATTCCGATGTAATAATATTAAGTCTTTTTTCGCGAATATTTTTTTAAACCACAATTTAATATTTTTTTTGCTCGACGGACAGAATGCGTCAACTTTCGTCCCGCTGCGCTAAACAAAGTTGCCTCTTCCTGCCTACGTCGAGCAAAAAAATAGTATACACACCACGAGAAGTAAAGTAAGAAAGCCTAAGCCAACAATTTTATGTGTGATCTCAGACATTTCTTACTTTACTTCCCTAGGTGTGTAATATACTATTTCTTCATACCTCTATCGAAAGTACATACTTTCGGCATAGTAAGGCAGATAGTCTAACATTTATGCATTGGTGGGATTACACGCACTACTGCGGGAAGTACGTACGTTCGGGCGGCAGTAAAGCAAAAATAACCTATCAACTGTTGTTTAGATGTCGTTTCCATAGCAACCCTATTACATTTTAGCCAATAGTCGCGAACAGCTGTCGTTCGTGTTTTTACGTATAACCTCAAAGCTGTTTGCTTGGAATTTATCTGTGTTTTTATGTAATTAATAAGTAATTAATTAATTAATGTATATAATAAGCGTACTTACGACCGAGGTATGAAGAAATATACAGGGTGAGTTTTAAGTTGATGCTTTTTTTTTACAGCGTGTAAAAATCAAATAGACGAGCAAATATTTCAAATAGTTTTTTTATCAAAACTCAAAAATAAGAGAGAAACAGCCTTTCGAAGTTTAAATAAATTTTATTAAATTTTCTTTAATTTTGAGGTCGGTCCTGGGGTTATATTATGTCACTATGGAAATAAGTTGTTATTATCAAGTATGTGTATTGTTCTGTTTTTGAGAGAATTGTGTGTGCCTCAATTATTTTTGATAATAATAACATATTTCCATAGTGACATAATAAAACCCCAGGACCGACCTCAAAATTAAAGAAAATTTAATAAAATTTATTTAAACTTCGAAAGGCTGTTTCTCTCTTATTTTTGAGTTTTGATAAAAAAACTATTTGAAATATTTGCTCGTCTATTTGATTTTTACACGCTGTAAAAAAAAGCATCAACTTAAAACTCACTCTGTATACACCACACTGGCCGAAAGTTCGATATCTTGTACCGCGCGTCATGATGGCGCGCAGTGCAAGATATCATACTTTCGGCCCTTGTGGTGTAATATACTATTTTTGTTTGATAACTTTCGTCAGTGTTTATTCGAATGTAACTTTTGAATTCCCGGCCACCCCTATTTATGTACAGTGTGTCCATTTCAATCGCTGTGATATTTAAACAAATTCCGCGTCACGCATGTCCACTGACAGCAAAAATATTTGTGTGTTGGTGTAAAAAAAGCATTCCCTGCCGAATATATTTTTAATGGCATTTAAATGTCAGATGTATGTTAAAAAATCAAATCTCTTGAGAATTGAGACTCTTTGAAGTCTTTTTAAGCATTTACTTATTAAAATGTATAAGGCTTTAATGCTATTCTGCTTCGCTTAGGAAAAAAGAATATAGAAATGACATCAAAATAAGTGATTGAATTTCCACAGCTACTTTGTGAAAACCAATTTTATCTAATACTAACGGAGTGGACCGGCTTCGCCCGAATTTGTTGATTGCCGCCGTTATTTTGTCGACTTACGTTGCAAGATTATTCTCCACGAAGAGCGATAATAATAATAATAATGCGTTTAACGTCCGTTTCTCGACTTTATATCATAACAGACGCCATTCGCATCATTACTATTTTCCATCTATCACACTTCCCGTTATTTTCTACAATTTTTAAACTTCAGCTTAATTAATAGCAATGGGGCGAATGAAGGAATTTTAGGAAATTAAGGATAAGGTAGGCAAATTTTGAGCATAGGAATTTGACAGGTAATCGCGATTTTTATCTGGAATTATTGAGGGAAACCATGGAAAACCTCAACAAGATGGCCGGTACAGGAATTACCATTTCTCGGCGAGAGGCAGTAGGAAAAAGTCCTAGTGACATCTGCCCCCGCCGGGATTCGAACCCGGCACCTCACGAATGCGAGTCTAGTGCTCTCACCGCTACGCCACCCCGCTCGGTTAAGGCGATAATATATAACCTATGTTCATCTTGAAGGTCTATTCTAAATATTAGTGAATCATTTTTTGAAATCAGATAAGTCGCTCCTGCATCCAAACTTACAAAATTTACTTCTTTATAATAATATACAAATGGAAATCGTGACTGACTGATCTATCAACCCACAGCTCAAACCACTGGACGGATTGGGCTGAAATTTGGCACAAGTTACTTAAGAAAAGATCTTTGAAAATTCAAATAAAATGGTGTAACGTGGGTTCAAAATTTGCATGTAGAAATCATATAAGATAGATATATCAATTCGAAAATGCGCAGGATTAGTCCTATCAACAAATTAATAAACACGTGTTTCATGCTTTTTCAAAAACAACCCCTTCAGAGTGTGAAAAGAGGTAAATAGTCTAAAAATCAACATGGGTGTCATTTTCAAGGTTTGTCAGGACGTTGATCACGTGAATGTCATCAATTTTGAATTTTATTAGGGAGGTCTACGTCGATAAAGGAGTAACTGTGCCAAATAATGGGAATGCATCCGCGGGTAACGGCTAGTATTAGTATAGATATAAAAATGAATGTTTGTCCGCAATCAGTCCTGTGCCATTCATCTGATTACGATGAAACTTTGACGTGTTCTAAAGTGGTACTGCAGTACGGTTGCGTTACTGTTGTATCAGGACTGTAATACGGTGGAGCTGAAGACTACACTACTGTTGTCGCAAGGAGACCGATGTCCCCCTTCATTTTCGTGTCTTTTTTTTGTACGGAGGGGAAAATCCAGTTACGGACACCCAGGTGTTCTCTGGGTAGTGTGGGACTCGAAGCATTGCTTCATACCCACTAAAACCCCCTCCCTCACGCTCTTTGTGCCCCCCCACCCACGGTACCGACCTCCAGTCATTCCTTCGCGGGGGGAAGAGTTACGGCTCAGGGCCGTTTCCTTCTTAATTCTTCTGTCTTAAGATCTTCCATAATTCTCACAGCAAGGTCACATCCGGCATTCCAGTCCTCCTGTGAGTCAATCGTCACCAATGTTCCAGTTCTCCTCTCCAGTTTCTCCCTGTGTTGAGAACATGTTCCGCAGTCTCCTCTTCTTCTTCTTCATTTTCGTGTCTAACCTAATCAACTTATCTTCACAAACGAATACACTGTATAACAATATCTATGCAACTTCATGTATGTGTGTGATGTATAAAAGACGGAGCCTTTCTCCTGTCTTCATGTATAGCATTGAGTAACAAGAACTCCAATAAAACAACACCAATTGTACAAAACAAGGTCCGCTCACTCTCATCACCCCACCTCCTCCTTCACGACGACGCCGGCCCCAACTTCTTCTGAAAACTCTCTAAAATTTAATATTCCGGCACTTCTTATTCTATTGCCTTTTTAAATACGCTGTTGAATTGTTGTTTTTTTTTTGTGAAATCTGAGACCAACGAACAAAGAAGACAAAAAGCTTGAATTGAAAGGGATACAATTTAAATGGTTGCTTGGTTTCATATTAGCTTTGCTTATAAAGCGTAAGCCAATGTCACATGAGGCGACTATATACGCACTGCCACTGCAGTTGTGGGATCAACGGCTTAGTCAATGGCGTACAAAAAGTTGAAATGAATGAATGATTACATAGATAATTAGGGGGCTGGAAAAATGTTTGCCGCTACACTCAAAAGAATGCAATTTGGATGATATGGTTTCATAAGGCCGCTGCACACGAGGCTAGAAACGCTGCCTGGACTTCTGCTGGCCGGTAGACTGGGTACGAAGCTGGAAGCCTACTAATTTTCTATAGCGCTGGTTTTCTAGTTTACTTGATTGCTGTTAAGTGCTCGCTTTCACACGAGACTATTTTTGACAGTTCGAATATATAAACACAGAACAAAACGTGCCTGTTGTGTGACGCCATGTTGGTTTGTGGGCGTTTGTTCAAGTGCCCACGTGACAAGATACTGCTTTCTGATTGGTTCTTGCTCATACCTAGCGGAAAATCTAGCAAGGAAAATAGCCCCTGCTCTAATTTTAAAACCTATCTTTTGAGCTAGCAGGCCAGCCCGCAGTGACGTCATTTCCAGCTTTGTACCCAGCCTACCGGCTAGCAGAACTCCTAGCAGCGTTTCTAGCCTCGTGTGCAGCGGCCTTATTCTGATGAAACTCTTTGGTACCCAAATATCTGGTTCCTAAAGCTGATTACGCAACATCTTGTTGTTTGTTGTTAGGGTATGTCTCTGAGCCTTCGTAGAAAGTAACCAGTCCTTCCAGAGTCTTCCTTCTCCCAGATAATTTGTCCTCAGAGTGTGGTCACTTTCAGTGTGGGTATTTATTCCAAATTTCCAGCGTAAGGTCATGGAACTTACTGCGTTGAATTATGTCAAAGAAATTCTTAGACTAATTATCTTTTCTGCGTATGTATAGGTCAAGGATAATACGTTTTTAAATAAGAAATTCATTTTTCATTTTAATCCTGTTCTTAGATCCTCTCTTTGCCAGGATTAAACCGCACTGTAATTAATCATTCTTTCTCTTTTATATAGCGATTAAACATCTTTTGTTATATAAGAATGTTAAGACAAAACCTTATTGACACAAAGATAATATTGTTTTCAATCTTTTAACAGTTCCGAGGAATTTACCGCTTCTTCATTATACCTCAAACATTGTATTGTATTCGATATTAAGTCAGACTGCGAAAACGAAAATTAATAATAAACGCATTAAAATTATTATTTCTTCTTACTTTTCTATACAGAGTTGTATCTCGGTTATTTTCGAAGACAATCCGATAAAAGTCTGTAAGCCCAGGTCTGTATCTCGATTATTTTCGAAGACAATATTTTCTTAAAAGTAGGTAATTCGTATAATAATAATAATAAATTCCTTTAACTCCTACGTGGAGCATAGGGCCTCTACGAAAATTTTGAATCTAGTCCTATCATTTTACCATATGTTTAACTTGAAGCCAGGTAGTTCCTTATTCCATAACTTCTTCGCGAACAGTTCTTCTCCAAGATATTTTTGATCTTCCTCTTTTTCGGTATCCCTGTGGGTTCCAATCCAAGGCTCTCTTCGCTATGTCGTCATATGTCCTTCGTAGCGTGTGTCCTATCCAATTCCATTTCCTACGTTTTATAGTTATACTGATTTGTTCAAGGAATGCACGTTTCCAAAGTTCGTTGTTCAAGACGTGTTCATACCATTTCACCTTGAGGATTGTTCTGAGACATTTGTTTATGAAGATTTGCGGTTTGGTCGTTATGGATTTCGTCACTTTCTTGGTTTCAGATCCATATAGAAGGACCGATTTTACATTCGAGTTAAAAAATATAAAATATCACAAAACCACGAATAAACAACCAATCAATTAAATAAATGATGCAGAGGTGAATGATCGCAACAAAATTCAAGCGACACGGCGATTGTTTATTTCAAGTGTTATGTTATATTCTCTTTAATTTAAGAAGGCGTGACGTCATTCGATGTTTTAATTGAAATGGCCGATAACGGTATTGTATATTTTTATTTTATTAAAAATATTATTAATCTCAATGTTTATATTGACACTGGGTCATTTTTTAGAATCCTTTCAACATATATTTTTCTCTCTCAATAATGTTTTGATTCTTTTATACTATCTTCATACATATTTCTCAATCGGTTGACTTCTACACCACATTTTGTATGTATTATTGGATTAATAAAAGTATTATTATGATTTATTTACCTCCTTGATATTAAAACATTATTATTATTGGAGTTTACTCCTTAAAAAACGATTTTGAGTTATAAAGCCCGGTGCGGATTCTTTATGAGTAGTAAAATCAATTGGTGGGGCGTTACGCTCCACCGCTTCAAGTGTGGCGATACGCTCGTCCGCTTCAAAAGAGACAAACACATATATCCGTAGGATTTAACGTGCGAAAGAATGAGATGGAATACAAAAGAGACAAGCACATATATATCTGTAGGATTTAACGTGCGAAAGAATGAGATGGAACACATTACACAGCGTATCTAAGGAGTAAACTCCAGTCGTGCGTCGGAGCTGACACACACACTTTTTTATCATTCAGAAAATGGACACATTCTCTCATGGATGACTAAAATTTTCTACTTGGTTAAAATAATTAATTATTAATTAAAAAGTTATATAAATATTCATCAATTAAATTCAGATGCCTCAAAGCCACCCAACAATACGCTGAGTTGTATCGTAGCGCTCTTATATTATATGAAGGTGCCTTTGAATGTGGTTTTTCGGTATATCGAACGTAAATTAATATAAGTATTATTTATGATTCGAACCTGTAAGCGGTTTATAGGCAATTTCCCGTTCATTTTATTTAACTCGGCAGAGCCTTTGCATGTATTTTATGTCCGTGTTTACACAGAAACGCATATTTTAATTTGTTTTCTCTCACATCGAAATCACCGGATATTTGCCATTTGATATACAGTTATATTCTAACTTGGCGATTCTAAAGGCCGATGCACACGAGGCTAGAAACGCTTCTAGGAGTTCTGCTAGCCGGTAGAAGTTAGAAATTACGTCACTGCGGGCTCGCCTGCTAGTTCACAAGATAGGTTTTAAAATTAGAACAAGGGCTATTTTCCCTGCGAAATTTGCTGCTAGGTATGAGCAAGAACCAATCATGAAGCAGTATCTTGTTGCGTGGGCACTTGAACAAACGCCCACAAACCAACATGGCTTCATTCTGATCAGAGTCAGACAACAGACACGTTTTGCTCTTTGCTTATATTCGAACTGTCACTGCGCGCGCACCAGATCTATCCATAAATCAAGCTTGAAAAATAGTCTCGTGTGAAGCGAGCACTTAACAGCAATCAAGAAAACCAACGCTAGAAAACTAGTAGGCAAATCTAGCAAAGAATCTAGCAGCGTTTCTAGCCTCGTGTGCAGCGGCCTTAAAACTGATTAATCGAGCAGTTTCCCAAAACATGTCAACGTTCAAAATTTCCAAAAATTTCAGTTCATAACATGTGTTTTGAAGTGAATAATAAAATTGGACGTGCTGGGTTTCGAAACTGACTTTCAGCCTTATATAAAATATATATTATATACATACTATAATATTATACTATAGATAATTAATAAGAACTAAATGAGTTATTTAAACGGTGAAGATTGGCTGTTCATAGCTATGGGATTGTATTTAAAACAGGGAAATAAGAAAAAAAGAAGAATATGGGTGAAAAATTTGTTAGAAATGCGTGATTCAAGAAGTCATGTTTATTTGATTAATGAATTACATCTTGAACCGCTTGATCGGAATAATTATTTACGAATGGATGAATTAACTTGCAATTATTTACTGAAATTAGTTAGGTACCCTATTTATTAAGAACCAGGACACAAATATGCGAAAATCTATTTCTGTACAAGAAAGACTTGCAACAACATTGAGATTTTTGGCTTCTGGTTGTATAAAATACAGAACTCCAAAAACTGAACTGAAAAAAGCCCACACACACAGCAGTTTACTTGAACACTGAACACTGAAATCGTTCAAAAATCAAGATGCATTTGATGAGTTCATGCTTGACTTCAGTGTTGGTTTCAGTGTTTATTTGTCCCACACATTATCATGCTTCACTGAACTATAAGTTTGAACACTGAACTGTGGCATGAAGTTTGATCGTGAGTGGGGCCTATTAGAAACAGTATAAAAACTGAAAATCGTATCAGAAATCGAACATTAGTGATACTTTCTGAGTTTTAATAAAATAGAGAACGCCGAATAAAAATACATTAATAAGCGATATTCGAATTTGTCAATAATAGTACTTATATAAAATTGTATTTACCGTAACTATAATATCCGCTTTTTTGTGACAACAAAGCCTCGGCTTGGCTTTTTCCGTCAATTGAACTACTATAAAATTCGAAATGCTTACCTAAAGGCAATATGTAGACACGTGCAGGGTTGTCAGATGACGGATTTTTTTTTCTCGTACCAGTGTTGCTAAATATCTCGTACTTTCAACAGTTAATCTCGTACAGGTATAAATTTAAAGTAGGTATATCGAATAAAATTTATAATTTATGCTATTTACTGTACTATTTAACTTTGAGTAGTCATAGTCTTTGCGCTTTTAGCTGTCAATTCAAATGAAAAAATTGAACTGATAGTGATAAACATTATAGTGTAATAAGGACAACAACAAATAAATACCTCTGTAAATACATTAAACGGTGATTCCCCACTCAAGTTGTCTAGTTTCATATAGTGATGAGGTAGTGCATTTAGTGATGCGCCCAGTCGATCGTTTTGTGGTGTGTGAAGTAGGTAAATATGCAAATTCTTACACTTTTTGGCTGATACCTATAGCGAAGGAGTAATTAAATCTCGTACAAAATTGTACGAGAATTTTGTTATACTTGTATCTCGTACAAAAACTGTAAATCTCGTAATGGTACGAGTTTACTCGTACGTCTGGCAACCCTGGACACGCGTCGAATATTATACAGGGTTACTAAAATAGCACACAACCGAAGCCATCAAAAATAGTTGACCTATAATCTATATACTTACAACTGACCAACAAACATAAATACTAAACATATGAAAGATAATTCCAACAAACAAAAGAACGAAATTCTTAGAATATGCGGTACGCATTATGCCGACAACAAAGCAACAAAATAACAAACAAGTACTGTTTATTGCTTAATTATGACGTATTGTTGTCGTTATTTAGAGTGTATCATTGTATGAGCAACAAGGTAAACAAACTAGAGTTAAGTAATTTCGACGTTTTAAAGAGTTTGTCGTTATATCGAGTGACGTTAAATGGTGTTTACACTGTATATATAAAACTCAAAATTTGATCGTGCGACAAAAACTTTTGAACGGTAACTCCGATCATCATGAAATTTGGACACAACATTCATCTCAGTCAACTAAAATGAACGTAGCCCCCCCATTCGTTCTTTTGCACCCGGGGGCCGTTCGCTCGAGGGGCATCATAACGCGAATTTTAAGGCGGCCAAATCATTCTACCCGAGTGGTATATACTATTTTTCTTCAGACCTCGGTCGAAAGTACACTTATTAATTAATTTATTAATTACATAAAATCACAGATAAATTCCAAGCACGAATGACAGCCGTTCGCGACTATTGGCTACTGTAACTATTTTTCTTTATAGCCTGTCGAAAGTACGTACTTCCGGCATCAGTGCGTGTAATAACACCAATGCATAAATGTTAGATTTTCTGCCTTAAAATTGATGCCGGAAGTACATACTTTCGACCGAGGTATGAAGAAAAAATTATTTCGGAATAAATATAATACTTTCCTACTATAGAGTAGAAGTGGGAAGTGAAAATACACGTCTTTTTGAATACAATGTGCATCTTTTCTGATCACGTTGTAGATATAATTGAACTTTTATTATATTTTGTAAACAGTTAAAATTAATTCCTTGGAGCGCTGATAATTTCTGGAACGTATTGACAAATGGAAATAAATGTATTTTTTTTTATTGAAAAATGATTGCTTTTCACAAAACAGTCCACTTTTAATATATCTGAAGTGACAATAAAACAAAACGTTCAAAATCAGTGGCTTTCAAACTGTTGCTTGATCACGTAATATTGAATAAATAATAATAATAATTATAATGCGTTTAACGTCCGTTTCTCGACTTTATGACATAACAGACGCCATTCACACCATTACTATTTTCTATCTATCACACTTCCCATTGTTTTCGACATTTTTTCAACTTCAATTAATTAATTAATAGCAATGGGCAAATGAAGGAATTTTAGGAGATTAGGATAAGGTAGACAAATTTTGAGCATAGGAGTTTGACAGGTAATCGGCCATGGTCTTGAATAAGGAACCATCTCGATATTTATCTGGAATTATCTAGCGAAACCACGGATAACCTCAACAAGATGGCCGGTACAGGAATTACCGTGTCTCGGCGAGAGGCAGCTGGAAAAAGTCCCAGCCACATCTGCCCTCGGGCGGGATTCGAACCCGGTACCTCTCGAATGTGAGTCTAGTGCTCTCACCACTACGCCACACCGCTCGGTAATATTGAATAAATAATAAATAGGGTTGAATTAATCCGCAATTTATATAACAAATTATCTGTTTAATAAACAGCTGCAAAGCATCGGGATTTTTGTTTAATTAATTGATCCGATTAATTAATTCACAATTGTTGTAGTCGCGATTGCAAATAATAGCCGCATAAAATTATTATTAATCGTTGAACAGTTACCATAAAGCGGGTGACATCGCTTTTATTACATTTTACAACAAAGCATAGAAATTGCTTATTGATTTATCTTTTCCGACATACGTCACCATTCTCAGTGGCGGTTCCTGAGTGCTGCAGAGCTGCAGAACAACCAAAATCTTAAGTAGATATGTACTTCATATTTTTAGAGCGAATTATATTTTCTATATTTAACTAATATTTAATTGTGAAAAATAACTCTAATAATTTAGAGTGATGATGATCCTATTTAAATGTTATAAGATTAACGGATGAATCCTGGTGGCATAGGATCGATGAACTAAGCAAATACTGAACGTTTATTTATTGCATTTTATTGTCTGACGTTTCAACTGTACAACTGTAACAACGATAATTTAAAAATTTTTTTATATATAAATCTCCGAAGATGACATAAAGTTTGCCGAAACGTCAGACAATAAAATGCAATAAATAAACCTTCAGTATTTGCTTAGTTCATCGATCCTATGCCACCAGGATTCATCCTTTAATCTTACTAATATTTAATGTTTGGAAATACCGAGCGGTATAGCAAAGTTGTGAGAGCACTAGACTCGCATTCGGGAGGACCCGGGTGCGAATCCCGGCCGGGGGTCGATGTGACTGGAACTTTTTCCAGCTGCCTCTCGCCGAGAAACGGTAATACCTATACCGGCAATCTTGTTGAGTTTTTCCATGGTTTCCCTCAATAATTCGAGATAATTTAATATCGAGACGATTCCTTAGTCAAGGCCATGGCCGATTACTTGTCAATCTCCTATGCTCAAAATTTGCCTGCCTTATCCTAATCTCCTAAGATTCCTTCATTCACCCATTGCTATTAATTAAGTGGAAGTTTAAAGATGTTATAGAAAATAACGGGAAGTGTGATAGATGGAAAATAGTAATGGTGCGAATGGCGTCTGTTATGACATAAAGTCGAGAAACGGACGTTAAACGCATTATTATAATTCTTTATTATTTGTCTATTATATGCTCTCACCATAGAGATATAAATACAAGAGTACGCTAGCGGGTATGCTTGCCATAAGTGAAAGTGGCTGCAGTTCAGAGAGAGAACGCTGCAATCGTTCCGTATCATTCTTTCTCTCTCTCATGAGGGCTCGTTGACGGATCGTTAACTGAAGAGGGGAGAGCGTGGAAAACGATACCCTTATGTAACTAGCCATGTGCTGTTTATATCTTTATAGTTATTAGTTACCATAGTGATACGGAATTGTAAGCAGCCTTCTCTCTCTCAATCGCAGACACTCTCAAGGCTCACTCGTGGACTCCAGTTACTTATATCTCTATGGCTCTCTCTGTCTCACACACTTCAACCTACCCATATCGTCTTACTCAGACTCGCGTTTAATTAACTGTTTTGTAACCGTCTATGGCAAACAGTAGTGACTAGTGTTTCTAGTTTGAAAAAACAAACATAAGTATGGATGTGATTCATAATTTAATTAACAGAACCCCCCTCCATATTCCTACCCCGTGCTAGAAGATATCACCAGTTGACTCATTTAAAATGTTCACGCGCCGCCACTGCTTATCACAAATGTTTTTTACATATTATTTTAGTTTGTACATTATACAAACTAACTAAACTATTTGCTATTTTAGCTGAGAGGTTATATTCGCCTAGCTTATAAACTAGTTAGCTAAGATGAAAACTTCAATTCCGATAACACAACGAACTCAGAACTAACTAATGTGAACTAGCCAACCTCTGATTGACTCGGCCTACACCTTATAAAGTAGCTTCTTTTTTATCATTTTCATAAATTTTACATTGGAGCAAACGTCACTAACAATAGATTAATAGCTGTTATTTTTATAACCTGCTATTTTTAGTAACAGTTATTAAGAAGCTATTTATATTAATTTATTTATTGCCACTTGCCAACCATAATCAGAATAATTGCATATAATAGATCTTTATTTTGTAGACTCTAGGAACTAGGATTATTGATTTATTTTTCTAAGTAAATGAAAAAGTTTTTTTAAAATTAACGTATTCATTTGAAGTTTTAAAAAAAGCAATAATAAAACTTATTAACGGTTCTTGTTCTCTTTTTCTCTCACTCACTCTCTCATTTACACTAATAAAAATTCCGTGTTGTATGTTACAAAATTTAATTTGTCTGAAAGCTTTAAGCTGTTTAATTGGTTTATTAATTGTTATCAAATTAATATAATTAAAAACTGCTTGACGCGCAGTTGTTTTGCGAATTGAAATGATATAATCAACATTACATTATACGTCGCATTATATACAAGTTGATCTGAAAATTCTCACGCTTTTACAAATTTAAAAAATGTATTTATTTCATGCCGTATGCGTTTACCAGTTTTTGCATTCGACTTGTAGACTCTAGAGCAGTGTTTTTCAAAGTGTGGGTCGCGACCCTTTTGAGGTCGCAAAGCCTCTACAAGGGGGTCACGGAGAGTCGCGAAGCCTCAGTAAAAAAACAAAGTTCAAAAAAATATTTTTATTAAGAAAGGGCATTTATTGTAGACTAACACAAATTAACAACATTTAAAAAAACTACCCATGAGTCACATTAACTCTACTAGTTAGGAACAGCGGAGGGTAGGGGGTCCCAAAATATTTAAAAATGAGAGTCGTATCTGAAACCCAGCGTTCGTAGCTCTATAAGTTACCTTTTTCTAATATTTATAAAAGCGTTGGTCATGAGTCGTGACTATTAAACTACCTACCCACGCTTTTATAATTATGAACATAAATTATTCAAAATTACTTTTTCCTTTTTACTACATTTGAATTAAAGCTTGTCTTTAAAAAGTTTTCTTTTTACAAGCTTTTATTTAGTTTCATCTGTCCTGGTGTCTGTCTGAAATAAAATATTGCAAGTTGAATTTGACTCACTTCCCGGTATCCGATTGAGCTGAAATTTTGCATACGTATGTAGTTCCGATGACAATACAATATTATAATAACTAACTGATCGTTCCGGCTTTCGCCCGGTTACATATCGCACTTTTAACTACTTCCCGTTGTCCGATGGATTTTAAATTTTGCATACGTATGTAGTTCCGATAACAATACAATATTATAATAACTAACTCACTGGTCCGGCTTTCGTCCGGATTCAAATCGCACTTTTAATAAAGCACACTAAAAACTTAAAAATAAATAAACGTATTTTTTATTAGTTGTTAATAAAAATGAACTAAAAAGTTAAAAATAATTTTATTCCGATTAGAAATAAGTCGTTTGATACGTAGTACTTATCACAGTCTGAAGTTTTCAAATAAAAGCGTGTTACACCGTCTCTTGTAACACGCTTTGATTTGAAAACTTCAGACTGTGATAAGTACGTACAGTATGTAAACACGTAAGGTGTACATAGGGAAGTTAACATTGGGAAAAAATGACTGGATCAGAGTGAGCTTTGCAATCTTGTTTTTCAATTTGACAGATAATATTCTTTTGCAAAATGAATGTGTATACTACCGAAGAAAATATTCAAATTATTACAACATAATCGGACTTTTTCTATTAATGGGACATTAAATTCTCAAAAATACTTAAATATGGTGCGAGATCAAATATCTCCGCCTATTCGTGTTGAACCTAAAGACATTGGGTCACTGATTTACCAACGCGCATACGTCATACCAGTCAGACATTTTTTGAATGAAATGTTTCCAAACAGATGGAGTTGTTTTTTTGTTTTATTTTTGTACAAAAAAATTAAAATAATGATTTATAAGAGCTTTTTATTATTAAAAAAGCCAAGTAAAATAAAAATAAATCAAAATAAAATAGAAATCCTCAAGATTATCACGATAATTCAATAGAAATAACAATTAATGCAGTCATGGCTAACTCTGATCCAAGTATTTTTTCCCAATGCTAATTTCCCTATGTGCACCTTACGCGTTTACACTTTACATACTATATAGAACGACTTATTTCTAATCGGAATAAAATTATTTTTAACTTTTTAGTTAATTTTTATTTACAACTAATAAAAGCTTTCCATTCTTTGAGGTACGGAACTCTACAAAGAAAATTATATTTTGTAGCTCCTGCTATTGCTGGGTTAAAATGATTTTGATAAAAAAAATTGGCCGGTTTACGTACACTTTTTCTCTTAACGAGAAAACAGATATCGATTGATTTGTTGTATAACGCGGAATTAATTTTGTTTTGATGTGTTGTTAGGACAATACGTGTTGGCATGGAAACGCGGCATAGCTGTTCTGTCAGCGGGCAGCGTCAAGGTCACGCCCGAGCCGCGTTATCGGCTCGTCAACGGCTACAGTCTCGAGATTCGAGACGCCCAGGCGGGAGACGCCGGAGATTACGTCTGTCAAATCGGAACGCTCGAGCCGAGGGAAATCACACACACGCTCGAAATATTGGGTAAGTGACGCTTCTTTTTTAACACACTTTTTTATTAACTTCACCTGCATATTATATACAATTGTCTAATGGAATCTATCAATTTAATTTTCACCCATAATTTGAAATTTTGCAAACGTATTAAGAACCCATAACAATACAATAATTTATATTATTCAACACGCGTGAGTAATATATAATTTCGGGGCCCTGCTAAATTCGGGAGAAATAATAAATTACTTCATGTTGATGCGTAGAGTGCTAATAATGAGCCGAAACTGTACGATAATGTATTACTGCATAGTTTCTGGACCAATAGGAACGCGGTAGCGATTGGTATATATGAAAACAGCATCGCAATTCAGCGAAAGTCAGAGCCATCTTGTGTGCATCGAGGGCGGTGGGTACGTCAATCAATGAAGTGATTTATTATTTTTCCCTCTTTTTTCAGGGCCCCGATTACATATTACTCGTGCTAGTTGAATAAAGTATTATGTGCGACCATTGATCGAAGAAGAATATTCCACTCGCGTGATACCGCTCCGCTACGCTCGTGCGGCAAATTTCACGCTCATGGAATCTTCTCCTTCTCTCACTAATCGCACAATATACTATTGTTAGTAGAAGTTTTGTTCCAAAAATATGTATTGAAGGAGAGTTATTTGGTTGCGGAACAATTGAAAAAAGCTTTATCAGAATATCGCTTGTGGCCAACGTTTAAAAAAAATATATTTTCAGGCCCTGAAGATGAAAATATATTTTTTGAAACGTTGGCCACAAGCAATACTCTGGTAAAGATTATTTTTCAATTGTTCCTCAACCAAATAAATCTCCTTGAATAATTTATATAAACACTAGTGGCCGGGCCCGGTTTCCCTCGGGTGCGATAGATATAATTCTGCAAATTGTATTTTGTTTGTGGTCCGGCGTCTGACCTAATAACTTTGAGCAAATTCTACCAGATTTGCTTCTGAACTAATAGCTTTGAGCGAATTTAAACAGATGTCGCTACTTGGTGCTAAACCAGTTTTTTGTTTGCTTCTAAACTAATAGCTTTGAGCAAATTCTATCAGATGTCGCTACTTGGTACTAAAACAGTTTTTTTTTGTTTATCTTCTGAATATTTTGGCGAAACTCCTTAAAACGTCAAAATAACCTACTTAACTCTAGTTGGTTTACCTTGTTGTTCATTCAATGATACACTCTAAAGAACGACACACCCAATAAAGACAACAATACGTCATCATTAAGCAATTAACAGTACTTGTTTGTTATTTTGTTGCTTTGTTGTCGGCATCATGCGTACCGAAGATTCTAGAAGTTCGTTTTTATTTTTCATCTGTTTAGCTCGATAAGTTATCATATTCTTAGTTGCCCACAAAATTGCAAACAAAAAAATATTAATGGATTATTTCCTCTTCGTTTAACGGCAACTCTGAATAACGCCACAAAGTGCACAGTCCCTTGAGTGTCGCTATATAGAGTTTACACTGTATTATGAATGTCGCGCCTTGTAATTCTTACATGCGTGCTCCAAAATGTTTTTCTTCTGCGTGTTAAATGAAGTAATTTATTTTTAACCAGTTTTTTTACATCTCGAATAGCAAGTATATTTTAAATAATACTAAAGTCCCAGAGGGCACTGAATGGTAATGTGCTCTGCTCCATTCTCCAACTCAACTCCCAGATCGCGTGTGAACCGTTTTATCAATAGTTCTATATATGCTAAAACAATCTGTGATCATATTATAATAAATAATTAACTGCGCAGGTATTTCGTTTTGTTCAACTTTAATGCATTAATGACTATACACGTAAAATCTACCTGTCAAAAAAGTTTTTGTTAAGTCGGCTTTTCTGTATTTTAAACAGGAAACTTTAATATTTTTGCCACGTGACTGCCTCGTTTCATTTGTTTGATAAATAGAAAATGACAGTTCGTCGTCTTCAACTTCAACGATGTTATTTTGTTTTTATACATATCTTTGTTTTAAGACGAACTGTCGGATATTTACGATTTTAGTTTATTATAATGTTGCGCATTTTTACCCCACAATGTTACGCCTATGGAATTTCTAGAAAAGTCTATTAAACGCTCGAAGGTCAACGGACAAACAATGAACGCAGGTAACGGACATCCGACCGTTAGAGGCGCCCACGCATATAACGACAAGCATCAATGAATGCAGGTAGCCGGCACCAGACCGTAGAGACCCGAACGAGTAGAGAGGACAGGAAATGAAAAATGGGGTTAAATGTTATAAAAACGGATGACATTGATACATATTATAGTTGGACCCTCTGAGAACATGTATAAGAAACGTCATCCGTTTTTAACAATTTTAGCAATTTTTTTATGATGTTTGAAAAAAGCTAGTGAAAAATCGAGAATTTTAGCCACTCAAACCTTTAATTCCTCAAAATCCGTCCAGCAGAAACGGATGACAATTTTTTTACAGCATCTCTGAACAAAAACAAGAATTTTCCTCAAAATCGCAACCGGTTGCGACACAATTTTTTTTTTCCGATTTTCAAAAAATCGGTTCGCGCAAACCGTCCGCACGTTTCGGATGACAATTTTTTTAAACAATAGTGAGTACATGTACTTTAATGCTACCGCCTTTCCATTTGGTTTCTAAACAATTTTTTTTTACGTTTTGACCCCCCCCCCCTTTTCTCCGATTCCTTCCATTTTGGGGTTATGAGGTACTGAACAAAAAAGTTTCCAAATTGCTTCAGGATCTCAAATACCAAGAGTCATCCGGTTGCTTTCCACCGATTGAAATACGCACCATTGCTTTAACTAAGAGGTTTGGTTGAGTTTAGTCAGTTCAGTACAGTCAGTTACAGCGTGTTAACAGTGAGTGGACGTACAGTTAACATTGTAAATAAATGATTTCCGCCACAGACTACAGCAGTTTTGTTACAATAATTTATACAGTAAACTGAAAATACAAATTGATAATTTCATTAGTTTGCGGGTTAGAACCTGTGTAGTCGTAACCACGCCCAGGACCCTTTTTGGCCTACACCTTATAAAAATAGTAGCTGTTGACCTAATTTTCAAAAATTCATACTTGAGCACAATTAATAGTAGGTTTTATCCAAGGACTTAATAGTAAAAGTTTTTTTCGTTACAAATCCTACAATATAAAAATCTGCCTGTAATGAAATTATTTTCTACTTTTTAATTCGCTTTAAAAACGTTGTATATTCAACAATTTTTTAAAATTTCTTTTATTATTAATATCGGTGTAGATCATTGTTTTTCAAAGTGTGGGTCGCGACCCCCTGGGAGTCGCAACGACTCCACAAGGGGGTCGCGGATGGTCGCTAAGCCTCAATAAAAAAAACAAACAAATTTTACGTACCTACTTAATTATGTATTTAAACAATACCTAACTGTGAAAATAGATAAAAATGTTGTAATATGATAAAATAAACAAAGTGAATAAAATATAACCCAAGGCAATCCGACCAAAATTGCGATCTGTAGAGCTCGGACGTACATACGTACAGACCAACCGGACAACAGCTGTTCGTGATTTTCAATTACAGTTTTAGTAGTAATTATGAACTCGAACCGATCTAAAACTGGTTCTGTTTTCTAGAACAGAATCTCCTCTATTCAAAAAGCTACAATTTGAATGGATTTCGTGAGAAATTAACCTAGATATAACTTCTTTTATGAATGAAAGTCAGCTCTGACGCACAAAGCGATAATAGAGCACATAGCGCAGTTCAGCGGTATGTGCAATAGAGCTGTAAAAGTAACGAGAAATTGTGTACCCGTATGTATTCGTTACTTAAAGAACCAGTACCCGTTACTTTCGTATCGTTACGTTACTCGTTACTTTTCATACGACATACAATCGTGTACTAACAGCATCAAGCATGTACCATCGAATTGAGGTGCGTCGCATACGTGATACGGTATGATTTCGTTCGTATAACGTATAACCGCATTAAACGAGTCGAACTGACATGGATACGACAGATGCGAGTAACGAAATGAATTTTTAAGTAACGATTCGTAACTTCGAGTCAGACGATGTACCCGTTACTCAGTAACGAATACATACAGTTTGTTACAGCTCTAATGTGCAATACACTATACTGGTTAAGAACAGCGGAGAGTAGGGGGTCCCAAGATAGTTTTTCATACATCGCGCCTTGATTGAAAAACACTGGTGGAGTATGGGAGGGGTCAGCTACGGTTGAGTTACTATAAACTAAACAATTGATGAGATCTCTTTTTATTACTCGCACTGTGTTGATTAATATTAAAACTGAAATATGAAAGCCCGCGTATTTTCAGTCAAGCTTTTCAATACTTTTTTAATCGGAGCGTATTTTTACGCGTAAAAATATAAATTCTAACTGACAGGCTTTTGAATTTTTTCAAATGGAAGTAAATAATACACGCTGTGATATTGGTCACGTGAGAATTTTCAACCGGCCCAGTGCTTCCAACTTCACAAAACATAAATACCCTGATCTAGACTCTAGACGCATCGTTTATTTTTAATTGAATACGAAATTAGATAAGGTCACAAATTATCGTCTATTTTTCAATTTTTTTGCTTTAAGACGCATTATTTTTTGTCATTCTCGGCTACATTTGAACCCCTATTTTTTAGCGTCATTTTATAATCGTTTTCCAAATCTTTGATTAACGTCTGATTAGAACTCTTCAATAAATAAAATTATTTTATTTATTATAATCGTTGTCTTGTGTGTAGTGTTAATCGAAACAATGTATTTGGCCAGCAATGAGAGCGCCCTCTTATGTTAATTGACAAGCAACATATAGGGCGACAGTCAAATTTCTTCTGTATCGCATAAATAAAGACCGCTTCACACGAGGCTGGAAACACTGCTTGGACTTCTGTTGGCCGGCTGGCTTGCTACGAGGCTTGAAATGACGTCACTGCAGGCTCGCCTGCTAGCTCACAAGACGGGTTTTAAAATTAGAACTGGGGCTCTTTTTCTCGCTAGGTCGTCTGCTTGATCTGAGCAAGAACCAATCAGGAAGCAGTATCTTGTCACGTGAGTGTCATGAACAAACGCCCAAATGACGTCATTCTGCTCAGACAACAGACACGTTTTGCTCTGTGTTTATATTTGAACTGTCACTGCGTGCGCACCAGATCTATCCGCAAAACAAGCTTGTAAAGACGTCTCGTGTGAAGCGAGCACATAAAAGCAATCAAGAAAACCAGCGCTAGAAAATTAGTAGTCAAATCTAGCAAGGAATCTAGCGGCAAATCCAGCCTCGTGTGCAGCGGCTTTAACACAAAAAGTCCAAGAATTTAAACCTAAAAATCTAAATAACAAAGACTAAAATTTATGTTTTTGTTTAGATTATGAAAATTTGGTTCCATCTACCGTAAAGTTATGTTATAATTTTAATTTATATAATTTTTGTATGAGTTTAATTTATTAAAACACAAGAATGTTCTTTTGGCGTGAATGTTGAAAGTCTTTTTTATTATTTTTCCTTCATAACCTTTACACGTTGCACGTTAATTGAATTTCGTGAGAAATAATAGCTTTGGAAATTGAATTGGAATTTAAAATGTGTGGTTTGTATACCGAGTGTCGAATCATTCGTGGCCCATTTTCATACAGGAAAACTAAAAAAATCGCGAAGCGCGGATTTTCATAACGTGTTTGAAAAAAAAATTGTTTTTAAACAATTCATTGTACATACAGTACTAAACATGTTTTTTTCTTTATTTTCAGTCTGTTCTTTTCATATTTTCGGACTAGTTCGTAATATGAAAAATTTTCTTACTTAACTAAATACAATGTTTGTCCGGAATTCGTTATTTACATGAAACCTAGATTAAAGGCCGCTGCACACGAGGCTGGTTTTGCCACTAGATTGTCTGCTGGATTTCGCTGCTAGGTTCCAAGTGTGCTGTCACGGTTTTTATGTGGTGGCTTCAAACGATGCGTTTTTTGAAGCTGGATTTGTACGAGTGTCAACAAAAATGGAAGTTAACGCGGTTATAGTAGAAGTTAATCGTCGAAAACGAATAGTAATTATCGCGTTTTTATTAATTTATAAACTACAAACCGCCACAAATGACAACAATATACGCTATGAAGCCATGTTTGTTTACGACGTTTGCCCACGTGACAGAATTACTGTTTTCTGATTGGTTCTGTATCCAGAGCCAGCACAGAATCAAACACGAAAATAAACCGCAGTTCTAATTCTGAAATCCAGATAGCTAGCACGACAACCAGCACAAGTCCCAGCAGTGATTCCAGCTGTAAAAGCATTCTCGTGTATAGCGGCCTCAACAATTTTAGATTTATCTAATTTCGCACCTTTTACAAGCTTGCACTCGTACAATGACGTCACAGGCAAAACAAATCGTACGCGACGAACTCGTAAAGACACATTGTTAACGCATTATTAGTCTCGTAGTTGTTAGCGATTGAAATCTGTGGGTATTTTGTTACGGGAGAAAGTTCGACCGGCTTTCACTACTTAAAGAGATAATAAACGTTTTCACGTCAAAAAATTGCACAAGCGGTTGTGAAGCTTTTAAATTATGATAACTGAGGAAATTTGAAATGCATGGTGATATGGCCAATGTTCAATCCAACATCCGTTATCTCGCACAGAACTCAGTTGAAATATCTAAATCGATAATTCCATTAATGCCTCAATTATTATTATTTTTTATTGTACTCGTATTTCTGTCACGTTATTGTCCACCCCCGTGGGGAGGGGCTGTAAGATATATTATTATTAGGTCATTTAACATGCACCGTTTGAAAGAAATAATTTATGAAATAAATTTGTGTAACGACTAGTTTTTTCACATTTCTTCGGGCTAAAATAAAATATTAACTTGACTTAACTGTTCCATCTTTTATGGAATTTTATATAATCAATTACAAGATAAAATGGCTTATGTCAAGCGTTTTGGTTTTCAAACTATAGTCCGTGAAAATCCAACATAAACCAGTTTGCCCTGAAGCCAAGGCGGCAGACCTCTATTGTGATATCAATTATGGATATAAAATAATATTAAAATTGAATAATCGAAATTTAATTAATTTGGCAAATAAATTACAATTTAAAATTGTTTGAAATTAAAATTAATTAACAATTTACGTAAGCATTTTCAAATAGAAATACATTTTCCGTTAGAAAGTTGATTTATATATCATGTAAATATTTTCTTTTAATTATCGCGTTGTTCATTTTAAATAGCAGCTGACTATTAAAACAAAATGATTGAAGATTCTCGGTTTTCCTTGCGATAACAAAACTTTACAAAAAATATTTTTGTAATAAAAAAATAGCCTCTCTCTCGTTTTCATAAATATAGCCGCGGAACAAAATAACTTATACGCTCGCCGTTTTCCTCTACTTACTTTTGATTTTTTAATAAATACTTAAATTATTTACGAAACTGTCGAATAGGAATGATGACAGATTTTGAAATCCAGTTCTATAATGTTGGTACTTACACGTCTACTATTTCCGAAAAAAACATTATTTCAGCAATAAATTAACTTTTAACGCAAATTATTGCATTTTTATCTTTCTATTTTGAAGTAATCGCGAAAACGCTTGTGACGTCACTCCTCAGTGACAGCTGACATTTATGGGTGTAGAGTAGTCGTGCAGAGGTATTTCGTAGAAAGGTATGTAAATTTACTTAATGATGATCTATATTAAGTATTTTCTTAGAAGTAAGTATTTAGTAATAAAAATAGTATGAGTTTCTTTTGTTGAAAGTTAACTAACCTCGATAATAACCTACGACATAAGTGTTATAAAACATCACAAAAAAAACGAATAAACAACAAATCAACAAATTAAATGATGCAGAAGTGGATGATCGCAACAAAAATTTAAGCGACACGGTGATTATTATTTTTTTCAAGAGTTTATGTTTTCTTTGATTTAAGAAGACGTGACGTCATTCGGTGGTTCAGTCAACATGGCCGATTGCAGTTTTTTATACTTTCATTTTATTAAAAATCTTATTAATCTCAATGTGTACACGGGTACATTGTATATTTTTCTTTAAATGCCACATCCTTAAGAACCAGAAAAACTCCCACGGTTTACCTTCCTTTCTCAAAAACGTCCTAAATGGCTAACTCCCCTCTGTTTAATATGAGTAATTTTGACAATAAATTAAACATTGATAAAAAACATAGAACAGTTACTTCTTACCACAACAGTTTTATTAGCGGATGTACATTTCGGGAGCTATGCTCTCATCGTCTAGTGTTTTATGAAGATGAGAGCATAGCTCCCGAAATGTACATACGCTAATAAAACTGTTGTGGTAAGAAGTAACTATTCTGTATTTTTTATTTTTGTTTCAACCAGCAATGCTCTTAATATTTGTATTAAACATTGATAAATTTTGTGTTACGTTAAAACAACTAATGAATTATTTACTTTGATTGTCTTTATTTCAGTTGGGATTATTTATTTTGTTTTGTTTATTTTTGTACACTGTTGGAACTTTCTGTTCCGTTGTGTTTATTGCTTTAAATAAATAAATAAATAAATTTCTTCTTTGATTCATTTATACTGTCATAATGCCTATTATTATCAATGAATCTTCCAATATTGGAGTAAAAGTGAAATATTAGAATAGTAGTCCGATTACTCGAGTATTTTCATAGAATTTTGAACGAATTTTGCAATGCTTTAATTTAAAAAATTAGGAGCTCTAACGATGCCATTAATTTAGTTTTTTTTTTTCAAAAATGTATAACGTTAGTCGTTTTGAAGTATTACCACACAAATAATAATGTACCTGGGTCTGCGAAACATGCAATCAAATGCTTACAATAGAACACATACTAACAACTTGCACTAAATATCAACAATATAGATACAACTTACCTGACCAAGTCTCCAAGATACTCAATGAAGAAGAAAACGCAGTTACAAATATAATGAATTTCCTTGAACTTTCCAACCTGAAAAATAAAATATAAATTAATTTCACCTATCTATTCTATTAACATATTGTATCCAATTAATTATTATATGTACATACTTACCTTCATATTTTTGATTTTTAGTTCAGTGTTAATAAAAAAAAACCAGTTGTGTGGTTTTAAGAAACCACGACGCAAGTGAAACTTTTATTGGATTGTAGGCGTTGGATTGTAGACACTTTTCCATCACGATTAATTACAAACAACAATATTCACATGAATACACGAATAAAAACATGTAAACACTGTACAGCACTTGCCCGCATGACAGACTGACTATGTGTTAAACATACTACACGGTCAGCTGATGCTAACCATGGGCGCCGCCATATTGGCCTTGGCTGCTCTACCGAGCGCCTACTCCGAACGCCTTTCACTTTACCCCTACTGCGCGGCCGCCTGTAATGCGACATGCAACAGACGGCCAGAAAAATTCGGGCCGATAGAATAAAAGTTTCACTTTAATAATGTACCTGGCTCTTCTATCTGTTGTAATGATTGTGTGTGCGTTTTTCACGAAAACTTGTAAACGTTTCAATTATTAATCTTATCTCATTTTAAAACCTGGATTTACAAATTAAATACAGTTTTTCAATATCAGAAACTGTAAATTCATCAAAGAGCTGTGTTTTTCTTTTTCATTAATTAAAATCCATCTGAAGATTACTTTTACTTGAAGAGATGGAAATCTTTGAAAATTAAATGGATACGCCAGTCGCTTATATGTGATCGTTGAAACTTCAGGATATAAATGTTTGAAATTTAAAATACCTACCTGTTGTGTTACATAAACGACGATAAATTTATATTAAAGTTTAAAACAGTATTTTTGAAGCTATATTGCTTCTTAACGCATGTCTCGATGGCATTGAAAGAAACAAAAGCACACCTACCTATTTCGATTCAGAGCATAGCTTAGACAAGGAAAGGATCGTGGAAACAAAACGCACATAGCATCGTTGATATCATACAGTTCATTTCATTTATGTTGATACTAGCTATGGAAACTTACTGCTCTTTTTTAAAACTGGTGCCAAAATGTTCTAGGCTAAACTCCGGTATTAGAAATATATACCCTCATCTGTTATTTGATGATGACAAAGTTTATATATTAGAATACATTGATAAATCGTACATGGGTTGCGTAGCTAAATTATCGCGTACCGATGCTGTTAAATTAAATAAATTCTAATTAACTTTTTTGGATCAACTTCCCCTATTTATTAATCATTAAAATCGAGCCTAAGATGAGAGAATATGACACGAGGATTCTATACATAAATATAGATCATCCCCATAAACATGCCTTGTAAATAGTAGTGTTCTGTGTACTTTGAGCTTATTTGTTTTGTTAACATTTTATTTGTGTCATATTCTCTCATCTTAGGCTCGAATTTTATGATTAACAAATCGGGGAAGTTGATCCAAAAAAGCTAATTAGAATTTATTTAATTTAACAGCATCGGTACGCGATTTAGCTAGGCAATTCATGTGCTATTTATCAACGTATATATTATCTAACATTATAATCTTTGTCATCATCAAATAACAGATGATAGTATATATTTCTAATACCGGATCTCCCACTATTCAGGGTATATGAAATTTTGGTCCGACATCTAGATCTCGCCAATATAGTGTAATATACAGTGTGTAAACGCGCAAGGTGCACATAAGGAAATTAGCATTGGGAAAAAATACTTGGATCAGAGTTAGCCATGACTGCATTAATTGTTATTTCTATATTGAATTTCGTGGTAATCTTAGGATTTCTATTTTATTTCGATTTATTTTTATTTTACTTGGCTTTTCTAATAATAAAAAACTCTTATAAATCATTATTTTAATTTTTTTTGTACAAAAATAAAACAAAAAAAACAACTCCATCGGTTTGGAAACATTTAATTCAAAAATTGTCTGACTGGTATGACGTATGCGCGTTGGTAAATCAGTGACCCAAATGTCTTTAGGTTCAACACGAATAGGCGGAGATATTTTGATCTCGCACCATATTTTAGTATTTTTGGGAATTTAATGTCCCATTAATAAAAAAAGTCCGATTATGTTGTAATCATTTGAATATTTGAATATTTGAATATTTTCTTCGGTAGTAGGTATACACATTCATTTTGCAAAAAAATATTATCTGTCAAATAACAAATTGAAAAACAAGATTTCAAGGCTCACTCTAATCCAGTCATTTTTTTCCCAATGTTAATTTCCCTATGTGCACCTTACGTGTTTACATACTGTATGGCAAATACACTAAATATTACGGATTAATATATTTTGAGAATATATTTAACTATTGACGTGATAACGTCTTATAAATTGATGAATCACCAATATTATAAATTGATAAAACACCGGCTGCATGTTCGAAAAAGTGTAACGTAACGTTCCTAACGTTCCTAATGTTCCTAACGTTCCGCCTGACCCTGTGCGTGCTTTTTGCTAATTTCTCGCTCAATTTAAATCAGATCGGTTTGAAACCAGTCTTAAACGAAAGAGGAGAACATTTTACATAGATTTCGTATAACAGAATTTGCCTAAACAGTTTTTTTATACAAATTTATATAGAAAAATATTTTATACAAATTTATATAGAAAAATAGCTGTATAAATGCAATGTTGTGTAATGCATGGCGCGACGCGGTCGGTTGTCTTTGTTTGCCGTACATGGAAATTAGAAGCAAACGTATGTCTTGTCTTAACATGAAAACAGCTGCATTTCTAATGTTTAATTCAATTTTTTGACATTAGTATATTGTGAAATGCAAAGCCTGCTAAGTTAAGTATTGGAATAACTAATTATTATTAGAACATATAATACTTTGTAAGTTGCAAACGTCACTTTTGACATTTCTTATCATTCCGACACCAAGGATAAGCGGATTGAAACCAAATTTTGAAAGGTTTAGGTTATGTATTACGGAATACGTTATCACGTAAAACTATCGTCCGTAAACCGACTTTACAGACAACCATTTTTTTTGGAAATAAAATATACCTTTAAGTGCCATTAATGTTAGATATTTAGGTTTTTTTTGGGAAGTCGGCGGGCCGATCGTTGAGCTCGCATTAAAGGTAAAACTGCACGTAGCAACGTTGCGTAGTGCTCCTGGTTTTGAAAGACCCAATAAAAGCACGTGTATTTTTGGTAATGTAAAAAGCGTATTAATTCAGTCGCCGCTGCAACGATTTCAATATTTATCTCAAAAAGACGTGCTTTTAGTTACTCTTAAGGAGGTTGGATAGACACTTTTACGGGGTACGCGGTGCGGGGAAAACTATAGGGTCCTATATACAGGCCTCGTAATCTATACTAATTTAAGATGAAGAGTTTGTTTGGTAGGTTGAACGCGATAATCTCAGGAACTACTGGTTGTTCAAATTGAAAAAAAAAATTTTGTTGGATAGTCCATTTATCGAGGAAGGCTATAGGCTATATAATATTACGCTACGACCAATAGGAGCGCAGCAGCAATGAAAAATGTTGCAAAATGTATCTCAAAAATAGCTTCTATTCAGGTGAAATGCCGTAACTACATATGTATATCAATATTAGGTCGTACATTCACAAGCCCGGTTAGTCGGTAGAGCATGCGACTTTTATTATCAGGGTCGTGGGTTCGAGCCCCACCTTGGGCGAATATATTTTTATTATTTTTTTCCACATTGCTTTCTTCTAGGGCTTACATTTAAATTTATTTTAATTTTATTTACGACTAATTAAAATTAAATAAATCTAATTAATAGCTCATTTGAAAACTGTTATAACTATAGGTATCTATATAAAAATAATTATCTTACAGTGTTTTCAATAAAATATTTATTATGTTTTATTAACTACAGTAATTATTGATTAAAAAGAAATTTATTACTTAAAAAAAGTATACTGCTTTTTATCGACAAAGACTTTTGAACGGTAACTCTGATCATCATGGGACACAACATTCATCTCGGTAAACTAAGATGAATGTGCGTACTCATGTCACTCCCTTCCCCATTCGTTCTTTTGCACTCGGGTGAAACCGGGCGGGACCGCTAGTAGCTAATAGATTGTTGGGAGCGGGAAATATAATGTATTCCTGACCAATGACCGCGGCTATCCTCAGATGAGAATAATATCTTGTTTCATACTTTGCAGTAGTCGGGTTTTAGTTTTTGAGCTTATTTTTTATTTAGGGTACAATTGATGTATATTTAAGACAACGGAAGACTAATAGAAGGGATTTCAATGCTGCGTCGCTCTAATAAGCGAACTGAACTATAATTACCTACGAGTCTCTTTCTACCTTAGTAATAGAAATATGTGCTGATAGCGCAGCAGCACTTCACTGCAACCCAAATCAGGACAGTAATTCTATCCATTTCATAGGCTTTTACTCTCGTAGGCAGTTGGGTAGCGGAGATGCGGCGGCGGTACGGCATGTATCCATGGTCGCCCTCATATTATACTATACGTATATATATTATGTAGTTCCACACATACACCGACAGAGGGAAAGCGAGTCTTGAGAACTCAGTAGAGGATGGGGCGACGGCGTAGGTGGGGCCCCATTCAGCTTCATATGCGAGAAGAACGTGTTCGAATATAAAATAGCTCATTACAAAGAAACGTGCACTTATACATAAGATTTCTTTGATCTGAATTTACTGCACATACATATAGCTATATATATGATGTAGGTGCATATATAAAGTGTACGAGTGTGTGTATACGGACCCCCTCCCCCCCGCGGCGGCAAGCTACGGTCTTAAGAAGAGGGCTTACAGAAGCACCGGTGACTAAGCCATGTTTTTATGCGCATGATCAACACAGCCAGTTTGATTATAGTTTTTTTTTATTCGTCATTTTCCATATATTTAATACTCTCTATATTGCTAACACAAGTCGCGAGAAAGGTTTAAACACTACGGTGCAGACATATATACGATGTCTCACTTATTATTTATTTATTTATTTAGAAGAAGAAGAAGAAGAAGAAGAAAGAGAGAAACTCAAGGAGAAGTCTCATGAGTCTCATGCGCATGTCCGTGAATGGATGCGCGTCAGTTTACACATGGAACTAAGCTGTAAAAAGGGAGGTGGCTTGCTCTATTCCACTTACTAATTGCCCCACTACAGACCCGCACAGCGGGTCAAGTGAAAAAAAAGAGATAGAAAACAGTCATTTGCTGTCTCACTTCATGGGCCACGCTTCCACTTACGGCCACTAGCAATATAGAAGTTATTACATATATAATATTTTGGATTTTTATTGTAAAAACCGCACTCAAATCTGTTCAATTACAGTGTAGCGAATAAAAAGCTGGGATCAGTTATTATTGACCTTGAACATTTCCTCAAGAAATAAGCTTTCGAATGGTAAAAATCGCATTCAAATCCGTTCAGTAGTTCTCAAGATTAACCACTACAGACTGACAAATATCGACCGCAATTTCGTTTTGTACTACGTATAGATTGTACGTTCTGTTATGCCTGCCTGTTTAAATTTTACATCGACAAGTACGCCACTGGAAATCACTCATTGTTTTCTTGTTATCAGCTCTTCTCGTTCACTGATTAATTATTCACTCTACCTAAATGTGGAGATGCACAAACGTAGCTATGATACCATTCCTGTTTTTTTTTTACTGAGTTTTTTTTTCATTTTGTTATGATGGAAAAAATCGTTTTGTATAATCTTTCTGCATTATGCTGACTATTGTAGAGATACGCAAAACCAGTGGATAAAGAAATAAAATTAGAATTTAAAAAACTATAGCAAGTGGACAAAAAAGTAAAAAATAATTTTGAAATATAGGTACCTAAATATTTTGTTCAACAGCGATAGGAACAAGTGGATTGAACAAAATCTTTTGAAGAGTGTTTTTTTTTTTATTTTTTTTAAACGTTAAATTTAATTGTGACCGTGAAAATTATTTATATATTTATAAGCATTTATATAAACTAGTTATTTATTATAAATTATTGTATTGTGTTTTTATTATTTGTTATTTATCATGTTCTACCAAGTGCCGAGTGAAAAATCACTGCAAATTATATTAATTTTTAACTCGTGACTATCACGCGCATGCGCCTATACTCGTGCCAAACAAATCGTGCGCGACTAGCTCGTAAAGACATGCTCTAGTCATCGTTAACGCATTATAAGTCCCGGGGTTATTAGTGACTAGCGGTCCCGCCCGGTTTTGCCCGGGTGCAAAAGAACGAATGGGGAAGGAAGAGACATGAGTACGCACATTCATCTTAGTTTACCGAGATGAATGTTGTGTCCAAATTTCATCATGATCGGAGTTACCGTTCAAAAGTTTTTGGCGTTAAAAAGCAATATTTATAGTTTTTTTAAGTAATAAATTTCTTTTAATAAAACAAATATTTTATTGAAAACACTGTAGGAATATTATTTTTTTATATAGGTACCTACCCATAGTTGAAACATATTTCAAATGAGCTATTAATTAGATTTATTTAATTTTAATTAGTCGTAATACAATTTTAAAAAATTGAAATGTAAGCCTTAGAAGAAAGCAATGTAGAAAATAAAAAAAATAAAAATATATTCGCCGACGTGGGACTTGAATCCTAGACCCTGGCATTAAGAGTCTTACACTCTACCGACTGAGTTCTCCGGGCTAGTAGTCTTCACGCGCTAATATTGCAATATTTAGTTAAGGCATTTCACCTGATAATAATATATTTTGTTGGACGGACTAATTTTGAGATACATCTTGCAACATTTTTCATTGATGTTCCGCTCCAATTGGTCGTAGCGTAATATTATATAGCCTATACTCTATAGCGTTCCTCGATAAATGGGCTATCCAACAAAAATTTTTTTTTCAATTCGAACCAATAATTTCTGAGATTAGCGCGTTCAACCAAACAAACAAACAAACTCTGCAGCTTTATATATTAGTATAGATTGAAATCTACTTCCCGTCAAAAATTAACCTTTTAATACGCCTCTTAAAATAATCATTTCTTTCAATATGATTGTCAGTCCAACATCTGCACCGAATTATATACACCCTTCAGTAAGTAAATCCGTATCCTGAAACCTGTGTTACGGAAAGCCGCTTATAAAGGCCGGTTTACATATTTAATATTAAATATTATATAACATTTAAGAGCGTTGTTCAAAAGGTGAAACAAAAGATGGTATGCTCTGCTGAAAATAGAATGAAAACTATTAAATGAAGTTTTCCGTGACCGCGGTAAACCGCACCGAGAAGAAGGATGAAGGCGACATCGCTGTAAAGCAAAAAGCTTTATCCTTCCAGGCAATATTACTGGAACTAAAACACTCTGTTAAATTTCACTTTATGATTATTCTGGATGCTTTCTGTTATAACTTTGATGTCGAGTTTCACTCTTTATACCGCGTGCCTTACTTTGCTATAGCTCCAATAGCTCTTCCCTCTTTCAAAACTCCCGAGAAAATCATTTCGTTTTCTTGTGCTCATTATCACGTTTAATACCGGTTCACTTTTTTTTTATATGAAACATCGAATGATTGGTTGGGAGTTAAAACCGTGCAATTAAGATGGGCACATGAGAAACGTAACATAGATGGCAGCAGATATACAGGGTGTCCCATTAAGAATGGGACATAGAACAACCGCAGATTCTCCAATTCAAAATAAAACGATTAAGCGAAATATGCTTAGATAAAATGTTACTCGTTTCCGAAATACGGGGTGTTGAAGTTGAAAACTGAAAAATTATTAATGTCCATAATTTTTTTAATACACCGTATAATTTTACTCAAATCGGCACACTTGTTAAATATCATAAAATGCACCTAACAATAAAAAAATTAGTTCAGTACGCTCTACCAGTGGCGTACGGCAGGAGTAAGTAATGCTTGTACCCCTTCTAAATGTTACGCCGCTGTCTAAATTTTAATTTTGACTATAATTTTAATTTTTTTGAAATTTTCTAAGTCAATAATGTACACTTGTTAGTTTGTTGTAAAGTCATTGGTTTTCGAGATATTCGCAGTTTTTTTAAGACAAAATTATAAAAATGAATATTATTAATAATATTACAAATAAAAAGTACATGTCTATCTATCTTTAACTGCGAATATCTCGAAAACCAACGACTTTACAACAAACTAACAAGTGTACATTATTGACTTAGAAAATATCAAAAAAATTAAAATTATAGTCAAAATTAAAATTTAGACAGCGGCGTAACATTTAGAAGGGGTACAAGCATTACTTACTCCTGCCGTACGCCACTGGTAGAGCGAGTAACATTTTATCTAAGCATATTTTGCTTAATCGTTTTATTTTGAATTGGAGAATCTGAGGTTGTTCTATGTCCCATTCTTAATGGGACACCCTGCTAGATAAGTTATGGTTGGTTTTTATAGAAAAACGCGCTTTTTCCCTTCTGATAGCATGCAACCACTGCTTTTTCAGTTCCAAAACTTTTAGAAATACAAAACCTTTATAATTTGAACATTGATAAACACAACACATCGGCATTCTCATTGATTTATTATTTTAAATAAAGTAAACCAACTAAAGTTAAGTAATTTCGACGTGTTAAGGAGCTTGTCGTTATATCGAGTGACGTTAAATGGAGTTTACACTGTATTATGATTACGACATGTGTTCTAGCTTCTAGGTATAGTTACGCCTTCGAGAATAAATTATTTCAATGTATTTGTTGCAGTTCCGCCGCGTATAAATTACATAACCTCAAATGGAAAAGTCGAAGCGAAGAAAGGAAGCTCAGTGCTGCTGGAATGCCGGGCGTCCGGCAATCCCCCGCCGCAGATCACCTGGACGCGACGAAACAACGTCTTGCCAAGCGGTGAACAGTCGAGAAAATCGCCGACTCTCCACCTCACCAAAGTCGACAGACATCAGGCCGGTACCTATCATTGCGTTGCCACCAACGGAGTTGGACAACCGGCGTCGCAGTCGATTGTTTTGCATGTACTATGTAAGTCAATTTCTTTATTATATATACTCTTACTAAACTGTTCTTTATGTGGTGGACAATATTTATTTATAATAATAAAAACGTTAACAAAACAAACTAAAAAGTACTTCTCTTGTAAAATGTATCAAAACTAATAACGTAACAGAAAACAACAAATTCTAAGTAATAAAACAAAAATAATACAATGTTGCTATGTATACACAAAAACACTATAACACAACTGTACACAAGATTTATTGTCTAACTCTAGTTTTATATCTGAATCAATGGTCTAATAACCACACAGTTATATATATTTATTTCGCACTGGTATAGCGCACGTGTTTACTTCACCGTGTTCCAATCGTGTCTGCCTCGTGCGCTGTAAGCGCGGTCTATTTATGTATGCCTCGACCCCCGCGTGGGGGATCGAACTAATCTACTTGCGACTGTTTCCTTTCTACGCAATTGGGCTTTTGAATGAAATTTTTTTTGTCATAAATGGAAAGATCGTATATAAGTTTTATAACAGAACTATTTTTCTTTTTTTTATTTTCGTTATAATTCAAAAGTTATATCAAATTAAAAATAAATTTTTGTACCCAGCTCTGAGAACGCGCCGACATTTCCCGAACATAATGTGACGTCATAATGTTTTAGTCAATACACATGTAGAAGCCATTGATAGTATACTGCGTAAATACATTTTACCATTATGACGTCACAACGGTCAAAAACAATTTTAGTGCGTTTGCAGTCACGTGATGTTTTTTTAATATTTTATCAATTTTAAATTGCTTATAATTAATTTAAAAAAAGTTTTTTGAAAGTTTTTCGCATCGATTATCAATATTATTTATAATAAAGTTTTAAAATACAATAAAAAAAATCGATAATTAATTTTTTTTCAAAAGCCTAATTCTGCCGGCTTTTTTTGTCTTTCTCGACCTCGCATTCTTCAAGGTCGGGGTTTGGCTTACGTGCTACTACAAAGACATTCTACCTGAGCGCATTGTTGCACGCAGTTCTGTGTGCTATTGTTGTTTGCTAGGGGGTGGAGCGTGTTACAATACTAATTAATTGCTGTCTGTAATAGCACTCGTTGTAGGCTCGAATAATCAACAATTCTCGTAACGTTATTTGAAAGACGTATTGCTACTACAAAGACATTCTACCTGAGCGCATTGTTGCACGCAGTTATGTGTGCTATTGTTGTTTGCTAGGCGGTGGAGCGTGTTACAATACTAATAATCGCTGTCTGTAATAGCACTCGTTGTAGGCTCAAATAATCAACCATTCTTGTAACGTTATTTGAAAGACGTATTCACGTCAAAAAAAAAAAAAAAACGAACGGCAGTGGGCTTATAAAATATGCATATTTATGGTTATTACTTTATGTGAACGCGCTGTAGGCGGGCCACACATTGCGTTTTCATTACACATTCATGACCGGTCGCAACGCCAACGGAAAATGTCTCAACTACAATATATTATACTGTTTATAGTTTTAAAGTAACGCGCGAACAAATAGGTTATTAATGCCGGCAGCCAACTTAACCTGACTTTAGTACAGACTTTGCGTCACACAGTCGCATATTTACATTTTTTTTTTGTGCAAATAAAAACGACGCACTGTCTTTTTTAACCCATTTGGTTCTGGCGGTCATTTCAATGGACGTACTGTTCTAACGCGTGTAATGTAAGTCAGCGTAATTGAATATCAAATATAAACATTTCATTGAATTTGAATTTATTAACTTAGGTACTTTTACATATTATTATTTTTACAAAATGTCATTATATGTAACTTTTCCTACCCAACTTGGCAGAGCCAGTTCCAGGGTGGGAAACAAAACATTTTATAATTTAATATTTGTAGCGTAGGTATAATATTTTCAAAAAAATGGAAAGAAAATAAATGAAATGAATTAATAATGACTTACGAGGTTTTAGTAAATTCAGAGTGATTGAGGATGCTGTAAACAATTTTTGCCCTCGATGCACACAAGATGGCCCTGACTTTCACTGAATTGCGATGCTGTTTTCATATATACAATACCGCCTACCGCGTTCCTATTGGTCCAGAAGCTGTGCAGTTTTTTTTCATTATTTAACGCCTTGGGCTTGCTACTGCGTTCCTATTGGTCCAGAAAATTCATTATCTTACCGTACGGCTCATTATTAGCACTCTACGCGTCAACATGAAGTAATTTATTATTTCTCCCGAATTTAGCAGGGCCCCGAAATTACATATTACTCACGCGTGTTGAATAAAAATATTTAATCTGACCTGTTATCCATTTCAATGGACTTAGGATTTTCCAAAATTCTGCTAATGTTAAATTTGGTTTTTCACTGAAATACCTTAATAATTACACCCTAAATAAGCTCAACACCCTAAAAAAATATTTTATGTTTCAAAAATATAAAATTCAAGTCCGAAAGGGTTAAAATAAAACTTTTTTTAGTGCGGAAGGAAAAAATTAATTTGTGAGATTGAAAATGTAACAAACGTGTTTCGATGTACTTTGTGTTATTTGATAGAAAAACTTCTGAATTTGGTTGTTCTACAATTTATATAATATCAAAACATATTGCTTTTAACGACCACTGTTTATTTTTATAGCATATACAGACAAAGTTCGCTGACATCTGTTGACTTTCTGATCGAGCTGTTCGCAAACAATGAAACGTTTAACTTGTTTAATTGTTGACCATCCAGCGTCGTGTGTGTCAGTTTATGTCCAAACACAGTGTTGCATTTATTGTTCAAATTTGCATCAGCGCAGTCCCATAAAGTACAGAGGATTATTGCGATTAAACGGATTAATGGCTCGTTACAATTTTTACACATTTTTTTCCACGTTCTGTTGACTCTGTAATAATGAATACACAGGTTACACCAACTTAAATTTTTCATTGTTGAAGTATAATAATTTTGCATAATAGTAGGTACTATACAACACCAAACCAGTTTTAAAGTTTATTATTTTATAGCTCTTTTATTTATGTTTTAGTATTTTATTCTATTATTTTATATTATTATCAGTTGTATTTCTTACAACTATATAATATTAAATTTTTAATTATATATGTAACACATAATTACTGTACTCTCCGGACTTACCCTATGTCGGATAGACAAATTGGGAATAATAAATTATTATTATTATTATTATTATTATTATTATTATTATTATTATTATTATTATATACAATGCGTTCACCGAAAGTGATCCTACAATATATCAAAAACAAGTTTAAATGGATTTTTGTTCAACTCGAAATATTATACAACACCAAACCAGTTTTAAAGTTTATTATTTTATAGCTCTTTAATTTATGTTTTAGTATTTTATTCTATTATTTTATATTATTATCAGTTGTATTTCTTACAACTATATAATATTAAATTTTTAATTATATGTAACACATAATTACTGTATTCTCCGGACTTACCCTATGTCGAATAGACAAATTGGGAATAATAAATTATTTTTATATACAATGCGTTCACCGAAAGTGGTCCTACTAGATATCAAAAACAAGTTTAAATGGTTTTTTGTTCAACTCGAAATATTTACTATCGGAAACTGCTGAGATATGTTTTTTTGTTTGTATTTCAAACTCAACCGGAAGTGTATAGCGCCACGGATCTAAAAGATTCGAAAGTTAGTCACAAACAGCGTCGCAAAGGCACATTTTAGAGCCGTTGATACTCGCACCACCTCCCAGCTACCTGCACAGAACGAGCGCTCGTCGGTGATTGGCCGTGATCGCTCGTTGCCTTTGTCACTTGTCGCTTTCCTGCTTTAAAGTACAGTCGAGTACGCTATTGTCAAGTTGCTACTGTTATTTTAGTTTTGTTGAGTTGCGAGTTTGTAGTTTTTCAACAGACTGTACCTACAAGCGCAGGCCCGCATTTGCATCTAACTTCCGAGCCTTTTAGATTCGTGGCGCGTATTATACATGCATTTTTTGTCTATAAATTTATATAACATTTTCATAAGGTTACATAAGAAAATATTCGAGAAAAACGTTATCAATTTATTAATCATTATTTATAATTTACACATACGTGGAGTGCTATAAAAAATAAAAATTACTGTGTATATAATTAGAAAATTCACAACGTCTTTTCTCGAATATTTTCTTATGTACCCTTATGGAAATTTAATATGAATTTATAGAGAAAAAAATGGAGATTTGGAAAATGTAAAAAAGTATAATACGTTGTCATTTGAAATAAATGCATTTACACTTCCGGATGAGTTTAAAGTACAAAAAAATATACCTCAGCAGTTTTCGATAGTAAATCTCAAGTTGAACAAAAAAACTATTTGACTTTTTTTTGTATCTAGTAGGATACCAGGTATATTCACTGTTGCCACTATTTTTTATTTTTTAGTTACGTATGGAAATAAGTATGATGAAGAGATTGTGTCTTAGATAATAGTAGGTAATAATAATTTTATATATTGCCAAATGTAGGAGAGAAATTATAGGGTTGACTTTTTGGTTACATTATTACATACTTAAACAAAAAAAATTGATATTATAATAGTATATACTTATCTCTCTCGTTGAAAAAAGTATTTATTAATGCTTAATAGAAATATAATATTTAATTTAGGTTCAAAATATTCTGAAAACGTGGATTATGAACCCCTATGATAGCTTGTCACAGACACGGCCCAAGCTTTTATAATTGTGAACTTAAATTAAATATATATTATTTTTTCTTCTTAGAACCCAAACATTATTAAAAGCTTACCCATTTTATTTTTAGAAATTTTACAATAAGTGTATACATAATATACGTTATATCTACCTAAATCGTCTCGAGACACGTTCTTCCACCACCAACACCGGGACTCCCACCACATACTGTTCTCTTCATTTTTACCAGTTCAACTCCACAAGTAGGGGAATGGTATCAATTTAGGTCAAAATTCGCCCTTCGAAATTTTACAATATTTTTTCGTCTAAACGTCTTTCGAGTCCAAAAAACATTATTTTTGGAAAAAATCCATCTATTAGTCTGTGAGCACGATACAGGTCAAACGGATCAAAACGAAATTTTGATAGGTTGTTAAACATGTAAATAGAAAGGTCCCATCGTTTCTGAAGAAAATCGGCGCATGCGCAAAAGAGATTCTTGCTATGACGCTGTTATAATGATATAATTTTCATAACGGTATATTATTCTATTAATCATTATTAAGAAAATTAAAAATATATATTTTTTGTGAACTTCATAATCCCCTAAATATTTTTCAAATTTAAAAAATCGACTGTTCTTTTGTTCTGAAGGTAGCTATGTCAAAAAGAAATTAGGTGGCTGACAAGCATGCTTTGGTTTTTAGTACATGTGAAACCATGTCATATAACGATGCCACCGAAAAGCAAACATCATAATATTTATTACTAGTCGTTACCCGCGTCATCGCTCGTGTTAACAGACATTTTATTTAATCTAAATATATAAAAGGAAACCGTGACTGACCGACTTACTGATCTATCAACGCACAGCTCAAACCACCGGACGGATTGGGCTGAAATTTGGCACACTCATAGTTATTATGACGTAGGCATCCGCTAAGAACGGATTTTTGAAAATTCAACCTCTAGAAAGGTGTAACGGGGGTTCAAAATTTGCATGGAGAAATCATATAAATATCAATTCGAAAATGTGCAGAATTTCTTCTGTCAACAAGTAAAAAAACACATGTTTCGTGCTTTTTCAAAATAACCCCTTCAGAGGGTGAAAAGAGGTAAATAGTCTAAAAATCAACATGGGTGTCATTTTCAAGGTTTGTCAGGACGTTGATCACGTGAATGTCATCAATGTTTAAATTTATTAGGGGGGGGGCTCTACTTCGAGAAAGGAGTAACTATGCCAAATAATGGGAATACATCCGTGTTTCGTCTCAATCTCGTTCGAAGCCGCGGATAACGGCTAGTCTAATATATATTGTAACTTTTTGTTTGAAGGTCACTAGATTTAGCTAAAAATCTATAAAGTTGGCAACAGTGGATATGCATAATTCAGGTTGTTTTTTGTTCGTGCCGTTTTGCGAGACCAACGCAACGTCCTGATACTATTAATGAACTACAATCTTTAGTGGAGTCCCCGAACTGGGTTCAATTTCAAACTGGGACTATCATATAACTTATAACTGAAGTCCCGTTTGACCTTTGTCCTCTGTCAGCAGTTGTGGTTAATCTCTTTAGCGTGTGTCGAAGGGGAGCGGGGGGTCTGACGAAACGGGTTTTGACGCTCACAAATGTTTAATGCCATCATTCGGAATTTGCCTGAATATCACTGAAATTATCAACTAAGTAATAGAATTTAGTTACGAAAGCTCGTCACCGTATGAACTTTCTACCTGAAACGTTTTATCAAATTTCAACAGACATTTTATCTGCGGCCAAAAAGGTAAAACAATATGTCAACTTTTTCATATTTTTAGGGCTCCGTACCTCAAAAGGGAAAAAGGAACTCTAAAACTGTCCGTCTGATCTAAACTTATAGGGTACTTTCCGTTGATCTTATAGAATCATGAAATTTGGCACGAAGCAATGTCTTATAGCTCAAGTAAAGGGAAAAATCCGAAAACCGTAAATTTGTAATTACATCACAAAAAAATGTTTTTAAACTACAACAACATGCTACGCACGTACACAGTAACAGTTCTAATACAAAACAAGCGTCCACTACCGGTGCGTTTATACAACACAATATGAGAACTCTCGCATACAACACGGTACGATAACTATCCACGAAGTACAATACAGTTCAGTAGTCTATCTGAACTTTATTGCAAACACGCTTAGTTGGCAAACTGACCGCGACGTTTGTCGATGTATGGGGGCAAGAGTTTTCCAACGGCTAAACTCTTTCTCTGATTTTGATGAATAAGGTGTCAATCGATTCGTTATTATGGCCCGGGTAACATAGGCTACATTTATTTTTGAATTTTGGTCCCAGGGGTGAGCAAATTGAAAACAAAAATAATAAAATAAGTTCAAAAAAATAAGTTTAAAAACTAAAACCCGACTTCTGAAAATATTCTCATCTGAGGATAGCCGTGGTCGTATGCCATCTCATATAGTATATGAGGCCCCTCTAGATGTATAGCGTGATGCACTTTGCCCTAGAGCTTATGATCGTTTACTACTGTTAAAATGTAATGATAAAATTATGCGGGATACAAGGCTAAATATAAAAACAATTTTTTAAAAATTGTTTTTATATTTAGCCTTGTATCCCGTATAATTTTATCATACCATAATATCAAGGTGTCTTATTTTATTTTGTTAAAATGTAATGTTTTGTTAGGGTAGGTGGCATATGACCACGGCTATCCTCAGATGAGAATATTTTCTTGTTTCATACTTTTCAGTAGTCGGGTTTTAGTTTTTGAATTTATTTTTTTTTTAATCGTCTATTTGACGTAAGCAATTTTGTGTTGCGGCCACAGATATTCATGATAAAAGCGAGATATTAACTAAGCGTCAATTAGAAGTAATTATTTTTGCTCAGCATACGGTGGCTTTTTTATTTGTTTATTTTTTTAAATGCGAAAAAGATGATAATATATGAGATGTTAAACGCAGAGTCGTAAATTATTATTACACAGAAAAAAAACATATCCGACAACTAAATGTTAAAAAACACTGAGGGTGAAATTATGTACAGGCATCCGTGCACACTCGCACAAACAAACACACACACACGTACTCGGTACACGTGATACAGAATGATCTAAAAGTACTGTACTGTATCAATTTCATTGAAAAAGGAGATGTTCAATTCTCCATATTTTTTTTTACTATAGTGATTATAAAATAGTATATTACACCAAGAGGGCAGAAAATCGGCTCGCCTGGGACATCGTGACGCGCAGTTTAAGGCTCTCAAACCTTCTGCCCGCGGGTGTACACTATATTTTTCTTCATACTTAGGTCGAAAGTACGCTTATTAACTACATAAAAACACAGATAAATTCCAAGCAAGCAGCTTTGAGAAAATCACGAATGACAGCTGTTCGCGACTATTGGCTGGTGACAGTAGCGGCAATCTCACGGAGCGGTGTACATGACAACTATTTTTCTTTATATATCCGGTCGAAAGTACGTACTTCCGGCATCAGTGCGTGTAAGCCCACCGATGCATAAATGTTACACTTTGTGTCTTAAAATTGATGCCGGAAGTACATACTTTCGACCGAGGTATGAAGGAATAGTAACTTATGTATCTCGTTTGTAATGAGAGGTATTATGAACAGTGGCATTAACACGAGCGTGATAACATAACCATGCAAATGAACAGCAAATATCGCAATTTTCAATACTGTTTTTTTTTTATTATAATACATTGAATGTTGATTTTTAAGTTGGAATCATAGAGATATTATACAAAGTACGCTAGTGAGCCTGCTATTCAGAGAGAGAAAAGTTCCTTATCTCCATGGTAACTAATGATACAATTGAGTAAACATAATAATGATACGGAACGTTTGCAGCGTTCTCTCTCTGAACGGCAGACACTTTCACTTATGGCAAGCATACCCGCTAGCGTACTCTAGTACTTATATCTCTATGGTTAGAATGGTCATGTAGCCCAATTGGCTGAAATTTTGTTTTAAATAGTAAATTGCCATCGTTTTTTCGTCGACTTACGTTGCAAAATTGGTTTTCACGAAAAACGCTTTTATTTTAACGCGATAATATGTCCATCCTGAAGGTCCATTCTAAAGTTTGAAATCGGTTGAGTAGTTTCGGAGATTACCTCTTACATCCAAACTTTACCTCCTTATAACATTAATATAGATTGCACTTCAAAGAATCATTTAATATTCGTCTGGTTTTAGAGTAGTGCTCGATTCGGCGTATGTTTTCATTCTGCATTAAAAAATTCAATGAAAAATACATACTTAGTGAGAATATACAAAGCACAAATTACTATTTAAATATTATTTGGAAATTATTTGTGGTAAAAAACCACTTTTATTAAGTCCAAAAATAAAAAAGCCATGTAAAATAACCGGGAGTACAATAAAACAAAATAAAAAGCACACTGATGTTTTTTGAACGAATGTTGATAAAACGTTATCCACGATTTTTTATTTTTATGTTTTTTTTTTTAAATATAATTTTATGATCACGTTACGTGAGTTATTCTTTACATCCATACGTCACAGTACCTATATGTTTCTATATTTTGCGCATAGAATGTTGAAATGTTTATTACCGCGTATTTACTTTTTCAAATATAAAAAAAAATTAAATATATCACTGAAAATATGGAGTGTTATTATAGTCAGAGTGCCCGTTGGCAAAAATTTTACTGACAAATACTCTCCCCAAACGTTGTATATGGCTCCATTAGGCCTAGTCTGACACCTATTTAATCTATGACTTTTTTTGATTTTGGGGCGTTTTCCCTCTAAGTTTTCCGAAACATATCATTTTGACGACATGTAAAAAATGTATAGATACTGTTTGTTTTTTTAATTGGATAGCTTAAAAACTTCAACCAAAACGCTAAAATAATGTTCTCTGACAAATAATATTTATTTTAATTAATTTTTTATAGTCGTTTTTTCGACATATTCGAGGTGTCAGACATTTTAAAATGGTTCATATTATTTGTAAGAGAACATTATTTTAGTGTTTTGGTTTTTGGTTTTGAGCTATCCAATTAAAAAAACAAACAGTATTTATAAATTTTTCACATGTCGTCAAAACGACATGTTTCGGAAAACTTAGAGGGAAAACGCCCCAAAATCAAAAAAGTCATAGAGGAAACAGGTGTCAGACTAGGCCTAATGAAGCCATATACAAAGTTTGGGGACAGTATTTGCCAGTAAAATTTTTGCCGACGGGCACTCTGACTATATATTTGCATGTCTGGTATACAGATTTTTCCCAGTATTTCTTTGTTTTACAGTTGAAAGGAAATGAAAGGTCCTTGGACTATTTACCTTGATAAATATTGTATCGAAAATCTCGAAGGATTTTCATCGATATAGTATTTCCTCAAAAAGTTTCAAATATCATTCAAAGAACATTTCACTTTATAGCTTGTTTGCTTCACCTTTATCTAGCATCCTTTTCAAAATACTATAAGTAAAGGTATTTTTCCAAATATTTCGATACACAATATTAAAGTAAGCGATATATTTAATTTTACCTCAGATGAATAAATAAAAGGGACGTGCCTTGGCGCGCATTTTTTTCTGCTTGGTGAAAACAAATCCATATCAACATTGCCAAACTACAACGGAGCATTTTTACCATTACAACCCGCAAGTGGAGAATGGTACTCGTTAGTTAGTCAAAAATCACTTTTCAAAAATTTTACAATATCTTTCCGTTTTAAGGTCCCCCGAATCCAAAAAACATATTTTTGAAAAAAACTCTGTGCGTGTCTGTTTGTCTGTGAACACGATACAGGTCAAACGGACGAACGGATTGAAACAAAATTTTGGGAGGATGTTTGGTATGCAAATATTAAGAGCCCTATTGTTTTTGGGGAAAATCGGCGCATGCGCAGAAGAGATATATGCTAAAACGGTGTTTTTTATATAATAATGGTATACTTTTTATAACGGCGTATTATTCTATTTATTTTTAAAGAAAGTTTTGTTAAACATTTTTTTTTAACTTTATAGTTTCGGAAATATTTTGAAAATAAAAAAAATCAACCGCTCTTCTGTTTTATGGATCTGTCAGAAATAAACTAGTTCGGCATGCTTTGATTATTTTTGACGTGGAACATATTATGTAGGTAACCATGGCAACGAATAATTAATATTATATTGAATACTAGCCAGTACCCGCGTCACCTCACGCGATATCAGAAATTTTATAGTCAAATGTCAACATTTTTGAAGTTGGAATGGTCCCGTCGCCCAATTGGCTGGAATTTTTTTTTTATAAACCCCTCTTGGCTTTAAGGAACTAAACCCATGTTTCGCAATGTGATAAGGATTAGACAAACAAAGAATAAAGGGACCAACACCTCAACGGAGCTTTTATTTATTTTATTTTGTTTTGACCAGAAGAAATAAATCGAACATAGGTTTCTACCTATATTATGCTCTATATATAAATCCAGCGACGTATAACGTATTATCTGTACGCCAGGATAATAACCCGCGTCCTGTTTTGTCGTCCTGTGACGCATATCGTAAATTCTGCACAGCACTACAGTAGCCGTTCGTACTTAATTGTATTTTGACATTTGACATTTACATAAATCACTTAAAAAACCAACCGAAAGCTAGCCATACACCTATATATATACATGTGTTTAATAAATATATACAGTACCTAACTACATGCCTCCTACCTGCATACAATGTGTAGCATACGATAGGTATACTAATATTATAAAGAGGTAAAGTTTGTAAGTTTGGTTGTAGGAGATAATCTCCGATTTCAAAATTATTTTCACCAATATTTAGAATAGACTTTGAGGATGGACATGGGCTATATATTATCGCGTAAAAATTAATGCGCCTTTCGCGAAGACCAGTTTTGCAACGTAAGTCAGAACTTAAAGTTTTGGCAGAACACAACAAAGTAACTTTCGGGCTCTTGTTAACGACCGTTTTAGTCAACGGGCAACGGGCCGACGCGAAACGGTTACCTTTGTACACGATCCGCTAATATACGTGAGCGCGTCCGTTCTATACTTGATGGGCGAAGAAGTGCAAGCACGTTTAGTTTATTTTTGTAATTTTTTAGTCTTGTCCCAACACTGGCCTATTATGAGCAAGGCTAATTAATAAATCCATATCAATATAAATTTCAAACTCCATATTCACAATGAGCAGCATTAGGTAGGTATAGGTAAAAACGTGCGCGCACATCGTTAACAGACTTCTATGAAATGACGTGGTCCACTGCATCGGACCGACCGCCGTCGCGCCGAGAGGCGACGTGCGGGTATCCGTTTTGTTGCAACGGTTACATGCCCGTCGCGTTAACAAACACTCGCACTAACCTATTGAACACTGCGCATCGGCCCGTCGCCCGTCATAAAAATCGGGCCGTTATCCGTTGTCGTTAACAAGAGACCTAACGTTCAAACGCACTGAGTCATTCTCGAGACTTTTTGAGGTGCGTAGTATCGAACACCTGGTATATAGTCGTTCTGGCACACGTGGGCTGTCAAATTAGGATTTGTATAACTCATTAAACACGGCACTGGACTAATGTCCACTCAAGTAAATAATTAGAATAATTGAGAAAATTGAAGGCAAACGAATAATTAATGTATAACGTACCTGAGCCTACCTGGCCGGCGCTCTGCTAACTTTGTCAATTATAATCATTCACATGGATGCTAATTAATGGAATCGTGTCTCGTGCTTATATTATTCAAACTGTATAATATGGATATTATTTTGTATAGGGTTATTTTCTGGTAGCTTATGTAGCCTGCGCGTTATAGGCCCCACTCACGATCAAACTTCATGCCACAGTTCAGTGTTCAAACTTATAGTTCAGTGAAGCATGATAATGTGTGGGACAAATAAACACTGAAACCAACACTGAAGTCAAGCATGAACTCATCAAATGCATCTTGATTTTTGAACGACTTCAGTGTTCAGTGTTCAAGTAAACTGCTGTGTGTGTGGGTTTTTTTCAGTTCAGTTTTTGGAGTTCTGTGTTTTGTACAACCAGAAGCCAAAAATCTCAATGTTGCTGCCTTTCTTGTGCAGAAATAGATTTTCGCATATTTCTATCCTGGCTCTTAATAAATGGGGTAGCTAATTCCAGTAAATAATTGTAAGTTAATTCATCCATTCGTAAATAATTATTCCAATCAAGCGGTTCAAGATGTAATTCATTAATCAAATAAACATGACTTCTTGAATCACGCATTTCTAACCAATTTTTCACCCATATTCTTCTTTTTTTTCTTATTTCTCTGTTTTATATACAATCCCACAGCTATGAACAGCCAATCCTCACCATTTAAATAACTCATTTAGTTCTTATTAGTTATCTATAGTATAATATTATAGTATGTATATAATATATATTTTATATATCTATAGTCGACGAGTGTATGCCAACAACTGAACCAAACTGAACACAAAAAATTTTAAAAACAGCAGTTTGCATGAACTGTGTGTGGTGCCAATCAGTCTTTCGATTAATCGGTCCTACTTCACTGAACACTGAACTGTGGCATGAAGTTTGATCGTGAGTGGGGCCTATTAGACATAGCGACGCGTTATGTGCAATACAGACCGAAATGATGAAGAACTGGGTACAGACCTGCACACTAGCCGTGGCGTAACAATAGGGTGGCAGGACGGGCAAAATGCCACGAGCCCCTTGCTGAAGGGGGTAGCACAAGACGATCCTAATATTTATTATTACAACATTTAGTAAAATTTGCCACGGGCCTCAAACAGTGTAGTTACGCCACTGCACACTAGGGTGTTTTTTTTCGATGCCATTGACTAATATCTTAGCATTGGACCTAAAAAAAATTCTCGGAAAATTTCAGTCTCCTAGATCAAACCTGTGAACGGCGCAAACCGAGTTTGGTTCCCATTTAATCAACATGGGAAGAACAACGTTTTTACTCCTGGATAGCTGATGGATTTTTTTTTAAATTTTTGATAGCAACGTTTTATAGAGATTTAAGTTTCCTACAAAAAAAAAGGTCCTTAGTACTAAATCCGTTAATTCTTTATTGTCACAGATATGTTTGTTTAAATCGGATTTCATTTAACTAATTAATGTTTAACCGAACATATCTTTAAACATAATGAATTCGTGAATTTAGTATGGATCTTTTTTGTGGGAAATTCAATTCCCTATAAAATGCTGCTATCAAAAATTTAAAAAAAATGATCGAAAATGGTTATATTTTATAGCCCAAAGGTCACAAAAAAATTGTCTATGGGCACATAGCCTAAAATCCAATAGATTTTTAGCTACAGATATGTTAAGAGAGATTTTAGATATAGAATTCACAATCTGAAAAAATTGTAAGCTCTAGAAATATGTTTTCGAGTGCGTTGAATCCGAATATGACATTATTATTTTATACAGGGTGATACCTTCCGACATTACTTAGTTTTCGACTGTTTTTCTATTTCTAAAAAAAGCACAAAAGTTGAACATGGAACATGTTTGTGAATTCAATATCTCTATCTATCTAAAATCTTGCTCAACATATCTATACCTAAAAATCTAGTAGTTTGTTTTAGAAAAAACCTCACAATTTCTCCACATTTATATTATATATCGTTTTACAGATAATTGCTTGCTCTACTGACATCGACAACTAAAGAATTTATTATTGCTTTTGTTTTTGTAAATTAATTAAAATACAGCAACGCTGAACAACGTCTGCCATCTGACGGAATTAATTTTGAAACAACGTCAACACTTCGATCTGTCATCTGACCTTCATATTGTACAGACACAATACTGCATACTGCCATCTGACGGTTTTAATTTTGAAACAGCGAGCAACGCTGAACAACGTCACAGCAATGCTGCATAATGCTATCTGACGGCTTAGCTCAACGCTTTTGCTACTTGCGCCTCTATATGACAATTTTAGTAAAATATTTCTTCGATCTTTCATCTGAGCTTCATATTGTAATACAACAAAAAGAAGAACGTTATAAGCAGTGTGCATAATTAGAAACGAATTGAATATCTGCAATCATATTTAAAAAATAATTTTGTAAAGTGATAGTTATTATACTTATTTAGTGCGAATAATTCGCACAGGTCACACTAGTTACTTAATAATACATAAAACTCGTAAGAATAACAACTATGATAGGTAAAGTTGAACAATAGGCAGACTCCCCACGAAGAGAAAAAGCGAAGAGAGAAAGAGATAGGATGAGGGACGAGCGGGACGGTGTAAAGGTTTGCATATTTTATCTGTTCCTCGTGTGTTTTGTTTTCGGGAGGTCAAGAGTCATGTATCTGTCACATATATACGGTTGACCCTTGGTGGGCCGAACCCTGCGGAATATTATGTATTAAGGGTAAAAAGGGCTAAAGTTTTATCAGTTCACATATGTTTTTATACGTATGCACCGTGAGCGTGCTTCAACGCTCCGTTACGAAAATATTCAGGGCGTGTACTGTTTTGCTCGTTACGGTAAACCCTCATTAAGTTAGCCCCAACGAAACTTAAACTCACAACGGAAGTATATTGCATCCGAAAGAAGAAAGAGATTCCATTCCATTTTATTTTTTGACGTGATAACGTCTTATAAATTGATGAATCACCAATCTTATAAATTGATAAAACACCGGCTGCATGTACGAAAAAGTGTAACGTTCCTAACGGTCGTAACGTTCCTAACGTAACGTTCCTAACGCGTAACGTTCCGCCTGACCCTGTGCGTGCTTTTTGCTAATTTCTCGCTCAATTTAAATCAGATCGGTTTGAAACCAGTCTTAAACGAAAGAGGAGAACATTTTACATAGATTTCGTATAACAGAATTTGCCTAAACAGTTTTTTTATACAAATTTATATAGAAAAATAGCTGTATAAAATATAAATGCAATGTTGTCTAATGCATGGCGCGACGCGGTCGGTTGTCTTTGTTTGCCGTACATGGAAATTAGAAAATAACGTATGTCTTGTCTTAACATGAAAACGGCTGCATTTCTAATGTTTAATTCAATTTTTTGACATTAGTATTTTGTGAAATGCAACGCCTTCTAAGTTAAGTATTGGAATAACTAATTATTATTAGAACATAATACTTTGACAGTTGCAAACGTCACTTTTGACATTTCTTATCATTCCGACACCAAGGATAAGCGGATTGAAACCAAATTTTGGGAGGTTTAGGTTATGTATTACGGAATACGTTATCACGTAAAACTATCGTCCGTAAACCGACTTTACAGACAACCAATTTTTTTAAGTTATACTTCTTTTGGCGTGCTATGAAAAAATCATGGTAGTGAATTATTACGACGCGCGCGAAGTTGCATGAAGTTGCTCGCAGCTACCAACAGAATAGAGGTAGACCCCATATTAGCATTGTGTAGCATCTAGTGATGTGCCGGATATCCGTATCCGTATCCGCGGATATCCGAGGGAGAAGAAAGATCCGTATCCGTATCCGTTAGTTTTTGGGGGATCTTTTACGGATCTTTTACCTTATTAATTTTCAATTCATATATGAAATTTTATATATATAGGTGATTAAGTAATAATGAAAACCTGTTAATAACAATTCAGATTATTTTTTATTTTTTTAAATCGTATTTGGCACCTTTATATTGCAAACATTTATCGTAGTGAGTACCATACCAATAGTACATAACTCAAAGGTACTAAATCAACTATCTTTATAATGAGATATTGCACATCGATCTTTGGAAAGAGACAATCTGTTATGAGAGTTAACTCTTAAAGAGGTCAATAACTTTTTCCCATGACAGATAGTCTCTTTCCAAAGGTCGATGTGCAATATTTACCGCCGCGTACTCTAAGAAAGTTAACATCCGTATCTGTATCCACGGATCTTGAAACAAAAAATCCGTATTCAGATCCGTATCCGCGGATATACATTTTTAACGATACGGCATATCACTAGTAGCGTCTAATGACCGCTTTTACTCCAGTTATTAATTTTAGTTCAACAAATTATTTGCATGTAAATTAAAAAGTCGTTTTGAATCACGCCAAAGAAGTATAACTTCTAACGCGCGTACATGCATGCATTTTTAAGGCCACCAGCAGCAGTGGTTACTTTGAGCGTCTTACCAATTTTATTTTTTTTTTATATATTAAGGTAGCACGAGCACCAAGGCAATTTTAAATAAAAGGCTTGATTTTTTTTATATGAAGTTGGACTAAGTCTAAACCAATTCTGAAAATTTTAGTGGGGGTTGCCCGATTATTTAAATAGATAAATAAATGACTTCAAAAGTAGGCATTTTTAACATTGGCTTTATGGTAAAACGGTAGATGGATATGTTTTCATTGATTTCTCCAAAACTAGTCGGTGGAAATTAAAAAAAACTATTTAAATTAAAGTTAAAACCTTAATAAATTATTGAATACAAAAAAAAACGTTGTGCCCGACTAATAAAAAGATATTTAATTAAAAAGATTAAATATCTTTTTAATTAGTTGGCCACAACGGGTTTTTTTTGTTTTCAATGATTTATTAAGGTTTTAACTTTAATTTAAATAGTTTTTTTTTTATTTCCACCGACTAGTTTTGGAGAAATCAATGAAAACATATCATCTATCTACCGAAATATAAAAAAATCAAGCCTTTTATTTAAAGTTGCCTCGGTGCTCGTACTACCTTAAAGGGCGATATTTATTTACTAGATTTCAATTAGTTGATAGGGCGAAATTTAGTTACTATAATTTTGCTTAAATTATATTTCACATCTACCAAACGATCCACGATGGTTCACACATTTTTTTTTTGGTACGGAGTATGTTATAAACGGACTACAGACAAGCATATATTTTTTTATATAGAGAACAAAGTTTTTTATATATTTTAAGAGCACAACAAAATAAACAGACTGGCAACAGAATGTGTTTGAATACAGATCAGTCGAATCATATTTATCATAATATTACAGAGGGAACGACAAATGATTCTCATTTACTTACCTCGACGTCGAATACCCATCGTCTTCTCTCCCTCTGTCTTCCATTTCTCGCCATCTAGCGTCCTTCTTCGATACTTTCTGTTATTTATACACCGCAGATTTATAGGCTTCTTTTCAAATGTTCGGTAGATAGATTGTTGTTATCAGAATGGTGATTGATAACTCGAAGAAAGAATTTATTAGTCAGACAAAGTTTCGTTCTAGCTAGGTACACTTAAAGTTACTTTTTATTATTGAAAAGAATCAACTTATTTTTTAAAAAAAACATAAATTTAAGCTTGCCAAATGTAACTTTAAGTTACAAAGTCTATGGACACTCTACAGATAGTTCCTAAATTCCCTACAGACGTCAGACACTTCCTAAAGCCCTCTATGGACATCTTACATACACTTTCTAAAGCCCTATTGACGCTTGAAATTTTATATATATATAGGTGATTAGGTAATAATGAAAACCTGTTAAATTCCATTCAGATTATTTTTTATTTTTTAAAATCGTATTTGGCACCTTTATATTGCAAACATTTATAGTAGTGAGTACCATACCAATAGTACATAACTCAAAGGTACTAAATCAACTATCTTTATAATGAGATATTGCACATCGATCTTTGGAAAGAGACAATCTGTTATGAGAGTTAACTCTTAAAGAGGTCAATAACCTTTTTCCATAACAGATAGTCTCTTTCCAAAGGTCGATGTGCAATATTTACCGCCGCGTACTCTAAGAAAGTTAAGATCCGTATCCGTATTCGCGGAACTTGAAACCAGATATCCGCGTATTCAGATCAGTATCCGCGGATATACATTTTTAACAATCCGGCACATCACCAATTAAAATTGATGCCAGCGCTAAAGAAAATCAATGATTTCCTCATTGTATAATGATTAAATGGAAAACAAATTCTGAAATCATCTTTTTATTGTTTGAGCTCTAGAATTAATGTATGTGGGAAGGTGAATAAACGAAGACAAAAGAGTGATTGCGGTGAAAGATCAAAGATTTTTATTTAACGTCATTCGGCGTCAGCAAAAAGATATTCTTTAAAACTACCCATTGCGTTTTTTATATACCTACGCGAAAAGAAGGATATATAATCAAAAAAATTCTTCACGAATCATAAAGCATTGAATAGTATTCAAGACATACATAGTTAGCGATTCCATGAGATAAAGATGGCATCCAGATAATAATATCTAGACATAATAAAATTCAAGCATCAATAACAAAAGAAAGAGGAAACAAAATGAAAAAAGCACTGTGATCAGACTGTCATTTTTTTCGTACAATAAGGAGTAAAGCAAATCAATGAAGTAATTTAAAATCAAATAGATATTGTATAGAGTACGTTTTATCGAAGGACGAACGAGATTTTGAATTACAAAAAATACATCAAAATGCCATATACGTACTACATAGTGTCTGTATATCTACGACAGCGTCACCTAAACTTTTTTGCCTACGGACCCCATTACACATTAACAATCTAATTCTATACTCTATACTAATATATAAAGCTGAAGAGTTTGTTTGTTTGTTTGGTTGAACGCGCTAATCTCAGGAACTACTGGTTCGAATTGAAAAAAATGTTTTTTGTTGGATAGCCCATTGATCGAGGAAGGCTATAGGATAGGCTATATACTATCACGCTACTACTAATAGAAGCGGAGCATCAATGCAAAATGTAACTCAAAATTTCTCCATTGAACACTAACTCCGATCATCATGAAATTTGGACACAACATTCATGTCGGTAAACTAAGATGAATGTGCGTACTCATATCCCACTCTTCCCCATTCGTTCTTTTGCACCCGGGTGAAACCGGGCGGGACCGCTAGTATTAATATGAAACACTAGCGGCCCGGTCCAGTTTGTAGATTGCCATCGTTTTTTCCTCGACTTATTTTGCAAAATTGGTCTCCACGAAAAGCGCTATTATTTTAACGAGATAATATATAGCCTATGTCGACCCAGAAGGTCTATTCTACGTATTGTTCAAAAAACTTTTTGAAATCGGATGAGTAGTTTCAGAGATTACCTACAAACCTACAAACTTTACCTCTTTATAATATTAGTAGAGATGAGTAAAGGCCGCTGCACACAAGGCAAGAAACGCTGCTTGGACTTCTGCTGCCCGTTTGGCTGGGTACAAAGCTGGAAATGACGTCACTACGGGCTCGCCTGCTGGCTCACAAGATAGGTTTTTAAATTAGAACAGGGACTATCTTCTTGCTAGGTCCGCTGCTAGGTATGAGCAAGAACCAATCAAGAAGCAGTATCTTGTCACTTGAACAAACGCCCAAAAACCAACACTATGCCATAGTGTGTGTTCTGTTCAGAGACAATAAACATACACTTTTGTTATTGTTCTATCAGTGCGCGCACCGAATCTACCTGTAGAGCAAGCTTGTAAAGACGTCTCGTGTGAAGCGAGCACATAATAGCAATTAAGAAAACCAGCGCTAGAAAACTGGTAGTGAAATCTAGCAAGGAACCTAGCGGCAAATCCAGCCTCGTGTGCAGCGGACTAAATATTTTTATTAATTCCTTTGAAGTGTAAATGTATTCACATTAGTGGCATCGCAATAAATGATTATTATTATTATTATAGCGTTCAAAGATCGCGCACACTTATCAAGCATAAATCCGCACGACCAGCGTAAGCCAGCACAAATCTGCTCAAACCAACAAATTTTAGGACAGGTTTCCTAATGTGCTGTAAAAATTTCGCAGCGTTCAAGTAGTGCTGTCAATGCAATTTAATTAATAAAAATGATACATCATTGGATTGGTCCAGCACGGTTAGTCAAAAATTGCAGGCTACAGACTGACGGTCTTTGCTGGTTGCAGGTGCTGGTCTAATGTGCGTTATTCCGTTAAATAACATTGATACTTTCAAGGACAGGTTTTTTTTTATTCGTGCTGTGCAGGTCGTACAGGTTTATGGTTGACAAGTGTGCGCGATCTTTTAAAGGTACATTTTGCGTAAGTTTCACTTTTTTAGTGTGCACTGTAAACTACGCGTCACTGTTTACCGCATACGGCGTTCATAGAGTTTGATCGTCGCCGGCCGAACTTACAAACCGGCGTTCCAGATCGAGAATCACTGTTTTCCGAACTGGGTTTTACAGTTCGGTCGTACAGCTTTGCCCACTTAACATCAGAGATGAATCCGCGGACTCCTCGGATAGATTTACGAACCCTAGTTGAAGAAACTCTGGTTTACAACATTACATATTATATAAAGTGGTGAAGGAGACAGTGGTGGCTGCAACGAGTTTTTATTGGGGCCATTTTTATTCAAAATATCAATATAAAAGCACATTAACGTAATTAAAAAAGAAAAGAAAACATTGAAACTCCGATGTTTTCAAGAGATATGTAAACATTCAGATTCGAATACGTAATGGCAGCTACATATAACCTAAAAAAATGTTCAATAAATAACAAAATATTAACAAAAAAATATAATTAATACGTTAACGTTTCAATCCGGATTTGGACCTTCTTCAGAACTGATCTAAAAAATATAAAAAATAATTAATATTTTATTTATAATTCGCTTTATAGAAGAAGGTCAAAATTCGGATTGAAACGTTAATGTTTTAATTATATTTTTTGTTAATATAATGTCTGAAAAATTGGTCGATAATTTTATTTATTGAAGAATTATAATCAGACGTTAATCAAAGATTTCTAAAAAAATGTTTTTGACGAAATTTAAAAAAAGAACGCAGAGACATTATAGCGAATTATTGCTAATTGACTTTAAATTAGGGTAAGGCGGGGCAAGTGAATTTTGGGGCAAGTGAATTTTGGGGCAAGTGCAACCCGTGCCATTATATTTCACATACTTGAATATATTGCATTGCCATCTGTGAATTAGACATGCAACTAATATATTCTTCTGAGTTTTAATCACTGGCGATGTTCGGTTGCATAATTATAAAGACGCCATGCAAAATTCGCGAATACTTTCGGTTAAAAATATCCTCAGCTGCCAAAAGTTCTTTAATAGTTTCTATGTTTTGTAAATTAATGATTTGGTGCAGAGTAAAGAATATACTGCACTGGCCCCATTTGTATTAAAGAGCTTTGTCCGTTCTTGCCCCGCTCTAGGAGGGCAAGTGTCTCTAGGAGGGCAAGTGTATCCCTAATAAATTAAAATAAAAATATAGAGATCATTAAATCAACAAACTTATACCGAAGCAAAATATTGTGTCATAATATGAGGCCTTAAGTTGCTCCTACAGCTTGAGAAACCTATGTTTCAATTTTATGAGGTTGAACTTGCCCCATTCATTTTACTTTTTCTTGCAAAATAACAGTTCAGCGGGCATGTAAGTTGTAAATAAAATATATTAGGGAATCACTAATCTAACAAACGTTTATCGAAGCAAAATGTTGTGTCATATAATGCCTCAAGCTGCTCCTACAGTTTGAGAAACCTATTTTTTCAATTTTGAGGTTGCAACTTGCCCCATTTCATTTTACTTTTTGTCTCAAAATAAGAGTTCGGCGGGCATGTAAGTAGTTTAGATACGGGGTATATTTATAATGCTGGTACAAAAAGCAAGTGTCTGTCATTATTAACGCAGATTTTCCGACGATGCCGTTGGGCTGCTTGGACGATCCAGAGTTGTATTTGAGGGTCAGCCTGTATATGTTGAACGTGTGCAGATCTGTTACGCACTAACCAACCCCGACTATTTACACCCCTCTGTGTTCGAATAGTATATCCGTTTCCGCAACCATAGCATCGTATCGACTCTTTTTTGTATACCGCATGTGTATATATGTAGGTATATCACATACCAGTTTATCATTTTTTTTTATATGTAGACTATATAAAAAACAAACTTTTCCAACTATTTGAAGCTATCAAATAGACCACATTGATCTATTTTCTGTTGCTATTTAATAATTTTATTTTATACGAATATTAACTTTTTTGCGACGAAACGATAAACAAAATAATCGTTTTGTTTTTATATCCAATGTATTTCAAAACAATTTAATTTTCTCGTGTTTATTTTTTCTGGATTATTTTTTAATTTTCATTTAAAAAAAAACTAAATTAACTAAATGAATAAAGGTAACACAAATGAAAAATTTTGGACGCCATGGGCTAGTCATGAAATGTTAAAATTTGACTGCTTATTACTGAGATGTAAAGTTTGGATGTAGGAGGATATCTCCGAAACTACTCATCCGATGTCAAAATTTTTTTCATCCTTATTTAGAATGGACCTTTAGGATGGACATAGGCTATATATTATCGCGATAAAATTAAAGCGCTTTGTGCAACGTAAGTCGGAAGAAAAAACGGAGGCAATCCGCAAATTCCGGTGAAGCCAGACCGAGCTGCTAGTATTCAATAACGGTGTAAGTGTACATGACAAAATATGTGGCCAACGTTTCGAAAAATTTATTTTCATCTTCAAGGCCTCATTTAACCATTTGACCAGCTTGAGGCCCTGAAGATGAAAATATTTTTTTTCGAAACGTTGGCCACTGACATAGCATTGGTTAAGCTTATTTCTTGATCCTCAACCAAGCTTTCCTTCAGCGTGATATTCTGTTGGATCAACACTACTAATATACTGAATTCATTTTTATATTTATTAATAATGCGTTTAACGTCCGTTTCTCGACTTTATGTCATAACAGACGCCATCTATCACACTTCCCGTTATTTTCTACAATTTTTAATCTTCAGCTTAATTAATAGCAATGGGCGAATGAAGGACTTTTTAGGAAATTAAGGATAAGGTAGACAAATTTTGAGCATAGGAGTTTGACAGGTAATCGACCATGGCCTTGAATAAGGAACCATCTCGATGTTTATCTGGAATTATTGAGGGAAACCATGGAAAACCTCAACAAGATGGCCGTTACAGGAATTACCGTTTCTCGGCGAGAGGCAGTAAGAAAAAGTCCTAGTCACATCTGTCCCCGCCGGGATTCGAACCCGGTACCTCCCGAATGCGATTCTACTGCTCTCACCGCTACGCCACCCCGCATAATAATAAACGTATTATTATATTATTTTTATATTTATTGGATTAGCAGTGTTCACTGCTTCAGCTGTTTAGGCCATTGTAAATGAGAAGGCGGTAATGATTTAGAAAGAAACATTCTTTAGCAGAGTTGTGAGAGCTATTATGTCGTCCTTTGGATCATAAAACACGTATCCCAACGGCCCAATCACATCACTACATCGCATCTATATCCGGTATTTCTATATCCGTCCTTATGTCAGTCTGTCCGTTCGTTCAGTACGCAGTGAGGTGCGACCCTTGTTATTTTCAGCACGCACTCCTCCCGCCCCATCCCCCTCGCACCAACGCACTGACACCAACGGTAACTACCAATATTATATTTGTAAAGACAACGGCAATAACTTATGAGAATATGAACTTTGAAAATCGCTTAACTTAAGCCAGGGATCGGCAACTTGGGGCTCTTTTGATGTAAAGTTGCGGCTCTCCAGTTCCATACGCAAAAAATAATTATTTTATTATATAAACTGTAAAATCGTCCAATCGATCCATGATTGAGTACCATGTCTATCTCTCAGCCATTTACACTCGCGTCTCACCCGCACCGCCCCCGTCGCGACGTGTACCCGTCGGATATATTATACCTATAAAAGCAAATACTATAATACTGAAACGAAAATGTTTAGTGGCTGTTTAAAGACTGGGAAATTTTGTAAATTGTAACTTTTGACTCTTCCGTCTCAAAAGGTTCACGAACTATTAGTAATACAACATAGAATACATAATAAGTACGTTTTTTAAAAAGGGTGTTTTAAAAATTCCTGATAATTATAATAGCATTTTTCTAATAAGATTTTTTTGCAATTTTTTTTGAACATTTGATCTTTTATATTTTTTATGTCAGCAGGTAAATGATTAAAAAATTTGTAATGTAGTAACATTTTACACTATGTAACCTCCTATAATGAAAACTATTTTTCGAAATACAGAACTTTACTTAGTTACTTACTTATTCGTATAACGTAATTTTTTTAATTAAATCATTTAAATGAACTCATTCTAACTGAAATAATAAATTTAAAAATATTTACTTATTTTACTAAACTTATTTATTTATGAAAATATCGAAGCCTCTCCTCAGGATTGCGTAAAATATCGCTCAGAAAAATCTGAAAAAAGTCACATTTGGGAACGAGTTTTGTATCATGAACGAAAATTATCAACATTGCACTATAGTCCAAGCGGCGACCGTTAAAAATGATACCGATGAATACTTTCATAAAAGATAGTATAAATTGACTTCAATCACTTTGGATGTAGGAGGTAATCTCCGAAACCACTCATCCGATTTCAAAAATTGTTTCACCAATATTGTAAATGATCCTTTAGAATGAACATAGGCTATATATGTATTATTGCGATAAAATAAAAGCACTTTTGCAACGTAAGTCGACGAAAAAACAGTGGCAATTTACATATTCGAGCGAAGCCGGATCAGGACGCTAGTGTTCTATAAAATCGAAGCCATTTTTTACGGTCGTCGCTCCTATTATTACATAAGATAGTTTTGGGTGTTTAAAAAAAATATTTCTTAATGCTAAAGTTCTATTAATCTTCAAACTCAGCATTTTGCGAAACTTTCCAAACAAAAAAACCGTCATTAATACGAAACCTGTATTCTGTGAATGTGTATGCAAGTGGATGATAAACGAGCGAATGAATAAGTGACTTGCTCATATATTCGTACAGTATTGTATAAATAAGGAAAGTCGATCAATTAAGGTGAACCGTTTTTAGTCTATCTGTAATGATTTTATCGTGTAGCTCGTAAATAAAAGTAAATGGAAAACCCGTTCGCCAGAAAGAGATTTCCTAACATCTGCGGAAAGCCAATTTGTTTCAGTTTTTCTTTCGCCTGTGTCGTCAGTGGCGCAGAAGCCGCCCACCTGCAGAATTTTAACCGTGCACCTCTAGCTGCAAGTTTTATATTAGAGATCGTCCATTAATTACATGACTTGCTATTTTTTTAATTACTTTCAAATATCGACACAACGTTGCATTCGTATACGCGCCTGTACCTACTAGCGGCCCGGTCCGGTTTCATCCGGGTGCGATAGATATAATTCTGCAAAATGTATTTCGTTCGCGGCTCGGCATCTGAATTTGAATTTCTTAACTTTTACATAATATTATTTTTACAAATGTCATTACATGTAAGTTTTCCTACCCAACTTGGCAGAGCCAGTTCCAGGGTAGGAAACAAAACATTTTACAATTTAATATTTGTAGTGTAGGTATAATATTTTCAAAATACGAATAAAATTTTTAAAAAATGGAATGAAAATAAATGAAATGAATTAATAATGACTTACGAGGTTTTAGTAAATTCAGAGTGATTGAGGATGCTGTAAACAATTTTTGAGTTGTTTTCCTGTAACAACCAGCCGAATATTTTTTTATTAAATGTTTGTAGGCGCTTTATTTTTTTGAATTTAACAGGTATGCTGTTGTATAGCTTAGGAGCAAGGAATACCGCATGGTTTTGGCTAAAAGTCTTCGACATTTTTGGGACTTGTATGGGATTTTGGGACATCATTCTTATTTCGTAATTATGATGATATGGGATACGGTTTTCTGGCTTTTTATGGAACAAGGATATAGCAGCTTTAGCAAATAGTTGAGTAATTAAGTAATAACTAATTAATTTAAGTAATAACTTTGAGCAATTTCTACCAGATTTGCTTCTGAACTAAAAGTTTTGAACGAATTCTAACAGATATCGCTACTTGGTACTAAAACATTTTTTTTTGTTTGCTTCTGAACTAATAGCTTTGAGTAAATTCTGCCAGATGTCGTTACATGTTACTAAAACAGTTTTTTTCACAAAACATCGTAATTTTGTACAAAATATTTAATAAATACTATCATATAGCGTAAGGTGAATCAAGCAAGACACATTTACAAAATTTCATCAAAGTCGGCATAGCGGCTTCGGAGATTAGCGCGGCCAAAATTGTGACACGAGAATTATGTATATATGTCGCCGGGATATTGTCAAATCCGTGATTTTGCAATTTCACTAGTGAAATTACTATATCACGATTGACAAAGATTCGTGATATTATAATTTCACTAAGTGAAATTATAATATCACGGATTTGACAATATCCCGGCGACATAAATATAAGTATATGGATTTCTGTAAAAATTTCCTTTAAATTTTCAAAACCTTTTTAAGATTAAAATTTAAAATGCTGATAAAGTAGATGCTAGATTAGTATCGACTGAAAAATTTTTTATAGAAATAATATCAGATCCCTTATTGATACGCCACTGGTTTAATGCGTGCCGCTATATGTGTCGGGTTGAAAGATATTTCATTTTTTATGCAGGGCCAGCACATAGGGCAACGCAACTCGCTTGTGTTGAAATTGAAAATGATCGACGATGTCAAATAGCAAAAAAAATATTTTATGTGATTTTTTTTTCTTTTTTCAGTTCATTGCCTAATAATGTTTATTTTTTTTCCTCGGGCTCTAAACTTCCAAGAGACATTTGTAAATCCGTAGGTATATAGAACGTTCAATAAAAATCAGATTTCTTTTTTTTTGGTTCTTGAGACTGCTAATATTTTTACTTACGTTTGAAGTAAGGTATTCTTGTTGTTTTCGAGAACACTTAAGACTTTTTTCAAAAATAACATTTTATTGAATCATTTTTCATTTTTCTTTTGAATCGAGAATCCAAGACAGATGAATTGTCATAGCTGACTCAGACTTTTCTAATTCATTTCGTTGAAAGTTTAATATTTTGCGGTAATAAATCACGGCTAGATTTCAAGTAGTTTTTGTAAGGAATATAAACGCGATACCTCCAGTTGGCAGCAATAACATGTGCATATACACAATTACAATCTAGCGATGTAACGAATGTTCGCATATTTTTTAACATTCGCATTCGCTAAGAACCTTGGGATTTGGTTCTCGGTTAAATTGATCAAAAATGGTTTTATTTAAGGGTCGCTAAGAAAAAGTGTCCATGGGCGCATAGCCTAAAAACCATTAGATTTTTAGCTACAGATGTTAGAGAGATTTTAGATACAGATATCCATTGATTTCACATTTCACAAGCTTAAAAAATCCTAAGCTCCAGAAATATGTTTTCGAGTGCGCTTAATTCGAATATGACATTATTACATTATTATTTTATACATATTATATTATTTTTCTATTTCTGAAAAAAAGCACAAAAGTTGAACATGGAACATGTTTGTGAATTCATCTCTATATCTAAAATCTCGCTAAATATATATAATTTTTGAGTAATTAATAGGCAAAATATATATTTATTAGCATAATTTATAATACATTTAAGAGTATTCGTCCCTGCAAACACCCCCTGCACACTTCATCTCAAATCTTTTCCCCTCGCCTAAAAACGGTTCGCGCTCTCCCGACGCTATTTTTAAAGCTAGAGGGTTCTGGTAAACGCCAAATGAAAGACAAAGAATCAGACTACAGTTCCTTCAGGCGAATTTTTTGAAAAACAGTTTCGCCTACGTGTGAAATATTGTGTAACTTATTATTTTTTTCAAAAGGTTGTAAGTTTTTTCAGGAATTTTTTTTCAAAAAATTCGCCTGAAGGATCTGCAGTCTGATTCTTTGTCTTTCATTTGGCGTGTACTAGAACCCTCTAGCTTTAAAAATAGCGTCGGAAGAGCGCGAACCGTTTTTAGTCGAGGGGAAAAGATTTGAGATGAAGGGTGCAGGGGGTGTTTGCAGGGACGAATACTCTTAATAGGATTTATTAACTAAACTACATTATTTCCCGTTACAAAATGCAGCAACATTCGATGAAATGTATTTTTGATTTTTGATTGTTTTCATTTTAAACGTCAAATAATTGTCAAAAAAAAAAGAATTTCGTTTTATGCTCCGTCTTTGTCGCACTCACTAATTTATATCTTCCTCTCGACTTAATGCTCCGTCTTTGTCGCACTCACTAACTTATATCTTCCTCTCAACTTCCAATATACGAAACGTAACTATCTCTCTTACTATCTTCACTAACTTATATAATAATAATAATAATAATAAAGTTTATTTATTCCGTTGACATAAATGTGTGGAACAAGTCAAACATAGAATTTACAATGAGGTCGAAAAAAATTCTTGGATTGAATAAAAAGTGTGCTGAATTAAGAGACGCTTGATGGTGCGTTTGAAACAAGATATGCTATTAATGGATTTAACATTAGCTGGTAATTGATTATATAATTTTATAGGCATAGAATTTAATATCTCCCTCTCAACTCCGTTCGCCTCGAACGATCACGCACCGTCGCGATGATGCACTTCCGTAAACGATTTCGTCAGGCATTTACCAGCTTACTCCCCAATTCAAGCGTGCCTAAAGAAGTTTTACTTCAATAAAAATACTCCGACTAGCTTTGAATTTCCAGTACTTTTTAATCTAAAATATTATAAAGAGCAATCTGCGAAGAGCGAGCATTTTCAATATGCAGTAAAATAAGGACGACATCCTTTACATTTGTAACAAAATGCTACAACATTTCCAAGTAGTAAGTTTTTCTTGATATAACAATGATATTAAACGCTAGCCATTACTTTAAAACTAGTTGTTTTTCAGAAAAACAAATGCTCGATAAAACCAACAAATGCACTGTCTTTCCTTTCTAATCCAAACCAGGTTGACATAGCCAAGGCAAACATAAATCTTTCAGTAGGGGAGGTCAGGATAAAATGACAGTGCTAAGAGAAAACAAGTGTTTTATTATTTCTGCTCATTTCTAAAACTCAAAAAGTGAACAAAACGAATATAGTTCTAAGACAGGGTCTACTATTATTTTTTTTTCCAAATTCTACTAGACTCTGGTGTAATTGATCTATTGATCTTACTGTCTATGACCTATACATCTATGAATGCAGCAAATTTATGAAAGATCAACCATATTTATTCAATAGGAACCATAGAACTCATAACTACATTACTCGTGACAAAAATAATTTGAAAACCGATTTTTTGGCGCTGACAGTCACATATAGGGGTGTCAGAAATGCCATGATTAGAATACACAATAAAATGCCAAATCATCTAAAAGATGAACCGAATAAAAATAAATTTAAAAGCGAATTAAAAGTATACCTGCTGGGACTTAGTTATTCTTTAAAATGAATACTGTAAATTAATTTTATGATGCTATTTATAAAGAGTTTTATTATTACTAACCTAAACTACACTACCCTCTATCCTATGAAACAATAATTGAAATAAAACTGCCTGATCAGCGTCTTGGTCGCTTGAAACTCAACACAGCAGAACATCCAATCAGATATTTTTGTTCTTCATAGCCCCGCGATAGACTTCCCAACACGTCAAACGCTTAGGTGAATACCATGCACTAGCGGTCCCGTCCGGTTTCACCCGGGTGTAAAAGAACAAATGGGGAAGGGAGGAACATGAGTACACACATTCATCTTAGTTTACCGAGATGAATGTTGTGTCCAAATTTCATGATGATCGGAGATACCGTTCAAAAATTTTTGTCGATAAAAAGCAGTATTTAAACTTTTTTTAACTAATAATTTTTTTTAAATGAATTAAATAAAATTAAAATAAATTTAAATGTAAGCCTTAGAAGAAAGCAATGTAAAAAAGAAATAAATAAAAATATATTTGCGCAACGCGGAGCTCGACCCACGACCCTGATATTGACAGTCGCATGCTCTACCGATTGAGCCACTTGAGGTTGTGTTCTCACAACGCTAATATGATTATAACTACTTAGTGCATTTCACATGAATAGAGCTTATTTTTGAGATACATTTTGCAACATTTTTCATTAAAGCTCCGCTCCTAATGGTCGTAGCGTAATATTATATAGCCTATAGCCTTCCTCGATAAATGGGCTATCTAACAATTTTTTTTTTCAATTTGAACCAGTAGTTCCTGAGATTAGCGCGTTCAAACAAACAAAAAAACAAACTCTTCAGCTTTATATATTAGTATAGATTCGTGTGACGTCCCGGTGCATGTATCCGACATCTTTGTTTTAAGTAAAATATTGTGCATATTTGTGAATATTTCAAACGCTGCACTGTAGACATTTCATATGCAAACAGACATAAACTTGACGCTGCGTCTCTCGCTGCACTATGATTTATGTTTGTTGCAATTTCAGAGTTACTTTAATACAGCGCCTGGCGGCAGTGGCGGATTTACCAGCAGGCTGAGTAGGCTGAAGCCTAGGGCGGCAAATTTTAAGGGGCGGCAGATTTAGTTCATAAATTTTTTATTTCGATTTACAAAATTTAAAAAAAATTTTTTATACACACACAAAATACGAAAATTGGAGAGAAATTAAAATATTTAACAAAAATCGAAATATAGTCCTATATACAGTGCTAAATACCAAATATTTCAACATCTCTACATGAACAATTGCTAAACGCTTTGTAAAATATACTTAAATGATCATGAATTTTTAGAATATCGAAATAGCGATTCGATATTATAATCGAAATTTAGTTATTTTTAAATATTTTCTTTACTGATAATTACTTAAATTTTTTCTCCATGTACCTAATTACTATGAGATCTGCTTACACAATTAATAAATATCGATGGTCTAATCATGATTGCTGCAGCAAATTGTCAAATTCAATTTCAGAAAATTATTTCTTTATGCGTAAAAAATACTGACTTAAATAATCAATGATCTGACACGGTACCTTAATAATGATACTAACCATACAGGAAAAGTTGATGTAACGAGGATGATGGAGCACAAATCATAAAGTTGGAATTTTATTGATAGAAAATGTAATTGATATAATTGTGGACTAAGGTATCAAAATTCAGAGGCGGCAAAAATTGAATAGCCTATACAGGCGGCAAAACTGTAAATCCGCCACTGCCCGGCTGAAAGGACCCCGCACAAACCTTATGGGATTTGGTTCTCGGTTAAATTGATCGAAAATGATTTTATTATATATTTTAAAGGTCACTAAAAAAAAATGTCCATGGCCAAACGATCTTTATCTACAGATATGTTTAGCGAGATTTTCATTGAATGCATATGTTATCCGGGCCATAATAACGAATCGATTGACACCTTATTTATCAAAATCGGAGGAAGAGTTTAGGCGCTACGGTGGAACATCCGTAAATACTAGAGCTGTAACAAACCGTATGTATTCTTTATACTGAGTAACGGGTACATCGTCTGACTCGAAGTAACGAATCGTTACTTACAAATTCATTTCGTTACTCGCATCTTTCGTATCCATGTCAGTTCAACTCGTTTGATGCGGCTATACGTTATACGAACGAAGTCATACCGTATCACGTATGCGACGCGCCTCGATGCGATGGTACATGCTTGATGCTGTTAGTACATGATTGTATGTCGTATGAAAAGTAACGAGTAACGTAACGATACGAAAGTAACGAGTACTGGTTCTTTCAGTAACGAATACATACGGGTACACAATTTTTCGTTACTTTTACAGCTCTAGTAAATACAAACATACATACATAGACTGCTAAACTCATAACCCTTCCTTTTGGTTTCGCCGTAGTCGGGTAAAAATACACTATATTGTCGGCAGGGTTTAGCACTGCGACCCGAGTTTTTTTTTGACACCACTTTTTGCATTTATTATCACTTAATGTTTCCCACGAAATATTTCCTGGCGATCTTAAAACCCGTAATGGCTTTTCTCTTGATAATTTATTTAAAAAAATGTCCGTACATAAGAGAGTACAGGTGTTGCGAGCATGCTATGCCCCTGGGGGCGTATTCTGCGTGCTTTCCGCCGACCGCATCTCACGCCAGGTGAAAACAGCCAAGTCGGAAAATAAAAACACTTGAATGGTTGTTTTCCCATCGGAGTTTCATCGCCAACTTTAAATTAAATTGTTTTAATATTAATCGTCTGCTGCCCTCCGATGTACTTTGACCATATTTTTTACGATTTTAGAAAAAATTACCGAGTCACGCAGTACCCACCAACGGTAATAATATATTTTATTAATACTTACTTCAGCCAAATAACATTCAGAAACGAATTTGTATAATTATTCGTATAGTTATTTAATTTATATTATAAATTATCACTTTACAAAATTATTTTTTAAATATGATTGCAGGTAGTCAATTCGTTTCTAATTTTGCACACTGCTTATAACGTTCTTCTTATTGTTGTATTACAATATGAAGCTCAGATGACAGATCGAAGAAATATTTTACTAAAATTGTCATATAGAGTCGCCAGTAGCAAAAGCGTTGAGCTAAGCCGTTAGATGGCAGTATGCAGTATTGTGTCTGTTGTATTACAATATGAAGGTCAGATGACAGATCGAAGTGTTGACGTTGTTTCAAAAGTAAAGCCGTCAGATGCCAGACGTTGTTCAGCGTTGCTGTATTTTAATTAATTTACAAAAACAAAAGCAATAATAAACTTTTTAGTTGTCGATGTCAGTAGAGCAAGCAATTATCTGTAAAATGATATATAATTTATGTGGAGAAATTGTGAGGTTTTTTCTAAAAAGGGAGGCAAACATCTTTAACTTTAGCGTATTAATATATATATTTCTTAAGGGTAGGGATAAAAGTCTGTAGGTGGGAGTGTTTTTCTCTTGCACTAAGTGAAAGCAAGAGTGATTTAAGCCTAAGTGAGAAAAAAAATGCAACGTTGCCAATACCTTTGTACTAATAATATTTTCCCTGCACAAGTGCCTACTCAACCTCTTTAATAAAAGAAAGATTGAGCTAACAAAGACTTCGTACTTCTTAAAATCGTGTTGAAAAAAAGTTGCGTTCATAAATTTGCTCGATGATAAGGCAACGGTATATAAATAAAATTATCGACCAAATTTTCAGACGAATATATTAACAAAAAATAATAATATAAGCGAATTTTTCAAAACCAATCGGAAACTAATTAATTATTAATCAATTTTTATATCTTTTAGATCAGTTCTGAAGAAGATCCAAATCCGGACCGAAACGTTAATGTATTAATTATTATTTTTTGTTACGGTAGTTTGGTAGCCAAATGACTTAAATTTGACCCTACTTTTTTATATTTATTCAAAAGATTATAAATAAAGACACCTACAGAAAAAGGATAAGATTTTTTTGCCACACCGTTTAAGAGATATAATTAATTAAAGTTATGCAAAAATACACGAGCCGTTATGAGTGTCCTTGTTCAATAACTCCGGAAATTGAGGATTTGTAAAAAATTGACAAACTTGTCCCCACAAAAAAAACTTTTTAATGGATAGAACGATGTCTGAAATACACACTGCAAAAGTTTCAGAATAATTTATCACGTACTTTCGATTTTAATTATTTTTTTAATACTGACATGTGGCCTCTATCTCTGTTGTTGTAGTGACAGCTAATACTAATCAATTAATATTTTAATAATTACATTACTATAATTATTTAATTATAATTTGCATTAAATTAAATCAAATAAATTTTTATGTGAATTTTTATTAATTATTATAGCACGATTTGGGTAATTATTTGAGGAAAAAAAAGTCATTTATTTGACTTGGGATTGCGGCTCCCAAACTCTGAAAAATTGGTCGATAATTTCATTTATTAAAGAATTCTAATCAGACGTTAATCAAAGATTTGCAGCGATATATAATTAAGCTTCCAATTTTCAACTGAAATTGTTAAGTGGCTTATGTGGTACAGTAATGTCAGGAACACGTTAACCCCGAACTCTGATTGACGGGACCTAATAGATTAAATATTGACTTCTGTCGAAGCAGGAATGACGTATTGATTGACACGGGGGCGGATCAGTGGACATATAGCAGGTGACAGGAAGGCGGCATTAATTCAACTGCCACCACTGCCACTGCATATGTATGTGTTGTGTGCGACCCTTCACTTACGCCATCGTGTCAACTGTATATTGCGTTGACCACACGCCGGGAGCAGTTGAAAGTTCCTTTATCGTTTGTGAACCTTCACCTCCACCGTCACTCCCTTTTACGATCACCCTATCTTCACAACGGTACATTGTTTTTTGAGCTACTCAAATCTATGTGCGTTTATGTTATTCAACCGGTCACCTCCACCGTATTTCGTTCGTACTTGTTAAAGCGAAATCCGTGGACGTGTTTTACACATCAAAGACAATAGAGTGTGCGGATTGGAATCATAGAGATATAAAAATAGAGTATGCTTACCATAAGTGAAACTGTCCAAAGTTAAGAGAGAGAACGCTGCACAAGTTCTGTATCATTCTCTCTCTCTCTCTCGTGGGTTCTCGTTGACTGATGGTTGACTGTACAGGGGAGGGCAGGGAAGACGATACAGCAGATTATAGGTATACCCATATATCTGTATGATACCGAACTTTTGCAGCGTTCTCTCTCTTAACTTCGGACACTCTCACTGCTCTCTCGCGTCCTCTATGATTGAAATTGATTTGAGTATATATAAGGCATCAAGAATTGCATAATGGTATTGCGACCCTTCACCTCCACCACGAAAAAATAAACTTTTGAACTTCCTATAGGCATGTTTTACACATCAAAGACAACAAAATCTTTTTGGGATTTTTATGTGAGTTTTGAGGGTTCGATTTGCGCGAAATAGATGATTTTAGAGATTTTTGAAGTTATAATCTCTTTTGACGCGTTATGAAAAAATGATTAAAGTGAATTTTTACAATGTAAACAGGATGAATTTCTGAATTGTTTACAAAACAGTCGCGGGCCGAAGGAAGTGGTTCGCGGACCGCGGCTTGTCGACCACTGATATAAAGTATTCCCTATACAAAATCATATAAATCGAATGAAATATTAAATCGGTGGTGTAATTCAATATTAACACAACAACAAACCATTTATACATATACTATAGTGGCTATTATAAAAGGCGTAAGAGTTTGTTGACGGAGCGTCACTTGCGACGACGCCCGTCACTCTTCTCCCTCTGCCCCGACATTCCCATGCCTTCTTTACATGTTGATATAATTAAGTGTGATCGCAAGAAAATTAATCACTTATATCGAATTTAAATAAAATTAGAAACGATTAAATTATCCATTTGTTTCTTTATCATAGTGTCAGAGACAATAAACGTTCACTTCTGTTATCATTCGAACTTTCACGGCGCGCGCATCAATTTCATCTTCAAAACGCGCATCGTGCGAAGCGAACACACAAAAACCATCACGAAACCCAGCGCCACAACACGCTTGAAACTTAGCAACCAAATCTAACAGTGAATCTAGCGGCGAAACCAGCCTCGTGTGCAGCAATCTTAAATTACTAATGAGTTAGATCACAATATATAGCTGAAGAGCCAGTACCCGAATGACAATAATTTTTGTTATTTATAGTAATATTATAAGCCTATATTTATGATGGCAGACATTTCCTCCTGTTGAACCCATCCCGGCAAACACAATAAAAGATCCGCTCTATGAGCGCCATGATATTACTATGCACTATGAGTGCGAGTGAGAGCATTGGATGGGTTTTTTTGACAGCAGGGATGTTACAACCGGAGGAAATGTCTGCCATCATAAATATAGGCTTATAATATTACCTACCATAAATAACATATAAAAATTTCAGGTTTGTTAAAATATGTTGCACATCCGTGATCCGGCTACTAGGTCTTCAGCTAATATTAAATGAAATTTCTTGTCACAAATTCAACAGAAGCGTTTTTATCTTTTAATCAAAGATAAATTTACAATTTGTACGAGTAAAAGTTATCGTGTTCAACTAAAAAACTGTAATTATTTAGAACAGCGAAAGATCGTGACTCGTCCAATTATGTCGGTTGCTTCCGGTCGGCCGATTCCCATGGTTGACGCGGCAATTATAAAATGACTGTTCAGTTACAAACTTCAATTCGCTTCTTATTTCATTCCACTGTCCTCTATTTTTCATACTGAGGTTTTCTAATTAGTGACGCACAACAATTTATAGAAATGAGATATTCAAGAAACAGTGTACTAAAGTCTATATAGCGACACTCAAGGGACTATGCACTTTGTGGCGTTATTGAGAGTTGTCGTTAAACGGAAAGAAGAAATAATCCATTAATATTTTTCTACTCTAATATGTATTTATTCATAATATCTAAAATTTACAACAATTATTAAAACTTTTTCGTCAATACAGAAAGATTTTTTTACTCGACATGTTCACAGTTTGCAAGTTTGTGGGCAACTAAGAATATGATAACTTATTGATAAGTAGCTGAGCTAAACAATATGAAAAAACGAATTTCTTAGAATCTTCGGTACGCATGATGCCGACAACAAAGCAACAAAATTACAAACAAGTACTGTTTATTGCTTAACGATGATGTATTGTTGTCGTTGTTTAGAGTGGGTGTGTCGTTATTTAGAGTGTATTCATTGAGTGAGCAACAAGGTAATGTACTTAATTTCGACGTTTTAAGGAGTTTGTCGTTATATCGAGTGACGTTAAATTGAGTTTACGTTATACTTAGTGATGTGCCGGATATCCGTAACCGCGGATATCCGAGGGAGAAGAATGATCCGTATCCGTTAGTTTTTGGCGGATCTTTTACCTTATTAATTTTCAATTCATAGATGAAATTTTATATATATATAGGTGATTAGGTAATAATGAAGAACTGTTAAATTCCATTCAGATTATTTTTTATTTTTTAAAATTGTATTTGGCACCTTTATATTGCAAACATTTATCGTAGTCAGTACCATACCAATAGTACATAACTCAAAGGTACTAAACCAACTATCTTTATACTGAGACATTGCACATAGATCTTTGGAAAGAGACAATCTGTTATGTGAGTTAACTCTTAAAGAGGTCAATAACTTTTTCCCATAACAGATAGTCTCTTTCCAAAGGTCGATATGCAATAGTTACCGCCGCGTATTCTAAGAAAGTTAAGATCCGTATCCGTATCCGCGGAACTTGAAACCAAGTATCCGTATTCATATCCTTATCCGCGGCATATCACTAGTTGTACTTGGCATTGATTCCTGCAACTCAGCATTTGTCTAAAATATTATTATGTAGAACAAGTAGGTACCTATCGTCATCGTGACGTATTTAGAAATTAAATGCTTATTCCGTTGACAATAGCCCATTGTACCTATATGAATATATAAACAGTTGAAAAACTGTTTCAGTCACATTTCCATTGTACGTAGAATGAAAATTTCTATTATTTCAAATCTTAGCAAGCGAACAGCAGCGACAATATTTCTTGAATGGATTGTACCTAGTCTCTGTAAAAAAACAACAATTTTAATTAACTTTTTAATTACTTACCTATTACATTTTTGTGCAAATTTTTTATCTACAATATTTATGTTATAGAACTATGCTTTTTTAGTCTCAGGCATCTCTTTTTTTAATTTAACGATTATATTTTCATTTTTACCACGAATGCAAAGTAATGTTTTTAATTGATTTTTATAGATGCGGTAAAAACGTGTAGGTATTCCGACATTTTGGTCTAACTTTTTACTAATTTTAATTTGTAAATAACTGTTCACAACAATTATTAATTTTTCCATTCATTTCAAATTTATGTATTTTTCAATGAGGTTAAAACAAACTTTTCAATTAATTTTTTAATCGATACCAGCAAACTTTGTTTATTCACCAGTATTCCCGTTTTTAGAGTTCCGTTTGCCAAATAGCAAACAGGTACTATCATATCCGTCCGTCTGTCTGTCCGTATGTCACTCCGTCATCTTTTCATCGATTCGGATGAAATTTTACAGACAGCTGTCTTATTGTGTAATGAGATGACAAAAAAATAATTTAAGGGTAGATTTCCTTACATAGAATTGAAAGATGAAAATTTGTATTTTCGCGCATCTCATTATATGGGATATCACTGTACAGGCCTTTTTAAATCCAAGGAAAGTTGTTAAGTAACTTTTTTTGTTAGGTGAATTATTCTCGAGATATAACCTCCTAAAATCTTTAATAATTTTTTCGCATTAATGTAACATGGTAACTAATGGTACAAAACAATGCTGATTTGAGTAAACAAATATCTGGTTTTCTAGACTTTCCGCAGCGTTCTCTCTCTCAACTGAGGACACTTTCACTTATGGAAAGCATACGAAGTAGCGTACTCTAGTTATACTTATATCTCTATGATTCAGACACAAAGGCTTCAAACTGAGAGTTATAAACAAATTCAGGACAATAATGGATTAATCGTAGAATTTTTACGTATTATACGAAACTGTACGAAATGTGTTTTCACCCTTGAGTATTGCATTAAATTTATCAGTTAAGTATAACATTTGTTTTTTGTTATAGATCCTCCAGAAATTCAAGTAGAGCGTCCCCTTGTTTTCTCAGGGGAAGGATTGGAAGCACATCTGGTCTGCATAGTCTACGGGGAAAGTCCCCCTGAGGTAACCATAATTCAAAGCTATTTCGTATAAAGCATGTCCTCATTTTGGAAGTATTTTATTTATTTTAATTTAAGACATAAACTTGTACTTGCCATATATTGATATGACAGCAAAGGCGTACGCAAAATTTTGTTCAGAGAGGTGAGTAAGAATAATTATGAATGTAAAAAACTGGTCAAGTGCGAGTCGGACACGCACACGAAGGGTTCCATATCATCGTTTTATGTACTTTTTACACACTTGCCCAATATCAGCTTACTCGGAGATTTTTTTTCTAATTTGTATGGCGCCCATTTAGAAATGCATCATTTTGGTTTTATTTTTCATTCTCATGTAATTTTAATAGGCCTGAACACGCATGCCCAATATTAGCTTAAGCGGAGATTTTTTTCTAATTTACATGGCGATCATTTTGAAATTCTCCATCTTCGTTTTTCATTATTTCTCTGTGAAAATTTGTTACGGATCATGAGATACAGCCCACTGACAGACAGACGAACGGACGGACAGCGAAGGCTTAGTAATAGAGTCCCGTTGAGCATCCTTCAGGTACGGAACCCTAAAAAGGGCATCGGAATATCATACTGCTTAGTCATGAACAATAGTTCAAATGTTGCAAGAATTCAGGGAATATTCTGGCAACAAAGTTCAATAAAGGGAACTAAAGAGAATGTCTTAATATATCAGTCCTTCTTTCGTTATTCTAGAACTCAACTGCCGGAACCTTGCGTAAGCCTATGCCTATCAGGACCGTTTAAATTCTTTTGTGCCAGAATGTCTCCATTCTGAAACACCTTGTATAAGTAACTTGCTCCCGTTCTTCACGTGAGAAACTCGTCTAAATATATATATCTTGACCTGGTAACGGGAACTAAAGAGAATGTCTTAATATATCAGTCCTTCTTTCGTTATTCTAGAACTGAACTGCCGGAACCTTGCGTAAGCCTGTGCCTATCAGGACCGTTTAAATTCTTTTGTGCCAGAATGTCTCCATTCTGAAACACCTTGTATAAGTAACTTGCTCCCGTTCTTCACGTGAGAAACTCGTCTAAATATATATATATCTTGACCTGGTAACGGGAACTAAAGAGAATGTCTTAATATATCAGTCCTTCTTTCGTTATTCTAGAACTCAACTGCCGGAACCTTGCGTAAGCCTATGCCTATTAGGACCGTTTAAATTCTTTTGTGCCAGAATGTCTCCATTCTGAAACACCTTGTATAACTTGCTCCCGTTCTTCACGTGACTAACTTTTCTAAATATATATATCTTGACCTGGTAACGGGAACTAAAGAGAATGTCTTAATATATCAGACCTTCTTTCGTTATTTTAGAACTCAACTGCCGGAACCTTGCGTAAGCCTATGCCTATCAGGACCGTTTAAATTCTTTTGTGCCAGAATGTCTCCATTCTGAAACACCTTGTATAACTTGTTCCCATTCTTCATGTGAGAAACGCTTCTAAATAGCTGAATATATATCTGGACCTGTTCAGGTGTTGTGGTACCGAGATACAATGCAGCTGGACACAACGGAACGCCGCATCATGGAATCCCGAGGTTCGAGACACACCCTCATCATACGTCAAGTGCACGCCTCGGACTTCGGGAACTACACCTGCGTTGCCGATAACCAGCTCGGGAAAGCTCGAAAAGTTGTACAACTTACAGGTACGTTGAAATGTATGCTGAAGGGCTCTTGTTAACGAGCGTTTTAGTCAGAGGGTAACGGGCCGACGCGAAACGGTTACCTTTGTACACGATCCGCTAATACAACGTGAGCGCGTCCATTGTAACAAGTGCAAGTACAAAATTTGCTTGTTTATTTTTGTAATTTTTTAAAGTCTTGTCCCATTATTATGAACAAGGCTAATTAATAAATCCATATCAATATCACTTTTCTCCATAAATGAGCATCACAAGGTAGGTAGGTATAAAGTATAAAAACGTGCCCGCACATCCGTCGTCGTCAACAGACTTCTATGAAATAACGTGGTCCACTGCATCGGACAGACCGCCGTCGCGCCGAGGGGGCGACGTGCGTATACCCGTTGAGTTTTGTTGCAACGTTACACACACCTATACTAACCTATTGAACACTGCGCGTCGGCCCGTCGCCCGTCACAAAAATCGGGCCGTTATCCGTTGTCGTTAACAAGAGGTCAAAGTCTAACGCACAACGCTTTATCAGGAAATCTGGATTGGGAATGATTTTGGATTGACACTGCAAAATCGGGTCCAGGCTTATTTGCTTGTATTTTCGAGAGCCCTTTATAGAATGAGATCTCAAAAATATCTTCGGAATAGCTATTTGTAAAAATTATGATCGCAGGAATAAACTCGAAGGCGATTCCTTTATCGTACCCATGCATAAAAACTGTGTATTGTATTTTGTAGTATAAGTATGACGTCACTGTCAATTTTTTTTGGACTCGCAGTATTTACAATGTTCTAATTAATCAATGAAGGTAAACCGAATCCGGCTGAATTCGTCAGTTCAACTTTGGGTCAGTGGAGAGACCGCTACAACATAAGCTGGAACGTAGTATCGCATGCGCCTCTCGAGGAGGTTAAACTGTTATACCGGAAATTACCGGATCAACCGGAACACGAACAGCTGCAGCCGCTAGTCAGTCATGAGCACACCAGACGTACGTCGAGCAAGGTTAGTAGTTGAAATCGCATCTGAAAAAAAAAACATATAACAAACCTGATTATAAAAATTAATATCCGTTTGTGTGAGGTTTACATATATGAACTCGGAATCTACTGATCGGATTTGAGGGAGGTTTTTCCCATTCGATAGCAGTAATGAAGTCGACTCATAAGCTTGACACCTCCTCAGAGTATCGAGTTCTCCAAGTTTAAAATAATATATGATTTAAAAAGTATATTAGCACAAAGCTTTATAACATTGTTTCATTTCAATCGCGTGCGAAACCGCTGGTAGCGGCTAGTAATTAAAAAATGACCGGACTAAAAAATAGTGAACTGTTGAAATTTTCTTATTTGGTTATGTCTTCAAAGGGTCAATTGATAAATATATTTTTTTATATTTTTGGACTGATAAGGGAGTATAAAAATGTTTCTAAGAATGTAATCATATTAAGCGTTTGGGTATCAGTGGTAAGATATCGTTCCTCACACATGTCGGACACAAAGGAAACATTCCATATTCGTTCCGTCGTACCCCAGTGAGCTATGTCAAGTTAGAGGTTCGCAAGTGGGAGGACGAAAAGAAGGCCTCTCGTTGGAAGTCTACTCTATGACTGAGACAATCAAAGAGATTTATCTCGCACAATACCAAAAGGACTAAAGAACGCCTTATGCTCAACAAATCAGAACTGAGAATAATGACAGGACTCCTTACAGGCCACTGCCTTCTGAGATATCATCTCTCAAAAATGGGTAAAGCCCAAGATGATAACTGTCGCTTCTGTAAAGAAGCAAAAGAAACTGCTGAACACATCCCATGTGAATGTGAAGCAGTGTTCTCCAAAAGGCTATTATATCTTAACAGGCCCTTCCCAAAGCCTGAGGACATATAGAGAGCAGCCCCTAGTAAGGTAATAAGGTTCATAAAAAGCATTCTACCAGACTGGGAATAATACTATTAGGGGATGCACAAAAGATCTTCTAGGTCGCAGTGTTTGTGAGATATCAAATGTCTTATCACCCCAAATAAATCTAATCTAATCTAATCTACCCCAGTGATCTAAATGGAAGCACCATCCAAGTCTACATTGCACCGAAACATTCTGATTACAGGACATCTCAATAGACCAGATGACGCCGTCGCACGGCGGTGTCGGTGGCATCGTGTACGGTTCCGGGCTCGGTTTCGGCACCTACAGAAATCGGGGAGAGTGGCGCGACGTCATGATTCCGGCCACCAGGAATAGACGGCTGCCCAACAGCTACATGATCAAAGGTCTCGAACCGCAGACCCTCTACGAAGCGCGACTGCAGACGAAGAACAGATTCGGCTGGTCGCCGGTTTCGCAGAGTTTCACCTTTCAAACGACCAACACAGGTCAGTATTAAAATAGTAACCAAAATTAGAGTGTTTCTAACCCCTTATTTGTGGTAAGCGACTTGTGCTTTTGATATGAGCTGCTGTTGTAATTAATTATATCGCCTACTAGAAATGAGGGGTTTAAAGATTTTGTTATTCCAAGTAGCACAAGTTGTTGATTTTGAAAATGTTCGTTTATGACCCTTATTGAATCACAGACCATATCCATACTAATGTTATAAATGCGAAGGTAACTTTGTCTGTTACGCCTTCACGGCCAAATCGCTGGACCGATTGTGATGAAATTTAATATGGGAGTTAAATGTCTTCTCATAAATTAAGGTTGAAAGAGTTCCAGTACTCTTGATGTGCCCAAATTGTGTAATGGTACACGTTTAAAAGTTTCTCATCTGAGTCGAAATATTGTTAGGGCTATTATAATTAGTGGCAAATCTAAAGAAGACAGTCTTTTAATACCACGAATGCCAATTATACTAACGGATATGCCTTTTCAATTTAAAAAATTACAATTTCCATTAACAACTGCTTTCGGAATAACTATAAACTAAGCCCATGGGCAAATACTTAAGGTGGCTGGCATTCATTTAGAAAAAACATGTTTTTATGCACGTCCAGATGTTTGTGGCTTGCTCACGTGTATCTAATCCACAAGATCTTTTTGTTTTTACAAAACAAAAAACATTTTTATAGGACCGTCTTCAATTAGAGTCTTGCTTGAATTTATGATTTTTTTTTAATCAATTATATTAATTGATTCCGCGCGGACGAAGTCGCGGTAAAAGCTAGTAATGAATAAAAGACTCATCTGTTGTTGCTCAAAGCTATGGCCTTGCAAGAAGATTACCAGCGTACATTAGACCAGCACCTGCAACCAGGAGCACTCAACGGGCGTCAGTCGATCGCCTGCAATTTCTGTCTAGCCGTGCTGGACCGATCTAGAGTGCTAGTGATGTGTCGTTTTCATTAATCAATTTACATTGATAAAACTACCCTTAAAGTGCAAAATGTCCACAAAACCTGCACTAAAATTGTGCAGATTTGTGCTGGTCTAGTGCAGGTCGTACAGGTTTATGTTTGACAAGTGTGCGCTGTCTCTAAAATCAAAAGTTGAATCAACTAAATGTGCTACTAGGGATAACTCTATACACAAACACGCTTAATCGTATTAAAAGAGCCTTTGAAACGCAGTCCACAAACACAAAACTCGGACAAGTTATATCGGTTAAACAACCCCCTACGCATTACTCACTTTGTAAATGACTGAAAATACAGTACAGACGTATGTCAGCTGTCTTTTTGTTCACTTCGTCATATTCATTTGTTTTATGTTCAACTGTCAGCTTGAATACTGTATACGCCGTACAGTGTAAAATAAAATATTGTACGTTATTGAAATTGTGAATACAGAGATAGACCGGATGTTGGAGGTCATTTCGTTTGCAAAATTGGGGCGACGCGACTTTTTTTCGGTATACATTTTAATCATCCCTCGTCAACAAGAAATCATGTAAAGTTTTGATCTGTAGTATTCCCTGCTCAATAATGTTTTGGGGTTCCTAGGAACCCTTATGGATTTAATCAGCCTGTCCGTCTTGTGAAAATAATTAATTAAGATAACAATTAGTATATGGACGTACATTGATGATCCAAAAACAGAAATGATAAAATTTTTGAAAAAATATTCTTTTGGATCATCCTTCATAAAGTTGAAAGTGTTCTCATTTTTTTTTCATGTACCCCATTGAGGGTGGTGTCTTTAGATGGGTTTCTCAAAATGCAATAAGAAATGTTATGGGGATGTTTTGATTTGAACCCTTTAGTCACGACGTATTTGCTTTCAAAGTCGTTATCAAAGCGTGCCCGATTCTAATTTGGATGCAAAAAACTGAAAAAAATGTTTGAGTACAGTCCTCCAGCACCTGCAATAAGAGTATATTCAATGAAACTTTAATGTGCAAAATAGAATTATCACAGATTTTAAAGATCGTCCAATTAGCTAAATATCGTTCTCAAGGGCGTAGATAATTTTTTTTCTGGGTGGGGGGGGGGTTTAGCACACAAAATCAATATTTTTTTAAGTTTTATTAATATCGCACACGAATACTGCCGAAGGAAGGTGCCAAGCCAAATATTAATTCTCAAAATAATTTTACAAATTCCTTTTCAAAAAGTATTTTTAAATTTTATTTTTTAGCCAGGCATTCGTATTATTTTCAGTTTTCGTTTTTTATTATTATGATTCGGAGGGGGTGAGTAATTACCCCCTTTTACCCTCCCATATCTACGCCCTTGATCGTTCTATCTGGCAACCATGCTATAAATCAATAGACAATTGTCAAATTGTTGGAAAAGTCCTATTGTTATATTTTAACATTCCTGTTATTTCTGTATACAGTATGTAAACACGTAAGGTGCACATAGGGAAATTAACATTGGGAAAAAATGACTGGATCAGAGTGAGCCTTGAAATCTTGTTTTTCAATTTGACAGATAATATTCTTTTCCAAAATGAATGTATATACTACCGAAAAAAATATTCAAATGATTACAACATAATCGGACTTTTTTTATTAATGGGACAAAATTCCCAAAAATACTTAAATATGGTGGGAGATCAAATATCTCCGCCTATTCGTGTTGAACCTAAAGACATTGGGTTACTGATTTACCAACGCGCATACGTCATAATAGTCAGACAATTTTTGAATGAAATGTTTCCAAACAGATAGAGTTGTTTTTTTATTTTATTTTTGTACAAAAAAAATAAAATAATGATTTACCTATAAGAGCTTTTTATTATTAAAAATGCCAAGTAAAATAAAAATAAATCAAAATAAAATAGAAATCCTCAAGATTACCACGATAATTCAATAGAAATAACAATTAATATAGTCATGGCTAACTCTGATCCAAGTATTTTTTCCCAATGCTAATTTCCCTATGTGCACCTCACGCGTTTACATACTGTATATGCACAGTTGCCAATAGCAAATCTGCCTACCTTCATTTGACAGCCCATTATTAAGATTTATCTATTATTTTGTATACATATATATCTTTAATTTATTTTGTTCTTTGTTAAACAATAACAGTCCGTTTGTTATTGTTATTATTGCGTGCCAATGACAGGCCTGATGTTGACAAGGCCCTTTTAAATAAAAAAAACAATAAAAAACAGCGGTTTTTAAATTGTGAATCGCGCTCAGTTCCTTTAAAATCCGCAACGCCTACGCGAGAACTGTTTCAATTATATACCTAATAATAATACATTTCCATTTCGTTTTTGTTCGAAATCTTTTCGTCACCAAGGTCAGACTCCTATTGTACCGATAAGAAACTAATTTGTACTGATATTGGTCAACAAAATTTTACATACCAACCTCAATATGAAAAACTGGTCATTTCTGAAATTTCGTTTCAAGGTTGAAATCTTAGAACAGCTTGACGATCCGGACATAATTTAACAGGCCAATTTCTTAGACCGGCCCCATAACCGCATTTTTATTTTTTGGCGATCTCATTTGTCTGGTTGCCTTACTAAATAAGGATCCGCGTCAAAACACAGTTGAAGAACCGCTGACATAAACAACAACAGCAGCGATTATATTATTATTATTATTTTTCATGTCCGCTTGAACTAACCATGTCTCTCCTCTCTCTCTCTTATTTAACCATGATCATTCACACACGCACCATCACAACCATCGCTAAAAACACCGCTGCTCCATTGTTGAGGCAACAATGCAGACATGCCCCTGCCATCCCAGCACGGCCCTGCACAACAATCGAATGTTTATGATTCAGGTTAGTTTGATAATTTTATTGTTTCTGTTGCTCTATACTCCTTGTTCTGATCGATATGCCAAGCTTTTTGATTCCATTTTGTTTTTAAACACGTGACTGCCCGAACTGTATTATAAATCGTGCTCTTTTTTAATATCTGCGCTAATACAATCGAACTCGTGTATTTTCAACTGATTAAATCGCGTGTTTACAAGTTTTTAGTCCCTACTTCTCAAGCAAAATGTCTCCTCCTAAACATACGTGCAACAACTTCTTTTCTGATTGGTCTATGGCTGGCACGAAGTGAGGATGAAAAAGAAGTCGAAAATACATGAATCGGTTATTTCCGACAGGTTGAAAATACATTAGTTCTACTGTACTCCAGTCGACGCTTCCTATAATTAAGCGAGATGGTAATTTAATATTAAGGCAGCTGCACACGAGACTAGAAACGCTGCTTGGACTTCTGCTGGCCGGTAGGCTGGGTACGAAGCTGGAAATGACTTCATTGCGGGCTCGCCTGCTAGCTCACAAAGTTTTAAAATTAAAACAGGGGCTATTTTTCTTGCAAGGTCCGCTGCTAGGTATGAACAAGAACTAATCAGGAAGCAGTATCCTGTCACGTGGGCGACTTGAACAAACTCCCACAAACCAACGTGGTGTCAGACACGTTTTGCTCTCTGTTTATATTTGAACTGTCACTGCGCGCGCACCAGATTTAATCACAAAACTAGCTTGAAAAGACGTTTCGTGTGAAGCGAGCACATAACGGTAATTAAGAAAACCGGCGCTAGAAAACTAGAGGCAAATCTAGCAAGGAATCTAGCCTCGTGTGCAGCGGCCTTAACATTAAAATTATATCCGTAACGCTTAAAAGCGCCTTTTTCGAAGCGTGTTGTCGAGTTTGCGTACATTTTATTGCAGTGGATGAAAATATGGAGCACTTTTTGGATTAATTTCGATAGTTGCAGTGATTTTATACTACTTCTGGCAGTCAAAACGTCAAAGAAGCTTGTTCTTTCAAATCTAATTACATTTGCTCCTGCTTGTGTAGTAAATTATAACAATATGTGTTTTTTATTCAATATTTTTTTTATATAGATAACACAAATTCCTAATTCTATTTCCGCATGTTTATACCTATTTATTTTGTTTATATTTCTAGATTATATATTTTTTATCATATTTTAACGCGAAAAAATTAAACACCCACTTTCTGTAACTGACATATCATTATCGTCGTTGGTTCTGTAATACCTCCTATGTCCAAAAAGTAAATATTTGCAGGAAAGGCCAAAAAGTGGTTATTTCAGCAATGGATATTGGATGGTAAGAAACTAGCAATTTCAGAGGTATATCACTAATTCATACTTATCTTTACTATACATGTTTAATTAAGACGAAGTATTTTCTTAAAAAATATTTAAAGTTAATTTCGGATTTATTGGCACATGGGAGAAATTATTTGATACAACTTTTCACAAAAGAGTTATTTCCCCTTGTTGGTTACTGTAAAATTAATTTGGAGGTATTACTAGTATATAGAGCTCCGTTTCCTGAATCTTTTCATCTAAAAAACGTAAAATCTGCCAACTATGCACATAGTAGCTATTACAGAACCAAAAAAGACAGAATCAAAAGAAAAACTCTGTTTATGAACACAGGGGATGGGGTATATAAAATAGCGCTGGGATAGTTGATATCGACATCCTAAGGTAGGCGGTAAAACCGCCTCTATAGGGACGGCTCCTGGATCTCCTCTCGAATTTTTTTTTTTTTTAATATTGACTCAAAGCGCATTTTTAAATTCAGACTCACTAGTCAGCCTCATTTGGAGAAAAAATCCAGGAATAGTCCTGTAAAACCATTCGAAAATAGGGTCTTGCTGTGCAAAAGATCGGGTAATTTTGATGTTTGTTTGTTTTTTTTTTATAATATTTTGAGCAAACTCAGTTTAAATTTCTACAGTTCTTAATCCAAGGTCATTTTGAACTAGAATTATCTGACAATATCTTCTTTGTACCACGGATATTATTTACCGTGAACAAAATTCTACCTGAAACCGGATCTGGATTGCTGGTTACCTCTGGCATTGAAACGTCATTTTTTTTTTATATAAAACAAAAATAAAATTTGTCCAATTGCTTTAAATTGAAAAAGCTTTGAAACGTGTCTATTTTATATTATTCGGGAAAATAGTCAAGCTTTATTTTAAATATTGTCACCGAAAAATAGCCGGCACTGCCGTCTGCCGCCAGTTTTATTTGAATCGGAATGACAGTGTTTTGTTTATTTACTGCAAATTGACAAACGTTCGGGTTTACACAACAAAGGCGTGGCCATGAATGTCCGAGCAGCGTTTAATTGTTCTGCATTTAAATTCGCTGTATTGTTATAATTAAATTATTATTGTTGAATTTCTCTCCGATATTTATATGCTGCGAATTGTCGTTTATGTAGGTCGAAAAAAATGGAAATAATATAGTATGTGTAAAGAACGTTGAACGTCTTTTGTTCTCCAAGGACGATAGAACTGTAAAATCACGTATTTATTAACTGAACCGAATAAAATGGACTCCGTCAACCATCAAACTTACAATTAAATAGAACGGAGCTAACAGACACGTGATTCGCATTCAAATGTTAAAAAAAATACATGACATTTGGAAACACGATACGATTTTATTTCAGTTCGCTACTCTTTTGTCTGCTATTTTCGAATTGGCTGCCGTTATCATATAATAATTTAACTTGGATAATGGAATCCCGTTGACTGTTAATTGAATAAATATTATTTTGTAAATAAAACATAATTCAGCAAAAAAATCATAACAAAAATGAGAAATAAATGTCTTCCACGTATATAAAACGTTTCAAAACGGGGGGCACTGAATGAATTAAATGCCCAAAGATTTTAAATGTCACAGAAGATAAAGAAAATGATTTTCAACATTAGATACAAGCGTGTTTTTATTTTTTTAAATATTTTTTTTGGTTCAAATTTTTAGTCGTACATTTCATTTAAGTTTTAAAAAACTATAGAGACACGTTTTCCCACAATCAGCACCGTCACTTTCACCCACTGTTTTTTTATTTAACTTGTAATATAAATGTAATTATAGCCAAAATGTCAAATTATGTCATAGAAACTACATAAGTACGACTCCAAAGTTTCACGTTAAATGAATATTTGGAATTTTAATTTTGGAATTTTTACACACATTCTACACACAACTGAAGCTAATTAAGCGAGTTAAGAGTCAAGATCTAAATTTTAAACGGGTGTTTGTTTAATTTATTTAATTGATTTTTGTGTATTAACTTTCAAAACGCGAAAAGAGAAATGATTCGGTCCATTTTTTATTAGTCTGTAGCAAAAAAATTATTCTTAATATTTTGAATTATTTTGTTTTAAGTTTCAGTTTGCATGTTTGTTTTGTTTATTGTAATGCAAGTAAGTATACGTGTTTTATTTTCTTTTTATTTGTATTTCTTCCCCAACTAAAATAAACTTATTTGTTTTAAAAATATTATTTTTATTATACCTACATAGTAGGTACATATCCACTTCTAGTAGATTCTAAGAGATAAGTCATTTTAAATAAATGAAATCAGGAATGGAATTTTTCAAGGTGACAAGTGATAATTTAATCTTAAATACAGGCGTACACACTATTCCAAATAACAAGATAAATATATTTTTTACAAAACTAATTGGTTCTCTCTCTCAATTTTCAAAACAACCGAAGGTATAATACTCGCCACGGATCAAAAAGGTTCGGAAGTTAGTCACAAACATCGTCGCAAAGGCACATTTTAGAGCCGTTGATACTCCCACCACCTTCTAGCTTCCTGCACGGAACGTGCGCTCGTCGGTGACTGGCCGTGATCGCTCGTTGCCTTTGTCACTTGTGGCTTTCCAGCTTTAAAGTACAGTCGAATACGCTATTGTCAAGTTATTGTCGCTATTTTAGTTTTGTTGAGTTGCGAGTTTGTAGTTTTTCAGCAGACTGTACAAGCGCAAGCCCGCATTCGCATCTACCTTCCGAGCCTTTATGATTCGTGGCGCGTATAATACAGTGTTAAAATATCGCAGTTATTAATCTTGGCAGTTGGCAAAGAAAGGTTGACACTTAACGACTATAGCATTTCTCGTAATAGTGGAGATAATATAATAATATTGAGTTTTTACTTCGACCATGCGTCATTTGCTCAACCCTATGCGAAACGCATTGGACACTCCGTAAATATTTATTGTTTACAAGCGTCGTTGAAAAATCGAAGAAGAAGCATGATATATTGTGTTGTGCAGCACCTAATTTTGTTAGTAGATCAAGTGTACCTAAATGTTCATATCAAAGTATTAAATTGAAAACTGACAGCTATCATGCGATTTTTTCCCTTCAATATAACTACGTTTTGAAAGATTAGTGTCACCCGGGCTCCGAGGACAAATTTCTTCCTCAGAAATACACATTTTAAATAAAACATCTAAACCTGGTAGGTATATTGTCAATGCAAATCATATTGAATATTTCGTCCAATGAAAATGCCCCAGATTACATACCGGACCGAATGTAACCGAAACTCTACGATCAAATTGCCAATCTCCACTGAAAATTTGCATCCTTGTTCGAATGTCACCTGTTTTAGAACGTACCATTCTCGATTTCAATTGTTTCTTTTCAAGGTCCGTAACACCATAAAAAAATAAATAACCAGATGCATAATTCGAAGGCGGTACTTTTTATGTGGCTACCGACGTATTCGTTACCTTGGTTCCAAGTACACGATGAAATGTTATTGCTTCTCCATAGACGTACCTAATTAATTTTATATATTTACGGTTTTGGTTTAAAAAAATGTGTTTAACTATGATAGCAAACACAATTTTAAAATGAAATAAAACAAGTATACCTATATAAAGTTACTATATGAAATTTATTATTAAACCAAACATTTCAACACTCGATACAGTACAGCACTGGCCATTTCAGGATAGAATCTCGGGCTAACCGCTCACCGACATTACTGGAAGGTATATAAAGCGCGTGATAGAGAGTTATACTTCTGGTTATTTATTTATTCATGTGGTCCGTAAATTGTAATAACTAAATATTTTTATCCACAGATAACGTGATGGAAGTATTAAGAGCGTATAACAACGTGGCCAAAGACGTCGCTGAACAATCGAGCGTCTGCAACGCGATACTCACAACAATACTTTTGATTGTTGTGTACGCGATTAAGTAATAGGATTTAACAATACAATTAACAAATCAAATCTGTATTTATTAAACGTTAAAGTGTTATGTTAGCACAGACGTAACCATGACAACAATCAGAGTTTAAAGTATTGATATTATGCGTGTGTGCAGATGTGATGACGGTCGTCGTCAGAAGATGGACGACTCTTGTTAACAAAATGGATGACCTTGTAGCGTTAGTCAAGTGTTACGTCTGTGTTGTGTTGACTAATTATTATCCAAAGCGAATAGCATTATTAATTAATTAACCGTGAAACACTAAAATACACCGATAACCTATTGATTGTTGTCTGTAAAATAATAACCTAGAATCGTACCGATAACCTTTTTTTGAACCCAATAGGGTTGTACTCAAAATATCAGTTCTGTCATTCCATTTCTTATCAAGATGAAAATTAAATCTCGATATCTGCAAACAATTGAGACACGCTCGTTCGGCAACCTTTTTACCTGTAGAATTAAAAAAAAACTAAACATGCGTGACTCAATTTGCAAATGGGAAGCAAATTTCCAGCTTGACGATAAATATTTTTTTACGAAACGATGACAGTGTTTTTTTTTTTTGTATTTAGAGTGCAAATTGTTTGGTCCAAAAAAATGTTACGGATCTAATAAGTTACCCCCACCATTTACGTGTATTGTTTATATAATTTTATCATACGAATCAAGTATATTTTATCTGGTAAGTGAATGGTGTACAGAATCCAAAAAAAAGCAACAATTTGGTGAATGATTTGAAACTTAAGACTTTTCGTTTAATTTGATATTTTATAATGGAAATAAAATTCATGAATTTGATAAAGTCATGAGGCGTACATCTCAGATTAATTAAAAAAAGAAATGATCGACTCGAATACCTTGAAATCCAGCCTTAATGATTCTTTCTCAAAGACAATGAAGATACCAAAACTACAAATAAAGAAGTCAACCTCGTGGTTCACAGGTTGATTTTGAGTGTGTGTAGTTTAGGGTTTAACTTCTCACGCAAAATCAATCTGTGAGTAGTTTTTTACAAAGGACCTATTATTTTTGTATTTTTATATCTCAGTTGTCCTTGGAAAAATAGCCACTGAAATTCTGAACTTCGACATCAAATCAATGCGTTAATAGTATTTATTTATTTTATTGTAACCGACCGTATGAATTTTATAGCTTTTTTTATATAATCACAAAATCGGGCAGATTGTTTCTTTACGTCATTTTGTAGTTTGAAATAATTAATTGACAAAATATGATTGAATGGATTATGGATATGAATGAAATATTGTATATAATATATAAATTTAAATAATCATTTTTTTATTTGTCACTCTAACGTGTGATTATAGATAATTAAACAATCAAAATATTCTTACAACAAACTATAATTTCATTGGTATAGTAATTTTGTTTTTGGTGGTGTGGCTGCTTCAAAATTGGATTATTTAAAAGAAAAATGGTAAAAATACTGACTTTTTCAATCAGTAGATATTGAAATATTGGATGAATAAATCTAGATACTGAACATTAAATACTCGCGACTAACTAATGGAGTTTTCGGCATCGAGAGCTACCTCGGGCCAGGGCAGACCGAATGGGTAAGTATTGGTTAAATAATTATATGTAAATAAACCAATAGTTACCCCTTCGGGCTGCCCTGCCCCGTGGACTATAAGTCACAAGAAACATTAAGGTACCACAATCAGTCAAAGTCAATTTTATTATACCAGAAGTGTTTGATGTTGAAATATTTTTAACATTGTTTTGTATAACAATTTATGTGATCCAAATGTTACATGTAGCTAATTTTCTAAAGTACTTTTTGATTTTCTTTAGCAATTTCGCGTGATATTTTAGTTAAAAACTCAGATATTCGTTGTCACAAAAAATAATAAGTAAAGATTTTTTTTGTACCCCAATGACTGGAGTATGCCTAACATGAGAGTTGATGTTGTTGATAAATGGAGCAATGGATTGCCGAACCAAGCCAGTTATAAATATGCCGAATCCTGGTTACTCTGATTTGCTTCCATTTTATATGAAATAGCATTCTACCTCTTCCAAAACTTGGAGTTCAGGAGTGACTTTGAATGTATAAGGCTATTGATTAGTTCTTCTATTGATAACCTTTGAGCGAATGGAGATCAGATCGGTTTGGTATACTTGTTTCGAGATTGTCATTGTAAAAAATGGAGAAAACTTGATTTAATTTATCTAATGATGTCATTGAATCAATTAATTGGATCACATTACACCGGTAATTCAGAATCATTGGTCCATTCCATTTTTACTGGCGTTTCTAGAGCAAGGAAAGCATTAGTAGGTACCTATGTTCATTTAAAAAATATACAGTATGTAAACACGTAAGGTGCACATAGGGAAATTAACATTGGGAAAAAATGACTGGATCAGAGTGAGCCTTGAAATCTTGTTTTTCAATTTGACAGATAATATTCTTTTGCAAAATGAATGTGTATACAACCGAAGAAAAATTACAAATGATTACAACATAATCGGACTTTTTTTATTAATGGGACATTAAATTCCCAAAAATACTTAAATATGGTGCGAGATCAAATATCTCCGCCTATTCGTGTTGAACCTTGGGTCACTGATTTACCAACGCGCATACGTCATACCAGTCAGACAATTTTTGAATGAAATGTTTCCAAACAGATGGAGTTGTTACTTTTTTTTATTTTTGTATAAAAAAATTAAGATAATGATTTATAAGAGCTTTTTATTATTAAAAAAGCCAAGTAAAATAGAAATAAATCAAAATAAAATAGAAATCCTCAAGATTACCACAATAATTCAATAGAAATAACAATTAATGCAGTCATGGCTAACTCTGATCCAAGTATTTTTTTCCCAATGCTAATTTCCCTATGTGCACCTTACGCGCTTACATACTGTATAGTAATTGGTTTAAAATAATGGCATTAAGTTAGACGTCAGTCCAATTGATAATAGAACTATCTATATATTTTAGTTCGTTTACGGTTTACAAAAAACGATGCCTTTGATCAATCGATCGAGATCGATGTATTGATTAAGATATTGCTCCTAATTATCAATAATACATTACACTCGTGCCTCGCGCCGTGTTATTGGTATTTTTAGTTAAAAACTAATGCTGGGTTGCCGATAGTATCAATTGATTTGACATTGACCTTAGATTGTGATCATATAATTAAAGTTTTCATACATTCCGGAGCAGTCTAATGTCTTTGAGTTTCTCTGTCATGTATAACATAAAAAAATGATTGATCTACATAGAAAATAGATCGCGTTTGAAGCTAAATTTTAATCTAATTGCCTGGAAAAACACTGTTTCGAAGTGGAGAGAAAAAGATACACAGTTTAAAATACAATCGATCAATTAATTATTTATCGAGCAGTATCGATTTAAAATCCTACTAAGCTTAAGGTATGATCGCAATCTAAGGTCATTGTCAAATTAGATATTTAATAGCGCTTTCTGCAACCGAGCATCAGATATAGGTTGTTGATTTTAAATTGAGTTTCTTAATGTTTGAAATATGTGTATTTCTTGTAACATATACCTACATGATTATTATATAGAAAATAATTATAATCGATAGATAGATTTTTCCAATTGCTTGACTCTGTGTTAAAAATCTAAAATAAAACTACAAAAATGATAACGTAACTAAGATAAAATATAAAAGGTCAACATCGTCCATTTTAAATTACTTTATGTGTATTATATTTGTACTAATGATAAGTCAAAACCACAACTGTTTAAAATTTGCTTTAAAAACAGTCCCCTGACATTCGCCGAAAAGTATCCGCCATCTTGAAGCGGCAACCTGGTCTAAAAACATAAATAACTCTTCCACATTTCTTATGGTCAAAAGTTACTGTTTGAAATAAGCACGCAGTTATTTTATCTCACATAAAATTGTGAACTTCTTTTTCCTGTTTAACTGTATTATTTCAGAAATGTGAATTTTAATTTAGTGAATCGATAACAATCAGTCAAAAAAGTTCATTAAATTGAGGTTAGTAACAACTTCAGGTGGGAAGCTATTGTCATTCAACTGTTTTCAAGGTCACCAAACAATGCACAAATACGTCAGCAAAATCGTCACCGCCACGCAAAAATATCGTAACTCCAAAAATTTCAGTCATGAATTAGATAGTTTCGCATGACGGTGACATATTGTCTGCTGAACACGCCGCAAAGACACCCCCTCAAGACTTGGTAGACTTCAGCCGTATGGATTAATTGGCATTTCTTTGCAACAATTGTCAGAGGACTGTTGTAAACACAATATGCGACGTTAGATTTAAATTACTCAAAACACAATTTATAAAATATGATTTGCTTTTTTGATTGGTCCTATTAGATTGTTCTTTGAAAAATTGTGCCAAAAAAAATCTACTGTGTAAGTTCATTTTATATAATTGTTTGACATTTATTTCTATTTAGGATTTAAGGATCAGATTTAGAATTAATATTGTTTCAATCGTTCGACGACTTCAGCTCTTCAATGAACGCATGAATCATTCAGTAGAACACCAACCATAACTGTCTGCGCCTAGTACCTATCCAAATTATTTATAATAATAAGTTGATAATCTAATTAGCAATTTTACCATCTCCTAAATAAGAACCTGGAAAATCCAAACAAGGTCAGCTAGAATAGCGAAACTGCCCGTATTGATAGCTCAGTTTTAATCTAATTTTACCATTTTTACGAGACGCAAGTCTTCTTAGATAAAACTATCGCCTCTGTGAAATTTTTCACCTCGAAATAGACTAAGTTTTGTTTTAACGGAAGATTGTCGAGGACCCTGAGAAACCGTTGCAAGAAATCAGATATGGTGGATACTGGATACCCTTCAGATGCCCTTCCCCCATATCTACGCTCTTGGCGTCGGGCCAACGTGCACTTAGGCCCACCGTACCTGCTTTAATCTCTCAGTGGAATATTTTCTATTGAGATACTCACAAATCGCCGTAGAAATAATCCACTGACTGCTTGAAGCAGTCTGTTTCAACCATAGAGATATTAGATTAGAGTACGCGAGTAAACTGTGAAACTGTCTGCAATTCAGAGAGAGAAAAGTTCCTTATCTCTATGGTAACCAATGATACAAAACAATGCTGATTTTTGAAAACATATATGTATAATGATACGGAAAGTTTGCTGCGTTCTCTCTCTCTGAACTGCAGACACTTTCACTTATGGCAAGCATACCCACTAGCGTACTCTAGTAACTTATATCTCTATGGTTTCAACTGATTGAAACCATAGAGATATAAGTAGTTACCAGAGTACGCTAGTGCGTATGCTTGCCATAAGTAAAAGTGTCCTCAGTTAAGAGAGAGAACGCTGCAGAAAACCATAGATTTGTTTACTCAAATCAGCATTGTTTTGCATCATTAGTTACCATAGAGATAAGGAACTGTTCTCTCTCTTAATTGCAGACACGTGCACTGCTCTCTCGCGTACTCTATTGGAATATCTCGATGGATTGATACAGTTAGTGTACGGCGGGTCTTACTGTATCTGTTATAGCAAATCCTTTTGACGCATCGTTTAGAATTGGGTACTGGGAACTTGAGAAGGTATCTGTATTTTTTCACTCTAGCAAAAAATAGACATCTAAAAATTATTATTCATACGCCAACTGAAGTGCTGATATATTTTTTTGAAATGCTTCAAGCAGTCTTTATTTCATTCGCCCATTGACGCTTTACAAATTGAAAGACTTGAGTAGATGATGGACGAATAAAATTTGGGACGAAACGCAATCTAATGCGACCAGTCATAGTACAGTATCGGGTCCAAAACCATTTTATAAATGTAAATAAATATTTTAATTGTAACAAAGAAACGCTTAGCTCTAATATTTTTTTTTATTGTAAGAAAAGATACAAGAAGACGCATCGATTAGATTTAATTGACGTTCATCAATTTGATGTTGAATATTGATGCATAATTTATAAAGCCTGCCTTCTACGGTGCGATGTGTTCACAGAACTTCCCGGAACTTACGACGAGGATTTTATGGAATAGGTCCTTGCATAAATTTTTATTATGCAAAACAATAAATGTACAAAAATTGAAATTAAACAAATAGAATGTTATGTTATAATTCCGCGAGGTTTATTTTTAACTTCAATAACAAATAACATTTTAGTTGGATATACAGTGTAAACTCTTTATAACGAAACTCAAGGGACCGAGCATTTTTTATCGTTATAGAGAGTTACCGTTATATGGAGTGAAGAAAGAAAAACAACCATATTAACAATAATCTTCAATGTACTGTATGAATCTCTTTATAACGAATTTTAAGGGACCGAACATTTTTTTCGTTATAAAGAATTTTCGTTATATGAAGGGAAGAAAGAAAAATAACCAATTTTCACAAAATTAATTTATTCCAAACACATATACAAACGCATATACCTATAGTTTGGCGTCATCAAGTGCTTGTTGAATAGATGGTTCAGAATGGTCCTCTTTATGTCTGTAAACATTTGCTGACGCCTAAATATGAACATATTTCTTCGTAATAGAGAATGGCTGTTGCGTTATAAAGAGGGTATTAATGTATAGGTTTTAAGGTAAACCAACCAAATCGTACAAATTTCGACGTTATAGGGAGTTTTTCGTTTTAACGAAGGACGTTATAAAGAGTTTACACTGTACTTCAAGGACAAAGATGTGAACAATTTTTTTGAGTACTTGAGTATAGCTTGCGCGTTTCGCGCACCTTGAGATGTCCTTGTAAAGGCGCTGCACACGAGGCTAGAAACGCTGCTAGGAGTTCTGCTAGCCGGTAGGCTGGGTACGAAGCTGGAAATGACGTCACTGCGGGCTGTCTTGCTAGCTCAGAAGATAGGTTTTAAAATTAGAACAGGGGCTATTTTCCCTGCTAGATTTGCGCAAGAACCAATCAGGAAGCAGTATCTTCACGTGGGCACTTGAACAAACGACCACATGGCTTTAATCAGACAACAGACACGTTTTGCTCTGTGTCTATATTCGAACTGTCACTGCGCGTGCACCAGATCTTTCCACAAAACAAACTTGAAAAATAGCCTCGTGTGAAGCGAGCACTTAACAGCAATCAAGAAAACCAGCGCTAGAAAACTAGTAGGCAAATCTAGCAAGGAATCTAGCAGCGTTTCTAGCCTCGTGTGCAGCGGCCTTAAGATATCCTGCCAGAATATCGATCGAATTGCTCGAGATATCGCAAGCAACTTCACGATAGAAAAGGGAACCAATCAGGAGCTCGGAAAGCCGAACGAAAATGGCTGCCTACAAGAGAAGAAACGGTAACCTCACTCGTGTGTTCTCCTTTTTCTCTCTTTTAGATACGGCAATAATCAGGCCCGTAGCCAGGTCCAAATCGTAGTACGGGCAAACAAGAACGAAGGACGGGCGAGATTATATAACAACAAATGTTTCAATAAGTGTGATTGTAAAAAAACTTCTATACTATATATCATACAAGCGACTATAGTACGGGCAAACAAATCGCTAGTACGGACATCGCCCGTACATGGCTACGGGTCACGGCATAGAATAGTTTCGCTAGCGCGGGAAATGATACGACATAGATTATTTTATAGTGGACGCCAGGCTTTACGCCGATAGGAATTGTACAATTGAGAATAATTATTTTTGAATATTTTGTGAATCGATAGCGTCTTTTTTGTATATGATATTTTGTGTCGAAAGATTTTTAATATAATAATAATTATTCAGTTTTTTGCAATTGTTTGCGAATGCTATTTGATATGTTGTGTACATAGATGATAGAAGTATAAATATATTTGTCATGACACTTGAGTCACTTTAGTACTTAAAAATGTGTTGAAAGTGTAAGCCTATTGAATAACTGTCTTAGTTCATAAGTCTCCCCAAGAGATGACAAAAAAGAGTCAAATCCAGTACATGCCGGATTTGAAGTGCATTTTTTTAACCCCCGATGCAAGAGGAAGAATGTTACAAGTTTGAAGCCTTTGTCTGTCGGTCTGTGGCGTCGTAGCTCCAAAACGGATGAATCGATTTCAATGCTGCTTTTTTGTTTGTTTGAAAGTTGATGTTTGCGAGATGGTTTTTAGCCATGTACGATGGAAATCGGTTTAGCCGTTTTCAAGATTTTCACACGATTTTTTTAAATATTCAGTTTTTTATTAGTTATATTTATAAAGTGTGAGATAAAAATTTAATTAAAACTCGAAAAAAACCCGACGCAATGAAGCAAACTTTTAAAAAATAAGAAATAATATCTGGCCGGACATTTTTTTGTTTAGATAAAATATTTAATTCATATTTGCGTCGGGGACCACTGGAATATGAAAAAAGATAATGTCCCAGATAATAAAGTTTATTTTTTAAGTGTATTTTAATAGGATAATACATTCCTTTCACGAATAATATGTACATAATTAAAGTTTGACTGTAAAAATCCTATATTGATATATAAAAATGAGAATAATGGTAATCTATTATTAATTAATAAAGTATGCGAGAAGTGCTTGAATATATTTAAAGAAATTAACGTAATTGTTTTCTTTCTCTGTACAAGTTTTGTTTGTATAAACTAAAAAATAAGCAATGTGTAAGTGTGCAATTATTAATAATATTAATTAATTAGCAATATTTATATAGAAAAATTATATTAATTGTCAAAAATAAACATTTATTTGTGCTATGTAATACAGACAACTTTAATTTCTCCCGAATTTATAACACGCCTATCCTCTGTTTCGAAGCATTCTAATCTGCAGTGTCCAGGCCAATAAGCGATAAAGATACGAAGTTTTTATTTTTGATTTAAAATCTATTTTGGTTTAGTTAGAGCAGTATTTTCCCATCCTTGTTAGTTGCTGTTATGCTACGCCAAAATTATTGAACTACAAAGTTACACAGAATTTCGCAGGATGTCACTGTCTACGTTATTACTATTCTACAGATTACTAAAATGCGGCGCCATTGTGTAAGTCGGCGCCATTGCATTTATAGATCTATGTTGCTACGTGATAGTTGACTTAAGCTGCGACTAGGTAGTACTTCTGTCGCATTTGAGCTAATTTATGCAATTTGCAGAAAGATAAGGCAATGTTAAATGTCAGTTTAAGTTTTCGAAGCTTGTGTTAGTTTAGTTTTTATATAAATTAATACTTCAAATTGTGCTTATGTTTTAAAGTAAGGTGTTGTTGTTTTGGAATAATTTGGAGTGGTCGACAATTATTAAGTAAGCAGGTATATAAATTAATTTTTAAGTATCGTGATTTGTGGATACTTTTGACACTAATAATTGTTTTTTTTTTCTTGTATTTCAGTCGGAGCAATTGAATTCAGACAAAAGTGTATCCAGAATCCAGATGAATGTGATTTACAATCAAATACACGTAAGTTAAATTAATTTATTGAAATATTCTTCATGGTTATACAATCATAGGTTAGGTTCATAACATTTTGTAAGTAATTCTCGTCTGTACATGTCTAGCATTGTTATTATAATACCAAGTTATATATTGACTTTGAATAATAAAGTCAAACATCTCAATAAGACTTGCTAGCCACTAGTTTGTATTTTGTTGCCTAATTTGGTTTAGACTCGTGTATATATACATTGTGTAAAACTGAACGACATCCCTAATGGAAAACTTGTCTTGTCGGCAATCATAGTTAAGTGTTTTGAGAGCCCAAGCAGAGTACAAAGTAAAAATTTTTTTTTCGAAGTAAAACTTTGGCATTGCCACATTTACAAATTACAATTTAGTTTCATGTAGCGATAACAGGATAAATGTTTCGTTTTCAAAAAAACCCTAAGATAAAATTTCAATTAGACTTTCGAATTGAATTTCTAAATCACGATTTCTGATTGGCTTGACTTCAGCCTTAAATTAAAACCGGAGCATTAAAAACTTTGATCCTAATAATTTTTAGTTGAATTCCGAATTAGCGTATCGTATCAGAATTTCCAAATAGATTTTAGGATCGGACTGCTCGGAAATTTTGATATATACGCAATGGTTCTCCAGTGGTCTGACTCCGATCTAAGTCGGAAGGTAAGCCGCTTAGAAATCCTGACTGGAATTCAGTTTTAAATTATAAGCAAATATTTTCCAAGTATTGTTTTGTAGAGGTTTAAGGGAAGTGGTGTGTTTTGTTATGAAGACAATGTGGATATCCGACTGGACTAGCCTTAACTTTAGACAAAAATACACCGATTTAATGATAATATTTTATATTTATTATATTTTATGTTTAACACAATTTGTTTGTAATATCCTATAAAATAGTGCAAGTTTTTGATTTCTTTTTATTATTTTCTGCATTCGGTGTCGAATCATCGTTTTCTTCGATACTTACAGAGTCGGTTTCCTTGTGTTCCGTATCTGAAAGACCTAATAACATTGGTTGTTAATAATTGGTTTTGAATTAATACGACAGTATCAATGTTTTTTAACAATTTGGAATCATTCCGAGTGCAATTTTTTTATATCAAGTACCTACAAAAACAATTGTAATGCTTATAGTTTTTGGAATTTTTTGGCGACCCTCAACAACCCCCAGGCAGTTACTTGCCGGTCCAGTCTAGACCCGCTGTCAATATAATTTTGGAATCGTTAAACACTGTTACAAACTGAAATGGTAATAATACATTTTCATTCTCTTTGTTTCTAGGATAACTAATTGAGCTTCGTCGATTGAAATTCGGTAACCGGTTTCAACACTGCCTTGGACTGTCCAGAATTTTGCAATAAAAGCCACACAGTGTACCAGTTCAGCAACAAAAGGTAGGAATTTAGATTTTTTTTATATTGACTGAATTGATTTCTTGTTATTTATTTATATTCACCCAGAAAAAGCACAGCGCAAATATCACATGAGAAAAAACTGAGCCTACTCAGACAAACCATTACCGCGTTAATGCAAAAAAAAAACATTAATATTTTACGTAGTGGAATTGTATTCTTACTTTCTGCTTTGCCGTTTGAAACAGGTGTATTATTTGGTTGTTCGGCGGCTGATACTTTTTTCCTTTTAAACGTACTGAAAAATCTAGACAGTCTGTTTTCTGTCTTCATTAATTGCGGCTCCAGTGTCGTTATGTCATCGTCGTCTTTTAATTCTTTTATATAAGGCGTTTCATTTGTGTCGCCGTTTCTTGTTTCCTCCAGCAGTTCTTCAGTTTCCAATGATTCCGTGAGACTGGACTTTCCTAAAATAAAATCGATTTAACAGTCAATTAACGTCTATTCTCAACATTACTTTATACCAGACGCCATTCGCAAATTGCAATCACGAACGGTTTGTAATAATGATCAAGAATGGAAATGTCCCATAATTAACGCCCCTATACCGATTTTATAACGATTTCTTTAGCGATACCAATTTTAGACAAACGTATAAAACCATATAACTTTTCCAATATTCAATCGTTATAAAATTGGTTAGAATTATTTTTTCCAAAAATTCAAACGGAATACTAAAGTTGAATGGATTTGTGATTTTTCTGGACTGGTCCGACCAGCGAAACCCGTTTGTGAAAAAAATGGTGCAATTTGCAATTAAGGAAACAAAAGAAAAGTGATCGTTAATTACTCGAGAAGTTGACCGATGACGCTAAAATTATTCATGCATGTTTGGGTCAACATAGACATCATTTTTGAGAATTTTCAACCATCTATGTGCGGTCATTTTTTAGTAAAAAAATAGTGAAAAAAACGTGTTTTTTTAACTTTCGAGGCTATTTGCAAGTTAACAATGGCACTTAGCGACCTTTGCCAGTGCTCATTTTTTAGGAAATTTCATAAGGAACAACTTTTTCAATGCATATGCTATACTAAAAGTCAAGAGGAACGGAGATATTAAAGGAAATAGTGAAAAAAACACTATTTTCGTCACTAATTGTTAATTATAAAATCAAGCACACCAACAATTTGCAAGCAAACTTAGGGGATTGAACTACACCCTAAAACGAAACGATTCTAACAATAATCTCGCCTGTGCCCGAATAATACACTTTTTAATGTTTTTACTTCCTCGCCGTCTAGCCTATCCCTTCATTTAGTAATAGCGAAATAAAAAAACTCTGACCTGATTTGCTACTTGCTGCACTTTTGACATGTTCAATTTTTTTGAAAAATTCAACATTCGATATAATTTTTGTCTCTTTTTCAATGTTATTAATAATATTTTTTCCGTTCACGATAACCTTTTCAAATGTATCGTTTACCGGTTCTAAAATTTCATTATCTATTTCATCTTTAATGTCTTCTATTGATTTGTTAATGTTGTTCATTGTTTCCACAATATTATTCATTTCGGTTGTTTTTGCTTCTTCGAGAATATTGCTGTAAGTTTCGAATTTTTCACTTGATTCAATAGCTTTTTCTAGTTGTTCAAATTCTCTCAAAGCTTCCGAATCATTATTTGAAACTAAACTGCCGTTTCGCGACATGTTTTTAACAAATTCAGGGTCCACCCTCTCTGGAAGATCGACCGTCTCACCAAATCTGTTAATGTCCCCATTTTTTTGAAATGCGAATCTTTTTTTTAATGTATCATCGGTATTCTCTATTATTTTCGTAATCGGCAATTTTTCTAGAGGAGGCAGAATTTTCGGTATTCCGTTCATTATTTCAGATTTTTTAGCGGTCAAGATCGTATGACATCCTCCGCAAGACACCTGCAATACTTGGAAATCTTCGAAAATTATTACCGGTTTCAATTCGAACTGGGATTCTTTTTCTATATTTTCATCATCTTGGCACAATTTTCCATGTCTCGCATCACCACACATGTACAGTTTTCCTGTATCGGTCACAAAGGCACTATGACTTTCTCCGCAAGCAATCGATTCGACTTTTCCATTACCGAAAAAACGATTTTCTAACCTTTGCGGCGTGTTCATGATTTTTATTTCTTGCTCTAATCCCAATTGGCCGTTCAAATTCGAACCGAACACATACACGTGTTTATGAACCGTCAAAGCGCAAGTATGATTCCCACCGCAAAACACCGATTCAATTTTAACGTCCAAATTGACTCTGTGAGGCTTTTTAATAAGTTTCTCGCTCGAGTCGAAGCCCAGCTTTCCATTTTCATTTTCGCCAAATGTGTATAAATCACCGGTTTCTGAAACAAATTAAATGAGCATGAGATATAGATAGATAGGATAGATAGATTTTATTTCTTCGCGAAGCCATAAGCGGATGCGAACGTCATACACATACAAGTACAGTATTAAATAAAAAACAAAACCATATAATATTAAAATAGTAATATTAAAAAGAGCTGTCATATGGGCAGGCTTTTATTAAAAATCGTTTTAATCGAGCTTTAAAGATGCTCAGGTTAGGGCTATCTTTGATAGTATAGGTTAAGGATTCCTAACCAATGTGCCACGACACTTTATTATGCCAGAAAATAAGAAACTTTTTAGTTGAGTGTTTCGCTAGCCGAAGTCGAACCACAAGAATAAATAAATAACCCGAAGTATAACTTTAGCTTTGCTCATTCTTGTAACCTCGGCACTCGGTTAATCTGAGGTTCTATCCTGAAACGGCCAGTCCCGTACCGTCTCAATTGTTGGACGTTTTACAGCGAATGATTTCTTACATGTCGGGTTTATAATAAGACATTTAATCTAATTCATATATTTAATAATTTACTATGTGAATCATTGTCTATCTACTTAATGTGCGGTGAGCAAAGCGTATCGAAAATATATCTGCGTCTCTTTCTTCGATGTAATTCCCTGATTTCTCCGATGATAGGATCGGCTGATGTACTTGCATTCAATCTGAATAAAGTATCTCCGTTTCAAAAACTTTGTCTTTATGACGTTAACATGGGCCTACCCAGCTTTTGGCCCAAGAGGGAGCAAATTAGAAATTTCTTAAGCCGGGTCCCCCGGTGCTTGTTTTGTCCTCCTGGATACGCCAGTGCTTACAGCGTAAAAAAAGACAGAAGTATATGTTTGCATACTAATGGTTAGATTGCGATTTTATTCCTATGCTCAGTATAGAATAAAAGTATATGATTTAATTACTTTATCAAGGTACTTTTTTATTTTACTTTAAAACTGTGTTTGCTATAAGACAAAACCGTAAATATATAATTTAATTAGATACGCCTATGAAAAAACAATAAAATTCCATCGTTTACTTGAAACCAAGCTCACGAATTCGTCGGTAGACACATCAAAGACACCGCTTCCGAGTTATGTATCTTGGTTTTGAATTGAAACTTCTTTAGGCGCGGTATATGACAAATTCGTCTAGATCAGACGACAAGTGCAACGCTTCCCCTTCTCCGACTTCAACCAAAAGTTGAGAGAAAAGAGTGGGAGAATCTCTCTACTCTCTCTATCAAAGCGTCATGCGCTGTGCGTACTGTGTGTATACATTTTCTCTAGCCACGGTAAAAAATAATTGAAGGTTTCATTTAATTGTTCTTACAGTTATTCGAATAATGACAAAATGGCAAATTGCGGACGATAGGCGGTGCTGCCGTCACGCACCCAGCGAATAGGTAGGCGTTGTTGTAACGTGTTTCAAGTAATATCTGAACGTACCTGTAACAAACGCGGTGTGATAATATCCACAGCTGACATCTTGAATTTTTTCGTGAAATTCCAGTAATCTAGGAGACAAACATTTATCTTCCGTATCTTTATCTAAAGTCACACCTAGCTGGCCTTCCGAATTCGAGCCCCAAATAAATATTCTGCCTTTATCTGAAATATATAAGAAAATACCGTAATTTTGAGAAATAAATTCAAAATAAGAAGGCATGCAATGCCTATCTTTTTATCGCAACTGCAAATAGACTATCAGATGGTTCACTGTAAAAAAATAAGCGGAGCAGTAAGCAAAAATGTGCTGCAATTGGGGATCCTGCATGCAATTTCTGAGCTTCATTGGTGTATTGGTTAATTGACTTCATTATGGTTTCGGCACTCTTTAATGGCACAATTACAATAAAAACTTACTGCAAATTGAGGTAAAAGCAATATTTTCTATTAATTGAGATATTATTATCAATAATTATAATAAATAATTAAGCCAGTTTTCTCCCAAAACAATAGGATTCTTCATATAAGCATATCAAACATCCTCCCAAAATTTGGCTCATCCGTTTGACCTGTCTCGTGTTCACAGACAAATAGAAGCCCAGTCTTTTTCCAAAAATATGTTTTTTGGATTCGGGGGAATCTCAAAACGAAAAAATATTGTAAAATTTTGAAAAATGAATTTTGACCTAAATTAGTACCATTTCGAGACTTGTGATGTTGGCGCTACATATATGAGAAATCTGTTGCTCCTTGATTATAACCAAAGCCCGCCCAGAAAGCTAGATGTTATATAAAACCGCTTCCCAGATTTAACTTACCGACATAGAATCCTTAATTTATTCTTACCGGTTAAAATAGCACTATGACTAGAACCAGCCGATATTTGTTTTATATTTTCCGACGAATCTAGGGATATGTTTTCGTTTAAAGTTGGTACGTTTCTATCTTCTGTGTCTCCGAGTCCCAGTTGACCGTCTGTATTATTTCCAAACGTATATAATTTCGATTTATCTTAAAAAGAAGTATTTATTTAGCAAGCGACTCCATTATTCATTATATCTATACAATAAAGCCTCGTTAAACCAAATTAAATCAAGCATACGCAATTCACATTTTCTATAAATTCGGATAAACGTGTTTTAAAATAAAAGTAAATGCTTATTACAATAAATCAATATTATATAATAAAATAATAAAAAAATAATTCTTAAAACGAACCCAAAAAATGTGCCAAAAATTCGTGTTATCGAAACACCAAATTCGAATTATAGCATACATCGTAATGATCCGGGTAACCAAAGCGTCATTAATTGGAATCAATTCTTAATGAAAAAAATTAACCCAAATTACTCAGAAAAGCTCATGCTTCAGTTTTTATAAAACTATATTTCCGCATTCTGAGTTTTTGTTCATGCATCAGATAGTGAACTAGTGAAAACTTCTGCGATTCAGCTGAACCGATTTTCTGCACGAAACTTCAGAATTTTGAAGTAGAGATACCTGTTAAAGCCAGCGTGTGCGACCTTCCGCACGCCAAACGAACGACTTTAGCCGGTTTCAGCGACTTAACGCAGCTGGGCTTAGAGGCCGTCGAATTATTGCCAAGACCCAACTGGCCGTACTCATTGCTGCCGAACGAAAAAACTCGTCCATTCTCTGAAAATGATCGATTTAGGCAAATAAACTTCTGGAAAACCTATGTGTGTTATGCTGGGTTGCAAAAATGATTGTCAAAAAAGCTGATTCGACAATGAGCTTAAATTGTGAACATACATATTTCTCCGTATGAAAAGCATAATACAGTTTTAAATCGATCCTGCTCGAAAAATAATTGATCGATTGAAACATTTTTCTTTAACTGTGTATACATGTATTTAGCATCGTTTTTTTGTACAGTTTCCACTTCGAAACAACGTTTTTCTACGGATTTTGATCAAAAGTTAGCTTGAAAAGCGGTCTTATAGGCCCCACTCACGATCAAACTTCATGCCACAGTTCAGTGTTCAGTGAAGTTGGACCGATTAATCGAAAGACTGACTGGTACCACACATAGTTCATGCAAACTGCTCATTTTTTTAAATTTTTTGTATTCATTTTGGTTCAGTTGTTGGCATACACTCGTCGAGTATAGATATATATAAAATATATATTATATACCTACATACTATATTATTATACTATAGATAATTAATAAGAACTAAATGAGTTATTTAAAGGGTGAGGATTGGTTGTTCATAGTTATGGGATTGTATTTAAAACAGGGAAATAAGAAAAAAAAAAGAAGAATATGGGTGAAAAATTTGTTAGAAATGCGTGATTCAAGAAGTCATGTTTATTTGATTAATGAATTACATCTTGAACCGCTTGATTGGAATAATTATTTACGAATGGATGAATTAACTTACAATTATTTACTGGAATTAGTTACCCTATTTATTAATAACCAGGACACAAATATGCAAAAATCTATTTCTGCACAAGAAAGACTTGCAGCAACATTGAGATTTTTGGCTTCTGGTTGTATAAAACACAGAACTCCAAAAACTGAACTGAAAAAACCCACACACACAGCAGTTTACTTGAACACTGAACTAAAAGTCGTTCAAAAATCAAGATGAATTTGATGAGTTCATGCCTGACTTCAGTGTTGGTTTCAGTGTTTATTTGTCCCACACATTATCATGCTTCACTGAACTATAAGTTTGAACACTGAACTGTGGCATAAAGTTTGATCGTGAGTGGGGCCTATTACGTTTTTTGTGAGTACAATCTAATGTTCTAGATCTGTGTTTCAATATGTTTTTATGGCGCAATCCCCTTAGTATGAAAAAAACATTTTGGGCTCCCCTGCCCTCCGCTGTTCCTAACCAGTATAGTTAATGTGACTGAGTGATTCATGGGTATTTTTTTAAATTTTGTTGATTTGTGTTAGTCTACAATAAATATCCTTTAATTAACATTTTCTTAATAAAATAGACTGCTCCTGATATATGATGGAGACTGTAATTATATGATCATAATCTAAAAGGTAAACGTTTTGACAATCCTTTAATTAATTAAGACTGCGAATCTAACATAATATGTCGTGCTTTTTACCCGACTACGCTCGGATTAAGTAAAATTTCCGTCAAAACCGATCGTATCTATACGGAAGAAAATGATGTTCACACAAAGACGCGAATAAAACCTAATAAATAATATATAAAAATGACCTTAAAAATACGCTGTATGGTATGCAGTAACTAAGCAGTACTCGTGAAGTATTGACACACCGACCTATAGGAAAATATCGATTAAGCTCGGTGTTTTTTTGACATTTAATTTAATGTTCGCTTTTCGACAACAATGGAACTAAATAACAACTATAAGACATTTTATATTGTGTATTAATAGGCCCTTAAACTGAAACGTTATCTTTTATTAATACATTCTGTGTTCTGTGGGTCGATAATGAGAATGTAGTGTTATTTATTAGCTTATTACAGACCTTATTGTTCGCGGAATTATTTTATTGTGTCTATAAATATAGATCTGACAGTCTCCTACCGATATAGGTACATAATTCGTTCTTGAAAACGTCCATGCAAATTAAAAAAAGTAGTTTTAATTCCATAGGCAAATTAACGAGAAATTGTTGAAACTTTCCGCAGGTTGTAAAAAAGTGCTTTCGGCAAATTTCAAACCCGCAATAAAGCATTTTACTACTTTGTTTATCGCAAAATTTGACTTTAGAGTTTAATTAATTTTTAATCCGAAAAATGTATCTAAAACGTTATATTAACGAGAAATTGTTGAAACTTTCGCAACTTGTAAAAAATGGGTTTCGTCAAATTTCAAACCGTAGTCGCAAAAAGGCATTTTACTACTGTTTTTATCGCAAAATTTGGCTTTAGAGTTTAATTAATTTTAAATCCGAAAAATGTATGAAAAACGTGATATTTGTCGGGATTTTTTACAGCATGACATGAGATTTCAAATTACGGGAAGCAGCAGTGGGCGAAGCGGGCCCTCGTCCACTGCCTTGCGCCTTTAAAGGGCCTCGCGCGAGACCCCTTTCTGACTTGAGGCCAAACGCCATGATCTATGTTATCTACGCTAAATAAATAGTACGATTAGTACCCTAAATCAGGGGTCGGCAACCCGCGGTCCGCGAACCTATACCTTGCGGCCCGTGACTGTTTTATAAATAAAAGTTTTATATGCCTACCTACATAAATAAATAATTAAATTAATTTTCACAAATCCTTTTTCTTGTGATATTGAGGATGTACCTAGTCATTTACAAATGAACGTGATAATGATACTCTCAAAAACTCTTTCTTTGAAATTAAAGATCTTGTTAAATTTTATGTCAGTTAGCCATCTAATTTTGACGAATTGAAAAGGTTTGCTCTGCAATTAATTACAATTTTTGGTAGTACTTACTTATGCGAACAAACCTTTTCGATTCTCAATTACAGAAAAAATAAATATGCTTCTCGTCTCACAGATGAGCATTTGAGAGCTATTCTGCGAATTGCAACTACAAACCTGGAAGCTAACATACAACAAATAGCCACTCAAATACAACCTTAAACGTCACACTAATTTTTGTAAAAGAACAGTTCTATTTTGAAGTTCTCAGTTAAATTTTTAATAAAATTCAAATGAAATGTTCCCGAATTTTTAATATCACAAATACCTATTATTAAAATGATGAACAAGTGCGGCCCGCCTTTATTTCAATTTAATATGTAGCCCTTTCTTGCCAGAAGGTTGCCTACCGCTGCCCTAAATGATCCTACTAAATATAACTTACATACAAATATGGCAGGATCACTGCTTTGAACTTGGGAATAGGTACCTATTGAAAGAAAAGGGTCTCGATGATGCGACTTCGCCTACATCTAGATTAGTCCACGCTACGCCATTGACGGGAAGTCTGGTTAAATGTGCTTTCAGAATGCCAATTTCTCCAGTGTCATAGAAATTAGGGGCAAAAAAATCTCACGCAATCCTAAAATTTCTCTCACTGACATATGAAAAAAATTGATTAAGCGCTGAAAAAGTGTATAGCTAAGATTAATGGTGTACAAAAGCTGAGTTTTATATCTCGAACAGTTCCTGAGATGTCGTCAAAAACAAAACAAAAAAAAAACATTTTTTTGACACATTGTATTTCGCACGCGGTGCGTTTGCGGACCTGTATTAATAGGAACTTTTTTTCTTAGAATTAGCCAAGGAATCACACCTTTATTTTTCGACACGTGTTTTGAAACATTCTGTATATTATTTTAGATACTTTATCAGTTGGTGGAAAATTAATAAAATACTTATGCTTTATTAAGATATTTTCGTAAATTGAAAGTATCTATTACCTTTTTGACTGTTTGGTATTATCTATAAACTTTTTTCAGGTACCTTCTGCAGGCCTGCAACTCTGATAATACAGAATGAGTTTTAAGTTGATGCTTTTTTTTACAGCGTGTAAAAATCAAATAGACGAGCAAATATTTCAAATAGTTTTTTTATCAAAACTCAAAAATCAGAGAGAAACAGACTTTCGAAGTTTAAATAAATTTTATTAAATTTTCTTTAATTTTGAGGTCGGTCCTGGGGTTATATTATGTCACTCTAGAAATAAGTTGTTATTATCAAGTATGTGTATTGTTCTGTTTTTGAGAGAATTGTGGGTGCCTCAATTATTTTTGATAATAATAACATATTTCCATAGTGACATAATATAACCCCAGGACCGACCTCAAAATTAAAGAAAATTTAATAAAATTTATTTAAACTTCGAAAGGCTGTTTCTCTCTTATTTTTGAGTTTTGATAAAAAAACTATTTGAAATATTTGCTCGTCTATTTGATTTTTACACGCTGTAAAAAAAAGCATCAACTTAAAACTCATTCTGTATTACAGTCTCGAAAGTAAGCTCGAAATTATAATGACCCACCGAGCATTTTCCACAATAATGTTTATAGTTAAAAATATATGGGGCGAAGATCTACTTACGGCAAAGCACTGCGGTGTGCTCATCTCCGCAAGCAATATCGACAATCGGGTCATTCTTGATAAAGAAGTGACTTGGCTTGTTGTCGGCAAAACGACTTTTGCCAAACGTGAAAACCGCTCCCGTTTCTGAAATATAAAAATTAAACGATCTCTAAATTTGCACTGTATGCTACCAATATTACAAAAATTAATTGCTACCAATTTCCACCGCACACAGGCTATTGAGACATTAATACCTATACATATCGCTTATCAAACTTATTTATTTTTGTTGTGTTGGAGAAATGAAACTGACAGAGCGTACAGAAAGCTCAACATGCAAATAGACCAATAATATTGTATCTGATAAAATTATCTGGTTGCATGTTTCTAGCGGTCAGTTTGATTCTACGACTGTACTATGTTGTGTGTGTTACAGACCGTATGTGTAAAGCAGTCCGCATATAAACGGACTGAACGTTTTAGACCGTTTGTGTAATGGTGGCACTTCACATGGCTATTTGTGTTCGCTATTGGATGTTTGTTGTATTTGGCAAAATATATGACGTTCAAGGCTAACATGCAAATAGAGGCAAATACGACCATCCACACATGGCAGTCAAATAACAAACACGCAAACATTTGGCAGCAGACCGCAAGGTTCAAAATTCCAGGAATTTTAACACTATTTCATTGTCCCAATTCATTTTCAATAGTAATTGTTCCAGTTCTCGCTCACAGCACGCAGACACAAAAATACTGCACGTCCGTACAGGTTCACGGCGCGTTCGCTTCTGAATATGGCCATTGTGTGGACGGTTTATTTGCGTATTTGCCTATTTGACTCCTTTGATGTGCTTCGAAAAACCGACAAGCGCACGGTAACGCGTATTTGGTATTGGCCTTATTTGTCAAATAGGCAAATAAGGCCAACACTTTGTCAAATAGACCGTCCACACATGGTAATTGTTTGCCAAATACACAAATACAAATAGCCATGTGAAGTGCCGGCATGAGAAGCAAAGTGTTTCACAAACCGGACTAGATCGGTTTATAAAATGACTAGTCAATTTATATCTCGATAAGTTAAACTTCAAGGGAAACGTTGAAAAATTTAAGTTATCGAGTTTTTTACTTATGAGAGTTGAAGTTAGAGAGGTTTTGGAAGTTCAATTTTTAACCGAACGAGGTTCAACTGTTCTAATAAATTGCTAATAAATTTTTATCACTCGTTATTAATACTTCATGCGCACAGCAATTAAAGCGATTTAGTGAAAGACTGAAGTGAAAATTAATAAAGTTCTTGGAATAACCTTTTACTTATTCACGATGACTCACTAAGTTATGGAAGTCACCAAAATATTATTTTAACTTATCGAGGGTCAGCGCTCAAAATATTTGTTTAAGTTGCCGAGGTTTTGTGCTTTAACTAATGGAGGTTTTAGGCTTTGAGGGGACAGAAATTTAATTTTTTTTTTTTTCAATTATAGAGGTTTGTAACTTATCGAGGTTTTACTGTACAATAAGGCGTAATATTGCGCCTAGCCCGTATGTGAATTTAATATTTGGGACACATCAATAGGTATAATGCTTGAATGTCTGAATGATGTGGAACGTTAAAAATTAAACATACGGTCTGCAATGCGATAGTCCGTATGCAAACGGTCTCTAGTTCGCATACGAAGTATCACGTTTTATCGTAATAGAGACCGTATACATACGGCCTAGACTGTTTACATAAGGTCTGATTCTAGATACGAACACGGTCTGTATATAAGATATTCGAACGACCGATGTTCCGTGATTTTTTTTATAAACGGCATATTAAAATATTTCGTAAATATTAAAACTTTATAAAGCCTGTATTACAATAAACGTCACAAAAATAGTAAAAAAAGTGTCGTACGTTTGACGATATTTTTCATGAACTAACCGTCGGGGTGCCGCATAAGAAGTTTCACTTCAAAAAGTGTCAAAGTAGGTATGTCGGTTTTTATTAAGACAGCCGATATATAATATATTATAATTATATGAATCGTATTCATGTGTTTGTGTCAACATGCGACAACACTAAATCCACCCTGCGGCAACCCCTGGTCGTTATATAAATATAGGTATTTATTTATAAAAGATTTTCGATCGTGCGGTCATCGACCTGCCACTTTTTGTTAGTTAGGTCAGTTACTTAAATAACTGTTTTATACTGCAATAATAAATATTTAACACCCTTGTAATTTTGTAGGACTATTGTTTTATCAAAGGTGTTTCCAGTACTGCAGCGCTATAATTTTTTATTCTAGAAATAACAGGGCTCCTGTGCAATAATTTCACTTCTTTGCTAGTTAGGGTCAAATCTTATGATTCAATTTTGATCCACTTTTTAAATTTAGTTAGTTAGTAAGTAAGTAGAACAGTAAGTTTGAAAGCCGTCAGAAAAAATAATTAGGTAAATTTTGTGATTAATAGTTCGTAGAAAAAGCTACCAACACATTCATGCATTTTGGTTTATATTTTTATGTAAAAAATAATAGTTTTTTTGGTTATACATATAATAATAGAATAGAATTTATCAAGCGAACCTTGATTTTTATTTATTAAGGAGGTTGATGCGTTACAGTCCCAATCAAAGTAAGTCGAATTCTAAATGGGAACTTTTCCATAATAAATTTTTACAATAGGTTATAAGTCGATGATACCAATAAATTATTGTCATAAAGGCATAAATAATATATATTAGATATCGTGTCCATCGATAATAGTTAATAAGAAAAAATTCGCAGGTTTGTGGACAAAAGTTATATTTATAATTGTACGACGTTTCGTCTATAAATTTAGACTTTTTCAAGTACAAAATTGAAAATTATTTAAAACAATAATTATGAAAATAAACATTAATTACTAACCATAGCAATTAACAAAAGTTAAGGTACATAAGATAAAAACATGGCAACAAGTTTATGTATAAATGTTTTAAACAATAAAAATAAAAATTAAAAATAAAAAATTCGTAAGTTAGTTCAATTTCATAATATAGTTGTACTGACTACTTAAATTTTGAGTGTCTGTTCTATAATTAATAGAATTGTTTTTTCTAATAAAACACATTTCACTGATATTACGTTTTTTCCAATTTGACTCTTTATCTAATATTTGAACTTCGTTAAATAGAAATTTATGTCCAGTGTCGAAATGATGAGATGACAACGCGGTCTTATTATCACTTAATAAATTATTGTTTCTACAGTCCATTCTGTGTTGGTAAATTCTATGTTTTAGTAACTGTCTTGTTTGCCCCACATAACACTTACTACATTCACAAGGTATTTTGTAAATGATATTAGATTGATGTAAAATAGGTGTTTTATCTTTAAGACTTGTGAATAATCTGTCTAATTTATTTAAGTTATAAAACACCAACTTAATATTTGTGTTAGAAAATAGTCTGTTGATCTTGTAGGATAAGTTCTTGACGAATGGAAATCTAACATACATCTTGGTAGAGTTAGTTCTTTCAGCCACAGTATCCAACGTGTTATTCAGGTGATTTTGGTCTTGTATAAACTTATTGATGCATTGATGAATAAACTTGACAGGGTAATTATTACAGCAGAAAATTAGTGTTATAAAAAGCTTGTTACACAGGGTAACAAGATTAAGTCACCAAGATTACCATAATGACAATTTTAAGAAAGTTGAAAATATCTTAAAAGCTAATAATTACCCTGTCAAGTTTATTCATCAATGCATCAATAAGTTTATACAAGACCAAAATCACCTGAATAACACGTTGGATACTGTGGCTGAAAGAACTAACTCTACCAAGATGTATGTTAGATTTCCATTCGTCAAGAACTTATCCTACAAGATCAACAGACTATTTTCTAACACAAATATTAAGTTGGTGTTTTATAACTTAAATAAATTAGACAGATTATTCACAAGTCTTAAAGATAAAACACCTATTTTACATCAATCTAATATCATTTACAAAATACCTTGTGAATGTAGTAAGTGTTATGTGGGGCAAACAAGACAGTTACTAAAACATAGAATTTACCAACACAGAATGGACTGTAGAAACAATAATTTATTAAGTGATAATAAGACCGCGTTGTCATCTCATCATTTCGACACTGGACATAAATTTCTATTTAACGAAGTTCAAATATTAGATAAAGAGTCAAATTGGAAAAAACGTAATATCAGTGAAATGTGTTTTATTAGAAAAAACAATTCTATTAATTATAGAACAGACACTCAAAATTTAAGTAGTCAGTACAACTATATTATGAAATTGAACTAACTTACGAATTTTTTATTTTTAATTTTTATTTTTATTGTTTAAAACATTTATACATAAACTTGTTGCCATGTTTTTATCTTATGTACCTTAACTTTTGTTAATTGCTATGGTTAGTAATTAATGTTTATTTTCATAATTATTGTTTTAAATAATTTTCAATTTTGTACTTGAAAAAGTCTAAATTTATAGACGAAACGTCGTACAATTATAAATATAACTTTTGTCCACAAACCTGCGAATTTTTTCTTATTAATTATTGGCATAAATAATTTTTTTTTTTTTTTTTTATATTAATTAATTATTATTTTATTTTATAATATTATTTTTCAGAGGATAAATAGATCAATAAAGATATATGCTGTTAAGCTATATTTTTAATTAATTCAGTATTTTACTTAATGGACTAACTTTTGAATTTTTTTTACAAAGTTAGGTTAGAAAAAATAAATTTATGTAAAATCCTGCATTTTACATATTTTTTGCAGTAAATAATTAAAAAAAGAAATCAGAAATAATAAAAATTAAATCATTAAAAAGTTGAAAATTCAGTTAAAATTGTTAAAATTGTCAAGAATAAAGTCCATAATCGAAAAGTGCTAAGGTTTAATAATTTTTTTTATTGATTAAAAGTCTCCTAATTAAATTGGAAAAAATATTAAAATATGCGTAGGACATCGATGCTTTATATAGTTAGTTTTCGGAACTGCTGACATTATTTGGTTATTTGCAAAAAATTAAAATGTACCGTTTGCATGCTAGGTTGACATATTTTTCATAAGATTACATGTTAAAGTTTTTTTTAATTTTTAACTTTATAAATCTCCTAATGATTTTGGGTTTTTTACAGAAAATTTTGTCATAAAATATCTATTAAAAAAAATTGGTTGTCTGTAAAGTCGGTTTACGGACGATAGTTTTACGTGATAACGTATTCCGCTCGAATAATACAAAACCTAAATTTTAGTAGCTGTCAAACTTGGGCCGATCGTGCGCGGAACGTGACACATTTCGGAACGTGACACTTTTTCGTGCATGCAGCCGGTGTTTCATCAATTTATAAGACGTTATCACGTCAAAAACTTTATTTCACATTTTTTTCATTATCTTCGCTTAACGCCCCAACCTCCTTAAATTAGATTTTCAGCAACGTTCGAGCGAAGCGTACACTTAGCTTATGAGTTAGAAAGTATAGGAATAATATAGAAATCCTAAAAAAATAGTAGGTACATATCGTCTTGCCTCGTTTGGTTCGTGAAATGTCGTTTCAATTTCTTTTAGAGTTTTTTTTTTACAAAAACTAATAAATCAAATTATTTCTTATAGATTCATTTTACACACATACTTTTTCAAAAATTTCGACGAAATTTTCGCCACGACAAACGTTTATAGTTTCGATATTTGTAATGATCCAACATTGAGTTTTATCTCAACTAAATCTCGCCAAACCAAAATATCGACCCCCAACTCGTGCGAAGTCTTCACCTTCACCGGGATTCAAACCTTGTACTTTTAGCACCAGCTCGGTGAATCATCCTATATGTGTAGTTAATTATTAATTCCACTCACCAGGAATTTCGAAATCATCCATAATTGATGTGGAATATCCTGATGAATCACTGTTTTATATCGATCACATCTTTTATCACTTGTAATAAACAATTCGATTCGGCAATTTGTTTGATGCTTCAAACGCGTCTGGCATTAAACATAATTTCGATTCCGCGAAACGAAAAGCATTAATTGACCACAACTTGTAAATAATTTATTACAGCATTTTGTTAAAACCCACACGGAACCAAAACTAGACATTCCAACATCCGAACAAATGACTGTACAATAAACAATCGAAGCGCGAAATATAGGAACGTCACGTATTAAATTACAAAAAATAAACACATTATTTGTTTATTGACAAACCACGCCCGTAAAAAACAAAACAATTGAAAACACCGTTATACAAAAACCTTTTATTTTTTAAAAGCATCACTTAAAGTTTACAAAAGAAAGTTTTTTAAGCAGCAAAAACGGTTTTTACAAACACTATTGTTTTTTTTTTTTTAATGAATAGGTAAATATACAGTTCATGCAATAGAATAAATAATATTGTTTGGTCGTTGTTTGAAAGACAACAAACTTGAGTTGCTATGCCCTATTGACTGCGTGTACTGGTAGAGCAGGACACAGGTGATTCTGATGGCTTGAAAGCTTCAAATGGCGCTCCGACAACGAGATGACCTTTTGATTGTCGGACCGACTACAATAAATTGTCGGGCTTCGTGTCCACTAAACATGCACTGTATATATCTCTTGGATACAGTGTGTTGCATAAAATTAACATTTAACTTATAAGGCGGTTAATTTTACGTTTTGCTTTAACCAATCGGCTCATTCAAGAACGCTGTTATAGTCACTCTTGGATATCGGTCTCATCACGTCATTTTTTATTTTCAGCTAATTGTTGACGTTAACAATTTGAAGAGATAAAAAACGGTTTAACCAAACGTCAATTCATTATTAGTTTTGTAACAGATCATAAACTTTAACACTCACATATTTTTTACGCATCATTTAGGATAACTAAATAGTTATTCTAACGTCGAAATGGATCTTTCTTTTATGTTTGTAGTAAATTATTATATAATTTGTTCGAATTTGAGTTTGTCTAGCCCTGTTTTCTTTGTATTATTTAGCTATGAGAGACGGCTTATGCGATTGCATTTTTATTTTGCGTTATGTTAAATAAATCCCATAAAAAACATAAATGTGAAAGAGGGAGCCAAGTTCAATATTTCATACTAAAAGAAATCGAGATCTAAAGAGGTGCCAAGTTTTCACTTGGCAAGTTTTCGTATTTTATATTATGATTTACACCTAAACTTCCTGTTTATATGTGTGAAAACTTGGCTCCTTTTTAGATTTCAATTATTTTTGTATTGAATATTGAACTTGGCTCTCTTTTTCACATTTGTTTTTGATTGGATATCATTACTTTTTGTAAAGAAATTATTATTATTTTTCATTTAAAAGTGATTTGTAAAATTAATCTTTTTTCCTGTAGGTACTTATAGTTTTCTTTTTCGAAAGGCGCTAGGTGTTAATAAAAATCGATTGCTTGGAAAATATATATCAAATCTTAAAAATTCAGTTTTCTGATTTTTTCCTTTATATACACAAAATTACCTAGCTGAACGCCAAATTTCAATTTTTTAGGTTATCTGGAAGTGGGTTAGGTTTTTGATCTATATATGTAAAATGCTGATTTTTAGACGTTAATATCCCAATAACGATTTGAGCTGTATTTATGAAACTTGGGGTTCTAATTAATCTAAGGGGTTTTAATAAATAAACAAAAATTCGAGTGTTTATTTATACTTCTATACTAATACTTATATAAAGCTGAAGAGTTTGTTTGTTTGTTTGAACGCACTAATCTCAGGAACTACTGGTTCAAATTGAAAAAAAAAAATTTTTGTTGGATAGGCTATAGGCTATGTAAAATCAGGCTACGAAGCGGAGCATTATTGAAAAATGTTGCAATATGTATCTTAAAAATAAGCTTCTATTCAGGTGAAATGCACTAACTAAATATACTCATATTAGCGTTGTCAGAATACAGGGCCGGCTAGCTCAATCAGGGTCGTGGGTCGAGCCCTACGTTGGGCGAATATATTTTTATTTTTTTTTTAATTTTCTACATTGCTTTCTTCTAAGGCTTACATTTAAATCTATTTTAATTTTATTTAATTAATTAAAAAAAAAATATTAGTTTCAAAAAGTATAAATACTGCTTTTTATCGACAAAAACTTTTGAACGGTATCTCCGATCATCATGAAATTTGGACACAACATTCATCTCGGTAAATTAAGATGAATATGTGTAATACTCATGTTCCTCCTTTTACACCCGGGTGAAACCGGACGGAACTGCTAGTATTAAATAAATTTTGAGTTAGTAAGGGGTCAAAAGTGGCTCCAAATGGTTCGTGTTTTATATTGTTGACTACATCTGTACTGCGTTAATTATTATTGAAACACGGACGTGGCAGTAGAACTATCCGAAAACGACTTTACCAATCGGCGTTTTGTATACCTCGAGTTGCTATAGCGACTGTTTGGTCGCCTCACACCACGTCGCGTCGCCGCCTCCAGGTGCTCGTCACGTGGTCCGATTGACCAGTTTATATATAGCACCTGTATATGTGCCGCGTTCAGCACGTAGATATATATATTCTGTTTAAGGTGTCCATTTGTGTGGTGACCGCGGCGGCACAAACGACCATCCACTGCATTACTGACACCGCGACCTCTCCTCAATAATAGATGACTTGTCCAATATAATATATTCATATTTTATTGTACTGTTTATTAGTGATGTCTTCACATGACTCTTTATTGGGAGCTGGCTCCGTGCGCTCCGCTCATTAAAAAGAGTCGCTCAGAGGGAGTCGTTCATAGGAACGACACTAGACAGTACGCACTACACAAGAGTGCAGACTGCAGAGGTGTGAACTGTCATTATTCATGCTCGGGAGTCACTTAGCATTGCACAGCACAATACACATTACACAGCTCTGAGCTTATTTTCATATGATTCTGATCTTATATTATTCGCATTTCGGATAAACTATAAAGTATAATAAAAGCTTAACAATAATCATGTTTATTGTTACAATATTATATCTTTGTCAACGACGTCAATGTGAAAGGTTTAAGTCACTATAAGCTTAGTACTATTAAACTTATAGTGTGTCATTCAACAATAAATGATTCAGCAAAGATAACTCCGCACGTGCAAAATTCACTAGTGTCTCTGTGGCCTGTGCCGTGTGCGCTCTGTAAATGTGCGAATGCAACAGTACAGAGCAGCTCAGCACAGAACAATGGCGCTCGGAGTGAGTCATTCACAAAAAAGAGCGATTCGCTCCGCTCCGAGAAAGGAGTCGTTCATTATGAACGATTCGCTCAGGAGCGACACAACACTACTGTTTATTAGTTTTCAGCACGGCGCGCGCACAATATCCTTTATTGGGAATTTTACGGCAAATCAATTGCAAGTTCGTTTTATTTTTGATAGCGGTTCGGTCCGGCTTTGCCCGAGTTCGTAGATTGCCACCGTTTTTTCGTCGACTTACGTTTCAAAATTAATTGGTCTCCACGAAAAGCGATTTTATTTTAACGCGATAATAGGTTTGTTCCAAGCAGCAGAGAACGGTCACAGAACCGTCACAGTCTTGTTACTGCGCAATAATCGATATAAACAGTTTCGTTTTGGCTAGTGCGCAAGACGGTGGCGGTTCTGTTACCGTTCACTGACTGCTTGGAACATACCTAATGTTCATCCTGAAGGTTCATTCTAAATATTGGTGAAAACAGTTTTGAAATCGAATGAGTAGTTTCGGAGATTACCTCCTACATCCAAACTTACAAACTTTACCTCTTTATAATATTAGTATAGATGTTTTACCTACGTAACCTATATTTAGGGTTGCCATACGTCCGGATTTTTACGGGCATATCCGAAATTCAAGTACTTAATGTCCCAAAGTTTATAACAGCTGGTGATGTAACAAGTATTTACATGTTTTTTGACATTCGCTTTCGCAAAATTCATACGAATACTTTGCGAATATTGATATCGAAATAAACATGAATTTCTTAGATTAGAAAAGTTTTCTTCTTTCTCCTTTAAAAAAAAACACACATCTATCGTTGTAGGTATAACACTGCGTAGGTATATTTTCAAAATCAACTATCCGATTGGCACTAAAAAAGAATAATTGCAAGGTCTACCCCAATAACAGAGGAGCTTCCATATCCTTCCGAACATCGAAATAACAGAATGCTTGAACTATCTCAGCATGTTTATTAAAAAAAAGCTTATTGAAAACCATTGAAACCACCATTTCTCTGCAAAAGTGCACCCTGACTTCAGCCCCAAATGAATACAAATCTGGCGCTCTTATCCTTAGATTATTCTCGAAAATTACGTTTTTTCACACCCCTGTTATTTAAATTGAAGATATTTCATCCAACATGCGTTTAACACGTTCCCCATTTATGACTACAATTTAAATAGTTTTTTGCTACTTTGTATCAGCGACTGTACAGTAGGTCCGATTAATTAAAGCTTATGTTACTAAGGCTTTATATAGCTTGACTTCATTTCCCCAGCGTGCTTTGCTGCGGACATAGATTAATCGCTTTTTTTTTCTTCGACCTTCGCACATCAACACAAAGGACATGTGAAATAGCGATTCGTATTTGTCATTTCTATTTTACATTTCACAGAAATTGATGTAATTTGTTTTATGTCTTTATTCAGCATTTTATGTAATACTGCGTGTGTTACGTCACTGTTTTTTATTTTAAAGGTTGTGACATAAATATGACATTCGACTTTTGATTTCAGACAGCGAAATATGGACGCCGATTCGAGCGACAAGAAAACAGAGTCATCTGGCGATGGCAGAAGTGTTAACAAGAAGATGATTTTTAATTTAAATTTAAAACCAGAAACAGTTGAAGATCTGTCTAAATCGGAAACAAAACACAATCCACAAGTGAGTGAAGTTGCCGAGAACATTAGTGCGGTCAGTGAGAACAATTTTTCTAAATCAGAAACAAAAGACAGTCAGACCGAAAGTGATAAAACAAGTGAAGTTGCTACAAACATTGCAGTGAATAAAGAAATTAGTTCGGATAAATCTAAATCAGAAACAAACAGTGAAGTTGCGACGACTGACAAACAAGAAGACCGAGAAGTTTGTAGTGCGTCCGAACAAAGCGGCAACAAAGAGGGCTGTGATAAACAAAAATCCGACGAGTACAGCAAGTACGCCGAACACGTGCATTACGAAGACAGCGTCGCAATCTATACCGACCCAAGCACCAAGTACCAATACAAATGGTGCGGCGAGAAGAACGAATGGGTGCCGCGATCGGCGCCCACCGAGTCGCAACAACAGCAGTACGGCTACGAGAATGATACGCACACCTACCGGGACCAGGACGGCACGGTGTACTTTTGGGACGAGGCGAAGAGCGCTTGGTTTCCGAAGGTCGACGATGATTTCCTCGCCGTCTATCAGATGAGTTACGGCTTCACCGAACAGAAAGCCGCGTCTGACACTAACGACGATGATAAATTCAAGAAACCCGAACTGCCCAAGGCCAAGGTGGCCGAAGATAAGAAAAGAAAAGCGTCAGAACCGCCTGGTAAGTGTTATGACCACTATTTAAGACTACCAACTGCTAGGATTGACTAGTTATTGTATATACTTTCATAAATAAAGTCTTGATTGGAACGTAGAAGCTGGGGGTTTGTAGCTACTTTTTTGTTGAGATGAAACCTACCCTCAACTTCTCTCAATTTGAATACTGCTCTAAATTAAAAGAAGTTAGTTTTTGAATGAGCGTGATAACATATAAACAACGACGTTCAAACCTTCTTGGCTGGTCTAATCTCGCTTAGAAAATATGTAACACTCGTAGTTCAATTAACGCATCTCTCAGTTTTTTCCGTTATATTTGTCGAAGGAATTATTGGACTCGAAGCATGTTTGTTTTTTCAGATAAAACCAGTAAGCTTTGAATTATTCCAAGCTTACCCTGGTCAAAGTAACATATGTATTCGTTTTTCTATGATCTAGATTCAACAAATATTAAGAATGTGACTGAGAAACTGAGTGATGCATCAGTTTTGACTAGGAGTTGATTTATTTTTTTAATAAGAGGTAAATCTCTTTACGTACGCCCGCACCGCAGATAGTGTGGGACTCACTTAAAGCAATATCCACTAAAACCTCCTCATCTTCCTTCCTGTCGGCCTGGAACCTTTCTCATTACTTCGGGCCGACAGGGGTCAACCAGAAGTTAATAAAGTTTGATCAATAAACTCCTGGACCAGGAGTTTATTGAAGGAATCAAACATTTCGTTTCATAAACGCGCAACATTGTTTTCCTCTCCGGCTGTCACAAAATCGTGCGACTGTAAGGTGTCTACTGTGTTTTGTTTTGCTCAATGGTTTGTGTTTCTGTTGCAGTTTGGTTCGAAGTGGACGAACACCACAACACAAAAGTCTACGTCAGCAATTTGCCGCTCGACATTGATGAACAGGAGTTTCTGGACACGATGCAGAAATGCGGTTTGGTCGAAAAGGACATGGCGACCGGCAAAATGAAGATCAAACTGTATAAGGAGCCGAACTCGGACCGACTTAAAGGCGACGGTCTCTGCACCTATATCAAGGTAGGAACTTGCATAATATTTACAAGGACTTGACGATTTTTAGGTTAAGTGTCTATATGAATTGATCGATTTAAATTAAAATTGACGCGTTTTGTAATTTGACTGGCATTAATTGTTGGTTATTTGTCAAAAATTCTATTGAAGTGTCTTATAGCAGTTTTCGCAAATCATTTATAAATTGCTCACGCGAATGTGATTCGAACAAACCAGCTAATAACGGAAGTATGACGTCATCAACACGAACCAGCTTTCGTATACGTTCGTCAGATTACGTTACAATTGGCGCGCATTTATTATTGACGACTTTAAGTCACATGTTCTCACAATTCTTCCGAGAAGCGCAAGTTTCACAAACGCGCAACGTTGAACGACCCCAAGTATTCAAGCTGTAGTTTCTCAATGTATACTATGCAGAGGTTTCTTGATTGACAACAGTTTGTTGTAAATAACGTTTTTATTACAATAATACATCATACATAAGTAATATGTTACAACATTAGGTACTTGAATGATATTATAACCTGTAATTTCTGGTGGGGCATTAAACAATAACCATATTATACAACTTCAATGGAGCAGAACGTGACGTGTTTGCTATACAGGGTTTGAGAATAGTCGAGCAAGCACCCAGTCACCAGGTTCTGATCAAACACCTGGTGAAAGTACATTAATTATCGAAAAATAAATTTAATTCTAGCTTTTGATGATCATACAAAAGCTGTTACATCTCAGAAATGATAGCAGATGAGTCTTATTTTTTATGGATATAAAACTCAAAAAAAATCATCATTTTTTGACAAGAAGCAAGCCAAGTCACGTTCTGTTTCATTGGCGTTGTCGGTCTACAATGTACTTAGTATATAGTTAAACTGTTTTGATTGAGGAACGTTGAATTTATTTATAATTATTCTTAGGCTCGATTTCACTCGTTTTATTAACATTTCAACATAAACATCATTTTAGCCCAGTGGTACATTAACCTTTCAAAAAAGTCTGTCATCAAGACGAACCCTAAAATCCCAGGGTTTGGTAATGTTTTTAAGGGATCCTTTCTCGGAAACTAACTTATTAATTTCTGATTGCACCTCCTGAAATATCCTATGAACGTATAAAAACATAACCTTTCAGATATATTGATCAGTTCAAATAAAGGGTGCACAATCGAGCCTTTGACCACGTTTAAACCGAACGAGCCTTTTACTTAGATTCTGAAGATTTTACACAACAAAGAGAGCAATTAATTCGTTTGTTTTAAAATCGATTTATCCTCCTTGAGTCCAATCATCGAAAATTAGTGGAATATTGTTCCAAGAAGCGTAACATATCGTCGTTGGTTCTGTAATAGCTCTTATGTGCATAATTGGCAGATTTTACGTTTTTTAAATGAAAAGATTCAGGAAACGGAGCTCTACACACTAGTAATACCTCCAAATTAATTTTACAGTAACCAACAAGGGGAAGTAACTCTAATGTGAAAAGTATAATAATTCCTCCCATGTGCCAATAAATCCGAAATTAACGTTAAATATTTTTTAAGAAAATACTTCGTCTTAATTAAACACGTATAGTCAAGATAAGTATGAATTAGTAATATACCTCTGAAATTGCTAGTTCTTACAATCCATTGCTGAAATAACAACTTTTTGGCTTTTCCTGCAAATTTTACTTTTTGCACATAAGAGGTATTACAGAACCGATGACGATATACAGTATAAGCTTATACAAAGATGACGTCACAGATCATGACGGCCAAATGAAGGCTAAATTGGGAATCTTCCTCTTCTTCAGCTGTCAGGTTATATGCGATGAAGATTAGCTTGAAAATGTTGATGTGAAAATTGTTCAACGCTTCCACGCCGCCCGCTAAAGTAGAATGAGAACTCGCTCGATGTAAAAGTGGATTTACACGTAATTAGAACATATTATATATTAAATACCGTGGCGGTAAAACATGGCGTGTCATGGTTGACTTCTTAAGGTCTCACCTCCAGAGCCGGTGTTGCGGTAAACGTGTGACCCGACCATAGATATAATATATACTACTAGATTGCTACCGCCTATCTCTCAAGTAGGGCTGCCACCCCTCCGGGTTTGACCCGGAGTCTACGGGTTTGAATAGTGCATATCCGGGCTACGGGTTTATCATCGATGTCTCCGGGTCAGACAGATGCTGTGGAAGCTGTCGAATCACTTGGTTTGAAAGATTTGGACGAAGATAGGCTTTATGACGAGATCAATAAATTAAATCAAGTATTTCCTCAGTTCGTACAATCCAATGATTCAACATTGTCTGTTGATTGACGATGGGTTCAGTTATTCAAAGTCACCGCAACCTTCACCGAACTGCCGAAAATAATTGGAAAAATGTTTTCAATCCCTATAAGAAATGCTTTCGTAGAACGCGTTTTTTCTTTAATAGGAAATGTTTTGACAGACGAGTGAAACTGCTTGTCAGTGAACATGGTGAAGGCAGAGTTAATTGTAAAGATTAATTACAATATGAATTGCCAAGCGTTTTTGAAGGTTTTGAAAAAACCTGAGTAAAAAAAGATGCTAAAACAACCCCTACAGAATAAAAAATATTTAGTTTTAAGTCAGCCTGGCACTAGCTAGGTTATTTAAATGTAAAAAAATACATTGCCATTACTATAAATAAATCAATTCATACTTTAAAAAAATGTTTTATTTTAATTAAAAAAAACATTTTTCCAAAATCTCCGGGTCTGCTTTTTTTGAAAGGTGGCAGCCCTACTCTCAAGTATTGAGCGAAATGTACCGATTAGAAGCCGTAAAAAGCGCGCGAGATTTCAAAAATTTTGAAATTCCATAATACTATTTCATTGGAAATATCATTAAAACTAAATAAAAAGCTACATTTACTGTTAAATTACTCCGAAAAATATCGAAAAACCTGTTGCCAAAGAAATTGAATATTTTAAGTTTTGTTGATATTTCCAATGAAATAATATGGAATTTTAATTCTTTTTTAACCTCGTGTACTTTTTACATAGGAGGCGCCAGGTCGTCCGCAATCTAGTGTTAGACATCTATGGGCCCGATTTGAATCGTTTTGCGGAAACCCCTTCGAATTTACAAATCATTTATTTCACTATTAAAACAATTTTCGTGGATTCACTTCACTCATTTAAAAGTTTTATTTCATCGCAATCTTAGAATTCGCACTTTCTTTCATCACTCAATTTTTTTTAACAACTTCGTGCGGGACTCTTCACTCTAGTGAAGAAGACGCAGCAGATCCAATCTGCCTAAGACCGGCCCTGTATGTGCGATAAACAACGAAATATATAAAAAAGCTGGAAAAAGCAAATGTTAAATAAGCACAATTCACGAAGTGCTTTTCAATTAAAAAAAAAAAGGAACGAGATTTTGACAGCTCCACATAATAAAATACTGAAAGTATATATATACAATATAATAAACATAAGATTGTGACCTATTTTATTACAATAGGTAGTACAGTTTATACAAGTTGACTTTTCATTTTTACACACTCGACACAGAATCAAAACTGCTCTGGAGAAACAAGTTATGCGAACAATAATAGTACCGAACTGCACGCCACTGCTTGTGAATTGTTCGTCGACCAAAATACAAAAACCGTAGGTGAGCTGGTGTGAATTAATAAAAATTAATCAATTTTGAACTTATTTCTGCCAAGTTCGGTCCTAATATTGTTCTTATGGCCGTTTTCTGGTACAGGCTTGATACCTTACACCGCGTTATATTTAGCAGTCAATGTAGCGTTTTATAACGTGCCGCTACCTACTGAGTATACTCTGGCCAATGGAGACTACCCAAGGAGCATGAACTCCAAGTATAAAAACTAGTGTTCTGTATTTACCGAAACGATGGAGGTATATGTATCAAAATCATGGATGAAAGCATAAATTATCTAGTTATTAAGCTTTGCTTGTTTACTTCATTAAATTAACATCAGTACAAAAAAGAAATCAGCGACGCTAGTGGTGCAAAAAGAAAGCGTAATATGTACAATTTAGTGGACCGACTCTCTTAATTCTTCCATTTGAATTCGTGTGTCTTATGTAGTCTCCATGACTCTGACGTTGAATATTAAGAACACTGTCACAAAACACTAAACCACTAACGCCTTTTTCGTGACGCACGCTTGGCTTAAACCATGTTTCGTCAGGAGATGATTTCGAATCATCTCCGAAACCATCTTCTGATGCATGGTTTTAGCGAAACGAACATCGTGAAGAAAGTCTTAGTGTACCATCCACCTTCAAGAGATTCATATAGCTACTCTGGCGTCACAAAATACATTTTGACAACAGAGAGTAGGTATCGAGCGGCGAGTTAAGATACCGTCGAGGAAACGATCATGGTCGATCAGTAATCATGCACTTCCACTATCGCTTTGGGATGAAATTCGCTTATTTGCGGCGGCATGACGTACGTCTTCCAAGTGATGCTTTCGACTTTGTTGTTGCGATTGTTCCTCCTCCGCTTCATTCTGTCTCTGTTTCTCCTCTTCCGGTTCTTGCGTTTGTCACCTTCGGCCAGTGTCGAGTTTTGCAAGCTGTTGTCGTTAGCCGTCGCCACCTTCTTTTCGTTGTTCCGATTCCTGCGTCGCGGTCTGTTCGGATCTCTCGGACGTTTCCGTCCGCGTCTCGTGATGGCCTCCGAACTGTTGCGATGCGCGAAGGCAGTCAGCTCGTTCGTTTGAACGTTCGGACCGGCCAGACTATAAAATCTGGTCGTGTTGTTGTAATCGATTGCGTTCGAATTGAGGCGATGATTCTCGCCACTTTGTTGACGCTCCGCGATGCTCTCCGGTACCGATATTTGATTTAATTTTTTGTCTGTGTTCCACTGCTGTCGCAATTTCTTTCGACCGTTTTTTGTTACTTTCTGCAGTCGCGTTTGGCAGATGAAATGCTTTCCCAAAACACAGCTTCTGTAACTCCATCTGTAATTAAAGATAGCTAGATAAATCTATACTAATATATAAAGCTGAAGAGTTTGTTTGGTTGAACGCGCTAATCTCAGGAACTACTGGTTCGAATTGAAAAAAAACATTTTTGTTGGATAGCCCATTTAGCGAGGAAGGCTATAGGCTATATAAGATCACGCTACGATCAATAAGAGCGGAGCATCAATGAATAATCAAATCTTTGATTAACGTCTGATTGGAATTCTTCAATAAATAAAATTATCGACCAATTTTTCAGACAATATATCAACAAAAAAAAATTTTTTTTGATAATATATTGTCTGAAAAATTGGTCGATAAATTATTTTATTTATTGATCAATGAATAATGTTGCAAAATGTAACTCAAAATTTGTCCGTCCGACAAAAACTTTTGAACGGTAACTCCGATCGTCATGAAGTTTGGAGTGCTTGGACACAACATTCATCTCGGTAAACTTAGTTGAACGTTCGTACTCGTGTTCCTCCCCACCATTCGTTCTTTTGCACCCGAGTGAAACCAGGCGATACCGCTAGTAGATTATAAATTATCAGCTTCTAATTTATAATTATACGATCCAGTAGATACAAACAAATATTTGCCTCAAGCAATTTTTTGAAAGTTGTACGTACTTGTAGCTCATCGAAGGATCCATAATGACACAGGTCCACTTGAGCTGTTCGCTAGTGACGTTCGGATTCATTCGGGTGAAGCCGTGATATCCCATCTTCTTCCCGGAGGCTCCCCATGTCCACGTCATCTTCTGCCAGTCGTATATCCCGCCTATCCATCTCTCAACTGGAGCTGCAAATGCAATGAAATCAAAAACCTTTACTTTTTCTCAGTCGTTTCCCATACTTCATTCGTTAGATCTAATTACGATAACCCGTATTGAAATTGAGGCGTTGCATTACCGCTTACCATAAATGAGGGGTTAGAGAGACAAATGCCCGTCGGTTAATAAAATAACAAATGAATGATATACGAATGGAGGCGGAAGCGTTGTGTTTTCGTGAACCGGCAATTAAAAAATCATCAATATTAACCGTAATTTTCCAGTCAAAACACATAAATCATGTACACATTTTTATGTCCTATTAATTAATAGATGATCGACAGCGGTTTCTAAACAAATGAAGCAAGAACGCTCAACAGTGTCTGACCAATCAAAGTAGTCGCCCGAAACAAACATTAAAAGCAGCTATTTTGTAGGAGTTTGTGCAAAAACAGCGCTATAAAGGACTTGTATAGTATTGTGCTCTACATTATATAAATCTAGCGGCCTGGTCCGGCTTCGCCTGAATTTGTAGATTAACACCGTTTTTTCGTCGACTTACGTTGGAATATATAGCCTACGTCCATCCTGAAGGTCTATTCTAAATATTAGTGAAAAAAATTTTGAAATTGGATGCGTAGTTTCGAAGATTACCTCTTACATCCAAACTTGCAAACTTTACCTCTTTATAATATTGGTATGGATTGCACTTTCGAATCGATTATTATATATAATTTGTTAGCTTTGACATTAAAAATATTAAACTAGAACATTAAACAGTTGAGCGTTATCTAGGGCAAGTTCGGACATTCACTCTTCCGAAAATGAGAACATAACGAACGATATTTAATATTCAAATCTTTGATTAACATCTAAATAGAACTCTTCAAATAATTATGTAAAGATATTTAATATTTATGTTATAATTGTATGTATTTCCGTAATTATAGGTATCAGTTATAGTAATATTCGGGGTGTTCATTTTTTCGTGTAAACCCTTCAGAGATATGACGTAACCCAGATTACAGTCCCACGGCGTTTCGCGTTATAAAAGTAACAACACCCAACTATTAAAAATACAAATAATATTACGCGAATTTTATTGAAATCGCAATAATCATCTTTCATAATAATAAAAGCGTGGGTTATAAGCTTTATGACAGTCACGACCCAAGCTTTTATAATTATGAACCTAAATTATTAAATTATATTTTGCAAAAGAAGCTTGCCTTTAAAAAGATTTTTGTTCTAATATTTTACTTTCAAATTTTTAGTTACCTCCGTAACCCATGCATTTCTCATAATAGAAGGAAAAAATAATAAGCAAGACTTGGTGCGTCCGCCATATTAGGTTTAGAATAACGTCACATAGATCATAGTTTATCGTATTCTACTCGTCAAACCCTTTCATTTGATATGCATGTCAAGGAAGCTGTAAATATAGATAATCCGCCATCTTGGGGTGTCCGCCATGTTGGATTTATGTACTTTATTGCATTGTCCGCGTATATGCAAAATTTCAAAGATCTAGGTCAATTAGAACTAGTCGAAATTTTTATGTGAAGTTAAGCTTCGCGAAGTCAATCGACGTCCTCTAAGTCCGCCGGCCGCCTTTTGGCGATCGCTTTATAACGATCATCGCATGAACATCCCGATCACGTCTAAAGGCTAGATTTTAACAGATAGAGGTGCAGCCTCTAAACACAGAAAAGGTACGCGCCAGAGGTGTGCCTTGTAAACAGTAATTATGGTAAACAAGTAAAAACAAAACACACGCAGTACAAAAATGCCGCGGGGACAGTTGCCCCGCGCCGACCCTTCACTTCCACCACGCGTCGATGATATCATTGTCGGGTACCGGTTCCGCGCGTTGCTGTGCCGCAGGCAGACAGCTTTCCTCCTCGACTAATGAATCAAATGAATTTATTGATATGAATGAAGACGCGGCTCTGCCTATAATAATTGCTACCGTAAAACCGACTATTTAAATATCATTAGCTGCGGAACACACGCAGTCAAAGCAGGGCCGTATTAAGCAAGAATAAATTATTTATTTGTCCATTCTAACCCACAAGTGGGGAATGGTACTAGTTTAGGTCAAAATTCACTTTTCAAAATTTCACAATATTTTTTGGTTTTGAAATCCTTCGAATCCAAAAAACATATTTTTGGAAAAACTCTGCGTTTGTTTATCTGTTTGTCTGTTAGTTTGTGAGCACGATACAGGTCAAACAAATTAGCGGATTGAAACCAAATTTTGAGAGGATGTTTGGTATGCAAATATGAAGAGCCCTATTATTTTTGGGGTAAATCAGCGCATGCGCAAAAGAGATGTATGCTTTAACATTATTTTTTATTGAATAATGGTATACTTTTCATACCGGCTTATTGTTTTATTTATTTTTTCAAGAAAGGTTCGTTAAATTTTTTTTTCTGAACTTTATAGTTTGGGAAATATTTTGAAAATAAAAAAAATCAGCTGTTCTTTTGTTTTGTAGTTCTGTCAGAAATAAACTAGTTAAGCATGCGTTGATTAATTTTTCAATGACGTGAACGAATAGCAAATGTTATATTGAATACTAGCCATTACTCGCGTCACCTCACGCGATATCAAAAATTTCATTTTCTTTATTACACTATATCAAATGTGAACATTTTGAAGCTGGAATGGTCCCATCGCGCAATTGGCTGGATTTTTCAGAATCGTATGGAATTATTTATTTCCAATTGTACGTAGAAAAGTCAAATAAGGACTCTAATTGAGTCAGCGGGGTTTCCTGTCCAACTTAACGAGGTCAAGGTAGGACATACAAAATAATGGAGTCTGAACGCGTGGTCGTAATTCTGTATGTGTGCAAGTAGGTGGATAAATGTTTCTGCGTCTGTTATTATTATATACTTTATGCAAAAATCCGGAATGCAGTATCAGTGTTTGCGTAGGTCAATATAACAAGTTTATGAATTTTATTTGGAATAGTTTTATTGCTAGTAATAATTCTTCAGGTAAACGACTATGCAATTTTGGAACAAGGAATATGTTTTTGGCCAAAAAATTCTGACACTTTAGGGACATAGGCGATGATCTTGCCGATTTGTATAGAAAATGGATGATTGACAGACGTTTGGAACTGATAGCAATTCTATCCCTCTAAGGATAAAATTGCTATTGTACAAATAAAAGCGTGACTCACAGATTCACAGAAAGCGAGTGCATATAGGCGCTTTAGCTTACGTTATTCGCGCCTAAAAATATGAGCCGTCCCGAAACGCCTGGCAGATGTGAAACAAATTTAAATGAAATTCTAGTAACTAAATTTCACCCTGTAACTAAATATTGCCCTGTCGTCTACTACATTTTGCTCTGTCAACTAACGAAATTCTAGTTACTAAATATCGTCTTGTAATTAAATTTCACCATGTAACTAAATTTTTGTCGCTTTTAACAAAAGCTAAGTTATAATCCAACACATACACAAAGCAAGCGCTGTCATCTAACGAAATACTAGTGAGTAAATATCGCCCTGTTATTTAGATGTCGCCTTCGACAAAAACCACGTTTAATCCAACGCACACAAACGTAACGCCCTCCCATGAAAGTGTCGCTCCAATTGTACGGTTTTACTCCCAACTAAACGCGCGTAAAAAAAATCCAGCCAATTGGGCGACGGAACCATTCCAACTTCAAAAATCTCGACATTTGATTATAAATAAAGAAAACTAAATTTCTGATATCGCATGAGGTGACGCGGGTAATGGCTAGTATTCAATATGATATTTGCCATTCGTTGCCATGGTTACCTACATAATATGTTCCACGTCATGTAAAAATTAAAGCATGCCGAACTAGTTTATTTCTGACTGATCCATAAAACAAAAGAGCGGCTGATTTTTTTTTTATTTTCAAAATATTTCCGAAACTATAAAGTTTAGAAAAAAACAATTTTAACGAAACTTTCTTGAAAAAGTAAATAGAATAATAGGCCGTTATGAAAAGTATACCATTATTATATAAAAGACACCGTTTTAGCATATATCTCTTCTGCGCATGCGCCGATTTTCCCCAAAAACAATAGGGCTCTTCATATTTGCATAGCAAACATCCTACCAAAATTTGGTTTTAATCCGCTCATCCGTTTGACCTGTATCGTGTTCACAGACAAACAGAGTAACAGACGCACAGAGATTTTCCAAACATATGTTTTTTAGGATTCGGGGGACCTCAAAACGGAAAGATATTGTAATATTTGAAAAGTGATTTTTGACCTAAACTAGTACCATTCCCCACTTGTGGGTTGGAATGGTGAAATATCAAAAATTCCTCATCTATCTCCCTTGTTGATGCTTAGTGATGTCATCTGGTCTTGTATGTCAAAAGAAGTTTGTCTCGAAATACGAAACAAGAAAAATTGTTAATCTCGTTTCGTAAACTGATATTAAGGACGTAGTCTGGTGTTCGGGTTTCGGAAAATCGAATTTAATTTTTTTACATTTTTAAAATATATTGAGAAAATACCGTAAAAATTTTAGACCGAAATATTAAATATTAACAAAGCTATAGAAATAGAAATAGAAATTTATTAATTCAGTATACATAGAATTCGTCAAGCAAATTAAACCAAATTACATTTTAAAATCATCAATCTTATATATACACTGGTTCACCAATGCAGCCTTCAGTACTTTTTTAAAAGCACCATTATTCAAATTTTTTATGTCATTGGGTAAGTCGTTATACATTTTTAACGCATGGTACTCAGCACTATTATTAAACAGTGTCAAATTTGATTTTGGGAGACACACACTGCTATTATTTATAGAGTATAGCAACGGTCTTACGGTAAGACTCTTACCTGCTCTTACCTCTCAGTTTTTATCACGTTACCCTTATACTCTCGCAGAGTAGAGCAAAAAAATTAGCAGAAAACGATGCATTTGAAGAAACTGAAGGTTTACTATACATCAGGCCATAGCTGATTAGTGTAAATATTCATTTTTATTTTTTTGTAAGAATTAATCTGAAATCAAAACTTTAAACGCGTTTTTCTCAAAACTACGTTTTTGTAAGCGGCGCGGGTAATTGAAACAATTGTACACAACCGATTGCTTTCATTTTTGCACAGGGTATTCTACACAACAGTAGCTCCGTCCGGTACTAGAATTAATTAATTATAAAAATTATTTCCATTTTTTTAACCGATTTTCAACGACAATATCACGATTTTATCGTTGTTTTTTTTTTTAAACCCGCCATTTTGTTATTTATCAATAAAAATGCTTATTTCTAGTACCTACGGGATAGAGCCACAAGCCTACGAAACAATAACCAATTTAATTTTTATAATTCAAATGACTCCAAGTGACGTTATCACCCGCGCTACCCACCTACCTCAATTTAAAGTTGTCTACTTTGGGTTAAAAAAACAATTATAAAATGGCGTAAAATTTTTTTTCTTAGTTTACGAAGTCAATAAAAACATGTAACAAAATTGAAATGATTGTACATTATTTTGTTATTAAAAAAAAAATTCTGAAAAAGGGTTGAAAACGAGCTTGAACATAGAACTACGTCCTTAAATCTCACAGTGAAAACTGTGCTCAAAACTTCCGGTTATTTGACTGAAAAAATAAGCTGGGCCAGGATACTCACACAGCTCCATTTTGTTGAGGTAATTCCGAAGGTGTCGATCCTCCCAGCCCTTTTCTAGCGTCGCCAGATTCGACTGCATATTCTTGCAACTGAAGTGAGCGCCCTGCCAAGTGGCCATGTGCTTGCTCAAATAATAGCAGCTGTTGGCCACGCGAATGAAATCCGGCGGACACACGTAGTATCGACGTTTTGGTCGCGTGTGCTGTCCATTGTTAGTTTGATTTTGAGGCTGCCGCTTGTCGTTGGCGGACTCTTCGCTAGCTGCGACGGCTGCAAAACAAAAAAAAGTATGCGATAATGCGTGAGACTTTTTGAGCATATTGCACATCCTATATTTTTGTTCTCTTGATAATGACTATAAGCATTTAATTAGTAATATAATAATAATAATAATAATGCGTTTAACGTCCGTTTTTCGACTGTATGTCATAACAGACTCCATTCGCACCGTTACTATTTTCCATCCATCACACTTCCCGTTATTTTCTACAATTTTTAAACTTGAACTTAATTAATAGCAATGGGCGAATGAAGGAATTTTTAGGAAATTGGGATAAGGTATGCAAATTTTGAGCATAGAGTTTGACAGGTAATGGGCCACGGCCACGAATCAGGAACCGTCTCGAATATTTATCTGGAATTATTGAAGGAGACCGTGGAAAACCTCAACAAGATGGCCACTGCAGGAATTACCGTTTCTCGGCAGCAGGAAAAAGTCCCAGCCACATCTGCCCCCGCTGTGATTCGAACCCGCTACCTCTCAAATGCTAGAGTCTAGTGCTCTCACCAGTACGCCACCCCATTCGGTACAAAGATGTAAATACGTGCTGCTTAAATTTTAAAACTTATATCGTTACAATGTCCAGTACTTTAAAAAAGTTAGCTGCAACATCTATTATCCAAAAAACCGCGGGGAATTAGTTAAATCCATTATGAAAACTATAACTTATAGTCGTCTGTCAAATCAAAATTTTATGACTTCTTTGTAGAAGCCAACATAAAACGGTTACTCAACGCTCAAAATGGCGCGATGACGTCAAAGGAGAACCATTTCAATTGGTGCGTCTGTGTGAGCACGAACGTTTTTTGCAACAAAACGGCAATAAAATAATTACTACCGCTGGACGTTAAATTGTTTTCTTTGTGAGTCGCTGTTAAATATAGGTTAATTGCTTGGTGACATTAATATGTGGGCAATAAAACCATTGTTGTGCTCATGCACTGCCTTCCGTTAGTGCCCATGAAAGTTGCGTGAATTCCTATATAGTAGGAGAGCTGTCAAACATTTTTGGGTAGGTATGTGAGGCAGCGCGAAAATTTGTGTAAAGGCCGCTGCACACGAGGCTAGAGACGATGCTAGAATCACTTCTGCTGGCCAGTATAAAGCTGGAAGTGACGTCGCTGCGGGCTCTCCTGCTAGCTCACAAGATAGGTTTTAAAATCAGAACAGGGGCTATTTTTCTTTGCTATAGGTCCGCTGCTAAATATGAGCAAGAACTAATCAGGAAGCATATCTTGTCACGTGGGCGACTTGAACAAACGCCCACAAACAAATACGGTGCCATAGTGTGTGTACTGTTCAGAGACAATAAACATGCACTTCTGTTACCGTTCTAAGTATCGAAATTGCAAAATACGTCAAGAACTTTTTTCCAAATACATTTTTGCAACGCCTGGCCAGATCCGACCACCCTTCAGCCAGGTCTTCGAATTTGTGTTCAGACATTACAAAAGAAGTATAACACACATTTTTATGGTGCGTCAAATACCTACCCAAAAATATTTTTAACATAAAAATTGAACCAATTTAAAAATATGCACTAAAAAGTAAAAAATAATAATTATTGTTATTTTTGGAGTCGGTGTCAGCCAAAATGAAATCTATTCCGAGAACTAGAGACATGTAAGATTTAAATTGCTACTTTCGAATTTCGATGTGACACCGACTCCAAAAATAACAATAATTGTAAGTACATGATATTATCGTAATAATTTGATTGAATTTTAAGTAGTCTAATATTTTTCATTTCAATACGCAATTATTTTATTACTTTTTAGTGCATATTTTGAAGTCGGTTCAATATTTTATATTTCTCTTTTTAGTGTTGAACATACATAAAAAACATTATGCGCGCCTTTGAAATTTGAGAGTTTCCTTCGATTTCTCCGGATTCCACCATCAGATCCTGACTTGGTTCCGATGGGACCACCTCGGTAGTGCACTCTTTCGAATAAAAAAATAATTTTGAAAATCGGTCCATAATTGACGGAGAAATCGGTGAACATACATTAAAAAAATATACAGTCGAACATAGAACCTCCTCCTTTTTTGAAGTCGTTTAAAAATGTTTGATAGCTCTTGGACTAATAGGACAATAATGGGTCATATGCATAAAACTCCAAATTGGTTAAAATTTTTATTTCGAAATATATTTTAGTTCTTGATCATAACGTAATGGTTATTTTATTAATCTAATCACTGACAAAAATACAAATAATAAAAAAGAAATGTAGAAAATAAGCGCTATTTTCGAATTTTCAAAACGCATCGTGACGTCAGAGTATATATCAACAACAGTTTTCATGACAACTGTGTCGTCTCACAGTAAGATTATGTCAGTATTTAGAGAAAACAACAAATAAACTTCATTTAGAACATTGATAATTTGACATCAAGGTTGGCATGCATCGTATATCATGACGTCACATAAGCCCGCGAACATGGCCGATTGTTTAAACTGTCTATTTTTGAATGTGAAATTTAATATTTTTTTTCTTATGATAATATTACATTTTTAAATGATTATCAATTTTTTTCCGTATTATGATTGACTAAATAATCTATTAAAAATATTAAAAAAAATCATGCATATGACCTATTGGAGGCTTAAAAAAACGTACATGGAAACACACTTAAAATTTTAATGTGTGGACGGACCTCTATACGCGAAAACAATTTCTGTGTTATTATTTATTGTAATGTTGACGGCTATAAAACAGTTCGAGTTATATACTTAGCTATGTGATTCATTTTCATAGATTCAAGCCAAAATCACACTTAAGGCTAGGTTATAATGAACGTAACTTAAATTTATGTTATGTTGGTGTTTATTTTCAATAGCCGAATTTACGTTGGCTGTTACGAAACCGCAATGATGTACAGTCTAGTGATGTGCCAGATATCCGTATCCGCGGATATCCGAGGGAGAAGAAAGATCTGTATCCGCTAGTTTTTGGCGGATCTTTTACCTTATTAATTTTCAATTCATAGATGAAATTTTATGTATATAGGTGATTAGGTAATAATGAAAACCTGTTAAATTTCATTCAGATTATTTTTTATTTTTTTAAATCGTATTTGGCACCTTTATATTGCAAACATTTATCGTAGTGAATACCATACTAATAGTACATAACTCAAAGGTACTAAATCAACTATATTTTTATAATGACATATTGCACATCGATCTTTGGAAAGTGACAATCTGTTATGAAAGTTAACTCTTTTAAAAAGGTCAATAACTTTTTCCCATAACAAATAGTCTCTTTCCAAAGGTCGATGTGCAATATTTACCGCCGCGTACTCTAAGAAAGTTAAGATCCGTATCCGCGGATCTTGAAACCAAAAATCCGTATTCAGATCCGTATCCGCGAATATACCTTTTTAACGATCCGGCACATCACTAGTACAGTCTAAAACGTGCCCAAAAATTTTCTCCGCCTAGGTTTTCGTGAAAAGCGGTTGAATAAGTTCAGACAGACATAATATACTATGACGCCATGTGTCAAGATACTGTTTCCTGGTTGAAAAGCAGACAAACAAGCGCGAAAAATAGCCCCGGTTCTAACTTTTAAATCCATCGAATGACCACGCACGCGAGCCCGCGGGGACGTCATTTCCATCTTCTTCGGCAGCCAGCACAAGTCCCAGCAGTGATTCCAACCTCGTGTGCAGCGGCCTTTAGAGTAAATTAACTGCTTCAATTCACATTATAATATATAGCAGCGTTTATCTTTGATCGGGATCAAATTACTGGAGCGGTCGTTATCCAGGGGCGTACCTACTGCAAGTGTTGATGGGTTTATTAATTAAAACAAATAACGTTGTTCTTGACCTGCAGCTGTGTTTTCTGTGTGCACAGCGTGTGTTGTATTACGAGTTTGTTTATTGTGAAAATATTGACAGGTTTGTGTTTGGCAAACAACGCGTTAAGCGGTTTTCGACGACGTTTATGCAAACCCTTGAAAACGTCCTTCTCTTTTCTATATACAACAATTACAAACATTTTAGCACACTCATACAAGAGTGAATAATCGACGACCAAAAAAAAATAAAATAACCCAACTCAATTTAATTGGTAATAACCTGCTCAATAAGGTTCCTATCTAATATATAATGCGCTATAATTTTTAACCGACGAAAAACAAAAACGGAGGAGGTTCTCAATTCGACGCGTATATATTTTTTTTTTTTTATTTTTTTTTTTTTTTTTTTTTTTATTTATGTATGACCACGCATAACTTTTTACAGAGTAGTCCGATTTTGATAATTATTTTTTTGTTTGGAAGGGTATACCCCGAAGTTGGTCCCATATAAATTTCGTAGAAAAATTCCAACCCTAAGGGTAGGAAAACAGGGGATGATTGATTGTTCACTCACTGATTGTAATGTATGACCACACATAACTTTTTACAGAGTGGTCCAATTTTGATAATTATTTTTTTATTGGATAGGGTATACCTCGAGGCTCGTCTCATATAAATTTGGAAAAAAAATTCCTACCCTAAGGGTGGGAAAATAGGGGTGATTTATTGTTCACTCACAGATTTTCATGCTGAGTTGTGTATATTACAATTATAAATTATATAGCCACAAAAAATTATTAAATAAAAACTTTTTAACAAAAAAATTAAACCGCCGAAAAACAAAAAGCAAAAAATAATAAATCTTTTTATTTAACTAAGTTCTATCTGAGTAGTTGAACGTATGTGAAAGTCTAGTGTATCTAAGTAATTTTGAGTCGGCGTCAAACCATCAATGAACAAAGATCACTAAAAGAAATAACCAAATCAAATTAACAATGATACGTGAAATCTCCAGCGATAAACATTAACATTAAACATGCGCTCTCCACACGATCACTCGCAAAGACGTGTGCCCGTTAGGGTTGCTCTGTCGCTCATATTAACTTCGTGAACGCTCAGAGATTTCCGGCGAAGGATTGTTGACGCCGACTCAAAATTACTTAGATATACTAGACTTTCACATACGTTCAACTACTCAGATAGAACTTAGTTAAATAAAAAGAATTATTATTTTTTGCTTTTCAGTTTTTCGGCGGTTTAATTTTTTATAAATGTTTTATGCCGGCACTTCACATGGCTATTTGTATTTGGCATATTTGGCAAACAATTACCATGTGTGGACAGTCTATTTGACAAAGTGTTGACCTTATTTGCCTATTTGACAAATAAGGCCAATACCAAATACGCGTGACCGTGCGCTTGTCGGTTTTTTGAGGCACATCAAAGGAGTCAAATAGGCAAATACGCAATTAAACCGTCCACACAATGGCCATATTCAGAAGCGCACGCGCCGTGAACCTGTACGGACGTGCAGTATTTTTGTGTCTGTGCTGTGAGCGAGAACTGGAACAATTACTATTGAAAATGAATTGGGACAATGAAACAGTGCTAAAATTCCTGGAATTTTGAACCTTGCGTTCTGCCGCCAAATGTTTGTCTGTTTGCTATTTGACTGCCATGTGTGGATGGTCGTATTTGCCTCTATTTGCATGTTTTCCTTGAATGTCATATATTTTGCCAAATACAATAAACAGCCATGTGAAGAGCCACCTTTAAATAAGTCTCCGAAGTTATAGAAAAATATCGAAACTTTGACGTGAGCAGTTTTGCTTTTTGGTCCCAGATTGTAGCTCTTACGCAATGCTTATATTATATTATGTATGCATTAATTTATTATTCAGTAAACTCTGTTAAAGCTCATAAAATCTAAACAGTCTGCGTAAACTTCAACGAAAAATAATATTAAAGGCTTGAGAATAGTCTAGCAATGCTGTTGTTTATATTACACGCCCCCAGCCAATTCGAGAATCAATTAGATTTGAAATCAATAAAAATGGTGACAAATTTAAGAAAAAAGAAAACAAGGAATTAGTGCTAGGCTCCTTATTTTTTTTTGTAATAGTGTTTTATGTATCAAGATTGTAATGGATTATTTTATGTACGAGTTGTAACATTGTTAAAACGAGCGATTAGCGAGTTTTAACAGTCACGAGTCTTTAAAGCAGAATTTCCCAACGAGTGGGGCGCGCCTCCCTAGGAGAGGCGTAGAGAGATGGCAAGGGGGCGCGGAATGCTTTGAATTTTCGAAAAAAAAGTCAATTTAACGCGTAAATATAATATAAATAATGTAATAACACACTCATTGATACAGTCGATCTCTCTTTATAAAATAAATCATTTGTTTGACAATACCTACTATAGTAAAGCAAAGTATATTCTTCGTTTCGTTTTTGATTGAAGTTTACTTTGTATAGATTTGTGTACCTAATTGACAAATTAATTAAAATAATGTGTTTGTTTATTGCCACGAAGAAAAATTAATATAAATATAATAATAATATATAAATATAAATTATTATCCGGGGAGAATCGACGCAAAAAATGTTGGGAAACCCTGCTGTAAAGCATTACAGTCGAGATAATTACTACATTTTTTTTCACGTACGTCGTCCTATAAAATAACTTATTTTCACATCATAATAAATATATTTGTGATATTTTTAACAGTTTAGTTCGGCCATATCGGAATTATAAAATTCATTTCGTTACTCGCATTTGTCGTATCCATGTCAGTTCAACTCGTTTGATGCGGTTATACGTTATACTTACGAACGAAGTCATACCGTATCACGTATGCGACGCGCCTCGATGCAATGGTACATGCTTGATGCTTAGTACACGATTGTATGTCGTATGAAAAGTAACGAGTAACGTAACGATACGAAAGTAACGGGTACTGGTTCTTTAAGTAACGAATACATACGGGTTCACCATTTCTCGTTACTTTTACAGCTCTAATGAAAAGCAACTGTTTTATGGGAGATGGTGCATAAAACAAAAATAAAATTAAAAAATGTCTACTCACCAAAAAACATCAGCATCGCGAAAACTGCGAACACAAGTTCGGTCGACTTCGGCTTGAAAACGCCGCCAATGAAATTCCTCAGTATGACCGCCATTGTGATTTGTCTGTATTGTATTTAATTACACCAACGATAAACTCATTTTTATTAACGACAATATTAATTACTTAGATAATTCGGCCTTTTTTTTCTTTTAATTTGACATGACTTTTTTTTTAATTTCACGCCTTCATTCACTAATCACTTGATTTATGTACGGGTTATTTTGTCGGATTAGTTTGCGGGACAGTTTTTTTTTATTACATTATTGCTAATTTAAACGGAACTTTTTCAAACCGCACTTTTCCCGGAACAATAATTTGTTTACATGTCGTTTTTCAAACTTGTTTGATGATGGTAGTGAATTGATCTGTAAATAATAAATGAATTAATCAAAAAGTTGTCGATGGTGGTCTGTAAACTGTGAAGTGCTCAAATAATAATACTGATAATGCGTTTAACGTCCGTTTTTCGACTTTATGTCATAACAGACGCCATTCGCACCATTACTATTTTCCATATATCACACTTCCCGTTATTATCTACATTTTTTCAACTTCAACTTAATTAATAGCAATAGGCGGAGTAAGGAATTTTAGGACATTAGGATAAGGTAGGCAAATTTTGAGCATTGTGTTTGACAGGTAATCGGCCATCGCCTTGAATAAGGAACCATCTCGAATATTTATCTGGAATTATTGAGGGAAACCATGGAAAACCTCAGCAAGGTGGCCGGTACAGGAATTACCGTTTCTCGGCAAGAGGCAGTAGGAGAGATTCGAACCCGGTACGTCCCGAATGCGAGTCTAGTGCTCTCACCGCAACGCCACCCCACTCGGTGGAGTGCTCAAATAACAGCACCTCCTTATTGTTTTCATTTTGATGTGAAAACGTCTATTAACTCCCTTGTCTTACCAAATGCCCTTAGATTTCAATCGCTAATAACTACGAGACTAATAATGCATTAACACTGGTTGAACCTACAACGGGTAGAGCATGTTTGTACGAGTTCGTCGCGCAGGATTTGTTTGCCTGTGACGTCGTCGCACGAGTGTAGGCGCATGCGCGTGCGTGTCACGAGTTAGCTTTGTGTGAAGTTTAAAATATTAATGTAGCGCGCAAACGCGTTTAGCTAGGACGTTGATTCGGGTGTCGTTTTAAAGAGCTCGCGGAGCACTGCGAGAAGCTAATGTGAGACAATAAAAATAATCGCTGCAACATACGTTGTTGATGTTGCGTAATTGCGTCTTAAGGACATTAATTCATATAAAGACGTAATTCATTGTTTACAAAAATTAATACATGACGAATGCTTGCAGCTCATTTATGATGATTTATTGGCTGTGTGAATTAAAATTTTCGGGTCAGCGCGTGCTGTTCGTTAACTTGACAATGAACTTGCACCCGTTAGTTAACTCTTCGTTACTTTATACGCTGACTGTTCATTTTCTGTCGAATTAGTGATGTGTCCACATGACTCTTTATTGGGAGCGGACTCCGTACGCTCCGCTCACTAAAAAGAGTCGCTCAGAGCGAGTCGTTCAAAGGAGCGACACTAGGCAGTACGCACTACACAAGAGTGAAGACTGCCGAGGTGTGAACTGTCATCATGCATGCTCAGGAGGCACTTAGCATTGCACAGCACAATACACACTGGGCTATTTTATACGCTTGTGTTTTGTCTCGAATTCGTAAAAATCGCAAAGTTTTTTTTTTTTTTAACAAACTCTATGCATTTTTTAATTAAAATTACTGGCTAGAATTTGAAATGGGCTTTTATTTTAACGCCTAACGGTCCATTCTAAATATTGGTGAAAAGATTTTTGAAATCGGACGAGTAGTTCCGGAGATTACCTCCTACATCCAAAATTACAATCTTTACTTCTTTATAATATTAAGTATGGATGAAGGTATGTTTTTTTTAAACTATGTGCGTACCTATATATAGTTTTATTTTTGTACAGAATGTAATCCGCTATCTTGTTCTCAATCATTACATTAGTTCATTAATAAAAATATACACGTCTTTTGAGTGTTTTGTTTCTCGTATATTAGTATGAATGACGTTTTGATCGAGATCCAAAATATTATATTTAAAAAAAACTTTGCTAGAGAAAGGTGCCAAACGTTCTTCAACTGTCCAAGCTTTAATTATTAGCGTATCAAATTGAGACAACTGTACCCTGTATCATGTTAATATCCTGAACACGTTGTCATTCATTTGTTTCTTCTGTTGTTTTTTTTTTTAAGTATTGTGTGTAACACGTTTGTTTTACTTTAGCAAAATAACTTAATTGCTTTATTGATTTTTTCTTTTGAGTACATTATAATAAAAGCTTGTTTAATTTATAAAATTATTTAATTGAATAGCTAGTAAATGTATGGTTAACGATGCTGGACTATTGAAAAGTCGAGTTGAGTAGTTAACAATGCAGGAACGCGGGATCAAAATGTTAAATGTTCGTTATGAATATGATGTGTCATTTGTTTTTAAATTGTTATGAATAATTATGTGTGTATAAAATTGTAATGCGATAGTTGATTCAGATTGTATAACAAAAAAAAATCTTGTTTCGTTGACGGTTCAACAGGGTAGACAAGATAGTGCGTTAACTCTGGACGTAAACCGACAAAAAAGTAATAAACCGAAATACGCTTGACTAGTTTTACCCACAACGGAACGGAGAAGGTTTATGCGTTTAGAGTGAGAGACTGTTTGTTAAATTATATTTTTAATGTCAATTTATTTATAGCATTTACTCACGACTTCACTGAATTTTTTGCAAGTTACAAACTACAAATTCTAACAAAATTAGTATGATTTATGTTGATTAAACAAACTAAGATTATTCAATAAATAAATTTATCGACCAAATTTTCCAGACAATATATTAACAAAAAAATATATAATTAATACAATAACGTTTCGATTCGAAAATTTTATTTATTGAAGAGTTCTAATCAGACGTTAATCAAAGATTTGAAAACTAAGATTATGTTCTATAAAATGGAACAATTTTTGGATTGATAAAAATTGCAACTGAAAATCGAAAACACCAGTTGTCGTTTACTCTGTATGTACGAGTACCTACGTCCGAGCTGTACAGGCCGCAGTTCTTGACGAATCGCCTTGGTTTGTTTTTTTTTTTCGCTTCGTTCACTTTTTTTTTTTAATTTCCTCGACTAATAAATAGAAATGTATTTCTCCAACAAAACTGTTTATTCTCTAAAACATAGCTTTACCGGATTACTTTTAATGTTGTTCATCTAATTTACTTTTCAAAGTCACGAACCGCCACTGGCGTGTTTTGATTCAAACAAAACCTGCAGGTGACACATTATCCAAACAAAACAGCAGAGCAATTAATAATGTTATTTAAGTGTGTTTGTTTTTCAATAATAAAGTTCTAAGACCCAGCTCTTTTCCTCACATGGTTACCATACATGTGAAGTAACACAGAAAAGCGTACTAGAAAATATATTTGTACACTGCCAATATAAGAAAACATCTTTTTACGTATTTTTGGTGTTTCCAGTGCCGGGTTAACCTATAAGCAAATTAAGCAAGTGCTTAGGCCGCAGCGGTTCTCAAACTTTTTTGGTGACGGAACCCTTTTGGAAAGCGAAATACTTGACGGAACCCTCCAATAAAACAAAAATGTCTTTATGTGCATTCTTTATAAGCATAATACGAGTAGGTACAATGTAACAGTTACCTATTAAAAAAAATCTAAAGGGAGGTATGGTTTTTTTTTTTTTAATGAAAATAATTAATTTTAACACATTCAAACATTAAATAATAATAATTTTATTAACTATTCCAGTATACGAAATCAAAATGTCCTTTAAAATTTTCTTTTAAATAGGCATGAACGTTGTTTTCTTGCTGTCTGATCAGCTCGCACTGCCTCTTTTGTCGGCGTGCGTATAGCATAATATTAAAAAATATTATACGCAATATTCTTTTTTAATATTTTTCTAAATTCTTACGGAGCCCCCACAGGGGTTTCTCGGAACCCTAGGGTTCCGCAGAGCACACTTTGAGAATGGCTGGCTTAGGGCATCACGTCTCAGGGGACACCAAGAAGCACCACTCAAAAATGAAAAGTACCTCACTAAACCGTGTCAACAATTTTTTTTTCTTCTTGTCATGTTCTCAAAAATTTTATTTACTGATATAAAACTCTTTAGAAGTATAAAAGTTGAAAATAAATAATAATTTATTTTTATAAATGAAAACGAGATTTTTTTTTTCAATTAGTTCAATTTTTCTAGTTTTAAAGTTTTGAAACTCTTTTTCTATTAATTGTATAAAAATGCCCGATTTTATAGACAGCCAAATTTTCAATGGGAGCATTGATTGTAAAATTCGTTTTTTTTCTTCAAATCTGTGCTTTATAACTTTTTTCCATCAATTTGAATTTTTTTTATAAACTAAACATATTAGAGATGGGGCCCATAAGCAAGAGATCAAGGAGTCTTAATCCGGCACTGGGTGTTTCGTACTAAATTCGGTAAAATGGAACACTCCGATGTCTGTCTGTGTCTCACTGACATTTTTCTCTGTTTCAAATAGAAAATTGATATTTGACATAATTATAGAAAGTAGTGAGTCAATTATAGGCGTGAAGTACGAAAAGTTTGATTTTAGGGGGGTGAAAGGAGAGACAGCATTTTTTTTCTCTCAAGGTCATCGTGTGGAGTATCATTGAAAGGCTTGTTAATTTTGTTCTAAAGGGGATTTTTAAAAAATATTTTTTCCAGAAAATATCGTAATAACTCGAAAAGTATATGGCTAAGAAAAATGTGAAAAAATCAAGAATTGATGTGTACAGGATAATGGGATCTACTTTGCATTGCATAAGATAATTTTTGTGGAAATGGAAATCTTGATTATATTGAAATATGTTTTCTTATATTAGCGCTACTAATTATATATGGAAATATGTTTTCTTGTTTGTTAAGTATACTAGGTGTCCCACTTTAAACCGGCTGTCCTTATATCTCAGAATATTGCAGGTGTGGGAGAAAAAGTACTGAATAAAAGTTGCTTACTTTCAAACGGGCAATGTAATTACGGAACGCAACATATTACAGGTGGCGCCACAACTTTTTTTTTAAATAGAACCCCACATTTTTTATTGCAGGCTTATTACAAAGAGGAGATTTTTTTCTCCAGCTCATTTTCCAGTAATGGTCATTTTTTACATTGTTTTATAATAACATGCAGGTTATTCGAACAATTCCTCTAGGGTCAATCACAGGTTAAAAAATAACGATTAGGTACTGAACAAAAATAGACTTGAGCAAAAAATGGTACAATAGTATATTGTGCAACTAGTGCGACAATGCCGCACGGGTTGCACATACTATTTTTTATTACGAATTAAATTAAAATTAAAATTTTATTACGAATAAAAAAAATTAAAATTATATCATTAAAAAGTTGACAATTCAGTAAAATTGTTATTGCATTGGTAACTATGGTAACTCTGAATTTGCGTGCGGCAAACAATAATTTCAGTGCGACAAATAAAGTTTCCGCACGCAAATGAAAATACCTACTTTTCAACCGTAACAGCGTGCGTAAACATACCACTTTTCCCGCATGAGTAATAAAAACGTTATTGATAGCATTTCCTGTCCTCTTTCTAATGAGCCAATAAAAAACGTTAGTTTCCCTTTGAAAAAACAAAGTTGCGGTTGCTCTCTCAACGGTGGCGCCACTTGCGTTCAGGCACTGCGTTGCCCCCTCGAAAGTAAGCAACGTTTATTCAGAACTTATTCTTCCACGCCTGCAATGTGCTGAGATATGTGGAAGACCCGTTTAAAATGGGACACCATGTATACCTCTATTTTTCACTGAATCTCAACTGCCGAAGGAATTCTAAAGTTTACATGTAATCTTGTAAATTGCAAATAATTATGTGTGTAGATATTTAATAAAAGCAATGATAACTTCATGCATAATTGATATCTTTGACGGGTGCAGTAAGTATTTATTATTGCATTTTTACGATACAATGTTTTGTCATTATGCAGGTATGGTTAATAAAATTGTTCACTTTTTTCAAACCAGACACTGCAATGTGCACAATTCTTCTTTTTGAACATTTCTATCAAAATGATGGGAGTCGCATGCGCACAGTCTATTTTTGTACTGTGTCATTTTGCTGTAAATCTTCAAAAATAAACTAACACGCTAACAAACAAACAATCTCTCATGCTAAACGCATATACCTGCTCCGTTTCGTCGTGGGTAAAAAGAACAAATAATCGAATATCTATACTCATAAGGAGGTAAAGTTTATAAGTTTAGATGTAGAAGGTAATCTCCGAAACTACTCATCCGATTTAAAAAACTTCTTCACCAATATTTAGAGTAGACATTCGGGATGAATATATTATTGCGTTAAAATAAAAGCGCTCTTCGTGGAGACGAACTTTGAAAAAACTATGGCAATCTACAAATTCAGGTGAAGTCGAACTGGGCCGCTGGTATCCAATATTTAACGAGCGTTGTCTGATTTCAAAAAATGCTGGCCGTCTTATATGATGTTACAAATTAACATTTTTCGTGTTGGCATGTTATTTGCCTAAGACAAAATTAGAAGGCAGTATAACTAGTTTTTTTTTCGTTTTTTTTATATCAGAGTTAATAAATTCTCGTATATAGGTATATATATATAGCTTTGTTTGTGTATTAATTGCATTTCTTTAAGTTATTCATAGCTAAATATTTGTAGCTAGCGCTTGATTAGAATTCGTAAACCTGTAGTATACAGGGTGTTCCACGACATGACTGCCATAGCCTGGGACTGTGTTGCTGGGGTGATTTCAAGTCAAAAATGTCTAATGAACATATACCCGGAACGCTATCCTAACTGAGCTAGAAGCATTTGAATTTTTTTGATAAGTAGTAGTAGGAATTCCCTACTAATTTAAAAACCATTTAAAAAGAAATCGCTTTATTGAATTAGTTGCTCAAAATGTCCACCCCGTTGCTGTATACATAGTCTAGCTCTTCTCAGAATTGAAATGGTATAGTTCTGCGAAGAGTCTCAGGATCAGCACGAATAAATAGGTACTAATGGTGATTCACAGCCACCTGGTCTTTTTCATAATAACAAAACCAACAGCCGAACCTAATACCTGCATTAGTGGGCGTACTTATTTAAAATTTCAAATGCTTCTAGCTTAGTTAGGATAGCGTTCCGGGTATATTATGTTCATTAGACATTTTTGACTTCAAATCACCCCAGCAACACAGTCTCAGGCTATGGCAGTCATGTCGTGGGACACCCTGTATATATACATATTTGCGCGGTTTTGACAGAGGCGTATTCAAAAGTATCGTTTTTTATTTAGAATATTTTTAGCGACGTATCTCTTTCAAATTTTCTGTAACGTTAAGCGAGGAAATATAAGAAAAACCTTGATAACGCAAAATGGTTACTCTAAAGAAGTTTCACTTCCCCCGTGTGCTTATGTGGATGAGGTTCACACTTTTTTTAAGACCATATTGCGTAGGATATGAGCGTATTGTAAACCTCCAAGTTATTTTTTTAATAAGTATCTGAAAATCTAATTTAACACTTTTATCAGTTTTAAAACTAGAACCTAGAAACAATAAACATTCGCATTTACAAAAAAAATTAACAAGAGGAGGAGGTTTCATAGTTAAAACATTTATTAAAAATAATTGTTTGTTTAATAAAAAAAAAAATTGCGTAATCGAGTATTACATTTTTTTAACTGTCGAACATCTATAATCTAAAGTAGGTAATTAAAAATTAAAATTGTTCAAATATATAGCCTAAATAAAATAATTTGTTAGATGGTAATTTTAGTACTATCAGAGAAACTGCGTCTAAGGTTTGTTTTTAAGTATCAGTTGACATAAAAATAGTTTTATTGTTGTTGTTGAAAGGCGACACTTTTGACAAGGTTTAATGCCCCTTCCTTCCGTGAAAATCGATGCGTAATTTTATCTATAGTAACTAAACACTGCTTTTAACAACTACAATCTATACCAGTGATTCCCAAAGTGGTCTATATCGACCCCCAGGGGTCGACGACAACTTGCAAGGGGTCCATGTCAGCGGGAAAAAAATTGGGGGTCCATGAAATGAAAATGGGGGTCAACGATAGTGAATCTCCTAACCAAAAAAAGGAAGAAACTGGGCATCGTTAACCAAAGAGATTTAAGATTAAATCTAACTAAATAGATGCCAAATGTTGAAAATTTATTATTAAAGCATCAGGTTCATCCCTCACACTAAAAGCATTTATTTTTTGCTTAGTTATTTTATGTAACAGAAAGTAAATTTAAAAAAAAAATTAAATCAGGCTGTCGATTTTTCAAACGAAGCGAGTTTTCAATTGATTAAAAAAAGGTAGTAGTACTCGAAAACGACTGGATTGATTTTAATGAAACTTGGGCGATTAATTTACAATCTATATTATCGATATACAATATCAGTTGATGCGAGGACAGCTTGGCAACGGCTAGTGTGCTAAACCGTTGTCGGTTCGAATCCCATCCCCACTCATAAATGTTATGTGATGTTTATAATTATGTTCCCACTATATAAATATATAGGGAAGATTGTAATTGATCCGAAAATATAGAAGCAAAAATGTTCAGAATCTCTTTTTCAAGGTCACCGCTCTTTTTGAAAATAATTATGCGTGTGTATGACGTACGTACGTACGTGCAGTTTTTTCGTGCACGAAATCTCGCGAATACAAAATTTTTCCGTAAACATTATCAGAAAAAAGTTTTGTCAAAATCGGTCCAGCCGTTTTTTAATATCGACAAAAAATTTTGCCAATGATTCTGTCGTGCCCCGCGTTGGGAGAGTAGTTTTTTTTTTTTTTTTTTGTCAAACAGTATCTACCTAATAGTCAGAGTGCAAAAAATTAATTGACACGTACTCTCCCCAAACTTTGTATATGGCTTCATTAGGCCTAGTCTGACTGACACCTATTGTCTCTATAACTTTTCTTGATTTTGGGGCGTTTTCCTTCTAAATTCTCCGAAAGATGTCGTTTTGACGACATGTAAAAATGTATAGATACTGTTTTGTTTTTTTTAATTGGATAGCTTAAACACTTCAACCAAAACGCTAAAATAATGTTCTCTGACAAATAACATGAACCATTTAAAATGTCTGACACCTCGAATATGTTCGACATATTCGAGGTGTCAGACATTTTAAATGGCTTATACTATTTGTCAGAGAACATTATTTTAGCGTTTTGTTTGAAGTGTTTAAGCTATCTAATTAAAAAAAACAAACAGTATCTATAAATATTTACATGTCGTCAAAACGACATCTTTCGGAAAATTTAGAGAAAAAACGGCCCAAAATCAAGAAAAGTCATTGAGGAAATAGGTGTCAGACTAGGCCTAATGAAGCCATATACAAAGTTTGGGGAGAGTATGTGTCAGTAAAATTTTTGCCGACGGGCACTCTGACTATAAATGATACGGTTGACCTGTCAAATTATAGACTCGACAACGACAGAGATTATTAGCTAGCGAAGCCGCGAGTAAAAACTAGTTGTAAATATAATGACGGATAACGTTACTAAAGAAACCAGACCAGACAGACATGCAGACAAAACACAGTCTGGTGAAGTGGTGTCGGTAAAAATAGATCCGGGATATGCACTTGACATCGGACTGAGACAAAACAGTTGATCGGCGCTAATCACGAAAAGAGCAGTGCAGTTAAATTAATAATAAAGGAGGAAGAAACGGTGTACGCGTTTGACCTTCCGCCTTATATAGGAACGGATAAGCTTACCTACTGTAGTCACGTCTTGCAACAAGTATGCTGTGTGACCGTTATTTTATTACCGCACAATGAATAGTACGCGCAGAACCGCAGAAAAACGGGGGCGTAGAAAGCGCAGTTTTATGTTTTTACACAAAATAAGTCCGATTGATTTTTTTGAAGTAAAACTTCTTTACGCACGCTAGACTTGGGGAGTAAGCTGTTGAATGCGTGGCGAGAGATTTACGGAAAGTGTGATCGGGCGAGGCGAACGGAAGTTGACGCGAACAGTGATTCAGATGGCCGAAAATATAAGCAGTACTAACAATAGAATGACACATACTTTACTTGCCAGTGGCGCTATCGGGTGACAGAAAAAAGTTTTGTAAACCTACTTTAAATAATATTTCATGAAGATTTACGCTTAAAATCCAACGAGAGCTATGTAATTGCAATGTATTACTTTTGTTTTCATTATCTTTATGTTTATATTTCTTTCTTCTTACATTAAACAATTTTATAAATTAATATTTTGTTCAATACATTAAATATTCTACGTTTAAAGTGAATAAAATTGTAAAATCATTTTAAAGTTCACATTTTGTGAATTTTCGGGTGAATAATAACAAATTATGACAGGAAGAAGTTTTACTTCAGTTGTGTTGTCTAAACTCTAAAGCACACTCGTTTTTTTTCTGATTAACGGGAGTCGGCTTGTCACCGGAAACACCACAGCCTCTTGGGCTTATTGTCCTATATATCTATACTAATATATACAGCTGATGTCCGGTGTCTGTATATATAGTAACGGATTACAAAATCGACATACTGTGAGAGTTGTTTTTTTTTTAATGAATTATACAGCCGTTAGCTCAATTAATTCAAATAAATAAGAACGTAACTTAGTCTGTAATTGAACAGTTTTAAAGAATCCTAGAGCGAATTTTCAGTTTTCATCATTTTTTACTGTTTATATTTTTTTTGTAACTATCTTCTATTTCTACTAAATAATATATAAAGCTGAAGAGTTTGTTTGCTTGTTTGATTGAACGCACTAATCTCAGAAACTACTGGTTCGAATTGACTTTTTTTTTGTTGGATAGCCCATTTATCGAGGAAGGCTATAGGCTATTTAATATCACGCTACGTCCAATAAGAGCGGAGCATCAATGAAAAATGTAACTCAAAATTTATCCGTCCGACAAAAACTTTTGAACGGTAACTCCGATCATCATGAAATTTGGGCACAACATTCATCTCGGTAAACTAAGATGAACGTGCGTACTCATGTCCCCCCCCCCATTCGTTCTTTTGCACCCGGGTGAAACCGGGCGGGACCGCTAGTACAAAATAAGTCTGATTGATTAAAAGAGTGCGGAGCCGCGGGGATCGGCTAGTATAAAAATAAAAGTAGACTAAGTTACTCCTTATTAACATCAGCTATCTGCCACTGAAAGTCCCGTCAAAATCGGTCCAGTCGTTTCGAAGATATAATGAAGGCGGGTGAGGCGCGGGAAGCAGCTAGTTGTAAATAATATCCGACATAGGTGTTTGAAAATAGTGAGGCGCGATAACTACGACGAAGCCCCATCAATAATAGGTATAAAATAAATATCTAAATGACATAATGGAAACGAAAAATATAATTATGAACTCGAACGCAAAATTTCCTTACTGCAACTCTGGCTATTTAAGAAACTAAATTTGTAAGTCCATAAAATCTTTTTATTTACGAAATAACGTTTTTTATCTCATGTGTTCATCAATTTGGAAGCAGGATAAGCATATGAATAGAAATTAAAAATACTGTATTTTCCACCACTTAAAAAACAAACAAAAAACACCTATGCTTTTAAACTTGATAAAATTTTATCAAACAGTGATACTTCAGACACTTGAACGTCTTTTTTACATTAATTTGTAAATGCATAATTAAATGGTTGAATTAAAATTTTGTATAATATCCAGTCTACATTCTATAAATTGATATACCTATTATTAGTTATTACATAAATGAGTTTCCTCTTCTTGCCACTCATTGAAATCTAGTATCCTCCGATCTTATCGGTAGTTTATTTTTTAGTAACTTGTTATGTTTGATTGTGTACAATGATTTGTTGCATTGAAGTGCATAACTTAAATAATAATGATTGATTAGATTTATACAGGCTGTAACAAAATACAGAAGATGCATCATTACAGGGATATACGTACAATTTTGTACTAGCGGTCCGTCCCGGTTTCACCCGGGTGCGATAGATATAATTCTGCTAAATGTATTTCGTTTGGGACCCGGCGTCTGAACTAATCTAATATATAGCTTTGAGCAGATTCTACCAGATTTGCCTCTGAACTAATAGCTTTGAGCGAATTCTATCAGATGTCGCTGCTTGGTACTAAAACAGTTTTTTTTATCTGCTTCTAAACTAATAGATTTGAGTAAATTCTATGAGCTGTCGCTGCATGTTAATTATTAATTAATTAAATTAAGACAGTATTTTTTAAGAAAACATCATAATTTATACAGAATATTTAATAAAAACTATTCTATACATAGTCTAAGTTGGACCAAACAAGACCCATTTACAAAATGTCATTGAAATCGGCTCAGTGGTTTCGGAGATTAGCGCGAACGAACATTGTGACACGAGATTTTTATAATTATATATATATATATAAAAATCTCGTGTCACAGTGTTTGTTATCGAACTCTTCCGAAACGGCTTGACTGATTTTTATGAAATTTTTTGTGTATACTTGGTACGTCTGAGAACAGATCGTACACTATTTTTTTTACTCCTAGGTGATAAGGGTGGCCCTCCAGAATTTTTTTTTTATTTTTTAGAGAATTTTTTTTAAAATTTTTTTAATGATTTGCCATTAAAAATACTTATAACCCTAAATTTTCACTGTTCTACCACAAACCTGTACTTTTTAATAGCGATATTAGTATTTTTACTTTCATGCGCAAGGTGACAATATTATAACGGTAAATTTTTATGTATTTAACCCAGTGAAAACAGAAAGTGCGATTGTTATAATGTGGTCGATAACTTATCAATTATCAATCGATCAATAAATTATGCCCGCCACGCGTCTACATGACGTGTCACCTCTCACCCAACAAACACCACGGAGTAGGGAACCGATCTCCGAAACTACTCATCCGATTTCAATTTTTTTTCACCAATATTTAGAATCAACCTTCAGAACTGAGACAGGCGTTTAAATAAAAGCGCGTTTCGTAGAGACCAATTTTGCAACGCAAGTCGACGAAAAAACGGCGACAAGCTACAATTACGGGCGAAGCCGAACCGGGCAGCTAGTATATAATATAACGGTTTGTTTGGTCAAGTCACCAAGTTTCAACTCTGATTATAATGCTATTAAAAATAAATTTTAAACCTCAACAAAATTTATCAAAAAATGGAGTCCCATTGGATTACAATAAGACCTAGGCTCCGCAAGGCGTAGATCCGTCCCTGATGTAAAACTTATTTTTTAAATTGTTCCTCCACCAAACGGTTCCTCAACGATTAAAAAAATAATAAATTGGAACTAGTAGAGCTGTAAAAGTAACGCGAAATTGTGTACCCGTATGTATTCGTTACTTAAAGAACCAGTACCCGTTACTTTCGTATCGTTACGTTACTCGTTTCTTTTCATACGACATACAATCGTGTACTAACAACATCAAGCATGTACCATCGCATCGAGGCGCGTCGCATACGTGATACGATATGACTTCGTTCGTATAACCGCATCAAACGAGACAAATGCGAGTAACGAAATGAATTTGTAAGTAACGATTCGTTACTTCGAGTCAGACAATGTACCCGTTACTCGTTAACGAATACATACGGTTTGTTACAGCTCTAGAAACTAGATCCAGACAGTTCGGACAATCGATGGTATTAAAATAAATAAATAACAATTCATTGGATTAATTTTAATCCATTTTATTTTACACTTACGATCATGCGACAACTGAACTGAACTAACGTTTTTTTTTTTTTAAGTTCTGAAGATTGAGGAATTATGTAATCACCTGTATTATTATATCACTCACTCTCACTAATACACCGGCTTCGAATGTATTTTTAAAAAAACGTGCGCGCGAACAGGGTGGCTTCGTGAACTCGATATGAGGGCGTAGCGCCGCGGTGTACAGATGGTGATGCTGCGGGTGCCGCGTGTCACACACTCAGTAACTGACTGATTCACGTTTCACAAGACCTGTAGACATCACCAGGCCGGGCTGCCCCGGTGAAGGAGTGACAGAGACAGTAATAGGTGAGAGACAGAGTCTGCTGTTTATTATCGGAAGAGATGGAAACCTGCGGTTCTCTTCGCTCGCTTGGCACTATTGTGCCGTATGGGCGCTATCGGCGATGTACAAATCCAGGGCTGGGGAGCATTTGGACCCAATGAAAAAAAAGCGAAAATTTCAAAGCTGGGGAATAGACAGACTCGTCGGGATCCCGTTGTTTATATATGGCGGTGCGATGACTCTTCCCAAATTCAAATTATATTCGGAGAACTGGTCAAAGTATCAATTGGATTTGAAAATGTATTGTTCACTAGCGGTCCCGCCCGATTTCACCCGGGTGCAAAAGAACAAATGAGGGGAGAGATATGAGTACGCACGTTCATCTTAGTTTACCGAAATGAAAGTATCAATTGGATTTGAAAATTTATTGTTCACTAGCGGTCCCGCCCGGTTTCACCCGGGTGCAAAAGAACAAATGGAGGGAGAGATATGAGTACGCACGTTCATCTTAGTTTACCGAGATGAATGTTGTGTCCAAATTTCATGATGATCGGAGTCACCGTTCAAAGTTTTTTGTCGGACGGACTTTGCAACATTTTTCATTGATGCACTGCTCCTATTAGTCGTAGTGTGATATTATATAGCCTATAGTCTTCCTCGATAAATGAACTATCCAACAAAAAAAAAATTAATTCGAATCAGTAGTTCCTTAGATTAGCGCGTTCAACCAAACAAACAAACTCTTCCGCTTTATATATATTAGTATATTTTCTGAGACTACTGTCAGTAGGGATTATCAAAATCCAACCAATACTCTCAGATCCTTTTGCGGAGATGCTATTGTTACTATGAAATTTTGCAGATTCTGAACTGAAGCTAGTGAAAGTGTCAGTTGAATTATCTTGTATTATTATTTATTCTAAGACGGTCAGCTGCCACGATTATCTGAGCCAAAGTAGATATTCAAAATTTAAGCAGTGAGTCATACACTTATACTTCACAATGTAATAAGAGTGGCATAGTTTTTATTCATGGGACGGCTATGATACGACTTAGCTTAGTTGTTCAATCCAGTTCGGAGTGAAGTGGATTTAAAAGGTATTTATAGTATAGAAGCCTATTTTTGATGCCTAATTTCGCGATTTTTTTCTGGGAAAAATAAGGTTAATACAGTTAAGAGAGTGTTGGCGCCTTTATAACAAATGCTAGCGGCCCTGTCTAGCTTCGGCCCAATTTATAGATTGCTTTCGTTTTTTCGTCGACTTTCCTTGCAAAATTGGAAGAGCCCTTTTATTTTAATGCGATAATATACCTATAGCCCATGTCCATCCTGAAGGTTCGTTCTAAATATTGGTGAAAAAATTTTTAAATCGGAAGAGATTACTTCCTACATCCAAACTTACAAACTTTACCTCTTTGTTAAATAAAATTATCGACGTTAATGTATTAATTATATTTTGTTAATATATTGTCTGAAAAATTGGTCGATAATTTTATTTATTGAAGAGTTCTAATCAGACGTTAATCAAAGATTTGTTTACCTCTTTATATTCGTATAGAGATATAAGATGCAAAAAATCGTTTGTTTTTTTTTGTTCAAAAAAATCCTAACAAGAGAGCGCTGTGAATCGATCAATTAAACTATCTTACCTAAAGGCCAGTCGAGAAAAACGATGTACAAGAACAGATCGCGTGGCAGCCTGCAGCAAAGTACAAAAAATCATAATGTGTTCAATAATTCGAAAAAAATCAATCGCGTAGAAAGCACCTGTTAATATTTCATTATGCATAAATGTCGCATTTGTATTTTTATTAAAAAAAGACACAGTCTATTAACATTTCTTGCATACGAAAGTAACTGGTTTCTGGTAAACATTTTTGGATATGTCGGAAAAGCAAGAACATTAATCAATGCCTGTACTCCAGGAGTGGTCAACATGAATGTCGCGCTCGTTTATTAGAAATAAAAAAATAATATATAACTGGATTGCTTTGAAACTGGTTTGTAATGAGAAAGCGAGCTTTACTTAATTACTTCCAATTAATCAATTAAATAATAAATATTTTTTAATTTGCTGATATCATATAACAATCATTTGTTGTCATAGGTATTCACACGCGACGTGAATGAATAATAGTCTAAGAGCTATCAAACATTTTTGGGTAGGTATTTGATAGAGCTGTAAAAGTAACGAGAAATTGTGTATTCGTTACTTAAAGAACCAGTACCTGTTACTTTCGTATCGTTACGTTACTCGTTACTTTTCATACGACATACAATCGTTTACTAACAGCATCAACCATGTACCATCGCATCGAGGCGCGTCGCATACGTGATACGGTATGACTTCGTTCGTATAACGTATAACCGCATCACACGAGTCGAACTGACATGGATACGACAAATGCGAGTAACGTAATGAATTTGTAAGTAACGATTCGTTACTTCGAGTCAGACGATGTACCCGTTACTCAGTAACGAATACATACGGTTTGTTACAGCTCTAGTATTTGAAGCCGTGTAAAAATTTGTGTAACTCTTTTGTAATGTCTGAACACAAAATCGAAAATCTGACTAAAGGGTAATGGAGCATAGCCAAGTATTGAATTTTTAACGTTACAAAAATTCATTTGCAAAAAAAAGTTCTTGAGGCATTTTAATACCTTGAAATTTCGTATTTAATAAAATAAAAAATAAATAAGCTACATCATTTAGTAGTCTCTAAATGTCTGCCAGGCGGTTACAAAACTGTCTTTTATACTTGAGTGCGGGTAAGACGGTACGGGTAGGTTGAAGAGAGAGAGAGAGCTTATATCGCACCGCAGCACGCTTCACTTCATCCCATAACGCTCTCTCTCACACTTCAACCTACCCGTACCGTCTTACTCGCACTGGGTTGCAGGAATGGTAAAAAATTGATGTTAGTTGAACAGTCCAATGTTGGACACTCCCAACGTCTTCACGGCATTCCAGACTTTGATTTCGTCCCACGTTGATAACAATAAACAACAATTACAATCTCATCAACAATTATGTCATCTGGTGGCGCCTTGAGCGTGTTATGTGTTAATTAGAGATCAGATCAGTAGCGGTTATAATTACCGCCTCGACTACCCGCATCTCGATACGTGTTACGTCATCGATACTCAATCATCGACAAAATTAGCCTAAGTAAACGATTGTCGACTGTTTGACCCTTCGACAGTTCGGTCGAACCGATTGATCACATAATATAATAATAATTCTCTTTATTTAAAATTCCCATCGACTAATGTCTACATGCGATGACCGAACCTACAAAATCCATTTCCATGGTGCAAACCTAGCTTAACCGCGACTTTTTACATATTTTTTTTTTTTGTTTTAGTGGTGAGAGTACTGTAGACTCGCATTCGGAAGGTACCAGTTTGAATCCCGGCGGAGGCAGATGTGGCTGGGACTTTTTCCTGCTGCCTCTCACCGAGAAACGGTAATTCCTGTCCCGGTCATCTTGTTAAGGTTTTCCATGCTTTCCGTCAATAATTCCGGATAAATATCGAGATGGTTCCTTATTCAAGGCCATGGCCGATTACCTGTCAAACTCATATGCTCAAAAGCCTACCTTATCCTAATTTCCCAATAATTCCTTCATTCGCCCATTGCTATCAATTAAGTTGAAGTTTAAAAATTGTAGAAAATAACGGGAAGTGTGATAGGAAAAAAAAAACATAGTAACGGTGCGAATGGCGTCTGTTATGACATAAAGTCGAGAAACGGACGTTTAACGCATTATTATTATTTTGTTTTCATGTTTTATTATTAAATCTTTCACATCTAACCAAAAAGTGTGCTTTTAGGATCTTCAAGTGCTATTCTTGATCCTTCCTTTGACGTTTATCCGAATCCTATAGCTTTTAATAATAGCGCCGGGAGAGCTCTAACCCTTTTGACGTGTTAACGTCTTATAAATTGATGAATCACCAATCTTATAAATTGATAAAACACCGGCTGCATGCACGAAAAAGTGTAACGTTCCTAAATCCTAACGTTCGTAACGCGTAACGTTCCGCCTGACCCTGTGCGTGCTTTTTGCTAATTTCTCGCTCAATTTAAATCAGATTGGTTTGAAACCAGTCTTAAACGAAAGAGGAGAACATTTTACATAGATTTCGTATAACAGAATTTGCCTAAACAGTTTTTTTATACAATTTTATATAGAAAAATAGCTGTATAAATGCAATGTTGTCTAATGCATGGCGCGACGCGGTCGGTCGTCTTTGTTTGCCGTACATGGAAATTAGAAGATAACGTATGTCTTGTCTTAACATGAAAACGGCTGCATTTCTAATGTTTAATTCAATTTTTTGACATTAGTATTTTGTGAAATGCAACGCCTTCTAAGTTAAGTATTGGAATAACTAATTATTATTAGAACATAATACTTTGACAGTTGCAAACGTCACTTTTGACATTTCTTATCATTCCGACACCAAGGATAAGCGGATTGAAACCAAATTTTGGGAGGTTTAGGTTATGTATTACGGAATACGTTATCACGTAAAACTATCGTCCGTAAACCGACTTTACAGACAACCAATTTTTTTGGCAAAGAACTTGAGATGAAGAGATGCAGGGGTTATTGATTTAACTGTTCGGACAAAATGACGCTCGAATATCTCGATTTTAATTTTTAACAACCAGCGTAAATTTTCCACCGCATAACTTGTTTGACATGTAGGTATGTATGTTGAAAAATTAATGTAAACCGTTCACGAAAACGCATAGGCTATAAATTAATCCAAGTTTCACGCACAATTTACGTCAAAGATTTATGAACCCCAACTCAGTGGGATCTGAATGTAATAATATGAGGCCCGACAGCGTTGGTCTCTGATAACCTATTTTAAACGGAAAGAGTTTTTGAAATAAAACTTCTTTAGGCACGCTTGACTTGGGGAGTAAGCTGGTGAATGCCTGACGAGAGCGTTTACGGAAAGTGCGTGATCGGGCGAGGCGAACGGAAGTTGAGAGGGAGATATAAGTTAGTGAAGATAGAAAGAGAGAGAGAGTTACGTTTCGTATATTACTGTAGGGGCAAGAGAGAGAGGTGGGCGCGCACATGTTTTTTCTCTCTTCGTCAACAAATAATTCACTGGCTGGTGGCGCCATCAGGTGGCCGAAAATATAAGCAGTACTAACAATAGAATGACACATACTTTACTTGCCAGTGGCGCTATCGGGTGACAGAAAAAAGTTTTGTAAACCTACTTTAAATAATATTTCATGAAGATTTACGAGAGCTAAGTAATTGCAATGTATTACTTTTGTTTTCATTATCTTTATGTTTATATTTCTTTCTTCTTACATTAGACTGTTCATTTCGTTCTTGAACAATTTTATAAATTCATATTTTGTTCAATACATTAAATATTCTACGTTTAAAGTGAATAAAATTGTAAATTCATTTTAAAATTCATATTTTGTGAATTTTCGGGTGAATAATCACAAATTATGGCAGGAAGATGTTTTAAGCACACTCGTTTTTTTAATTTATCAACAGAGTAGCCTTTGCTTCGCTCGCATTTTGACTGGAAAATTATATTAACCCAAGCATTGTCGATTTCACCGAACTGTCCTTAAAATGTATCGACGCAATTTTATTATTCGTCAGATAGCGCTAATGGCAAGTAAGGAGCCATTCAAGTATTACGTAAGCAGAATTTTAGTACATCCCTCGGGGGTTTTTTCACCGAGGTCAACAAATGCACAAAATTTTATCCCAATCGAACGTGTCCATTTATCCCAAATCAGTTTGGGAATCTCTGGTTTAAAACTTTAAAATAATAATAATGATGCGTTTAAAGTCCATTTCTCGACTTTATGTCGTAACAGACGCCATTCGCTCCATTACTATTTTCCATCTTCCCGTTATTTTCTACATTTCTTTCAACATAATTAATAGCAATGGATGAATGGAGGAATTTTAGGACATTAGGATAAGGTAGTCCAATTTTGAGCATAAAAGTTTGACAGGTAAATCGGCCATGGCCTTGAATAAGGAACCAACTCGATATTTATCTGGAATTATAGAGGGGAACCATGGAAAACCTCAACAAGATGACCGGTACAGGAATTACCGTTTCTCGGCGAGAGGCGGCAGGAAAAAGCTCCAGCCACATCTGCTCCCGCCGAGATTCAAACCCGAATGCTAGTCTAGTGCTCTCACTCCGCTCGGTTGAAACTTTAAAATAGGCTCCTCGATCGCTGAGACGAAATGATCGTGCGCACGCATCCGCTAGAGGGTTAAAAAAACAAAATAATACCGTGTTTCGATTTGTTATTTTGTATTGATGTATTGTAGGTAGAGAACGTGCGCTATCTTTTGTATCGTTTGTTTAGTATTCAACAAGCGAACTGTGTTTTAACGAGTTTTAAGTAAACAGCCACCGTGACTGTTGTCATTCATATTCGTATAATACGGTGACGTCATCGCACTGCGATGACCTGAAAAACTCGGGACTAAGTCAGCAACTCCATAATAATATTACGTAGGAGAATGTGTTACTGTGGATTTATTTTAATTATTATAAAATGTGTTTGTAATTATTAACGTACTTCTTTTTGATATGGCAGCCGCGCTAACGCAATGTACTAAACATTGAGTTATTAGGTGTAAGGGAGATAACATTATCAATGAAGCAGCGTACACCAGTCGGCCATTCTAGAATTGTCTTGTCGTAATAGTAACCGTTTAGTTCGTAAATTGTAGACAGTGATTCATAGTTCATGTACACTTATACTTCTTAATATAATGTGGGTGGCATTCACTTCTGCATCATTTAATTAGTCGATTTGTTGTCTATTCGTGGTTTTGTGATATTTTATAACACTTATGTCATAGGTAATTTTTGAGGTTAGTTAACTCGCAACTGAAGAAAACCATACTATTATTACTACTGAGTACCTACTTTTAAGAAAATCTATATATTATATAAAATTCCCGTGTTACAATTTTGGCCGCGGTAATCTCCGAAACCACTGAACAGATTTTAATGAAATTTTGTAAATGTGTCTGGTTTGGTGCAACTTGGGCTATAGGATAGCTTTTATTAAAATTTTTGTACAAAATTACGATATTTTCTCAAAAAACCTTTTTGTTTGCTTTTGAGCCACATAGCATCATCTATCTGTTAGAACTCGCAATTTTCTCAATGGTATTATTAATTCTACGTCACATGTGTTTCATAGACAAACAGTAAGCACAGAAGCAAACACACAACTGTTTAAGTAACAATTAGCGACACCTGTACATCGACACTATAAACCTCAATCGTTCTGTTATCTAACAGAAAAACCGCAGGTAGTGATAGCAGCGCCAGAAAACGGTCCATTTCGAAACACAGCAGGCATAGAAAGCTAGGTTTTCTGATTAAAGAGTTCCTAATTTAGTATCAAATAGCGATATTTGTTAGAAATTTGCTCAAAGCTATTAGTTCAATAGCAAATCTAATAGCTACAATTAATTCCACGTCACATGTGTTTCATAGACAAACAATACGACGTAAAAACAACGCATGTGTTTAGTTTTTTGTGTATCATAGTTTTACCGAGTCCGCTATAATTCTATAAATCCGATAAGTCCGATACCTCATAATAATGTCAATGTTTAATAGATAAATCACAAATCCGGGCGAAGCCTAACCGGGCCGCTAGTATTTAATATAAATCATATCATTAAGCAAATTTACATGCCTATCAACGAAATACCTCTGCACCACAGCTCTACACCCGTATAAATACAACATACCTAATGTCAGCTGTTACTGAGGCGTGACGTAACAAGTGTTTTCGCGCTTAAATCAAAATAGAAAGATAAAAATACAATAATTTGCGTTAGAATTTAATTCATTGCTGAAATTTTTTTTTTCGGAAATAGTAGACGTACCTACATTACAGAACGGGATTTCAAGATCTATTATCAGACGTCGTGTGAACGCGACGTCTGATTTAACCATATAATATCTATTAATTAACTATATGAATCATTGCCTATCTACTCAATGTGCGGTGAGTGACACAACAAAGCGTATCGAAAATATATCTGCGTCTCTTTCTTTGATGAAATTCCTTGATTTCTCCTACGATAGGATTGGTTGATGTATTTGCATTCAATCTGAATAAAGTATCTCTGTTTTAAAAACTTTGTCTTTTTCTATGACGTTAACACGGGCGTACCCAGCTTTTAGCCCAGAAGGGGGCAATTTAGAAATTTCTTAAGCCGGGTCCCCCGTGCTTGTTTTGCCCTCCTCGATACGCCAGTGCTTACGGCTTAAAAAAAGACAGAAGTATATGTTCGCACTTTAATAGTTCGATTGCGATTTTATTCCTATATGTTTAGTATAGAATAAAAGTATATGGATTTAACGGTCCGTCTCATCAGATCGTGTGTAGGGAGTTTTAGTGTATCAGTAGCGCACCGCGGGACCTTAGCGCCTCGTTTGTACGCCGCTGGCAGCACACCCATGTGCGTACATATATGTGATATTACATCATCGACATCATAATATTATCTACGTTGTTTTGTCATAAATTGTTGATTCTTTTATGTCGTTCACTTGATCAGTATTAGCTGGCTTGCGTAACCCAGTAATAACAACTGAAAACATCTAATGTACCTTTTGTTTCTGATTCATCTGTTTATAAATAGATTGCACATTTCATGCCGCGCTGATTTCAGACACAGTTTCGCACAATCTTATTGCTTCCTTTTTTTTCTCTCTTGTTTTTATTATTGCAAGTTTTATTTTTCTGTTTTTCAATGAGTGACCGCGCTGATGCAATCGGTTTTAATATGTCAGACGCGAAGGTGTCGATGGAAGTTGTATATTATGACTTGCGCCCACGAAAATTATAAAACCAGTTCCACAATAGATAACGCCTCTTCAGACTGTTGTTTTACCTTGTCCACCTGTGCGACCACCTATTGTGGACATGTCTGCATCAAATTAAGATGAACTGTGAAGTATCACAAATTAACCTGGCTATGTATATGAATGAAATCTCTCTTGTACGAATATTGTCCAGTTTAGAGAGTGTAGATTATAGATGCTCAATGACTCAATATCTGAGGTGTCAACGTTGTCCTATTTTTGTTGTATTAGAAATTTTAGATTTTGGAGAGCATAACAGGTAAACATGATACAAGGCAAATATAAAACAATATTCATTGACTAAACATCTTTAATGGTCAGCGTTTCGGTATTAAAAATGATCCTAGAACAGGGGTCGGCAACCTGCAGCTCGTGAGCCGCATGCGGCTCTTTTGATGTAAAGCTGCGGCTCTCCAGTTCCTGCATAAGCAAAAAATAATTATTTTATTATATCTTAAAAAGCGTCCAATCGATCCATGATTGAGCACCATGTCTATCTCTCAGCCGTTTCCACTCGCGTCTCACCCGCACCGCCCCCGTCGCAACGTGTCGTCTTCGGATAATATATATATTATACCTATATAAGCGAAACGAAAATGTTTAGTGGTTCTTTAAAAACTGGGAAATTTTGTAATTTGTAACTTTTGGCTCTTCCGTCTCAAAAGGTTGCCGACCCCTATCCTAGAATGAAGGTTCATATTTTACAATGTTTAAAGTCATTCGCCGCGATAGTGGAAGTTTAGGATTTGAGTCCCGACAGTGACATTATTGGAAAATCAATTTTTTTTATACCTACCTATAGCTTGTAACTGTAACAATGACTGTTTTATGCAACAACTATAGTTGACTGGGCTATAAAATTAATAAGAATATTATTTAATCTTGTATACACTTCGCAATTATCATATTACCCATTAAAAATTATGTCTTTTTAGGCAAGGGCGTAGATATATTTTTTTTGAACAAAAAATCAATATTTTTTTATTTTAATATCACTAAAGAATAAGTAACTCACAAAGGATGATGTCAAGCAAAATATTGATTCCTAAACCAGTTTTACATATTTTTTTTTTCAAGAGTATTTCTAAATTTTATTTTTTAGCCAGGTATTCGTTTATTTTCAGTTTTATTATTTTATTATTATGATCCTGGGGGGTAATTACTCCCTTTATCCCTCCACCTATCTACGCGCTTGTTCCCCAGAATCATGAAAACATAGCAATTCGCCCGAAATCGAAAAACTGTTATAAATCGTGTGGTCCTGAGGACATGCATGCCGAAACGTTAAACATTAAAGATATTCAGCATGTGAATATTGCACATACCGCTAAACTAGCGGTATGTGCTTTATTATCGCTTTGTGCGTCAGAGCTGACTTTCGTTCATATAAGAAGTTATATCTAAGTTAATTTCACACGAAATCCATTCAAATTGAAGCTTTTTGAAAAGAGGAGATTCTAATCTATAAAATAGAACCATTTTTAAATCAATTTGAGTTCATAAATACTATTAAAATTGTAATTGAAAATCACAAACAGCAGTTGTCGGTTGGTCTGTACGTATGTACGTACGTACGTATGTACGTACGTATGTACGTACGTCACGACTCTACAGATCGCAATTTTGGTCGGATTGCCTTGGGTTATATTTTATTCACTTTGTTTACTATCAGACCAGAACCCTATTTAAATTCACTAAAATGTGTTCAGTAGTTTAATTTTTATAAACAGTTTTATTTTTTATTATTTTTGACAGCTAGGTAATAGTTTAAAACAATATAATAATTGCTGGTAAATACAGTGTAATCCATAAAACAAGTGCTACACTTGTATACCGTGATAACACCACTAGACGTATTAGGCAGCCGTGGCGCAATGGTTATGCCGTCGGATCCCCAAGGGCAAGGTCCTGGGTTCGAATCCTTACGATATCATTGATTTTTTTCTTTTTTTTTTCTTTTTATTTTGTTTTATTTTATTCCACTTGATATTAATTATATATTATATTATGTATACTTAGTTCTTAATTTTTTTTATTTTTGCAAACTTAAAAAAAAATATTTTTTCAATTTTTAATTATTTATTTCTTTAAATTTTTAAATCTTGTTAAATTTATTAAAAATATTTTTTAATTGTTATTTTTTTATCATACAGTGGAAAATTGCGGGATGTGCACTTTTGGTTTTGCCAACTATTACTTTATATTAACGTCTTCAGCAGTGTTGATCCAATAGAATGTTACGATGAAGGAAGGTTTTGGTTGAAGATCATAAATAAGCTTTACCAATGTTACGCTAGTGGCCAACGTTTCGAAAAATTTATTTTCATCTTCAGGACCTCAAGCTGGTCAAAAGGTGAAAAATTGTTCTAACAATATACGTGATCATTATTATGATGAGTTTAAACATCTTATTATAAAAAACATTTAAAAAATCATTCAATTTTGATATAAAATTTCACGCAGTATAAAAATTTATTGAAATATTTATCTGAAAATATATAACCAAATTTAAGAACTTCCTGTGGACTGATATTTGATACTGAGGCCCTGAAGATGAAAATACTATTTTTCGAAACGTTGGCCACTACCGTAACATTGCTAAAGCTTATATTTTATGATCCTCAACAAAAACCTTCCTTCATCGTAACTTAATATTAATATTAATAAAAGAAAATGTGTTGTAATTGAGTCAATTAAATTATTATTAAAACGGCCGATATAATACTCTCCGTACATCTCGCAGATTTCACTGCAATCTGCAATACACGCGGCGTAATTCAATGATTGCGACCGCTCGACATCCAGTTGGCGAAGTCTTTGACCTCAAAACGAAACGCCATCGACACACCGTAAAGCGCGGCGCGGTCGGCCGCGCGTCTCGCAGTATCATTGTCGTGTCATCAATTTGTCGCGCGAATCCCGTTAACCCTTCGACGGATGCGCGGATCGCCCGCCGCTTTATTTTTCTAAGACTCGTAAAGGCCGCTGAAAATGACGTCACTGCGGACTCGCCTGCTAGCTCACAAGATGGATTTTAAAATTAGAACAGGCGCTATTTTTCTTGCTAGGTCTTCTGCTTGCTCTGAGCAAGAACCAATCAGGAAACAGTATCATGTCACGTGGACGACACGAACAAACGCCCACAAACCAACATGACGTCGTTCTGCTCAGTGACAGTAACAGCCGCGTTTGGTCTGTGTTTATATTTGAACTGTCACTGCGCGCGCGCCAGATCCATCCACAATACAAGCTTGAAAAGACGTCTCGTGTGAAGCGAGCACATAAAAGCAATTAAGAAAACCAGCGCTAGAAAACTAGTAGTCAAATCTAGCAAGGAATCTAGCGACTAATCCAGCCTCGTGTGCAGCGGTCTTAAGACTTGTAAAGGCCGCTGCATACGAGACTGGTTTTGCCGCAGTTGGACAGCCTAGATCAGGGGCGCGCAAATATTTTGATCGTCGGGCCACATTGCTGATGCAAATTTGACCGTGTGCCAAAAATTTGGAAGCAAAAAAAAGAAAAAAAGGTCCTTTCTTTTCCGCAACAAAAAAGCCTTTTTTCGTCTGTTGTGGCCCTTGCTATTTACTATTTTTCTAAAATTTTTTTTATGCGCCAAATTATATTGGCAAACTATTTTCGCTCTTTAATCATTTATAAAATGCTTCGCGGGCCGAATCCGGGCCGCCATTTGCCCATGCCTGGTTTAGATCATCAGCGTCTATGCGTGGTGGAAGTGATGGGTATAGGTTGTAAACTCAACGAGACGAATATTGCGACAAATTGTGGCGCGTCAACTGTATAATCCTCGCAGGTGCATATTGCAAGTCTTGAAATTCTGATCTCAGACAGCTGGACGACGCATTCCCCGACTACAGAATGCGTTCTGTTTTGTTGTGATTAATAGGAACATAATAACAAACTACGTGAATTGAGCAAGTTTTGCCAGCTCATTTTTATCTTTGCTAAATACGCGTTTTTCTCGAAACTATGTTTTCGAAGTTGGTGACCACTGAAATTCAAGAACCACTCGATGGATTTAAATGAAATTTTTATAGCTTATTGAAAGCATAAAAAACTAGGACTTGATTGAAGGGTTTTTGTTTTTGTTGAAAACTTCGACTTTTATAACAACTTGCAAATTCGGTACCTCATGAATGCGAGTCTAGTGCTCTCACTTCTATACTGCACGCTCGGTTAAAATATTAAATTAAAATTATGAATTGGCTATAGGACAAATAACCCCGACTGTTGGTGGTCTTGAGTAATTGTTATTGGTGTATAGAACGCCGCGCCGTAGGTAATCTGGATGAACTATTTTTGTACAGTCTGCAACTCATTTCTATCATCGGCAAGGCTATCTTCTATCATTTATGCATGCTTTGAGTGCACTTATTGCACACCACGTTACAATAAGTAGAAATGAATTTGTAATGGCGAGCAACGCTCGGAGAAAATTTTAATCGACCGATCGATATTTAAGTAGGTACATTAATGGATCTATTCTGTTACTTTGCTCTATTAGATAGACTGTAATTGTAGACGCTCAACAGGTGAGGTCACCAGCTTCTATGAGTGTATTATTGAATCTACCAGCCAACATACACAAACCGACTGGTACGAGCTCGGATTCGGGGGAGTAATAATTCCCATACATACATACATACATAAATTTATTGTATGAAAAGCACAATGTGCCTTACATAGGCAGAGATACATTAAAAGTTATAATAAAATCATACAATATTCTTTAACATTATAATAAGCTTTGTTATAAAGAAAGTCCTTCAATTTGTTTTTAAAAATATTTGTATTGTTGATGTTTTTTGTTTCATCGAGGAGTTTATTGAATAAGTTAGCTGCCGAATAATATGGCGCAGTCATAAATCTAGAATAATTACATTTATTTATGAATAGATTACAATTGCTCCTTGTATTATGCTCATGTACATCTGTAAAGTTAGAGCGACTTAATTTTGGGTGCATTATTGTTTTATAAATGTATATATACTGGGCACTGTGAAGATTCTATTTAGAATAAAGGTTTCTTTTACAGATTCCCTTAATTTATTAAAGCATTGAAATTCCAACTATATTCCAACGTTTCCCCTGAGGAGACTTTGCTCTGTTAGCAGTGTTACCATAACTGCGAATATGTTCTGCCATTTCCCTTTGGGTATTCACTAGTGATGTGCCGGATATCCGTATCCGCGGATATCCGAGGGAGAAGAAAGATCCGTATCCGTTAGTTTTTGGCGGATCTTTTACCTTATTAATTTTCAATTCATAGATGAAATTTTTTATATACATACAGGTGATTAGATAATAATGAAAACCTGTTTAATTCCATTCAGATTATTTTTTATTTTTTTAATTCGTATTTGGCACCTTTATATTGCTAACATTTATCGTAGTGAATACCATACTAATAGTACATAACTCAAAGGTACTAAGTCAACTATCTTTGTAATGAGATATTGCACATCGATCTTTGGAAAGAGACAATCTGTTATGAGAGTTAACTCTTAAAGAGGTCAATAACTTTTTCCCATAACAGATAGTCTCTTTCCAAAGGTCGATGTGCAATATTTACCGCCGCGTACTCTAAGAAAGTTAAGATCCGTATCCGTGGATATTGAAACCAAAAATCCGTATTCAGATCCGTATCCGCGGATATACATTTTTAACGATCCGGCACATCACTAGTATTCACTAGGAGGCATTATTGCCTTCAAACGACACCCTGTATAACAGAGTTACAGAATGGGAGTGCAATCGTTTTAATGGCATTTTTATGCAACGCCGTATATAAAATGCAAGACGGGTAATAAACCGATTATAAAATGCATCGAACGGTTAAGTTTTCAGTTTTGTGTTTAATGCTTTAAATTTAGAATATTTTCACGTCTTGTGCATAAAAACGTTGACAGAGATTTGTAAACTAACCGACTTCAAAGAAGATCGGTTGGTGTAAAATTCGTCGAAACTTATGTGCGTGCTTTCTATATATGCCGTTTAGTTTCTAAATGCCGCTGCGCATGCTGCTTTTTGCCGCTTGAATCACACGGCTGCTGCTTCGTTTTTCTTTGCTTGACACGCTGCAGCGTGTCTATAGATGAATTGATTTGGTACGCCTATGAAAAAGCAATAAACTTGCAACTTGTACGTGGAAGGTAGCCATATAAAAGACACCGGCTTCGAGTTATGCTTCTGGTTATTTATATATTTTGGTGACTTTTCGTTCCGATCCCGAAAACTCGACTCATTTCACGCGTAATCCGGATAACATTCTCAAACATATTTGAATTTATTCAATAAATAAAATTATCGACCAATTTTTCAGACAATATATTAACAAAATATAATTAATACATTAACGTTTCGATCCCGATTTGGATCTTCTTCAGAATGGATCTAAAAATATAAAAAATAATTAATACTTATTTAGTTTCTATTTATTTTTAACAAATAGAAACTAAATAAGTATTAATTATTTTTTATATTTTTAGATCCATTCTGAAGAAGATCCAAATCGGGATCGAAACGTTAATGTATTAATTATATTTTGTTAATATATTGTCTGAAAAATTGGTCGATAATTTTATTTATTGAAGAGTTCTAATCAGACGTTAATCAAAGATTTGAATATTTGAATTTATTTCGCGTTATGTTCCTTCCAATTTTCAAATAGTAGGTTCGTCTGGATTTAAAAGAAAAATGGCCATATTCATTACAAAAACGTCGATACCGGATCGATTCCAATTCCATGGTTACGAACTCTTATCTCTAATTTCGACTAAATCGAGACTGAACCAATGATAGGTATTGGCCAACACGCCTGCAGCTATATGATTTTTAACCGAGCTCGATGGATACAACCTCAATCGAGTTAATTACTAATTAAAATGAAATAATTACCCTTTTAATACATCAATCAAACATTTTATTTCTTTTTTTAGTACATAATGACATCCGATGCTTGGAGTCTTGATTACTGAACATTTTTAATAGATCAAGAATAGATGCTTGAAATTACGTATCGAGTAATTATTAGGTTTATATTTATCGAGTAACGGGTAGGTACACAAAACATCGACATAATATAGATATGGACTGCTATTTTACTTCCGAATGAATAGAAAAGAGAGAGTGATAAATGGTGAACATACGTTCCTCTCTCTCTCTGAATCTTATTGGCCGCTTGCCGCTGACGTCATATCGACAGAACACTGTAAGCTGTTGTTAGCCGCTCGCATTAATAGTGAACGTGACGAGGACAGCACATGCTCGCCAAATCTCTCTCTCTCTCTCTCTCTCTAGCAGTCCAGTACTACATGTCGATGAGTCCCTGAACCGGCCACAAAAAATTCCTAAAATTCATTTTTGTAAACGCTTCTTCTATTGTTCAACGAACCATTAAAATTAATATTATTCAAAGTATATTTACAATAATTGCATCCTTATATGCAGTCTGTAATCACCGAATGACAAATGACAATCATTTTCTGTATCTCGTTTGTTTTTTATGATACATTCACTATTGTTAATTCAAAACGTCACATTTTAATGTATTGACAAATGTCGTTGTTTTCGAGATATGAGGATGGGTTCTGCCAAATTTGACCGCTAGAGGCGCCAGCTATATAACCACCCCGATTTGTGGACCCTTCATAAGTAGGGCTGTAAAAGTAACGAGAAATTGTGTACCCGTATGTATTCGTTACTTAAAGAACCAGTACCCGTTACTTTCGTATCGTTACGTTACTCGTTACTTTTCATACGACATACAATCGTGTACTAACAGCATCAAGCATGTACCACCGCATCGAGGCGCGTCGCATACGTGATACGGTATGACTTCGTTCGTATAACGTATAACCGCATCAAACGAGTCGAACTGACATGGATACGACAAATGCGAGTAACGAAATGAATTTGTAAGTAACGATACGTTACTTCGAGTCAGACGATGTACCCGTTACTCAGTAACGAATAAATACGGTTTGTTACAGCTTTATTCATAAGTACTGTATACAAAATAAGTTTATTAAAATATATATAAATTTAAAATAACTCGTTGACAATGCCGATCTGTTGTGTTTATCAATGTTCAAATTATAAAGGTTTTGTATTTTCAAAAGGATTTGAAACGGAAAAAGAAGTGGTTACATGCTATCAGAAGGGAAAAAGCGTGTTTTCCTATAAAAAACTATAGAGATATTATACTAGAGTACGTGACTGAGCACTAAAAGTGTCTGCAATTCAGAGAGAGAAAAGTTCCTTATCTCTGTGGTAACTAATGATACAAAACAATGCTGATTTGAATAAACATATTATATCTGGTTTTCTGGACCCACTGATGTTTCTCTCTCTCAACTAAGGACATTTTCACTTATGCCAAGCATACGAACTAGCGAACTCTAGTTACTATCTTTATGATAAAAACCGATCCCATGTGCCCATAATTCCCATTAACAGTTGAGCTTGATTGGTTTGTGACTAGCCTCGCGGTTCCAGTATTCATATTGATCCCGGTTTTGTTATCGGGGACAGAGGGGGGTCGAAAAAGGCTCGAAATGGTTAGTTTTGCAAGAACTTGGCCGGCGCACTCCGTGCACTATGATAAAACCTCGATGAAACGGATATTAATAACATATTCCTAGTTTAATAGGAAGCGAAATTAGGAAGGGGGTAAATAGACCTTAATTTGGGTCGTGCAAATACACGCGGCGTGTTTCAGCGTTGTTGCAAGAACTTGTCATATAGCAACCGTGAACCAAAATATTTTTATATTTTTTACTGATAGAATTATTTATTACAGATAAATACAAATATATTTTTAGAACAAAGATATCGGATACACTTTGTCTGTAAATAATTAATAAAATAGATTTCATGTACGGTTTCTGGAATGAGTTATGAGCAGGGAGTCGTCTATATATATCATAATTAATTGAAGACGCAGTCATGCATTCAACTAATAAAGCAATAACAGATGAGCATCATGCACGCGTTTTGTTTTAAATCGTATCTCTTTTTTTTTACTTAACCTTAAAGTCACAACAATTAATTACCACAGCCACTTACGATATATCTTGTCTCAATTTGTTATTAAATAACTTTCAAGGATTAGATGTAGAAGTTAGGTCCACCTTATAGCAAATGCTGGACTCCGGGGGGACTTTGTTTTATAATATGCAGTGATACACTGAACCAAAAAGGTTCACGCTACTTTTAATCAATAACTTCTTTTCAAATAGCTAGGTAGGTACTTACAAATCAAATTGATTTGTATAAATTGTATTATAACGTTTTATACCTCAATGAACTATCCATGGAAATAATTACGCTGGTAATATCGTCCGTTTACGACACAATAAAAAGTTTCAGAGGCAACGACCCCAAAATCAAGCACATACGTTTATGAAAACAGTATAGGTAAATTATAATTTCGGTATCAAAAATCATTGTAGGCAGGGGGGTTGAGGGTTCAACAATTGTCTGGATTAATTTTGACTACCATTTTGAAAAAATGAGACCCCTTTGGATTTCTGTGAGCCCTGGAACCCACAGAACCTAGATTCGCCTCTGAACGACACAGGATATCAGGGTTCGAAATTTCCATCATCAGATCTGCAAACAATCGCCAAACATCAAAACAACAATCTCTACTGTTAAGGGGGGCACCTAGTGTGACAGCACAAAAATATTTTTTTTTTTTTTTTGCTTAAAAATATTCGAAATATTATGTAGAATACGCCTACAAAATTTCAAAAAGATATTCGTTACGATATTAATTGATCATTACAAATTTTTTCACTATCAAAACTGATTTTTTTTCTCAAAACATCATTTTCGAAGTTTGTGGGCGTAATATCCCAATAACTATTAAAGATTTTGAGCTGAAATTTTTACCAGATATAAAAAACAACTTTTATTCGTAGTTGAACCAACTTGTTTGGTAAATTATTGTTATAAATTTTATTTATGTTTATAGTTCAACATTTTATGCGAAAAATCGAAAACAAGTTTCAAACTTTAAATTAAATACTTTTTTTTTCAATTTTTTATATATTTTATAGGTTTACCTACGAATTATGAATGTTATTAACAAGTATTAATAAGAATCGCAGGATTGTGGACAAAAAGTTCTTTATTCAATGTACGACGTTTCGTCTATAAATTTAGACTTTTTCAAGTAAACGTCGTACATTGAATAAAGAACTTTTTGTCCACAATCCTGCGATTCTTATTAATAATTGTCTCGATGGACACGATTTCTAATATATGTTATTAACAAGACAATCTATGGACTGTAATTACGTCCACAAATCGCAACTGCAACGCGTCTGATAGAAATGCTTACCATGCCGCCATTTTGTACCGAAAAAATTAATACAATTTTTTTTAAGAACTTTAAAAGATGTTCTATAAGGCCTAATTCATTAAAATATCATAAAAATATAGTTAGTCTAAAAATAAAATCTTAATGGATTTGAGATCATTCCTTAAAATAAATCGACACTTTTCAATTAGATTCCTCGGAGTGTCTGTTGTTGACATATTTAGCATAACTGGAATTATTTGAAATGTCATCATAAATAAATTGCGGCTTAATTCGCGAAGATACTAAACAGATGCAGCGACAGGTTTTAATATAGTTCAAGAAATAATTTTAATTCAAAAGTGCTCTCAAGGTCTTCTGCGATACGTTATCTGTCGGGTAATTGGTTTATTTGCACAGCAAATAAATGAATGAATTTTTTACACAACATAATATTAAAACGCAAATACATACATACTTTATTATGTTGATTATGTGTTTTATTTCAATGCACTTACTCATTTATGTCCCATATTGTAGATAATGGTATGGTGTTTGAACACATGTGTAATACATTCATTGAGTTATTCTTTTGCTGAAAAGGTCATTTCGTTAGACACACGCGTTTTTTGCTCCAGTTTACATTAAACTTCCGACTGCACACGTTCAGACTTCCTTCCGTTTATAAACGGGCCATAGCATAAAATTTATTGCAATCAAAACCCTATAACGAAAGTCAATTGCTTTCGTTGTAAAGAATAAGTATCAGTTCTTATGAAAGACCAGTCGTTATAAAAAGTGGTATATACATGACTGCCATAACCTGGGACTGTGTTGCTGGGGTGATTTCAAGTCAAAAATGTCTAATGAACATATACCCGGAACGCTATCCTAACTGAGCTAGAAGCATTTGAAATTTTGAATAAGTAAGCCCACTAATCCATGTATTAGGTTCGGCTGTGGGTTTTGCTATTATTAAAAAGACCAGGTGGCTGTGAATTACCATTAGTATTTATTCATGCTGATCCTGAGACACTTCGCAGAGCTACCACTCTAATTCTAAGAAGAGCTAGACTATGTATACAGCAACTGTGTGGACATTCTGAGCAACTAATTCAATAAAGCGATTTCTTTTTAAATGATTTTTAAATTAGTAGGGAACTCCTACTACTACTTATCTAAAACTTCAAATGCTACTAGCTCAGTTAGGATAGACAGTCATGTCGTGGGACATCCTGTTAATAATCCACTTCTAAAAGGTAACTCTTGGCGCAAACACATTTTAAAAATTATAACTTTAGTTGAAGACAATTTTTCCCGTATAGAAATTATCATGTTTTCAAAAGCTGTTTTGTTTTCGTAATTTGAACTTCGACAAAAATTCGTCGCGGTTTCTCTCTCGTCGTGTAATATGCTACCAGAACTTTCGAAAACATTTCTCCCATCAAAGATATCGAGCCTTAAAGACCAACGATAGGTGACGATATATCGAAATAAGAACAAGTTGTTATCAATCAGCCAATGACGCATACTGGAATGTCATTGTTTCTAGTGAGAAAAGTTCTTTTTGAAACAGTGTATAGAAACCACGAAAATTCGTTGTATCGTGATAGCTTCGACGTGAAGTATTGCTAGATTGCTGATGAGAGAGCTACCGTAGTAATTTTGAAAGATTATAGGTTAAGGTCTTTATCGGATAATATTTGGATATTATCTCTTGTCAAAGTCACTTGATGGGAGAGCAAACCAAGGTAAAAAATTTCAACTCAAATTTAAATTTTGAAAAAAAAAAAACAATCGATTGTCTATAAAACCGTTCCGTACGTATTTTTGTACCTTAAACCGACCCTGTAGATATCAATAATAATGGCGAATCGATCGTCACCTGTCTGTTAAATCACATTTCGCATTGGTCGATGACTTGCGCTATTTATTTATTTAATTATAATTCGACAATCACTGCTGCAGATCTAAATCTTAACTTTGGCTGCACGGAGTGGCTGCCTGATTGAATTGATTAGTTGGCGATGACCTATTGAACTAGTTGAAAGGCGCTATATATTCTCAGTCTTTTGTATTCGCCAGACCGTGTCGAAGAAACGTCTAATGGACCGTGAATATCGAGAGTGCCGCCGTTATTCTAGAAAACCCTGCACAGTTCAATCATCTCCAAATCGACTCGTCTGCGTTGAATGGGAAAAAAACCAAGACTAATTTTAGGACCGTCTTTTATAATTTATTTGATTCGGCTTGAGTCGCAAAACCCACCTTCGGCTTCGGCCAAAGTGGGTCGAAGTTTTGGCCGAAGCCAAAGGTTTCTAGCAAGCGCCGAAATTGAACGAACTGTTACGAATGAACGAGAACGCGATGGACGTGGCGACTTCTAAAGATGATTAAAATTACCTTTTTTTGTTATATACTCCATGTAAACCTTTAATTCAAAAGCTTTAAAATCATTAATATTATTAATTGTAGCTTGTAGCAGTTGTAGCCAATTTAAACTGAATTTCTTAGGATTTTTAAGTCTTCGGCTTCGGCTGAAGGTTGTAGCTTCGACCAGAAATCGACCTTCGGTCGGACACTATTTATTTCAATAGCTTGGTCATTGATGCGTCCCTTCAAGGTCTATCAATCTTCTTTCCACCAGAACCTTCTCTTGCCAAAATCGGTGGCTATCATTTGGATGGTAACACCGAAGTAGAATAACAGCCTTTTGGCGATATATAGTGCAGTGCAATGTAAAAATTAATCATGTAGCTCGACATTAATTGATGTAACGATGTCGTTTAGATGTTAAATTATTGACTCGTACGTAACTTGAGAAGGCAAACAAGTTCCGGTACTGTTTCAAAATTGGTCTCCACGAAAAGCGCTTTTATTTTAACGCGATAATATATAGCCTATGTTCATCCTGAAGGTCCATTCTAAATATTGATTAAAACATTTTTGAAATCGGATATGAGTAATTTCGGAGATTACCTCCTACACCCAAACTCATAAACTTAACATCTTTATTCAATCTTTGATTAACGTCTGATTAGAACTCTTCAATAAATAAAATTATCGACCAATTTTATTTATTTAACATCTTTATAATATTAGTATAGATAGACTATTATGTCGTTTATTGTAAAAGTTCAGTGGCACCGTAACTAATGTTTGTATAATGACTGTAATAATAATTGGAATTATTAGGATCATTTCATCTTGGTGAAATCACACAACATGACCCAGCTGGAGCGCTGAAAGAGTTAAAAACGTTACCTGGGCGCCTCTGTCACTTTTCTCAGAATGCGATCTTTTCGTTCCTCATTCTTCATTTTGTTATTTGTATATGTCGTAGTCACATAGTGGAATTCGTCAGATTGTGAAAAAACGAGATATTTCATAATCTGCCGGCAGTATCATATGTGCTGTGGAAGATTCGTTGATGCAAGGCCAAGTTTTGGATCACTTCCAAACACCACCTTAAATGGACTACAACCAACTACTCGATGTAGTGAGTTATTCTTTTGCCACTGAACATAATAACAACCCATCGACCAAGCTACTGATTCATTAATTATTATCTAACATTGTTTGATATTATTAGTGTATTTGGCTCAATCGGGCCACTTTAATGGTAGGTTTTACGGGTTGAAAAATATTTTTGGGCCCAAAAATGCCGAAAAATTGTCTGAATCGTTTCAAAATTGACAGGACCGGACTTACAAATTTTATGAAAACATTAGTTTGTAGACATGGATTTACTTAGTGAAGGGTGGATTTAATTTGGCAAGTTGATAGTAATATTTACATTAAAAAAATATATATAATTTTAAGGGGTGTATTAAGGGGTTAAATTTTTTATTTTGTCCAAAAACAAAAGTGTTTAGTTCGCATAATAAAGCCACACTGCCTGTTAGCAAATACACTATATTGTCGGCAGGGTTTCGCACTGCGACCCGATTTTTTTGTTATTACAATATCATAATTTTTTAGTAAATAATATTCTCGACGAGATTTAGTTTTAATCTGTTTGCTAAACGCAACAGAAATTATGGAATGTCTTGATTTTTTGCCATCTGACGGATTCCACTATGTGACTACGACAGTACGAGATATAGATCTGTAATAGTTTTTCCTAGAATATGGCAATTGGAAGTCGATACGACAAACTAGCGCAGTTTGATTTTTAACACAAAATGCAAGTTCCTCAAAATAAACAACATACATATATTGTCGGCAGGGTTTCGCACTGCGACCCGAGTTTTTTTGTTATTACAATATCATAATTTTTTAGTAAATAATATTCTCGACGAGATTTAGTTTTAATCTGTTTGCTTAACGCAACAGAAATTATGAAATGTTTTGATTTTTTGCCATCTGACGGATTCCACTATGTGACTACGACAGTACGAGATATAGATCTGTAATAGTTTTTCCTTGAATATTGCAATTGGAAGTCGATACGACAAACTAGCGCAGTTTGATTTTTAACACAAAATGCAAGTTCCTCAAAATAAACAACATACATGTGCATGTACTGCGTACGTAACCTAGTTATTTCATGCTTCCGTGTTGGGTAACGTGGCGTAGGATGTTTGACAGCCCGATCTTCATCTTTATTAATCGCCTTTAACTTCAAGGCAGTTGGCCAAGAACAACTCTCGTTTGTTAATTTATCGTACCCACGCTTTGTTTTAACAATGTATCTTCTTCTGTTACATCGAGTAATTGTTTTTAAAAAGTCTGTGAATCAGTTTTTGGTTACAATATTTTATTATTCGGTTGACCGCCGCACAACTTCCAATTCGTTCTGACATAATGTTATGTAAATACGCGCAACTCGGTTTTTATGTGAAATGTGTTTATTTAAGTTAAACGGACCTGCCGTCATTTAATGACCGTTCGCTCCATTTACTCTGTGTAAACTGACACGATTGTTATTTATAGATTTGGAAAAATATCGTGTAATATTATTTAAATATTGGTTTTATCGTTTCGAAATCGCCAATATAGTCAAAAATTGCAAGGATTTTGTAAAAGCAAATATTTTCAGATCAGGTTTATTTTAACAGGGTGGCAACAGACCTGGAAAACCTTGAATTATCATCAGGGCCGGATTTACCCTAAGTGCCGCCCCGGGACACCGTCAAAAATGCCGCCCATTACCTAAATCCTACATAAAATGGGGTAAAGGTTCGGTATACAATTTTCAAATAAATAAAATAATTCGTTATTATAGTCCAAATTTATTACAAACGGGATAATTACACAAGAAAACATCCTTTTTCGTATTAAAAATCATAAATTAACAAACAAAACGGTTGCTCATCAATTTTCAGAGGCAAACGCGTGTGACTGAAAAAAAATGTATTTATGAATGTTTTCAACACGGTCACACTTTTCGAAAAAATGTCTGTAAAGCAGCACATTTTTTCCCACGTTCCAAGTTTTGCCGCCCCTGTAAATTTGCCGCCCTGGGCACTAGCCTCTACTGCCCCTAGTATAAATCCAGCGCTGATTATCAGGGAATTTAGTGCAACCTGGAAATATCGGGGAATTTTACAAGTTTTATGGAAAAATAACATTTTGGAGTTTGAAATTACTAGTTTGAAATTTTTTTGTTGTTTTGAAACTGCCTTCAGGCTCGAAAACAGTTTCTCCCAGCTTTATGAATACCTGGTCATTGAGCCCGGTAGTTAAGCTTCAATTTGCTATGCGACTGTTTATCGCTGAGATATCAGAGATTAAGTAAAAAGTAACCTTTGGTTTTTTATCATCGTACAGTAAAAAGAAGGTTTACTGTGCCATCATTAGTTTAAGAGATAAAGTTTTGTATGCTTGAAAAAATGCGAGAAAATTGTTTTGATTCTCAATTTCGATTTGAAAAAGTACAAAAAAAATACTTTAATCAAAATTTTAAATAACTCGATCATAATATTATTTTTGAGAGGATAATAGATCAATAAAGATATATGCTGTTAAGCTATATTTTTAATTGCAACGTTTCGTTTTAATTATTAATACTTCCTCAGGCTCTTAAAGAATAACTTAGCATTGGTAATATTATGTATTTCATTTGTAATATGTAATTTTTTATAATATACGGAGACATTAAGTTAATTTAATTAAAAAAAAAAATTTATTGATCTATTATCCTCTGAAAAATAATATTATAAAATTACTAGATCTGAAACACATATCATATCTCGATCATACAAATTATATATTCAAATCATTGAAAAGTATAGTAGATTTTCTGGAAAACCTGGAATTATCAGGGAAATTTAAAATCAGTTGTCTGTGGCCACCCTGAGTTAGTATTCAGGGTGTAAATAACAGTCAGCAACTCTGCGCTCGGGACTCCTGACGTCGCTTATATTTTTTCTAATCAAATTCTAGTTTTAAATCTTTGATTAACGTCTGATTAGAATGCTTCAATAAATAAAATTATCGATCAATATTTCAGACAAATATATTAACAAAAAATAATAATTAATACAATAACGTTGCGGTCCGGATTTGGATCTTCTTCAAAACTAATCTAAAAAATATAAAAATTGATTAGTAATTAGTTTCTAATATATTTGTCTGAAAAATTGGTCGATAATTTTATTTATTGAAAAATTCTAGTTTTAGCTAATAATATACCTACATAAGTACATACATGCTCGTTGAAGCAAAGGTAAAAAAAATGTGTTTTTTTACAAAGTATAAATTAATTTTATATGGTAACTTTCCGTAAATGGTAAACGGGAACAATTTCGGTACCTTAAACAAGTTTTGTTTTATTGGATGAACGTTGTATGACGTCTATTGTATCTATTATAAAATTTGGGTTACCAAAAAAAACCTAAACATCTGTCTAAATAATGCATTGTAATTTCTAAAACATAGATATATCATAGAAATAGTCATATATTTAAATTATAATATTATGGAGTCTTTTGACTGGACTTTTTTAATCGATTAATTATTTCTGTTTTTAAACGATGCTCTTGTAGTTTTTAACTGGGTGGTTATTGGTTCCCCCCGCAACTCTTCACAAAGTTAGTATATAGACATTCCATTCATTATCGTGTCTCCAAACATATACTTACAAGGTGTTTATTGAAAAAAAGCGTGTGCTTTAGACCACACGACTGAAGTAAAACTTCTACCTGCCATAATTATTTTAAATATATTTATTAAGAATAATGCGAAAATACCTCAAATTCATAAACGAACAATAATATGCAGTCGGTTCGTCTCAAAGTTTATCGAACACGATATAACCTCACTCTGTAGCACATATCTACAAAGACGAAATGTTTAAAATATAATTTTTGATTAATTAATAGGCAAAATATGTACATATATTTATTAGCATAATTTATAATAATTCAAAAAGGATTTTTTAACTAACCTACATTATTTCCCGTTACAAAATGCAGCAAAATTCGATGAAATGTATTTTTGATACAAAAACAATTGTTTTCATTTTAAACGTCAAATAGTTGTCAAAAAAAAGAATCTCGATTAATGCTCCGTCTTTGTCGCACTCACTAACTTATATCTACCTCTCAACTTCCAATATACGAAACTTAACTCTCTCTCTTACTATCTTCACTAACTTATATCTTCCTCTCAACTACCGTTCGCCTCGAACGATCACGCACCGTTCGCCTCGTCCGATGATGCACTTCCGTAAACTCTTTCGTCAGGCATTTACCAGCTTACTCCCCAAGTCAAGCGTGCCTAAAGAAGTTTTACTTTAAAAATTCGACTGGGATGTAGGGAACAATACAGTCCCACACTTCCCATAAACTGAATTTTTTTAAGAACACAATTCTCTTTTATGTTCTTCATTTTTCCAATAAATGCCCTACAATATAGTGGAGTTGGGAAGTACCAAGTTAATTAAAAACTTATTTTGAAAATGTTTTCTAAAGCAGCGCTGTAATGATCCGTATTTAGAGTTCAGAATCGGGTAATTTTTTGACTATTTTATCTGCTTTTAACGATTGTTTTCTTAAGATTGTGTTATAATTAAATGTCTCATAACATCCTATCTTATTGTCTCAAAATGCATTTGAAGATTTTTTTACTTTTGTTAGCTGTTTTTTTAAACTAATTATGTGCATAACATTGTCAGATAAATTAATGTAAACTTACTAATTGTGAGTTTGTAAAAATAAAATTCAACAAAATTGGCCGGAGCAAAAGTTATCTAAATAAAAAAAATAAGACCGATAAACTCCTCGGTACTGTAAAAACAATACTTATGTTGAAAGTTGTTTTACTGCTTTTTTGAATTTCTTATCCCTGTAAGTATTTGGTATTATACACTTTTATTCTGTAGGTACTGAGCATAGGAATAAAATCGCAATTGAACCATTACGGTGCAAACATATACTTCTGTCTTTTTTTTAAGTCGTAAGCACTGGCGAATCCAGGAGGGCAAAACAAACACGGGGGACCAGGCTTAATAAATTTCTAATTTGCTCCCTCCTGAGCCAAAAGCTGAGTACGCCCATGTTAACGTCATAGAAAAGACTAAAGTTTTTGAAATAGAGATACTTTATTCGGATTGAATCAATCAATCCTATCATCTGAGAAATCAGGGAATTACATCGAAGAAAGAGACCCAGATATATTTTCGATACGCTTTGTTGCCTTCGCTCTCCGCACATTGAGTAGATAGACAATGATTCGTATAGTAAATTATTAAATATATGATTTTTATACACTATGTAGCCATAAGTATCGTCTGAACCATCTTCAGCCAAAATCGGGATAAAGATTGACTTCATTGAATTATTATCAACAATGCTTGCATTATATTATTTTAAATCAGGCATACCTACAACTGCAAGCAAACAATATGAAAACAAGAAGTTAAAAAATAAATAACTCCCTCGCTGTTTTGTATAATAATAGAACGCAAGTAAACACTAAATGATTTTAAAAAAACTCAAAAACAAGACAATTACAAAATAACAACATCGCGGTACAAAGCTCAAAATAATAAATCGACGTGGCGGTATAGGTGTACCTGTACGCGACAAATACTAAAAAAATTCCCAGTATTCGATGAGGATTCGATTCTTGAAAGTGCCGGACTCTCAGCTCTTAAAAGTTTTCAATTAAATTCAGTCAAACAAATACAGTCGAACCTGAGTGGGTGAGAACTGGGTAAGCGAGAAAACTCTCTAAGTGAGAGTAATTGCCTGATAACGTCTTTGTAACCCTGTAAAACCTCTATAAGTGAGAAACAGAAACCTCTATAAGAAAAAGACATTTTTCACTCGTGGACCTCTATAACTGAAACTACTACTTGCCTGTACCTCTATAATCGATTCTCGAACGTATTAATAGTTCCACGAAATTTAAGAATGAATCCTTAATAGCTGAACTAACTAACATTGTTTTTGTATAGTTATTATAGTATAAGTGAGAAAGGCCACTCCTGTACTTCTATTAAATTGTAATAGAACTTCAATCTGTTATTAAGCTTTCTTTCCGGGGGTGAGAGAGAGAGAGAGAGTGGGAGATTGTAGACGCTCGAAAACTGAGGTCATCAGCGTCTATTCTTTCCCGGTTTTGTTCATACTGATAAGTAAAACGGTAACACAACCGTATAATTTCATTTTCTTGCTGATTTTCCAGCTATTTTGTATAATACCTGGACAAAAAAACGCGATTGTCCGCTCGTAATTTATATCAACGGCTGAACCGATTTTGATGAAACTTCGTACTCAGTTGGTACCAAGTTATTGTTACCTAACCTAAGAATGAAATTTAAGATTACCATTGAAAACGATATTGGCGCGAGCAGAACTACGGAAGGAAAATCGTGGACAAAAAGCCACTGTATCAAAATACATAATTCAACACCTTGTATGTTGCATTCCTGCATGTATAACAGTTTATTGATTGAACGATTGATACTTTATTATATGTAAATAACTAGTGCATAATACAAATACTAGGTACTTAATATTATAATTTATTTCGATTTAATGAATTCCGTACGATATCTGATTCTCCGTTTGAACTTGCGGTTTGACATCCCCCTGGCCACAATTCTCGATTGAGTGTTTTATTCTGTGGTTACGAGGCAAAATGGTAGATAATTTTTTAAGAAAAACTTCTTGAAAGGAACCTATATCTCAAAATAGAAGTTTTGCGAACACCATAGCTTAGTAGAATTAATGTCATCACAATCGATTCGGCTGTTATGTGACAATTCTGGTATTCAAACAAATAGACAGTCAGATGTGATAGTGTGTTTGCAGAATTTTCTGGGAACATGTGTATTTATTTTCCTGTCTACGTGTCATGCAAAATATCAAAAACGCAACAAACGGAATGATGATTTATTAACTTCCCGACAAATTTTAAGAAAACATGTTCCATTTTATTTTTTAAGGAATTAAACATATAAACATTCGTGGTTTTTGATGGTAGTTTATCCTAAAATAGTTTAGAGTAATAAATCATTGTTTTTGACAAATTCCAGTATGGTACCTTAGGGAAGATTACTAAATTCAGATAAAAATTTAATAACATTTTTAAATTATTGTAAATCGTGAACAGTTTGAAATTCAAAAAAATCATTTATTCATTCACAGCAAACTCGCAAAAAAAATGTTAAAATAAAATAATACCCATCTTATTTCCATGGTAATTTGGCTGCTACAGATAGACAAATTTACAGCGTTAACTAATGTCGACTCAGAGAAAAAGGAAAGCAATAAAGTGTCGGATGCAAAGACTACTCATTTTAAACTTTATATTATCTATTTCATTGATAACTTCAATGACAACTGCGGTTTATCAAAAGTACATCATTCAATCATTGATATAGAATTGTTTTCACCGAATTCACTGATTAGTTGCAGGCAGCAAAAAATGTGAGGAAAGCTATAAGTATATCTCTTTAATTTATTTATATGAGATTTGAACGATGGGATAATTTGAAAAAAATACCGACGCCACTTCATCTTGTGACCGCGTCTACAAAATTACGAAATTTGATATCATTGACTGGGACTCACAATCAGATATCTTCAAATGTTCAAACATGGCCCCGATATCAGAGCGCTGCAGTTTCGAATCTGTTTCTCACACAGGTGCTCCGATCTCTGTGATCGCCAGGTACGCGGATAATAACACGTTGTGACTTTATTACATTAAACCAAAACTGTAATTATGTTAATTCAGTTATAAACCGATAATCAAAACATTTACATTTCGCAACGCTATTAATTTTTTTTCACGTACGTACCCTGTTCAACGCGTTATTTTTAATAAGCTGTCAGATAACTGGTTAATCTTTTCAAAATCAATTTATGATGTGCGTTTTTTTGGCCGGTTCCAATCAAGAAGTAAGCGGTTATTAAAAGTGTACCTACCATCTAATTAACTCGAAAAATGTTCTTAACAATTAATTGTTTGAAGGTAAAATGGACGGTGTTATGCAACAAGCGGTTTAAAATTAAAGTTTATCAGCTTGCATTTTAATATTAGCCAAAATTATTTAATAGTAATCATACGTTTAACGTCCGTTTCTCGACTTTCTGTCATAGCAGACGCCATTCGCACAACTACTATTTTCCATCTACCACACTTCCCGTTATTTTCTACATTTTTAAACTTCCACTTAATTAATAGCAATAGACGAATGAAGGAATTTTAGGACATTACAACACGGTAGGCAAATTTTGCGCATATGGAGTCTGACAAGCTAAATGAGAAACCATCTCGATATTTATCTGGAATTATTGAAAAAAACCATGGAAAACCACAACAAGATGGTCGGTACAATAACGCCACAAAGTGCACAATCCCTTGAGTGTCACTATATTGTAGAGTTTACACTGTGTTAAGAAGCTTTGCGGTTAAAAAAAACAATAACAATCCCGCTCTATTATACCCGCTAGCGGCGCTAGTAGGTAGTCTTCGTGGAAAAAACATCGAATAAGATATATTTTCTCATATTTTACCAAATAATAATTATCTATACTAATATATAAAGCTGAAGAGTTTGTTTGTTTGTTTGGTTGAACGCGCTAATCTCAGGAACTACTGGTTCCAATTGAATTCAATGAAAAATGTTGCAAAATGTATCTCAAAAATAGCTTCTATTCAGGTAAAATGTCGTAACTACATATATATCAATATTAGGTCATACATTCACAAGCCCGGCTAGGTCAGTCGATAGAGCATGTTAATATCAGGGTCGTGGGTTCGAGCCCCACGTTAGGCGAATATGTTTTAATTTTTTTTTATTTTCCACATTGCTTTCTTCTAAGGCTTACATTTAAATTTATTTTAATTTTATTTACGACTAATTAAAATAAAATAAATCTAATTAATAATTAATATAAATTAAATATAATATAAAATAAATAATATAAATTAATAATTTGAAAACTGTTATAACTATAGGTACCTATATAAAAATAATTATCCTATAGTGTTTTCAATTAAATGTTTATTAAATTTTATTAATTACAGTAATTATTGATTTAAAAAAAGTGTATTACTTAAAAAAGGTATAAATACTGCTTTTTATCGACAAAAACTTTTGAACGGTAACTCCCGATCATCATGAAATTTAGACACAACATTCATCTCGGTAAACTAAGATGAATGTGCGTACTCATATCCCTCCCTTCCCCATTCGTTCTTTTGCACCCGGGTGAAACCGGACGGGAGCGCTAGTACTCAATATGTTTTTTTCACTGCAACAACATAAACACTGTATCTCATTAACTGCGGGTATATAAAAATTTCGAGAATTAAAGGTTTCGTTTAATTATTACTACAGTTATTTGAAAAATGGTCATTTTACACTATACTTATGTTAAAAATTGCGGATGGTAAGCGGTGTTGCCGTCACGCATCCAACGAATATCGAATACCGTGTTAGTCAGTGTACGTTTTTCGTTACAAAACAGACTATATATTATGATCTATTAATGAAGATAAGCTATTGTGACGTACTTTCGTATAATATTTGCAATCCCTTGTGTGAATGTTTTTTGGTGCCAATCAGAGAACATAAATCGATCAAAGCCAGCTCCGATTATTTTAAACACTCAACTGTTTTCCGCTCTCTTGTTTCACCGAAAGACGGCTGACATCATTCTCTTGCTATTCAAATAATTAATATTTTTAACAAAGTTTTTATTATACTACATAATATTATTTGCCTTCAGCATAACATAGTCTTAGTTAAATGAGAAAATAATCTTAATTAGCATATTATTCATATTCATATAAATTGTTTTTTTATGACCCACGGCCCGACGAGCTGGCGTTACTTTGTTGTCTTAAATTTGTTTTTTTTTTATTATTTTGTTTTTAATTTTTCTTCGGTCGGATCATTGAACCCGACCCAAACTGAAGGTTTACTTATTTGAAAGGACCTCTTTGTTTTAAGGTGTTAAAAAAAATTAAACAAATCTTAAATATATTTTTATAACAATACTAGCGGTCCCGCCCGGTTTCACCCGGGTGCAAAAGAACGAATGGGGAAGGAAGGGACATGAGTACGCACATTCATCTTAGTTTATCGAGATGAATGTTGCGTCCAAACTTCATAATGATCGACGTTACCGTTGAAAAGTTTTTGTCGTTTAAAAGCAATATTTATATTTTTTTAAGTAATATATTTCTTTTAATAAGTATAATAAATATTTAATTGAAAACACTAGGAAAATTATTTTTATATAGGTGCCTATAGTTGTAACAGTTTTCAAATGAGCTATTAAATTAAATTAAATTTTAAAAAATTGAAATGTTAACCTTAGAAGAAAGTAATGTAGAAAATAAAAAAAAATAAAAATATATTCGCCGACGCGGGGCTTGAACCCTAGACCCTGGCATTAAGAGTCTTACACTCTACCGACTGAGCTATCCGGGCTAGTAGTTTTCACGCGCTAATATTGCAATATTTAGTTAAGGCATTTCACCTGATAATATTAATTGTCGGACGGACTAATTTTGAGATACATCTTGCAACATTTTTCATTGATGTTCCGCTCCAATTGGTCGTAGCGTAATATTATCTATATAGCCTATAGCCTTCCTAGATAAATGGGCTATCCAACAAAAAAAAATTTTTCAATTCGAACCAGTACCTAGTTTCTGAGATTAGCGCGTTCAAACAAACTCTTCAGCTTTATATACATATTAAGTATAGATAAGATTTCTAAACCTATAATTTATAGTTTTTATATCCTTCAAAACTGCACATATTTTATATTACCGATATTTAGAAAAAGACGAGGGCTTCTCTCATATTGGATGTTGTCATCACTACATTGTATTAAGTAATCTAGGAAATGCTAGGTCAATACTATTGTCTCAGTTGAGATAGAGAACGCTGCAGAAAGTCCAGAAAACCAGACATTTGTTTACTCAAATCACCATTGTTTTGTATCATTAGTTACCATATAGAGATAAGGAACTGTTCTCTGTCTGAATTGCAGACACATTCACTGCTCTCTCGCGTACTCTAAAGTGAAGGTGTCCTCAGTTAAGAGAGAGAGCGCTGCAGAAAACAAGAAATTTGTTTACTAAAATCAGCATTGTTTTGCATCAATAGTTACCATAGAGATAAAGAACTGTTCTCTCTCTTAATTGCAGACACATTCACTGCTCTCTCGCGTACTCTAAAGTGAAAGTGTCCTCAGTTAAGAGAGAGAACGCTGCAGAAAACAAGAAATTTGTTTACTAAAATCAGCATTGTTTTGCATCAATAGTTACCATAGAGATAAGGAACTGTTCTCTGTCTGAATTGCAGACACTTGCTCACTCGCGTACTCTAAATATCTCAATGGGTTTAACGATAATATTTTCGTAGAAGAACGTGTGGGGCGACGTTTAACCATTGACATGGGCGCGAGCCACACCGCAGACAGTCTATTATTGTTTGCTTGTTGCAGATCGCATTGTTGTACGCAGACGTCATTTGGAACGCCATTTAAGGTCCTCCAGTTTTCAGTTCACCGCTTCAGTCCGAGCAGTAAACAGACACATTGCACTGCGAGCGGCCAGATTAAGGCTTACGTTTAAAATTGTGCATACATTATATTATTTAATGTGATGTACGAGTTACGTTAATGTGTAATCCATATAAGTGTATATACGAACGATGAAGTCATTCAGTTGTCCAGTGGCGCCGCAATAGGGCCGCGTGGCGTTATCACATGATCATAATATTGTAGCTTATATACAGGGGCGACCGGTTATTGCTCGTATTCCACTCGGGAAAAGAAACTATGACTAATTTGGAGTGATTTAACTTGAGGATCAGAAATGCATCATTTTCGAGAAAATCTACTTCGGTTGTCTTTTTACAAAAATCCGAATTTTGGGAGTTAAAAATTAAAAAATAAAATATACTTATTCTCACTTTTTCATTTGAATTTTTCCATGAACTGATAGTTTACTAATTGGCCAACCTTCCTAAAGCTAAAAACCACGAAATTTACTGTTAGAGTTTATGTTTGTAAATGATAGCGGGGAAGTGGACAGGTACAAAAAATCAAACACCTTATTTGAGATCCCAGCGAAACGTCATACAAAGCCAAATAAGGTGTTTGATTTTTTGTACCTGTCCACTTTCCCGCTATCATTTACAAACATCAATATAATGGACGTGAAACCAGAAAGTTAGAGTTTATGAAAAACTTACAGTACCTACCTAAATATAAAAAATTTTCTCAGAAATATCATTATCATAAAAAAATGTACGTAACTTGTCGTAAAAAGCATTATAATTACATCTAAATGTTTTCAGCTATCCAAGAAGATACAATTTTCGACAAAAAAAATGTTAGTTTTTTATTGTAATTTGAATATGTAGGAGAGGACTAGTGTACAATAATAAAACTTCATGTCGAACGCCACTGTACTGTCGTACGCGACGTTACAATATTGCAACTGTGTTGTATAATACAATAGACCCTCGATTATTCGCCAGGTCCCTAGATCACGCTGAAGTGACGAATAACGTCGGCCTTACACGGGCTGCTCGAGTATTTAAAACATCGAACAGCATACACGAACCGCCCAAGCGGTCGCAGTCAACCGCCCGAACTGCTCGCTCTAATCCTGCTGCAATACGAATTTTGACATGAAATCATACTCTGCAACAGTTGCATGATTTATTGCTCATTTAATCCGCAGTCGGCGCTGCGATCGATTCCGTTTTCTCCGGCCAACACTGTACGCTTTGCGACTGCTCGAGCGGATGAAAATGGAACGATTTTCTGTTGAGACTCGTAGTTCGTCGTGCAGTCGATGAACTAAAAATAGGTATAGTACGCGCCACGGATCTAAAAGGTTCGGAAGTTAGACACAAACAGCGTCGCAAAGGCACATTTTAGAGCCGTTCAGACTCCCACCACCTCTCAGCTACCTGCACGGAACGTGCGCTCGTCGGTGATTGCCCATGATCGCTCGTCGCCTTTGTCACTTGTCGCTTCCCTGCTTTAAAGTACTGTCGAGTACGTTATTGTCAAGTTGTTATTGCTATGTTAATTTTGTTGAGTTGCGAGTTTGTAGTTTTTCAACAGACTGTACAAGCGCGAGTCTGCATTCGCATCTAATTTCCGAGCCTTTTAGATTCGTGGCGCGTACTATAGCGGTTAAGCGAGACTGTACTGTATATTTATTAATGTGTTGAGTTGTTTGTTGACGTTGAATTTCTGATTGATTAAATGGGATGGGTGGTGGTCGGAGTCGCAATAATATTTTCACATTTTTCAAATACTGTATTTGCAACATGTTACAACGTTCTAAGAGTCGCTTGGCCTCCATTCGTTGAACTCTACAATAAACTAATTGATCAATCAGTTACTGAATCTTCGACACACCGTGGACCAGTGGCGCAGTGAACGCTGCAAAACTTCAGAACAATCAAAATTTTATACCTATACTAATATATAAAGCTGAAGAGTTTGTTTGTTTGTTTGTTTGGTTGAACGCGCTAATCTCAGGAACTACTCGTTCGAATTGAAAAAAAAAATTGTTGGAAAGTGCATTTATCGAGGAAGGCTATAGGCTATATAATATCACGCTACGACCAGTAGGAGCGGAGCATCAATGAAAAATGTTGCAAAATGTAAATCAAAATTTGTTCGTCCGACAAAAACTTTTGAACGGTAACTCCGATCATCATGAAATTTGGACACAACATTCATCTCGGTATATAAACTAAGATGAATGTGCGTACTCATGCCCCTCCCCCATTCGTTCGTTTGCACCCGGATGAAAGCGGGCGGGACTGCTAGTACATTATAATTTTATAATGGATGTTATTTTCCATATTTAACCAATATTTGATGTTAGGAAATAAAATAATAATAATTAACAGCCGCAAAACTCGTATGTGCTCTGTGTGGCAGACTTTCTTGCGTTAGAACAAACAACACATGAAACGTCATCAGATATCCCCGTGGTGTAAACCGTGCAACTCCTGACTCCCAATTTATAGCGCGTTATTTAGATCGACTTTAAGCTGCGTTTGCCGTCAGCACATTGTAGTACAAATAAGCATCCATCACCGTCATACACTAGAAGTGTTCACTGACTCTATCTCACTCAGTCAACACCTTTGACTATACATGATACACGACACTCGGCTTATGGCGGTAGTGACTAGTGTTACACTGTATAGTGTATAGTTTGTTGTCATCAGTGTTTGAAAAAAGTTAATAATTACAACATCATAAACACGGACTCATAATTTAATTGCCTCCCTCCCCTCATTCCTGGCACGTATTAGGAGGTGCAGAGCGTCCGTTTAAAATGTTCACCCACCGCCACTGCCGTTTACTGTATAATCAACGGTCTAGCTAGCGGCTAGCCCATTTGTGCCCACGCGACTTATAAATGAATGATTGACGGTGCCCCGTTAAGCTTAATGTGGAGCCGGTATATGAGCCGTATCTCTGTCATTTGTCAAAACAAATTATATGTCTGTTCTGTGAATTACTAGCCGATTGTGAATTTCAGTAGAAAGGCTACCTAACTTCACGTTAAATAAATAAAGATGTTTCAGTAATTATTTAGTTCGTTCGCGACATTGTATTATTGCAAACGTCACTTGCATAATTGCTATCTTCAAAAAGCTGCCTTTATTTTCTATAAGTACATTTTTAAATTTGTGCTAATAGGATAAAGTAAACAAAGGACCTCGCACCAAATACAAATCGGTGATATTTTTTTCTAACTGGAGGGATAGAGCTGTAAAAGTAACGAGAAATTGTGTACCCGTATGTATTCGTTACAAGAACCAGTACCCGTTACTTTCGTATCGTTACGTTACTCGTTACTTTTCATACTACATACAATCGTGTACGCTAATCTCAGGAACTAGGTACTGGTTTGAATTGAAATTTTTTTTGTTGGATAGCCCATTTATCGAGGAAGGCTATAGGCTATATGATATCTATCACTCTACGACCAATAGAAGCGGATCATCAATGAAAAATGTTGCAAAATGTTACTCAAAATTTGTCCGTTCGACAAAAACTTTTGAACGGTAACTCCGATCATCATGAAATTTGAACACATCTTGAAGGCCCATTCTAAATATTGGTGAAAAAATTATTTTTGAAATCGGATGAGTAGTTTCGGAGATTACCTCCTACATCCATTACTAACTTTACCTCTTTACAATATTAGTATAGATTTGAAATAAGAATTAGTACCGAGCCCCTATAATCGAGACTAGTGGTGATCTTACGATTATTTCAACTAGCGTATAAAATTTCAAAAGTAGTTTTTGTAGGTCAATAGACAAAAATCGTGATTATCTATTATTGAAAAGTAATTTAAAAGGGACAAAGTTGACCCACAAAATATTTAGAATATTTCACAATTTATTTCGTACATTGCCATTCTAAAAGAAAGCTGGCAGTGCAAAAGTAGGGGTGGACAAAGATAACAACGCGGTCCAGCCCTGCGTTTATCCTTGAAGCCTATTTATACTTGCAACAAGTCATGCAGTCAGTCAGTTATTTTTATTACTTTATGTGCTTGTTCTAAGCTCACTTTCAAAAATAAACGTTAAAAATACTCAAATAAAATAACTGCGAGTGAGTACCGACATACATGATCTAATGTATCTATATCGCTATGTGGTCAGCGCCTTTCAAACTGTTCAACAATTTTCAAATTGATTTTGCATTAAACACAGATTATAGTTTGATGCTTGTCAACGTCAAACTTGCCCGCTGTTGATGTCGACTTTGACGAGAACTACTAACTTAACTTTTTAAGCTGCACCTAAATTTGATCCGTATTTGTCAGGATCCGATCCCATTATGTGTGCCGGTGTCTCCCATCACGAGTACCTACCAAAGACGTAATCTATACTTCTATATCTATACTAATATATAAAGCTGAAGATTTTGTTCGTAATATATTTTACATATAATATGGTATGGTTGTCCGGTGTCTGTATATACAGGGTGTCCCATTAAGAATGGTACATAGAACAACCGCAGATTCTCCAATTCAAAATAAAACGATTAAGCGAAATATGCTTAGATAAAATGTTACTCGCTCTACCAGTGGCGTACGGCAGGAGTAAGTAATGCTTGTACCCCTTCTAAATGTTACTCCGCTGTCTAAATTTTAATTTTGACTATAATTTTAATTTTTTTGATATTTTCTAAGTCAATAATGTACACTTGTTAGTTTGTTGTAAAGTCATTGGTTTTCGAGATATTCGCAGTTTTTTAAGACAAAATTGTAAAAACGAATAATAATAATACAAATAAAAAGTACATGTCTATCTATCTTTAACTGCGAATATCTCGAAAACCAATGACTTTACAACAAACTAACAAGTGTACATTATTGACTTAGAAAATATAAAAAAAATTTGAATTATAGTCAAAATTAAAATTTAGACAGCGGCGTAACATTTAAAAGAGGTACAAGCATTACTTACTCCTGCCGTACGCCACTGGTAGAGCGAGTAACATTTTATCTAAGCATATTTCGCTTAATCGTTTTATTTTGAATTGGAGAATCTGCGGTTGTTCTATATCCCATTCTTAATGGGACACCCTGTATAGTAATGGATTACAAAATCCACATACTGTGAGAGTTGTTTTTTTAATGAATTATACAGACGTTAGCTCAATTAATTCAAATAAATAAAATCGTAACTTAGTCTTTAATTGAACAGTTTTAAAGATTCCTAGAGTAAATTTTCAGTTTTCATCACGTTTGCACCTATCTTCTGTCTATACTAATATAGGTATATAAACCTTAAGAGTATGTTTGTTTGTTTGGTTTAACGCGCTAATCTCAGGAACTACTGGTTCGAATTGAAAATTTTTTGTTGGATAGTCCATTATCGAGGAAGGCTATAGGCTATATAATATCACGATACGACCAATAGAAGCGGAGCATCAATGAAAAATGTTGCAAAATATAACTCAAAATTTGTCCGTCAAAAACTTTTGAACGGTAACTCCGATCATCATGAAATTTGGACGCAACATTCATCTCGGTTAACGAAGATGAACGTGTGTACTCGTGTCCCTCCCCCCATTCGTTCTTTTACACCCGGGTGAAACCAGGCGGGACAGCTAGTCGTAAAATAAACAGTGAAACTACTAAGTTAGAACAATTTGCGGGTCCTTTTCTACGACTATAAGTTTAACGAATACTTCGAAAGATCTAGTCAAGAATGTTGTTTTAAAATTGATCGAATGTCCGATCGTCGCGAGGGTAAACGACGATGTAAGTGCATTAACATCGACGGCCTCCCGGAGATCATTTCGCTGACAAGTTTATATTAGCATACCGTTTGTAATGTCATCATTAATCCACAACAACTCTCATTTTCTCGCAAACTGTTTATCTACTTTTTTTTTGTAATTTTGCCAAAATACATTTAAAATTTCACACGTTATTACTCACATATTTTACTATCATTTTAAATGCTTTATTTTATTTACTGTTTTGACCTGTTTTAAACCGGCATAAATATTTTTAATTGCGTTTTTTAGATTTATAATAATCGCTTACTAATCCAGTTGACTTGACTCCGATGGGAACAGATCAAAACGCACTGAATAATGCAAACCTCAGAATAATAATTAAAATCTGTCTTTTGAAGTTAAAATTCTTTAGGCGCGGTAGCGCAAATTGATCTGGATCAGAGGAATAATGAAGCGTTTCCCCTTCTCCGAATTCAACCGGCAATTAAAGGAGTAGAAGACTCGTTTCTACCATATATTTAATAATTTACTATTGAATCATTTATCCACTCAATGTGCGGTGAGTGAAGGCAATCGAAAATATATCTGCGTCTCTTACTTCGATGTAATTCCCTGATTTCTCCGATGATAAGATTGGTTGATGCACTTGCATTCAATCCGAATAAAGTATCTCTGTTTCAAAAACTTTGTCTTTTTCTGTGGCGTTAACATGGGCGTACTCAGCTTTTGGCCCAGGAGGGAGCAAATTAGAAATTTCTTAAGCCGAGTCCCCCGTGCTTGCTTGCTGGATACGCCAGTGCTTACGGCTTAAAAAAGACAGAAGTATATGTTTGCACCCTAATGGTTCGATGGCGATTTTATTCCTATGCTCGGTATAGAATAAAAATATATGCTGATACTAGTGTGACCTGTGCGAATTATTTGCACTAAATAAGTATAAAAATTATCACTTTACAAAATTATTTTTTAAATATGATTGCAGGTATTCAATTCGTTTCTAATTTTGCACACTGCTTATAACGTTCTTCTTTTTGTTGTATTACGATATGAAGCTCAGATGACAGATCGAAGAAATATTTTACTAAAACTGTCATATAGAGGCGCAAGTAGCAAAAGCGTTGAGCTAAGCCGTTAGATGGCATCATGCAGCATTGCTGTGACGTTGTTCAGCGTTGCTCGCTGTTTAAAAGTATATGAGTTTATTGATACTAATTTGTAATTTCTGTTGCAGGTCGAGTCAGTCGAGCTGGCCTTGAAAGTGTTAGATGGATACGACATACGCAACAAGAAGATTAAAGTCGAGCGCGCTAAATTTCAAATGAAAGGAGACATGTACGATCCCAAACTAAAACCTAAAAAGAAGAAAAAGAAAGAGATTGAAAAAATCAAAAAAATGCAAGAGAAATTGTTCTCGTGGCAGCCGGATAAACTGCGGGGAGAAAGGTCGAAACACGAGAGGGTGGTGATAATAAAAAATCTTTTCGAACCGTCGATATTCGATCAGGAGGCCGGACTGATCCTTGAGTTCCAACAGGACCTGCGGGAAGAATGTGCCAAATGCGGTGATGTTCGTAGGGTCGTCGTTTATGACGTAAGTATGTCTTCTTCAGCAAAAGTTTTTTCACTTAAGGCCGTTGCACCCGAGGCTAGAAACACTGCTTGGACTTCTGCTGGCCGGTAGGCTGGGTACGAAGCTGGAAATGACGTCACTGCGGGGTCGCCTGCAAGCTCACAAGATAGGTTTTAAAATTAGAACAGGGGCCATTTTTCTTGCTAGATCCGCTGCTAGGTATGAGTAAGAACCAATCAGGAAGCAGTAGTCACGTGAGCGACTTGAACAAACGCCAACAAACAAACACTATGCCATAGTGTTCTGTTCAGAGACAATAAACATGCACTTTTGTTACCTTTCTAACTATCACTACGCGCGCACCGCATCTACCTGCAGAGTAAGCTTGTAAAGACGTCTCGTGTTAAGAGTATTCGTCCCTGCAAATACCCCCTGCACCCTTCATCTCAAATCTTTTCCCCTCGCCTAAAAACGGTTCGCGCTCTCCCGACGCTATTTTTAAAGCTACAGGGTTCTGGTAAACGCCAAATGAAAGACAAAGAATCAGACTACAGATCCTTCAGCCGAATTTTTTGAAAAAAAATTCGTGAAAAAACTTACATCCTTTTGAAAAAAATAATAAGTTACGTAATATTTCACACGTAGGCGAAACTGTTTTTCAAAAAATTCGCCTGAAGGATCTGTAGTCTGATTCTTTGTCTTTCATTTGGCATTTACCAGAACCCTCTAGCTTTAAAATAGCGTCGGGAGAGCACGAACCGTTTTTAGGCGAGGGGAAAAGATTTGAGATGAAGGGTACTGGGGGTATTTGCAGGGACGAATACTCTTAAGCGAGCTCATAATCTGCGCTAGAAAACTAGTAGTGAAATCTAGCAAGGAACCTAGCAGCAAATCCAGCCTCGTTTGCAGGGGACTTTATTGAAACTGTAGATAGATAGATTCCTTAATGAGTGCCTTATGGTCGCTTCACACGAAGCTGATTTTACCGCTAGTTTGGTAGGTTTTAAACTTGCTGTGGAGCTGGTTTCGTGATGGCTTTAATGTGTTCGCTTCACTCGATGCGTGTTTTGAAGATGGGTTTTATGACAGTATCGTTTGATTGCAGAGACATCCAGAGGGAGTAGCCCAAGTCACAATGAGTGACCCTGAAGAAGCAGACCTCGTTATACACTTGTTAAACAAAAGATGGTTCAATAAGCGACAAATAACAGCTGAAACGTGGGACGGAAAAACAAAATTCAAGTACTGACTTTGTTCTACTGCTTTGAAAACTTTCTATCGTGTCATGAGCTTGTTAAGATCCATTCTTTTTTTTTACAGAATACACGAAACCGACTCAGAGATCGAGAAGAGAATTGACAATTGGCAAAAATTCCTGGATGAAAAAAGCGATGAGGAAACATTGAAGAATTCGAAAGGTATTCCAAATAAATAAAAACTATTTGGTGACTGGAAATGTTATGTCCGATTTGTTAAAGCATTGTTTTATTTAATTTTTACAATAATTAGAAAGTTGAATTGGTGATTTTAATAAAAAAAAATAACCTTATTCCCTGTCCGTATCACATTCCTTTTGTATAAGAATGTTAATGTTAATAAAGACGCGGTTCATTATATGAATCATTCTTTATCAACAATATATGAATAATAATTTTTTATCATACGTAATTTTTTTATTGGAAGGTCCTAGATTTTTGTAAGTGCTTACAACCAAATCGAATGGCGGATGATGCGTCAGAAGCGCCCGTTTGAGGCTAAAACAGAAAAGAAAACTAATTTTTCTATTGATAAAATCACGTAAAAAAGCATTAATTTTTTAGAGGGCCTCAGACAGTAAAATTTTACAAAATTAAAAATTACAAAAAACAATAAACTTGTGTATTTCTAGTAAAGTAGTGGTTTAGGTACTTGTTGGTGTGTGTTTTTTTTATTTGTTTTTGTGTTTTTGAAAGGTACAGGTAGTTTAGTCTCTAAGCCGTCAGACAAAGTGACCAATAATTCACGTACAAATAAACAAGATAAATCTACATATTTTCTTTGTCCTGAAATTTCTCCAGAAAGTCGTGTAGATCGATTTCGCTTCTACGAACAGTTTTCAAAGTATGTATAAGTGGCAGCTGGGAATGGTAGGTAGAGTTAAAAATTTGGCCCCTCCTAGGATAAAATTGTTGCTACGCCTATGAGCGCCGTGACACAAAACCGTAATACGGCGGAGCCGAAGGTTTTACTACTGGTACCTCTACCCTATGGCCTATTTCATCTCTCTGGTTTCATCTCGATCGCGTGCAAAGCCACGGGCTAACGAATAGTAGTTACCTATAATATATTTGTCAAAAATAGTGCGCCTATTGTCCGTATGTGTTCGATTATGCTGCCATCTGAGATAGTCGGCGCGAACTGTAAGTAACTTTTGATCTGTAAGTATACAATAGTTCAGAATAACTTCTATAGATGGCAGTAAAATAAATGGAAATTAAAAATATTATTGTTGGTATAGATGGCACAACTAAATTATATCGAAAGTGATTTTATGTTAAAACTTAAAAGTCGTTATGAGATGGCTAACACGTCCATTAAAGTTCTTGATTTGACAAAGTACCACAATCGTTCATCATTTTGAGGCTTTTTATTCAATCAAAAAATATATGTTTTCGTATTTGAGGAACAAATAATTAATTCAAAAAGAAATATCGATGACAAATAATTATTTTCATAATTTCATATTAAAAAATACATAAATTATATAGGTTTAAACTGTATAAATGATATTGTAATTAAATTTGCGGTTTTTTTAATTACAATATGAAGTATTTGTTACTCGGAACATGTAACTGTAAGACATAAAATCACTTTTCTGTCAGTCAGCCATACTGGGGCGGTTTCATTATCTCTCTTTCTAGAACAAAAAATACAGTTCAAGAAAATTATATAAAATAACGGCTTTTATCCTTATTTTCAAAATTTTTAACACCAATCAAGCTCTTAATGGATCATTTGAGCTTCTTGTGTCAATAATTTTTTGATAACACAGTACGTATGTTATAAAAACTGTTTCCTTCTCTATATAAACCAAAGAATTATTTGTGGAATGCCAGATATTTTGTGGCACAGCATTTCCTACATACATTGGATCACGCGGAGGATTGTGTTCAAGTTCGACATAACTGAAGTTTTGTCAACACCTCGCAACGCCACCGTAATTAATTGTTGTTTATTATTTCTGAAGAATAGAAGTAAAGGAGACTAATCCATTCTTAACCATGTATAATACGCGCCACGAATCTAAAATGCTCGGAAGTTAGATGCGAATGCGGACTTGCTCTTGTACAGTCTGTTGAAAAACTACAAACTCGCAACTCAACAAAACTAAAATAACAATAACAACTTGACAATAGTGTACTCGACTGTACTTTAAAGCAGGAAAGTGACAAAGGCAACGAGCGAATACGGCCAATCACCGACGAGCGCACGTTCCGTGCAGGTAGCTGGAAAGTGGTGGGAGTCTCAACGGCTCTAAAATGTGCCTTTGCGACGCTGTTTGTGACTAGCTTCCGAACCTTTTAGATCCGTGCCGCGTATTATATAAAGTATGTAAACACGTAAGGTGCACATAGGAAAATTAACATTGGAAAAAAATGACTGGATCAGAGTGAGCCTTGAAATCTTGTTTTTCAATTTGACAGATAATATTCTTTTGCAAAATGAATGTGTATACTACTGAAGAAAATATTCAAATGATTACAACATAATCGGACTTGTTTTATTAATGGGACATTAAATTCCCAAAAATACTTAAATATGGTGCGAGATCAAATATCTCCGCCTATTCGTGTTGAACCTAAAGACATTGGGTCACTGATTTACCAACGCGCATACGTCATACCAGTCAGACAATTTTTGAATGAAATGTTTCCAAACAGATGGAGTTGTTTTTTTTGTTTTATTTTTGTACAAAAAAATTAAAATAATGATTTATAAGAGCTCTTTATTATTAAAAAAGCCAAGTAAAATAAAAATAAATCAAAATAAAATAGAAATCCTCAAGATTACGACGATAATTCAATAGAAATAACAATTGATGCAGTCATGGCTAACTCTGATCCAAGTATTTTTTCCCAATGCTAATTTCCCTATGTGCACCTTACGCGTTTACATAATTTTACGTATAATTTTATGTTGCACAGTGGGACAAAAATGATTTTAACGGCTCCTGATTGTTTAATTTCCGCCACCAGTACGTTCAGGGTTGACCCATGTGCCAATTTTTTTAAATCTCTTAGAAGCTCCCGCTTCCAAAAAATTGCCGTCCATGCCTAGATCGCCGCCACTGACTGCCTCAACAGCCGTTATACAAAACAACTGCTAATACAATATTGTCGGTTCCGTCTCTTTATCAATAAGAACCATTTAAAAGTAAAGGGACAATTAAGATAAACAGATTCCTATTACCAACTTAACTACTATACTTAATAGATACAGGTATGCATATAAACACATTTTATTGGAGTGTTTAAAGTTGGCCTGATCTTCGAATTCTACTTGGGTGGCACCCGATCAACCAGATCACTTATATAAATACTGACTAATTAGGTGATGTTTAGTTTGATCCGAGTGAATCGACTGCTCCGATCCTTCCTTTGCAGCTGCAGGACCGCATTTGAAGAACGGCTACTGCCTGCGAGAGCCTCCGTAAACTCCTCAATAGTTTTCATTTATCCTGTATACTTGTTTTAAGGTAGTTCACTCGTCGGCTTTTCTTAGAAATTTAATAAAATTGAAGTATATGATTAATAAAAGTGATTTCGGTTATAGCGACCATGAAGGGACTACATAATTACGTCGCTATAACCGAAAAGTCGTTACAACCGAGGTCGTTATAAATGAAATCCAATGTATTTAATTTCAAGCGACTGTAAAATGAGATATTAACAATCAAAATGTGCATAATTAACATGCTGGAGGCATACCACGTATAAAGAAATTCTAGAATATCTCGAAAATGGTTCTTAGTATATTTCTTAAAAACTAATGCATTGTAAATTCAAAAATTATAAATTTTTTGGAAGAATTGAAATTTTTTACTGAAATAAAAGAGAGATTATAATTTATTGACACTCGGCAACTCCAAAAAGCATCAATACAGATAAATAAAATCGTAACTTTGTATAGTTGTTAAGTTTTTAATGAAATTTTGACTTAGTGTACAATGTAGCCAGAATTATAGAGTAAGATCCCAGAGCCGCCAGACACAACCTATTTTTAAATAAATGAAACCTTACGTTTTGAGTAGTGTTTCATGTACTTAGAACGCTTTGCGTACCTCCATCATTGAGTCTGTGACAAACATACAGATACCAGGTGAGAAAGGTGAGTAAAAATAAGAGTCACTTAATTTAAATTTAAACGGCTGATATTTATATATGTTTTGTAAAATATCACTATAAATTAGTATCCAGTATCGCCAGTCACTTTCCGCTGACCACAACTTCTGACAGACGCTTTAAAGCTCAGAGAAAAATTAATGAGCTTCACTTATTTTTAAATGTTTGATTTTTATATATGTTATTTAGACAACTATTACAAAATTATATTTCAAGAGCCACACAAATTGTAATGACCAAACATCCCCCCAGACGTAAAAAATAGTCAGCTGTTAGTATGAGTGCGAGAGCTTCATGACTATTTTTTACGTCTGGGTGGGGGGGTGATGTTAAGTCATTACAATTTGTCAGTTTGTTCCAGAAAGTATTGAACCGATTTTGATCGAACATCATTGCGTTTCTACTAATTAATTAATGAGGCTGAACCAGAAGCCAAAAAACTGTCAATCATTCGACAAAAGCTGCAGGTATAAAGGCTAATTTACACTTTGTTAAGTAGCAAGTGCAGGTGACAAGTGATTAGTTAACATTATTTTATGGTGTTAAGTGTTAAGTGTGAAGAAAACGTTCATACAATGTTTAGTGCTTTTGCAAGTCCCAAGTGTCTGGCCGTGCAGAAATCGAACATGACTTGTTATTGAACTCCAAAAATCTAAGAGATTATGGCAAAAAAAATGGATAATGGACTTCAGTATGGAGCTAATGATCAACTTTTCCAAGAACTGATTAATGAAGATCCAACTGAATTTTGTAACTCAATGCGAATGACAGAAGAAATATTTAATAAGTTATATTGACTATTGTTGGGCCAACTATAACAAAATTTCAAAAATTCACAGTGATTCGGGTGATGCTGCAAGTGCGGGAGTGCGCGGGTGTACGGGGAGAGCTACTTAACAGCTACTTAACAAAAAAAATAGACCGACCTTCTATTCACTTTACTTCGCACTTAACAAAGTGTAAATTAGCCTAAGTTAATTATCTACGTGTTGACAAGACATGAGGAAAAATTATAAAAGTCCTAGAACTGTTTTTTACGAAGAAAACTTACCTCAACGAAGAGATGAATATGATCCTTGGTTGATTATGATGTTTGGATGAAGAAATTCTTCGTAGTATAGTATCAGAAAAAAAGCAATACAATGCTACGAAGAATTTCTTCATCCCAACATCATCGTTTTTTACTATGATCACATAAAGAGAAACTAAATCAATATCCCTATCCTGGCTTTTGATTCAATTAAGAAAGGTAGACACTTCTTGATTGGATTGTAGATTATAAACTTCAAGAGCGAGCACTCAGCACACAGAAAATGATGAAATTTGTATTCCCTCTTTTAGGTGAATATTTTTCTTGGTCAGAATTTTAATAGGTATAATTAGTGGAGCCACACTGACTGCATCTGTCCTGGGCAGTGGGTTTGTATCCCGATATAGCAACCGTATTGTTGTACATTTGTTTTAAATTAAACAATGCGGAATGATGGAATCGACTCTAACACATTTTGGAATGCTACACCTGCGCTTTTAAAAAATTCCAACCGAATACTTATATGATATAAATTGTTCCTTTCTTTTAACTGACCGTTTTATTAATTTAGATGAGTAGGTATTATTTAAATACGGATAATTAAATTTATTGAATTTTTGATTATTTATTATTAAAAAAGAATTGAATTTTATTTTATCGCACTAGTTGCGTAATGGGTCACTTTGCATGCATGGATTTATAAGTGATAGCGTAAAGACATTATTTTTTGCATACCACTCTGTAAACATTGGCGTAGCAAGAGGGGGGCAGGTGGAACACATTAGTAAATTCAATGGAAACCCCCATATCTAAAATCTCGCTAAACATAATATCTGTAGCTAAAAATCTAATATGGTTTTTAGGCTATGCGCCCATGGACACTTTTTCTTAGTGACCTTTAAACTATAAAATAAAACCATTTTCGATCAATTTTACCCAGAATCAAATCTCATAAGGTTTGTGCGGGATTTTTTTTTTTCTGTTGACCGTAAATATAGTCAATAATATTAATACGTTAAGGTTAAGATGTTTGCCTCCCTTTTTAGAAAAAACCACACAATTTCTCCACATGAATTATATATCATTTTACAGATAATTGCTTGCTCTACTAACATCGACAACTAAAATTATTGCTTTTGTTTTTGTAAATTAATTAATTATTAGCTGAACAGCGTCTGCCATCTGACGGCTAAACAGCGAGCAACGCTATACAACGTCACAGCAATGCTGCATGATGCCATCTAACGGCTTAGCTCAAGGTTTTTGCTACTTGCGCCTCTATATGACAATTTTAGTAAAATATTTCTTCGATCTGTCATCTGAGCTTCATATTGTATTACAACAAAAAGAAGAACGTTATAAGCAGTGTGCAAAATTAGAAACGAATTGAATACCTGCAATCATATTTAAAAAATAATTTTGTAAAGTGATAATTATTATACTTATTTAGTGCGAATAATTCGCACAGGTCACACTAGTAGTCAATTATTTCTGTAAGAAAAAAACAATACTTAATTCTATTGAGTTTTATTTCATTTAAGAAGCGGCAACTTACACTACCTGACGTTATATTATAGGGAAGGGAAGGACGAGACTGGAGGATTGATCGTTCACGGATTACGCACCAGATTATTGGTATAGATGACAGTAAAGGGCACTTGAACACACTAATAAATAAACCCTCGACACAAAACGTATCGTGCCTTGCTTGAAATAAACGCTAGTCGTGGCTACAGCGCGATCACGTCTAGTGAGAAGTGATTCCATTTCATGAAAATGTACTAATAATAATAATGCGTTTAACATCCGTTTCTCGACTTTGTCATAACAGACGCCATTCGCACTATTACTATTTTCCATCTATCACACTTCCAGTTATTTTCTACAATTTTTAAACTTCAGCTTAATTAATAGCAATGGGGCGAATGAAGGAATTTTAGGAAATTAAGGATAAGGTAGGCAAATTTTGAGCATAGAAGTTTGACAGGTAATCGGCCATGGCCTTGAGTAAGGAACCATCTCGATATTTATCTGGACTTATTGAGGGAAACCATGGAAAACCGCAACAAGATGGCCGGTACAGGAATTACCGTTTTTCGGCGAGAGGCAGTGGAAAAAACTCCCAGCCGGGATTCGAACCCGGTACCTCTCGAATGCGAGTCTAGTGCTCTCACCGCTATGCCACCCCGCTCGGTATTTCGTAAAAATATGAGCCGTCGTAAGACGCCTGGCAAACGTGAAATGTAAATTTAAACGAAATTTGCTTCTGAACAAAGAGAACTTTGAGCGAATTCTATCAGATGTCGCTACTTGGTTCTAAAACAGTTTTTTTATTTGCTTCTGAACTAATAGCTTTGAGTAAATTCTATGAGATGTCGTTACATGCTACTAATACTGTAATTTTGTAAAAAATATTTTATAAAAACTATTCTATAGCGTAAGTTGCATCAATTCAGACACATTTACAAAATTTCAGTAAAATCGGTTCAATGGTTTTGGTGATTAGCGCGGACGAACATCGTGACACGAGGAATTTTATATACAGGGTGTTTCTGGGGTGATTTCAAGTGAAAAATGTCTACCCGGAACGCTATCCTAACTAGAAGCATTTGAAATTTTAGATAAGTAATAATAGGAATTCCCTACTAATTTAAAAACCATTTAAAAAGAAATCGCTTTATTGAGTTAGTTGCTCAAAATGTCCACCCAGTTGCTGAGTCTTAGGATCGCAGCACGAATAAATACTAATGGTGATTCACAGCCACCTGGTCTTATTAATAATAACAAAACCAATTCCAACAAATTCAATAAAGCGATTTATTTTTAAATGGTTTTTAAATTAGTAGGGAATTCCTACTACTACTTATCTAAAATTTCAAATGCTTATAGCTCAGTTAGGATAGCGTTCCGGGTATATCTTCATTAGACATTTTTGACTTGAAATCACCCCAGCAACACAGTCCCAGGCTATGGCAGTCATGTCGTGGAACACCCTGTATATAGATAATGACCTCAAGTTCTGTATCCGTAATTGAAATCATGTAAAAAAATTATACCTTTTTTGAACGAGCTGTAGTCTTCGGAGAGAGACGGCTCAGTTTGGTTGTTTGTATTTTCATTACGGAGCGCGTACAGGGTGTTGTGGGCCTGGTCGGACACAAAGGGCCTTCCACAGTTACACACATAGAATGTTATGTAATGGTGAAGGGTCATATTATAATATGCATACGCGACTAACTCGTATATGATATTAGATACACCCTCGCAATGCGCCAAGGGTCAAATTTAATATGTTTGACAAATAGCTTAGACGTCGCACCTATTATAATGCGCGCATGTAATGTGCAATATATATTACGTGCGTGCACACCCCTGGCACAGGCTCGGACTGACAATTCGATATGCCGGCCCTGAATACTATATATCTATAATATAGTTAATAATAATAAATAAAACTGAAGAATTTGTTTGGTTGAACGCGCTAATCTCAGGAACTACTGGTTCCAATTGAATTTTTTTTTGTTGGATAGTCCTATCGTGGAAGGCTATAGGTTATTATAATATTACGCTACGACCAATAGGAGCGGAACATAAATGAAAAATGTTGCAAAATGTAACTCAAAATTTGTCCGTTCGACAAAAACTTTTGAACCGTAACTCCGATCATCATGAAATTTGGACACAACATTCATCTCGGTAAACTAAGATGAATGTGCGCCATGGAAATTAGTAATGCGTTATAGAAAATCGTTCTACGTAAAACGCAACATAGACGAACGCCCCAGGGAGGTTCGTATACATTTTATGTGAAATGATTTTATGTAATGCGTTAATGATTTCCTACTTTTACTGAAATTGAAAAAAATCTTCATATTGTCCGAAATTTCAATAAATAAAATCTAAGTACCATGTACACACCCCCCCCCTCCCACTCATGCAATGAAAGTATTAAATGTGTAAAATTATAAATAATAAAATTGAAGGATAATGCAATACACGCTTCCCCCTTAGAAAAATTCCTAGATCCGCCCCTGTTTGTTTTATGAAAAGATAAATAAATTCAGTTCAAATCTGAATTTGTCAAAAGTATGTTTTGATAACGGAATCAATTTTAGAATTTCTTTGTCAAATTATTTTTTTGTTGACAATTTAAGGAGAAAAAATATATTTCTGCATACATTTTGTTTGAAAATGAAACTATCCAATAATATATTTCTATGTTTGATTAACTTTTTTTAAAAGATTATGTGAATAACACATTTCAAATTTAGCGCGCTTCGAACGGACACAATAGAATCAAATGAAGATTCCGTTATGTTTGACAGATCAATGGTTAGCGTTTCCAATATACGCTTGAGATTATAATAAGATTTTTGTGGTAAATAAAGTTTACTTTTTTATTATATATGTGTTATTTTAAAGAGAAACACGTTCCAGTTAATCTGGTACATATGTTTCCCAGTTTCCATTCAGAATGTTTTGTATCAGTGGGATTTAAAATGTATGTAACAGGTATGTAAATAATGTCTAATGGCATATCTAAAATTTTTATAAAAGTGCCTGCACGGTACAGTAAATGCATAATTATTTATATTTCGGTACATAATTTTTAATATAAAATAAGTGTTCACATTGAAAATTGCTTTGGTTTGACGTAATGTCAAAAGGACAATTGCATAATGATAAATTACATGCATTTCGTACAGAACTGTGCATATCTAGACCTAGACGCTAAACCAGTGCAGACGTGCGTCGCGTTTACTGCAAGTGAACTTCTTTTCAATGTGTTTTTAATTCGTTTTAATATTACTGAATATTGTATATTATCAAATTTCAATTGAATATAACTCTGGATGTGGTACACATTTCATCCAGTTTTTAATCAGGATGTGTTTTTTAAAAGTGGGAATAACATTTCATTTGTGATTGGACTAATCATGGTACGTAATAATAATATCCATGTATTATAACTATTAATTTGGCATTTTTTACACATTATCACATTTCAATTGAATATAACTTTGGATGTGGTACACATTTCATCCAGTTTATAATCAGGATGTGTTTTTTAAAAGTGGGAATAACATTTCTTTGGTGATTGGACTAATCATGGTACGTAATAATAATATCCATGTATTAATACTATTAATTTGGCATTTTTTACACATTATCAAATTTCAATTGAATATAACTTCGGAGTGGAACACATTTCATCCAGTTTTTAATCAGGATGTGTTTTTTAAAGTGGGAATAACATTCCATTGGTGATTGGACTAATCATGGTACGTAATAATTAATACCCATGTATTAATACTATTAATTTCGCATTTTTTATATAGACATCTAAATTCAATAATAATTAATTAATGTAAATTTCAGTTATTCATTGAAGTATATTTATATGTGGCTGCATATAAAAGATAATTTACACCATTTTTTCGTAAAAATATTACAAAAAAGTCGTGTAGAACATTAACCTTGTTCCATGTAATGTCAAAAACATAATTGCATAATTTGAAATGTAAAATACTTACTTCTCGTACTACTATAATTATTATAGTAGTACGAGAAGTAAGTATTTTACCCATTATTGACCGTGCAATTAGGATTAATTCTGTATTTTTTAATTTATAGTTAGTTTAAAATGCTAATATATTTAATTTAAACAGTGAGGTTACATTATTATTTGAGCTGTTTTATAGTGTCTATCGCACAGTGAATTTGATTTAAGGGAACGTACATTAATAATAATAATAATAATAATAATAAATATACTTTATTAATAGTACATGCGTACACACGTATTAATAGCGTCAGGATTGTCACAATATCATTATCAAAGATAATTTTTTAAATCGAAATTTGTTTCTGTAAATAAAAATTCTTTTAGATTTTTTTTCAGATTAACCCCAGCTTTTATATGTGCAGGTACTTTATTATGTATCCGAATCATAGCGTTGCGGACACCTCTCTGAATTACTGTTAGCAAAGATGCTACCGTTTTAAAATTATTTTTATTTCTTGTCGAGTAGCTATGCTCAAAATTATTCTCGATAAAAAGAGAAAGATTATTGTTTACAAATAGTGCGCATTCTAGAATAAAAATGTCGTAAACGGTGAGAATTTTAAATTTTTTAAATAGCTCTCTACAGCTGTGGCTAGGTGCCACACTCGCTATGATTCGGATACATTTCTTTTGAAGTGAGAATACTTTTTTTGAAAGCGTGGAATTGCCCCAAAATATTATGGCAAACTGTAAGTTTGAATTGAAATAGGCAGTAGATGCTGAGAAGTGCATCATTTACAACTCGCTTTTTAGATATCTTATTAAATAACGCGAGGTGTGTTTTTTTTTGTAAATTTGGAACCTTATCTCCCTTGGTCAAATTTGGTAAGATGTGGCGGGGATCCCTTCACGTGAGATTTACAAAAAATCCGTATCGGTTTCAACTTTGTTTCATAATATAATGTCGTAAAGATGTTTCTAAATTTTAATACATAATGTTTACCGTTGTCAGTGTGAGAAAATTGCTTATCAGTTAATTAATATTTTACTAGCGTGACCTGTGCGAGTTATTCGCACTAAATAAGTATAATAATTATCACTTTACAAAATTATTTTTTAAATATGAATGCAGGTATTCAATTCGTTTCTAATTTTGCACACTGCTTATAACGTTCTTCTTTTTGTTGTAAAAGAAATATTTTACTAAAATTGTCATAAAGAGGCGCAAGTAGCAAAAGCGTTGTTCAGCGTTTCCCGTCAGATGGCAGTATGCAGTATTTACAATGTGATGGTCAGATGGCAGATCGAAGTGTTAACGTTACGCCGTCAGATGGCAGACGTTGTTCAGAGTTTAATTAATTTACAAAAACAATAGCAATAATACATTTTTTAGTTGTCGATGTTAGTAGAGCAAGCAATTATCTGTAAAATGATATATAATTTATGTGGAGAAATTGTGCGGTTTTTTCTAAAACGGGAGGCAAACATCTTAAACCTTAGCGTATTAATATATATAATAGCTACGGAGATCATATGTATTATAGAAAATCGTTCCACATAAATTGCATACGAACCTTCCTTGGCCGCTGTGTTGCATTTTATGTGAAACGATTTTTTGAAATGCTTTAATGATATCCATATCAAGAAAACTGATGTATTATGTTGCATTTTAAATGAAATTCACTATATATTATGTGGACATACACAACTGGATACACAAAAAAAACTTTTAATCAACAAAGTTTATGAACATTTCATCAATTCATTTTACTAATAAATTTTAATTGCAGGTTTGCAGTTAATGCGGATACGAACGAGCTGCTCTCTGAGCAAGTCACGTCGCTTGCATATACATTATCGAAGGTAAAACTTAATTAAATTTCATGTTATTTATACACTAAATGCATTTGGCAATAATTTTTTGGTTATATTTTTGTGAGCAACCGCAAATTGTTTATACAAATGTTAGTATTCCCTATACTATAGGGAATACTAACATTTGTATAAACAATTTGCGGTTGCTCACAAAAATATAACCAAAAAATTTCATTAAAATCGGTAAATCCGTTTAGGAGTCGAAGAATTATGAACACACGAACAGCGGAATTTTATGTATTAAGATATTGATAATGTCAAGCTATAGGGCCTATAGCTTGACATTATCAATATCTTAATACATAAAATTCCGCTGTTCGTGTGTTCATAATTCTTCGACTCCTAAACGGATTTACCGATTTTAATGAAATTTTTTTTAGTACTTATAATATGGTCACCTGAATGGTTATTAGCTACCTGAAAGGTGGCGCCAACCTCGGATCTAGGGTGGCAGTTTCAGGGGACGTCAAAATCATAATATAATATGGTTGAAAACCACACCCATATTAATTGTCCTTTTTCCGACTTACTCAATCTGCTTGTTTCCTGACGGTTTTCCGTTCACGAAAAATGCCAATCAATATATATTTGTGAGTTTTTTTATGCAATTTATCTCGAACTCTGGAGAGAGGGGGCGCAATTATTATCAAGTTTCTGCCCCGGTTCGAAAAAATCGTAGATCCGGGGCTGGATGGCGCTGTTATCGAGATCCAGATTTTTGTTTAAGTGTCCGACTAAATTTTTAATATTTTTTTAAATCTCACATAAAAAAACATATGATACCAAATTTTCAGCCTCCCAGCAGTTCTCAATATTCTACAAAGAGCGAAGCCGGACTGGGTCAATATAGTTAGTTACCTACTAATTGCAATTTCATTTTCATGCTGTTTTTTGGGTATCTTGCGTAAATTCTAAACTGGATGTCATTAATGTGTAATATGATAATGTGTGTAAATTTGCAACTCCGACTGCACTTGGAAACATATTCCATGCGGCGCGTCGGCATAACTGTGAGGCACTCACTCATTTGAAAGTTCGGTTCTCCGCCACTGGTAACCGCTGCGCCGGACAATTGTGCATCAAGTGTCATTGTTCAGCCCTATAGCTGCAAGAACCAACTTTACTAACCCCTCGTCGACGTATTCAAGTTTTATCAATGTATTTGTTTTATTTAAAATTTTCAGTGTTTTTCATCGGAATTCCATATAACCAAATTATATTCCAGAATCAATTATTAACTAGTGAACCCCGTCCATTAATGATCTTGCTATAAATAATATATCAGGTGTTTTAAAAAAAAAAAAACTTTGGACGATGACGTTTTTTTGTCTTCGAAATTTTTTCTTATGTGAAAATGAACATCTTTTGTGTGAATTTTTTTTTAGTTTAGCTTTTAGTTTTTTTGCAAATCTCTAATGTTGTTTTTTTTAATAAGCGTTTTATAAAACCATCTACTTAAGTCAAAATAACTTCGATTTACTTTTTTTTCTATTCATAATAACATTAATTCTTTTGATTCTTTCAAAAATATTCAATCATCGTGCATTCTATTACATAATATTAAATAACTAATACTAATAATTTTTATATTTTTCTGAAGAAGATTCAAATCCGGATCGAAACGCCATCTTGTGTTATATTGATTTGTTATTTTTTTATTTTTTGTCAATATATTGGTCTGAGAAAAATTGGTCGACAATTTTATTTATTTAAAGAGTTCTATTCAGACGTTAATCAAAGATTTGAACATTGTATTATCCTTAAGGATTTTATTAGACATTTTTTTCGCCAAATTTTCATTAGTCTCCCATCCCAATCTCTTTTAATATTATAAACAGGTAAAGTTTGGATGTATGAGATAATCTGCGAAACTACTCATCCGATTTCAAATTTTTTTAACCAATATTTAAAATGGACCTTCAGGATGGACACAGGCTATATATCATCACGTTAAAATTAAAGGCGTTTGTCGTGGAGACCGATTTTGCAAGGCAAGTCGACGAAAAAACGGTGCTGCAATCTAGAAATTCGGGCGAACCCGAACCACTAATAACAATTTGGTAGTAATGTTATATTCAGTAGCGCGTTTACCTATGGGCTTATGGGGCTTGAGCCCTAGGGCGCCGGACGTCAGGGGGCGCCCACCGTGACGTACAATTGGGCAAAAGTCTGAGCGCGAGGTCGAAGGTTCGATTCTCGGACGAGCGGATTTTTTTTAGCTCTATCTATAAATGTGAATTACAATCTTAACATGGGTAATTTTCATCCTAAGTAGTGTTTTCTTTAAAACACTGCTACAAAAAAAAATGCCACACGATCACGAACCAAACCGAAAAACCTCATCGCTAAAAATGCGTAGAGATTTTAGACACTACTATACGTAGTAGGCGGTATAGAATCAGAGTTCACAGCCAAAATTGATTTCGATGAAATAATTGAAATATTTTCTGAGACCAAAAGTCGAAAAGTGACTTTATAAAAAAAAATATTTTCTATTTGTAAGCTCCTTTCTTTCTTAATTCAATATATGTTTAATAAATTATATCTTTATATGTTACTAGCCGCTACCCGCGGCTACGCCCGCGATTGAGATGGAAATCGACTTTTGACATGCATATCAGGGGTTGAGGTATTGCACATATTTTGACAAACAATTTTCTTATTTTTCGTAAAAAATTTTTATTTTTTTTTAATAAAAAGTATCCTATGTTACTTCTAATACCTTCAAGAGTGTATGTGCAAAGTTTCATGATGATCGGTTAAGTAGTTTTTGCGTGAAAGCGTAACAAACAAACTTACATTCGCATTTATAATATTTCGTTTTCATAAAATTTGTAAGTCCGGTCCTGTCGGGCCGATTTTAATGAAATTTTAATAGCACATTTTAATCATTACTAAAGGGTTAAATTTCAATTTTGAAACGATTCGGAGAAATTTTTCGGTATTTTTGGGCCCAAAAAATGTTTTCAACCCTTTCTTATTTTTCGTAAAAAATTTTTATTTTTTTTTAATAAAAAGTATCCTATGTTACTTCTAATACCTTCAAGAGTGTATGTGCAAAGTTTCATGATGATCGGTTAAGTAGTTTTTGCGTGAAAGCGTAACAAACAAACTTACATTCGCATTTATAATATTAATATGATATGATGTTCAATAATTTAATAAGCATTATTAAGTAATCCTATTTTTATCATGTAACTCATTTATTGTTTCTTTATTATTTTTAAGATATGACCAATTGCCCTTCTGAAAGAAGCGGACAAAATGGACGAAAACTGTACAAAAGCTCATAAGTTCTATAACCGTTTTTATCCGAATTTACGAGCTTTTGTACGGTTTTGTCCATTTCGTCTGCTATTTTAAGTATGGTAGGGCGCTTGAAGATCATAAGCCCCTGGGCGCTGATTTTGTAAACGCGGCACTGGTTATATTGGATAAACTTGTGTATTCTTCAACTTGGACTGTAATAATCTTTCGCAGCGCGTATATCCACTTCTGTTTCTGAAATCAAACCGATAAATGAAGACATCAATTATCGTAGTCAGACATTGCGATAGGCATCTGACCATAAAAAGCATAAAGACATATCGACGACCTCCTGGAGCTCGGGGAGGCCCTCCGACGGCGCTAGATGTCGCTAGATAAACATGCTTCGTCCAACCGCGCATTAAAAGATATATACCTATATATCTGTAATAATCTGCCTGCCCACAGCTATTTATGCGCCGGTGTTTGTGTTTTAATGTGTCTTTAATAACCGTTTGATGTTTAATGATAATATTCCACTTGTTATTACTTTGTATATTTCTCTATTTTCTCGAGTTGCATGTACAGTAAAACATCTCGTAATAGTCTAATAGGCCCCACTCACGATCACACCTCATGCCACAGTTCAGTGTTCAAACTTATAGTTCAGTGAAGCATGATAATGTGTAGTACAAATAAACACTGAAACCAACACTGAAGTCAAGCATGAACTCATCAAATGCATCTTGATTTTTGAACGACTTCAGTGTTCAGTGTTCAAGTAAACTGCTGTGTGTGTGGGTTTTTTTCAGTTCAGTTTTTGGAGTTCTGTGTTTTGTACAACCAGAAGCCAAAAATCTCAATGTTGCTGCCTTTCTTGTGCAGAAATAGATTTTCGCATATTTGTATCCTGGTTCTTAATAAATGGGGTAGCTAATTCCAGTAAATAATTGTAAGTTAATTTATCCATTCGTAAATAATTATTCCAATCAAGCGGCTCAAGATGTAATTCATTAATCAAATAAACATGACTTCTTGAATCACGCATTTCTAACCAATTTTTCACCCATATTCTTCTTTTTTTTCTTATTTCTCTGTTTTAAATACAATCCCATAGGTATGAACAGCCAATCCTCATCATTTAAATAACTCATTTAGTTCTTATTAATTATTATCTATAGTATAATATTATAGTATGTATATAATATATATTTTATATATCTATTCTCGACGAGTGTATGCCAACAACTGAACCAAACTGAACACAAAAAATTTAAAAAACTGAGCAGTTTGCATGAACTGTGTGTGGTGCCAGTCAGTCTTTCGATTAATCGGTCCAACTTCACTGAACACTGAACTGTGGCATGAAGTTTGATCGTGAGTGAGGCCTATAATGTTTTGGCTGAACCGGAATTAAAAAAAAAAACACGAGAGGGTGCAAATGTCGCTTGTCCAAAGATACTTTCCTAGCGTATTTGCGAACTTGGCCAGATCATCATTTCAAATACTTTATTTTATTAAAATTACATTCAGTTCTTTCTCATATTATTTTAAATAGAAAACATCTTGTATCAGAATTATATTGTCAATATTAATTAATTAATTATTATTAACTATTAAATTCTGATGCATTTCCAAAATTGATATTTCTGGCACCTGGAAAACAAAATTATAACTAGTACTTACCTCACATTTTAAAACAAATATCTAAAAATAAATTAAATAACTTATTTCTTCATAAAACAAAAACGTTTACTATTTACCAAGACAAAATAAAAAGAAACGCTTACATTCTATGTGTTTTAAGGGGTGCAATTTTTCTGCACTTCTAAAATTCAGTTTTTATCTGTAAATAATAAAAATTATTGTGACTGAACAAAAAATGACTCTGAAATACATTTGTTATAATTTCAATGTACCTAACTCCGCCGAAGCCGGTCCCAAGCCCAGGTTAACAAAAAAGGAGGAGGGGGAAGGCTGGTAAAGACCCTAGAGGGAATTTATTGTTGTCTATTATAGACATGCCCTACAAATCCTAGGTAATGTCTACTGAAAATTAGTCAGCTCTGCCAGCAAATCCTTTTAAAGTAAAAAAGGGTGAGGGCGAATTTTCAGCGCCTGAAAACTGAAAACGCGGCATTGTGAGGAGGGAAGTATCACTTTGGCCCAAGTGACACTTCTTTTCTTGCGGTGTCGCTTTTGCATCGTTGTGATTGGTATTTTAATGTTTTTTGCTTTTTGTTTCAGGCATCGTGGGACTGGACGACGCTCGGCAACTTTCACTTCAATTACGCACAATGGACCGAATTGAGAGAGAGAGCGAGAAAGTAGATTATAGACGCGCGACATCCGAAATCATTAGCACTTAATATGACATTCGAGAAACTGGACTACGATTTGCTACTACGAACTTAAATTACAGAGATTAGAGTGAAATGACCTTTTTTTATTTTTTGACATAAAATGTGGGTCTTATACGTTTGTTTATAACCAGGACGGACAGAATTTTTTTAGTCTGATTTTTCAAAATTTGGAGTGGACTAACACTGAAGATAAAGATCCGAGTTTCATTTCTAAATTCATTAGGCATTCATTTTACGAATGAATAGCTGCGTCGGCAAATTAAATTAAGATGTCAACAAGTATTTCTATTGCAGATAAAAACTAAGTGATCTAAGACTAGATACGACATTCCCAACGGAACTGCGTGGAGTCCCATAGGGAGGAAGAGTTCTTTCGGCGGAAAGAACGTCTCTTCAGTTTAATTTCGGGTTCTCGGCCTCGATTTTGAATTTGATCATTGTTTTCATCCGCCGGATGTCCTAGGTGTTATCTGAAACGTTTTGGGCGGGTCGTCTTGAGCGGCATTCATTAGAAAGGTGAATCCGCGTTTTCAGTTTGATGCGAGCTGTTGTATTGAACTGCGATCCTCTGAGAGGGTGGCTGGGAAGCGGGGCGCCGTGGACGGACGATCCAAACACTCCAGATCGGTCTCATTCTCGGATACTTTACTGCTAAGTGCTCTACTTGCTAACTGTGGACAAACTTTGCCGAGGAACGTTGGGTAATAGATTTCTGTTGCAATACTAGTACAGGCTAGGGCGCCCTCAGACACTGTATGATTTTTTTTTTGTTTTTTTTGATTTTAATTGACTGCCACCGGTGCACTCCGTACCTTGGTTGAGAAGCCGTTTAGGCTGGCGTATTGCGATCACAATTATAAACCACATCTGCTTGGATCTACTTGCAGCGATATAAATTCATACCTTTGAAATTCGAAATAAAATTGTTGTTTGACGTCACTTGAAACGAAATTGCCTCCAGCGCAGCAGTTCTTTGTAAAATGGATTTTGTGGGTTCAATTCGCACCTCAAATTTGTAATTAATAAAATAATATAAATGTTTATTCTATAAGCATTCCGTTTCGAAATTATCAATTGTTCTTTGTCAGATGAATCCCTCAAATGATTAGTACCTATTTTGAATAAAAATTTGTTTTTTTGTGCAGGGAAGCGTTTTGAGGGATATTTCTTTTTTTTTTTTTTGGCTAATTTAGCACTTTTCTGGCGAAGAAAGAACGGTAAAAATCACTTAAATATATTTACAGATCAGATCTAGTTTTTTTATATTATTATGTATGTACTACTAATAAAATCTTTCCGTTTTTCGCTTTTTGAGTTGGTAGTGCGTGTCGTCGGTTAATGGCTCTCGCGTTTACAGAATGTGCGGGAGTGCGTACGTTTTCGTTCGAGTCGAGACAGTGTTGTCTTAAGGAGGAACACCTATATTAAATTTAAACAGTGCATAACATTTTACATCGTGAAAACACGAATAATATTGGTATTGACCTGTAGCACTAACATTTTTCTTCCAAGACGACGCTGCGGGTTGATTCGTCCCCAGACTTCGCGTTCGTGCGAGTAAGTGTTTAAATAATATTTCAATGATTAAATCGAAGGTACTTTCTTCTGACATCGGGATTTCCAGGATAACGAGGCGATCAACCAGACCAAACGGATCAGAACTGACCAGTGCGGTGAAAGTGTTAAAAACGTTAACTAAAGAAATGTGATCGCGATTTTAAACTCGTATTTATTAAAAATAATTTATTAAAACGATTACCCAGTGCAGTGTTTAAATCAATAAAATAACAGTCAATAGTTTGCGACTTTTACCTTTCGTGTGCTGGACTGGAAGTTGGAACTGGAACAACCTACGAACACTACAGAGATTTCGTCTCAAGTACGTATTTTTCGTTTTTTCGTTTCTTGTTTTGTTTTCCTTTAAGTATTATTTAAAGGAATTTTTAAAATATTTTATGCTAATTATGTTTTTTTGTTTGTTGCAGGTGCTGACGAAACTGTAGCGCAGAATTTTGGTGAGTGACTTGTGTTTATTTATTTATCCTGTTACAGTGAGCTGGAGTCAACAAAAGCCCTCCCGTATAAGGTTACCAGACCCTAAAATACAAATGTTAAAAGAACCTAAAATTTTTTAAAAGCCAAACATGCCTTTTTAAAGCCGGACATCACATTTACAATAAAAAAATCTCTGTTGTGTTCGTATTAAAGTTGTTTATTAATTTTTATTTAATAGTGAATCACAGTTTTGTTATAAAATTAACAACGTTCAACGAACAGTTCTACTTACCTATCATCATTTGTATTTATAGATACCTATGATATTGGTGAAGTGAAAAATGTTCAGTCTTCTGTAGACTATTAGTAAATAAATTAAAAAAAAAAAAAACAAATATAGCTCTCTTTTAACAAAATGCAAAAAACTAAGAGTTTTCATAATGTAAATCAAAAATATTTCTATTCTTTTGTTGGATGAAACCAAAAGATCTTTATTAAAAAATAACAATTTCAAACTTGAAAAATATCAAAAAGTCTACCTATAATTAAAAGTACACAAAAGGATACGTAAATATTTGGCCGGACACGACCGTAAAAAGACACCTGGCAACCCTACTTCCGTATTTATTGTAATTTACCTGCAAAAGTTGACTCTTTTAGGGGTTTTGGACATCCAGAATTGTTAGAAGCTCACGTGACAGAGAAAAGTTATCACTGATAGAAGCTTTATAATTTCAAAACTACTGTTTGAATGAAATACAAATCAATAATAATGATTCGAAAGTTTAAAAAATAATCAATAAAACTTCAGTTTTCAGTTATGACTTTTAACATATTTTTTATATTTTAATCGGGATCACATTTTCGCGGTCGCGTTTTAATTTTCTTATTATAGGTAAAATTAAAATCTTTCAAATATTCTTGCCTTTTAGGGTCTCCTTTTTAAAAATTTTATTGTTAATGTAAAACACAACATTTCTTATTTTGTAGTTTTAAAAATTCACTCAGTTTGGAACGTTGTGAGATACATTTTTTTTTGTTTATTTGATTTATTTATGTTACCTATTTTGTGTCGCATTTATGTCTAATTTTAATTTTAATTTCAACAAACGAAATTTGAATTATTTTTGAAAAATTCTAATGCGGTACAAACCGGGCGACTTTATGATGCAATGGCCGCTTTCACCAACAGCTGCAGTTCCGACTACGACAATAATATTACAACAATTGCTTACTAAATTTCAAATACCTGTCTCACGAAAATATGTTTTTTTTTTTTGTTAATATCATTTTTAAATATCTCACAATCAGTTTAATTTTTGAATGTTAAAAAATCAAAATGTTTAAATACGAACGATTAAATTCTCATAAACTGATTAATCGCTGTTGGTGCAAGTGGCCTTAATGCAACCATTCATAATTTTTCGTTTATCGTTAGCTTTAGGGCTATTGCAGCAGTTTAACTGTAATCTGTAGACTCCGATGAAATATGTAGGGAGGGCGTTTTGCTTTTTTTTGCACTGCTGTGTTTAGGGTTTCTTTCCACAGAGGTTCCATTTGGGAACGTTAGATGTTAGGGTAGCTGTAGGGCGCCGTTCGGCCAACTTTTGTCCTTACGCGTGTAGGTCGGATAGGACAGCGCGGTTAGTAGACCACCTGCGATGATGTCCGCGGTTGAGATTTTAGGTCTTGGCTCGGTCGAGACTGCCTTAGCTTCCAAGCGAAAGTCAATAGCTGTACCTTCCACCGTGAAAATCGTGTGAACTGTGTTTTCCGTCGTAAAAATCGCACTTGTGTTTTCTATTGTGAAAATCGAGGCGCTGTGTTTTCCGCTGTGAAAATCGCTCTTGTCGTATTTTCTTTTGTTAAAATCGAAGTGCTGTGTTTTCCGCTTTGAAAATCGCTCTTGTCGTGTTTTCTATTGTGAAAATCGAAGTGCTGTGTTTTCCGCTGTGAAAATCGCTCTTGTCGTATTTTCTATATTGACAGTCGAAGTGCTGTGTTTTTATGAGTGAAAATCGGTTGTGTTTTCCATAAGGAAAGGTCGCTGTGCTTTGTTGGGGTTAAGGTCTAGCCTCCATCGCGCTAGGAGCGTTAAGGTGGTCGAATTTCCCCAGTGGATTTCTGCGAATCGCGAATTTTAGAAACACACAAATGACACATGTATATTTTTTGTTACTGGATTTAGGTGTACGGTGTGCCGTCTGTCTTCGCATGCAATGTTGCTAAAACACCAGGTATGTCGTGCACTGTCGTTATTTTTTAGCTAGCTGCGCATTCCGCGGTCTCTAGGACCCGAACAGGACATCCGCGTTGGACCGCACCTAGGGTTCTAGTCTCAGGATTGCTTGGTTTGTAACGCTACGAAATATAACCTTACAAAAAAGTATTCCGGCAATCTAGTTCGAACAGCGGGCCTACGTCCTGTCGCAACAGTTGTAAGTCCAGTCACATCAATAAATGTATACAGCTGTTGAGACCAGAGCGAGGACCGAGGCCTGCTGTGAAGAGCGAAGGTTGTTTTGCGTTCCGTGCGTAGGAATTTGTGGATTTAGGCTTTTCACAGACAAAGAGTCTAACTAATCACAACTCTCATTTCGCTCTGATGATTTTTTTTCAGATTTTTGACATTTGTTTTCGGTATTTTTTTGTTTTCAGGTGTTTTTTTTTAAACAGTAATTTTTTTCCAAATTTAATCAAATTTGTATTAGACTTCGCAAAATCATAAAGAATCAATCGAAATTCATAATTTGTTTAAATATAAAAACGTGCTAATAATATAAGCACTTGAAAAAATATCATTGTGGGCCAAATGGTATTTTCTAGATGGTAATATTTAAGTTAATTACGTTTCGATAAATAAACTGTTAGGTGAAAACTTATAGCAATGTTTTTACGAGAAAAATACCGAAACAATTTCCAACGAGTGCAGCCTAGATCTGCCCAACTGAAAACCATTCAGTGTTGAGTGGTTTTCTGATCAACAATTCAACAATCAACATATATTTTCCCTTAGAAGCTCTCCGTGAAATTTAGCTAAATTTAATTAATTGAAATTTCATTCGAATCTAATTTTTTCATTTTTTATAATTTTAACAGTAAAAAATTTGATCAGTATAGGTATCTATTTTTATTTTAAATTTTCTACACCTTAACATTTTTGTAAGTGTAATCTATAATCAATATCTGAATTAATTTCAGAGTAACTTTTGAAATATTAATTATTCGTATAAAGGCAGTTAATATGTTCGTATGTTCGAATCTCGTATCTCAGTCGTTAATCGAAATTGTAAGCCCTCCGTGAATCGATCCCGATGTAATATTGTGTATTATTTTGTTGTGTTTGGTGTTGGTTTTCCTCCCTCAGGATGCGACTAGTGTGTTGTCAGAAACGACCAAAAACAACATTAGTCGCACCTTCGGGGGGCATAGGGCTGCATGTTAGATTTCATAAGTTCAGCTTAATTTTAATTAATTTTACATTTTTACTTTTCGCGAGTTTTGTGATTTTATTTCAGTACAGTGCAAAAAGAAATTGTTCGTGATAAAAAATGGCTCGAATATTTAACTTTTCTGTAAGTATTCTTAATTTTTAATAATTTCATTTTGAAACAAAAGTGTCGACGCTTACAAATGATTGTCAACGCATCCTTAAATTTAGATTCTTGTTTTGTGTAAATAATAACTACAAAGCACCAGATCTCTTTTTTCTCTACGTACGTTCCGCTAACCGTGTTAACATCATCAATAGATGACTAAAATTCTAACCATTTCCTCATGATGGTTAACATGGGAAACGAAACGTGCAGCGTGTTTTGTAGCGATTTTTTTGTTTTGATTCGATCTATCGTTATGATTATTTTTTAAAATTTTTGTAAGCATTTGGAAGATGTTTAATTTTTTTGACTTTTTTGACACTTTTTCGGAGAGGCAAGGTTGGTACGAGGGGCGATGCACGCCATGCGATCGTATCAGAATGGAAGCATCTTATGGAGGTCGGTACCAAGGGCTCGCTTTACTTTGAAGCGTTCCCAAAGGCAATATTTTGTCACAGTAATAAATAAATGTGTCAAAAAAGCTAGAAACGAAATAATAATCTTAAGTATTTTGATTCATTTAATTTTTTTGAGTATAAGCGAGCTTTTAAACTTTTGTCATTGGGCTCTTTAAAAAGTGAGTTTCTACGCTTAATATGTAGTTAACAATAAGGTTTTTTTAGTTTAATCTTTCTGTTTTGTTTTAGATGTATTTGAATCGTATATGATTTTCAAGCGATCATTTACTGACGAATTTCGTAAACCAAAATTGTAACATTCATATTCTTCTACGATCAGTGCAGCATTTTTAAAATGAAAATAATGTCAATTTAAAACAAGCTCACTGAAGAAGAAACACATTTTATTTGGTAAATTTGTTTAAAAATACTATTTAGTTGTAATGACTTTAAAATGTACATAATATATTTTATCAGTGTATTATATACGAATTTCGCGCCTTGGAATTCTTGAATTACTTGCATGTTCCAAAATTTTTCTCTTCTAGATTCTCTTATCGACTTGTAATCTAAGGTATACACATGTGTCCTAAAAATTCATGTGTACTTTCTAATATAGGTTGAATTTAAACTAATTTTATGATAATGCGGTCACCGATTGTGGTAATAAAGAATAATTCGTGTATCCTAAACTAGATACAAAAAAATGCTTAAATAGTTTTTTGTTCAACTTGAGATTCACTATCATCTTAGTTTACCGAGATGAATGTTGTGTCCAAATTTCATAACGATCGGAGTTACCGTTCAAAAGTTTTTGTCGGACGGACAAATTTTGAGTAATATTTTTTATTGATGCTGCGCACCTATTGGTCGTAGCTTGATATTATATAGCCTATAGCCTTCCTCGATAAATGGACTATCCAACATTTTTTTTCAATTAGAACCAGTAGTTCCTGAGATTAGCGCGTTCAACCAAACAAACAAACTCCTCAGCTTTATATTATATTAGTATAGATAGAAGATAGGTACCTACAAAAAATATAAACAGAAAAAAGTGATGAAAACTGAAAATTCGCTCTAGGAATCTTTAAAACTGTTCAATTACAAACTAAGTTACGATTTGATTTATTTGATTATTAATTGAGCTAACGTCTGTATAATTCATTAAAAAAAACAACTCTCACAGTATGTGGATTTTGTAATTCGTTACTATATATACAGACACCGGACAACCATACCATATTATTATATGTAAACTATATTATAAACAAACTCTTCAACTCTATATAATTAGTATACATAGATACCTATAGATTTAAAATATAAAATCTTTCTGCATGAACGTCTGTCTGTCCGTTCGACATACGAGTTTTACACAATGGCCGATAGAGCAGTAGGTATAAGACAAGACGTGACGTCACTGACGTACATTGTTTTAAAGTGGATTCGATATGTTTATGCGGTGCGCGTCAAGGAGAGCGGACGTTTCCTGCCGCCGCACCGGGGTTCGCGTCCCCCGCACACGCGTTCGACCGACCATTGGCGGACGCGGCGTTACCAAGGCAACGCCCTGCACGCCGCGCCGCCGCCGCACTCCTGCCGCTGCAGCAGGAAAAGTCGCGTCGCTCCTTCAGCGGCAGCGGAAAGCGACGCTGCAGCAGGAGGGATGTCGCGGCGTTACAATGTTTTAGCTTAACGAAAATGTGCGGGTTGGAGGTAAAAGGGAATAATACAATGGATAATACGGCAAACGTGGTGATCGTAATTTACCTGCAATCCATAGAAATCTAAAATCATAATATCTCACGCGAGTCATAAAAACATAACAAACTTTTTCTCGTTGTTTCTATAAAATAGCTGATTTTACATTCCATAAGTATATCTAACTGTCTATATATACAAATCTCATGTCACGATGTTCGTCCACGCTAATCTCCGAAACCACTGAGCCGATTTTAATGAAATTTTGTAAATGTGTCTTGCTTGGCCCAACTTACTATAGAATAGTTTTTATTTTTTTTTTTGCAAGAAACAGGGAGAGTGAGAGAGAGAGACTATCCTTAGGCTTATATATAAATTATATCTATAGGTATATCGTGTTTTAGTAACATGTAGCGGCATCTGATAGAATTCGCTCTAAGCTATTAGTTCAGAAATAAATCTGTTAGGTTGAAAATGTCCGCCGCGATTTTTTTGAGAGCCATAGTCGACAAGAGTTAAAGGATTGAAAACCACTCCAAAATTGTTAAAAATTTAATTTTTAATAGCACAAAGCTGTTAGTTCAGAAGCGAATCTGGCAGAATTTGCTCAAAGGTATTAGGACAGACGCCGGGCCGCAAACGAAATACATTTTGCACAATTATACCTATCGCACCCGGGTGAAACCGGACCGGGCCGCTATTGTTCATACAGAAAGATCAATACTGTCTGATTTACATACTCAATGTGCGGTGAAAGAAAGCAACAAAGCGTATCGAAAATATATCTGCGTCTCTTTCTTCGATGTAATTCCCTGATTTTTCCGATGATAGGATTGGTTCAATCTGAATAAAGTATCTCTGTTTCAAAAACTTTGTCTTTTTCTACGACGTTAACATGGGCGTACCCAGCTTTTGACCCAGGAGGGGGCAAATTAGAAATTTCTTAAGCCGGGTCTCCCGTGCTTGTTTTGCCCTCCTGGATGCGCCAGTGCTTACGGCTTAAAAAAAGACAGAAGTATATGTTTGCACCCTAATAGTTCGATTGCGATTTTATTCCTATGCTCGGTATAGAATAAAAATATATGCTGATACTAGTGTGACCTGTGCGAATTATTCGCACTAAATAAGTATAATAATTATCACTTACAAAATTATTTTTTTAAATATGATTGCAGGTATTCAATTCGTTTCTAATTTTGCACACTGCTTATAACGTTCTTCTTTTTGTTGTATTACAATATGAAGCTCAGATGACAGATCGAAGAAATATTTTACTAAAATTGTCATATAGAGGCGCAAGTAGCAAAAGCGTTGAGCTAAGCCGTCAGATGGCTTCATGCAGCATTGCTGTGACGTTGTTCAGCGTTGCTCGCTGTTTAGCCGTCAGATGGCAGACGTTGTTCAGCGTTGCTAATAATTAATTTACAAAAACAAAAGCAATAATAATTTTTTTAGTTGACGATGTCAGTAGAGCAAGCAATTATCTGTAAAATGATATACAGGGTGTCCCATTAAGAATGGGACATAGAACAACCGCAGATTCTCCAATTCAAAATAAAACGATTAAGCGAAATATGCTTAGATAAAATGTTACTCGCTCTACCAGTGGCGTACGGCAGGAGTAAGTAATGCTTGTACCCCTTCTAAATGTTACGCCGCTGTCTAAATTTTAATTTTGACTATAATTTTAATTTTTTTGACATTTTCTAAGTCAATAATGTACACTTGTTAGTTTGTTGTAAAGTCATTGGTTTTCGAGATATTCGCAGTTAAAGATAGATAGACATGTACTTTTTATTTGTATTATTAATAGTAATAATATTCATTTTTTCAATTTTGTCTTAAAAAAACTGCGAATATCTCGAAAACCAATGACTTTACAACAAACTAACAAGTGTACATTCTTGACATAGAAAATATCAAAAAAATTAAAATTATAGTCAAAATTAAAATTTACACAGCGACGTAACATTTAGAAGGGGTACAAGCATTACTTACTCCTGCCGTACGCCACTGGTAGAGCGTACTGAACTAATTTTTTTATTGTTAAGTGCATTTTATGATATTTAACAAGTGTGCCGATTTGAGTAAAATTATACGGTGTATTAAAAAAATTATGGACATTAATAATTTTTCAGTTTTCAACTTCAACACCTCGTATTTCGGAAACGAGTAACATTTTATCTAAGCATATTTCGCTTAATCGTTTTATTTTGAATTGGAGAATCTGCGGTTGTTCTATGTCCCATTCTTAATGGGACAGCCTGTATAGTTCATGTGGAGAAATTTTGTTTTTTTCTAAAAAGGGAGGCAAACATCTTAACCTTAGCGTATTAATATATATGATATTTTTTTTCTTGTATATTATATTCATCATGAAAATTTTCGAATTGCACCTGTACAAAGTACAAGAATTACGAGCATCCATTTAGACATAATAATATGTCTTCACTATTCACAAACGGACATAATTTCATTGAGTCGAATCGCGCAGTTACAATTTTGAAATGTCAAAACAAACGCGCCCGAGATATCTGCCCGTTATACACGTAGACATGCGATTGTACAGCATCCACCACGATTGATGAACCGTTCCACTTGTATCATAAAATGTACATGTATAGTGTATACCGGATGATTCATAAGGTGTGTTCCAACTAGGGATGTTACGGAGGTGGTTTTATCGGAACCGAAGTCGGAGTCGGAGTTTTTAAATTTGTTTTTTCGGAGTCGGAACCGGAATCGGAGTCGGGACCGGAATCGGAACCGGAGTCGGAATCGGAGTCGGAGATGGTGGCAGAAGATTATTATTATTATTATCGATGACAGAAAGCGTGTAATGTGCAGGTAATGCACATGCATAAACCGGTTCATACACGTTGACCGCAGCCGCATGCTTCGACCTCTGATTAAAAACCTCCGATTTAAATGTATCGGAACCGAAATCGGAACCGGAGGTGTAAGATCAATCGGATCGGAACCGAAGCCGGAACCGGAGGTGTAAGATCAATCGGAAGTTCCGACATATCGGAGTCGGAGTCGAAGCTCCGTAACATCCCTAGTTCCAGTTCCAACCTCTCTGCTATGGAGGGTAGAGGTTAAGGAGAACCATCTCTGTGTGTACGAAAAAGTGTCCGACAAAAAGCGTTAAATTAGGGGACCGCCACTGTCGCAAAAGGGTAAATTTTAAAGCAAGCGTATGGAGGGCAAAAATTATTAGAGTAGGATAGAAAAGTAAACGAGGAAAGAAGAATTTCCACTTTTGTATGACGCACTTTTCAAAAGTAAAACAAAAAATGAAAAAACAATATTATGATATAAAATTAATTTTTGATTTTTGATTATGCATTTAGTACTAAATAAGCGATTGTACTGATATGAATAAACTATAAAATGACTAAAAATATTAGTAAAAGCTAACAAAAATTATATCACTCTCAATACTATCTCACAGCAGGTTTTTAGGTTAGGTATATTTATTAAATTATTTTGGACTACGTAAACAGTTTAGATTTTATATATCTACAGCAGTGTTATTAACGACTATAATCATTAAAAATACTAAATTTTCCAACTCAGCGCACTTCAATTCGTTTATAATTGCTATGGAGGGTAAACAACTGCTAAATTCATTTTATACTCGGATGCAGCGCTAGCGCTATTCCGGATGATTTTTGAACTGTTATTTACTGCATTTAGATGGACACTTTTTCAACTTATCTCACATAATATAAGATGGTCCTCCTTACCTCTACCCTCCATACTCTCTGCGAACGGCAATAGTCATGTCAGGTCATGCGTATATTGGCTAACACGCTTTGACGGTTGTCGAACCGTCCTTTAAGCGTTCCAACTGAATTTGTGACAGTTTGGTGACGGTTTTTACGTAGATTGTTTGTCTGGTTTGTCTCTTTAATAACCAGGTAGTTTTTTTTTTGTTTATAAAATAAACATGACACGAAATTTCTTCTGAGTCTGTTTTGACTGCATTGTGCGAAATTATTTATTTAATTTAGTACCTAGTTTTTTTTTTTATTTCTTTTGATAGTTGAATGAAATGTAATTAAAAATATGAGTGACGAAAGCGATGGCGATATTTTTTCTGAAATGAAAAAAACGCATTGTCGTGGGACACACCACTGAAATGAAACTTCTCGATGTCAACTAACGAAATTCTATAGTAGGTAACTAAATATAGCCCTGTAACTAAAAGTCACTTTAACCCCAAAATCCAAGTTTTAATCTTACTCATATACAAAGCAAGCATCGCGCGCTGTCATCTAACGAAATACTAGTAACTAAATTTCACTCTGTTTGTTTAGATGTCGCCTTCAACTAAAACCATGTTTAATCCCTACCCTAGAACTGGGATTGCCAAGTTGGGTAGGAAAACTCAATAAATATTGTATTGTATTGTATAATAAAAATAAATAAATAAAATAAAAATAAAAAAATCCAACGCACACAAGCGTAACGT